>JAWNLL010000134.1:1867500-2508315 GCA_035042425.1 Drosophila flavopinicola | reverse complement strand
TTTTTTTTTTTGTGTTAATATATTTATTAAGTGTAGAACCTGTACATCAACTGTACTTTTACAACACATTTTTGGTAAATTTTATTAAAGCCGAACATCATACATAGTATGATGATTTTAGATGAAGGAGAAGGTCCTAGTGGCGTCCAATTGTTTTGGCAAAACCTTGTCGCTTAAGTCGCCTTAAAGGACGGGCAGGGAGTAGACCTCTTGCGAGTAGGCTGCGGTGTCTTAGCAATCTTTCGCTGTATCTACTTGTATGTCTTCCTATTTGCTCTTCAACTGTTTCCAATTTGAGATCTCTATGTAGTGTGGAGCCGCGTACGTACCAGGGACAGTTTGTTATCTGACGTAGTACCCTATTCTGTAGTACTTGTATGCTTTTGTAGTTTGATTTGGCAGCAATCCCCCAAATCTGCACTCCATACAGCCATATCGGTATAATACAGTGTACATATACTGCTCTTTTGCATCTCAGCGGCAAGGTGCTCCTTTTGTTGTTGAGCCACCGCAGCTGTAGCAGTCTGTGACGACATTTTTTTAATGTAGCTTTGATGTGAGGCCCAAAGGTAAGGCGCTTGTCCAAGGTGATGCCGAGATACTTCGCTTGAGTCGGCTGCTCCAGGGTAACTCCCTCTAGCTGGATTGGAGGGGGGTGCATTAGCTTTTTGAGGGTGAAACATGGGTTTGTTGTTTTCTGTGGGTTAATCTTCAAATTCCACCGTTTGCACCAAGCTGCAAGGGTATCGAGATATCCCTGTAGTCCATTGCTGGCTTCTACGCAACTTTTGGAGTTATAAATAACTGCGATGTCATCTGCATATGTCGCAATAATAGCCTTAGACGGAGCTTCCATATGTTGAGAGGTAGGGCTGGGTATGTCTGAAGTGTACAAGGAATAGAGCAGCGGACCCAGAACACTGCCTTGCGGCACTCCTGCTCTCATTGTATAAGTTGACGAGTATGTTCCTCTTACCTTGACCTTGAACTCACGTCCATCCAAGTATGACCTTAAAAGGCCATAGTATGGTGCAGGTAAAAGGTTTTTTACTTTGCATAGTAGACCATCGTGCCACACCCTATCGAACGCTTGCTGCATGTCAATGAAGACAGCGTTTGAGAACTCTAGGTCGTCAAAAGCCTGCATGATGTGCTTCACCAATCTGTGGACCTGTTCTACAGTGCCGTGTCCTTCTCGAAAGCCAAATTGGTGAACCGGCAAGATATTACGTTGGCTTATAATGGAAGTAATCCGATTGGCAATAGTCCTCTCCCATAATTTAGATAGGGAGGGTAAAAGACTTATTGGCCGATACGACTCAGGATCA
Organism: Drosophila flavopinicola; assembly: GCA_035042425.1. NCBI lineage: Eukaryota > Metazoa > Arthropoda > Insecta > Diptera > Drosophilidae > Drosophila > Drosophila flavopinicola. Next base: position 2,506,987 of record JAWNLL010000134.1, on the reverse strand, counting down.
GCTTCTGGTTTCCCTGGCTTGTGAATCATCAGAATCGCTGCTAATTTCCATTGCTTTGGAAACACTTGGAGCCTGACAATAGCATTAAAAATTAATACTATGTAGAGGAGCGCTCTTATAGGCAAGGCCTTCAACGTAGCATTACAAATCCTATCTACACCTGGAGCTTTATTTTTCGGCAATGATTGGATCGCCTCAGTTATTTCTTCAATCCTTATAGGGCTGATAGGCAGGGACATCTGTAGTGGGGTCTGTAGATTCTGTTGGGTCTCCCTAGTCTGTTCTGTAGTAGCAAACTCATGTGGAGTGAAGCGAGCTTCTAGATGGTAACCGAAAGCATTAGCCTGTTCCCCTTCGTTTTTAGCAAGCTCACCACTAGGACATCGGACAGGAACCTGTCTAAAGGGTTGTCGTTTAAGCGATTTTGTGCATTTCCATAACGAGTAGTTTGCATCGACGGTGTAGTCCATGGAAGCCAGTTTTTGCTCGAAGAAATCACTTCTGAGTTCCCTTAAGAGGTTACGTAGTTGTTTTGCTGCACGGTTCCACAAAACTCGGTCCCAAGGATCTTGAGATCGAATGGCTCTTCGTCGGAGGCACCTCTTTGTTCTGATGAGCTCTTTAGCCTCCCTCGTAAGAACAATGGCATAATGAATGGGACGTGACTCAGGATAAGGCGGCGTTGAGGCAGTAGCAGCTGTATATATACTTTCGGTTAGAAAATCAACGGCGTTTTCAATGTCTTCACTAGAGTCCAGAGTAGAATTTAATTGAATGGAGCATTCAAGATGTTGTTTGAAAGCCATGATATCTGTACGGTTGGTGATTAACCGAGGGCTAGGCCTGATATAAGAACCATCTGTTTGCAAATTAACAACAAGGGCTACATGGTCAGAATCTAAGTCCCAGTTTTGGCAGATAGTTGCTTGAGAGTCAGGTATCCCATGGTGTAAAGCGAAATCAATGCAACTAGGTGTGTGAGTTGACACATATGGGTATCTAGTAGGTGATCCTGTTGCAAGAATATTAGCTCCTCTGGCTGTAATAGCTTCGGCTAGTTCACGGCCCCTGGGTGAATTGTATATGTCTCCCCACAGCCAATGTCGCGCGTTCCAGTCTCCACCAACCAGATACCTTTGGCCGCAAGAAGCAAGTATGTCACTGAAGTGTCTTTCTTCAATTCTATTTCTTGGTGGGCAGTATATGGCACTAAACTCCATGTCTCCCAACCCAGTGGCAACTTTTATTGAAGACATTTGTATGGTTTTCTTTTCAATGATTCTTTGTGGAAAATGGCTGAGAGAGCTCCTCACGAATACCGCCGCTCCTCCGCTGCCGTGATTGTGACGTGATGGCTTGTATGCTGGATAGAAGGTATACCCGTATATTTTGACTGTTTCCCCTCGGTTTAGTCTGATCTCGTTTAAGAGAAGTATGTCGACGTTGTTGTTGTGCGCGAAGAGCTCAACTTCTCTGGCTTTACCTGTAATGCCATTGACATTCCAGATAAGGATCTTGAGTGAATTCATTGTGAGGCTGAGGCGTTGTTCTGGAGCTGATGAGCCGATGTAGCCCCAGTCCATTGCTTTACCAAGTTGGCCATTTCATGAACCATACTTTCTAGCCGTTCTAGTCGTTGACTGTTTTGCTTGTTTTGTTGTTGTTGTTCTCGTTGCTGCTCCTGAAGCCACAAGAGGAATTGCTGCTGCTGCTGTAGTTGCAGCTGTTGTTGCCATTTCAAAAATTGCTGTTGCTGTTGTTCCAGTAGTGACTGAATGTCAACTGGATGATGTTCCTGCGTAATATTTTGTTTTGTTTTTGGTAACTGTAAATGCTCTTGAAGATTATGAAGACGGCGCTGGGCAGGTGCATTGCCGTTTCTTACTATTGAGGCATAGGAATTGTCTCCGGTATTAACTCTAGGAGAGCTAGGTATTTGGTGTGCTTGTTGCTGTCGAGCGGGTTGTTGCTGCTGCTGTTTTTGCTGTGGATGTTGCTGCTTTTCTTGATTTCTATCCCTTCTAATCTGACTAGACGGTAACTTGTAAGACTGTCGTTTCATTGAAAAACCCGTTGATCGCCGAAGATAGTCTTGGTACCACTGGCATCCTTTGTAGCTTGCCATATGATTTCCTCCACAGTGCATACAGGTAGGCTGTTCATCTTGGGAACGTGCGCATAGCTTGGTGAGATGATCTTCGCCACATCGTGCACATTGAGGATGACGACGGCAGTATTTGGCTGTGTGACCGTATTCCTGGCATCGTATGCATTGTGCAATTTCAGATGTCTTGCGCATCCTTTCTATCCTCACTTTTTGTCTACAAAGAGTTTTGATATCATATATTTCCCTCATTTTTGGGCATGGCCTTACATTAATGAAGAATATATTGAGTTTTTCATCTTTGTTTGTCCTTGATCTTGGGTTATGTATCTGCAGAGCATCAAAGCCATATTTTTTAAAATTGGCAATAATTTCGTTGTTTAAAGTGCTATGGTGGAGCCCCTTAACTACTATTCTGTGAGGTTTCTCTTCTTTCAATTGGTATGTATGGAACTCAATACCAATACTATCAAAATGACTAACAATAGCTCTATAAGTGTCACTGTCTTTGGGAAATATTCTGGCTGTTTCTCCTTGGTTGACTTTGACTGACACGTTGTCTGGACTGGTGACCTCCATAATGAGTTCAAAGAGATCATTAAGGTTAGTAATACTCACAACTATTTGCGGTGGTTTTGGGGTACCGTTAAGCTGATTTTTAGTATTAGATACGTTATGTTGTGGGTTGTCTGCTGCGTCTATTGCATCATTAGTGATATTCGGATGAGCATCAGAGGAGCTAGTAGGGCCTTCATTTGACTCTCTAGAAATTTCGTCAACATGGCTTTCACTGTTTACATCCGTGTCCATGTCTAGCAATGCAAACCTGTTGCTAGAGTTAGCCATGTTAGCTGATGTTAAGTCCAGTTTAAATTCTTTGCTCGACCTCTTAAAGCTACTATTGGGAGATAAAGGTTTCCTCCTCTTATTTTTCAAATTTCGTTGGGCAGTCACCAATTTTGTAGCAGCTCCACTTAGTGCAACAGAGTCAATTTTTGCAGCTCCACTGAGAGTTGGAGGTGCAATGTTTGAGAAGCATTGGGTGATGCAAGCTCCATGGTTGTTCATGCTTCCGCTAGTTGGCACTGTTGCCGTGGTGTATATTGAATTACTAGTAGCACTAGTAGATGTTAGTGTTGTATTTGTTGTGCTGATGCTGTGAGTATCAGTGCATGAAAGGCGTTGCACATTAAGAACCTCTGTCCTGATATCCAGTGGTGATTTTCCAGCTACTTGGCGCATTTTTTCATAATCAATCTGCTTATTGCTAAGCTGAGAGTTGGTAAAAAGGTTCTTGTCCATTTTATATGTATTGCCCCTCTTGTACGCAGAGCGCAGGGAGAGGGGAAATGTTTTGCCCAAAAGGGCAACGAATGCAGACTTGTCGCACTACACTTGTGTTTTATTGCTGTCGGGCTGCCGACACTGCACGAGACAGCGTCCAAAATGTACCGTGCTTTTTTTAGCACACGTAGAGAGCACTATAGATGCCCACGTACTTGTCTATGCGCGACACAACCGATCCCGTCGGGGACAGATAAGCGGTTCCTCTTGTTCAATGAATTAGGAGTTTATTTAATTTTTACAAATTTAGAACTTGACAGTACGAGCCGAGCAAGAGATATCATAACTTGGCACTGACTTTGGCTGCCAACTTGTTTGGCATTCATCAAGTTGACTTCTATTTTTGGCCTGACATCTTCATAGAGCATTAGCTCTGTCTCCCTCTCCATCCCTCCCTCCCTCTCTCTCTCTCTCTGTCCTTTGCTCTGTTGACTTTGCTGTTTTTGTCATATTTGCTGGCTGATAATTGCGCTGATGGCTTTTTTGTTGGCCATAATGAGGCTGAACGTTTGACCAACCATGAATTATTGCTCAAAATTGCAGTTGAAAGCTTTATTTTTAATGCAGGCGAGGGAGTTAAAGGCAAGCAAAAGAGACGGCGAGAGAGAGAGAGAGAGATAGAGGGAGAGAGAGAGATAGAGAAGGGGAGAGAGCAAGCGTTAAGTTTTGATTAAAAAAGTTAAATGCCACGCGAGAGCAGGAAAAAAACCAAAACTTTTTTATAACTAGCAGCAGCGAATAGCGACTGTTAAAAGAATACCCTGTAAAATGTGAGACTTTATTTGAATGATGAATAATTGACTGATTAGCTGATTATATCAGCTGTATATCATATATCTAAATACTTGTATTTTTTCTGAAATATTTTTACAAAACAGAGCAGAATAGATTTTTGCATAAGATAAAATATGTATATATAGATGTATATATATTTGAGCAAATTTAAAAGTTGCTTTAAAGTTGTAACTATGTTTTTTGTACATCAATGAAAATAAAGTATATTTTTTTGTTGATTATTCTCTATTCAATTGAAATTACTTAAATACAAGTGATGCTATTATGGTTTCTTATCTACGACTCCTCTTGCTTTTCGCTTTTTGCAGGGTATCTTTGACACTCATCGTGTGTCAGCACTTTTGAACTGCTGCTGCTGTTTGTTGTTATTGTTTCCACTCTTAACAATGTCAACACTTTGTGCTTTTATCTGTTTGCACAAAGGCTGGCTATCTTGCTCTCGCTCTCTCTCTGTCTCGCTTTCTTAAGCGCCCCAACTCCTCTCTCTCTCTCTATCTCTGTCACACCCTCTCTTTTCCGTCGCTCTATCTTCGCTTTCTCCTGCTACTCGCTGTATGTAAACATAATGCGATTAATTTGTTTTCATTATACGTTCGCCTTGCTTGTTGCCTGTTGCCGCTTGCCACGCCCACTTTCTGTGTGTCGCCCACTCAATGATGCGTGTGCTTAAGTTTTAATTTGAAATTAAGCTTAAGCCCCAAGCGCGCATATATGCATATATATTTCAATTTATATTTATATTTATGCAGAACTCATGTTTGGACTTTAACTTTAACTGTCGCATATTTGCCAAACTAAAAAGATCTCTGAATAATTAAGAGAAAGCTGCTATTTAAAAAGACATACATACCCTTGCAGCTGGACACTGATCTGATAAGCGGTCATTTTCATTGGAAAATCTGATGAATTGTAGAAAGGACACCCTCGAAGGCAGACAGTTCAAAGGTAACTAAAGGTCAAGGCCAAATTCGACAGCCAGACAAATCTCTCAGCCTGTTCAGATGAAACGATTGGGGCAGCTCAATTTGAGTCCATCATCTTGTGCACAGAGAGAAAAACAAACTAAATTCGAGAATACTTTTTGATTTAACTAAGATATGAGCAAAGAAAATATTCCTAGATTGGCATTGCATCAACTTAAGTTGTAATCCCTATTTAAAGTGTAGCTATTTCAAAAAATCTAACAAATTGTATTGTGCAACATTTTGGCATTTCTTAATATTTCTGATCCGACTCTAACTTATAATAGGCTGGTTTATACTCATTCACAATCCCCTTGATTTGATATTGTATTTTGTGCACTGTCTGCCGTCTTGGCCAAGTTTGAACTCTAGGCCAATGGCCACTGTTGGGAATCCTTTTGAACTTTATTGACTCTGACTGCACACATACTGCACACACACACACACACACACACACACGCAGGCTGATCAGCATGCATGTAAAACACAAAACTGCAGCTGGCCTTCTCAAACTACAAGTTTTGTGTGCTGTGGGAGTTAACTTATTCGCTTGAGACCGCTGCGAATAAAAAGTTGCCCAAAAGCATTTTCTTGTCCAGCGTTGTATAAAGTTTTTTACACACAACACTGCGTGTGTGTGTGTGTGTGTGCGTGTGTGTAAAGCCATGGACCAGCCTTAGCCTTGGCCCAAAGCAGCGCACTACGTTAACTGACTGTTATCTCCCTGTTAACTGGCTGTTAACTGTCTGTTGTGTTTGGGTACCACGTGCAAATCAAGCTCGTCGCGGAGTTTGCGCAGTCGCTGCTATTAGCGCGAACTGTTCCCAGTATTGGGAGCGCGCACACAGTGCGTATGATTGATAAACCAAAATAAATATTTAGCCAGACTCGCAATGCATAAACGTTTATTGAGCGACAACAACAACAACAACAGCTGTGCAAATGCTTTCAGATTTGCTGTTGCTGTTTCTTTCTTTATTTTTAGGCGTTGTCGTATTCTGCCTATAAGCTTCTGAGAGCGGGAGAGGGGGGACTATGGGGGCTGCCAGCGGGCGTGGCGTTTGTGCGAAAAAACATCTGTAATACACACACACACACTTGCATACACACACACAGCAAACACTGACACAGCAGTGACCTTGAGCAGGCTGTGAACTGTGAAAGATGAGAAGAGCTGTGGCCGAAGTGTGCGTCTCCTGCAGCTTGTATAACTGTGTGTGTGTGTGTGTGTGTGTGTGTGTGTGTGTGTGTGTGTGTGTGTGTGTGTGCGTGTGTGAGATTGTCAGCTAAAGATTAAACTTGTTGCCCAACAAACACAACTAAGATTTATGATTAAGCAAGTCAAGAGTGAACTACTAGTCAAATATCCTATAAACTACTTCAAATTCTCTAGTTTAGTTTTATCTAAAAATATCTATTTCTAATAATTACTATATTAAGTCTCTGCCTAATACTTTTAATGAATATCAGGCAAACTGGAATAGTTAAATGGGTACTCAGAAAAAATCTACATACTTTACAGTATTTATTGATTTATAATCTGAAAAGGAGCTTTCAAGCATTTACTTTTACTTGAATTTTTTAAATAAATTTGTAAATATAAGAAATTATTTTCCGAAAAGTACAAAATTATTTTATATATTTAGAACGTTTCTTTACAAAATGTAGGTCATTCAGTCTTGTGCTTTTGCTTATCAAAAAATCAAGTCTCTGAGATGGAAGGCGTTGTCTTTATTTGCCTGTTGCTGCTTTATTATAGTTTACAGGGTATGAATCCTGTCTCTGGCTGCTAGCTCACAACTAGTCCCCCGGCAGCAGCAGCAGTCAGCTGTCAATTAAATTAACTCAACACACACACACACACACACACACACATCCACAGGACATTTGAGGACTGTCTGCCTGCCTGACTGTCCCGACTGTGGCTGCATTCATTGAATTGCAATTAAATTGTTGGGGCAGTCGCCTCTCTCTCTCCCTTTCACACTCTCTCCCCCTCTCTCCAACTCTCTCTCTCTCTTTCTAGCTGTTAGCCATTGTTTCGTGTTGGATTTGCAGCTGTCAAAGTGACAAACATCGCCTGCTGTTGCTGCGAAACTAGACTGATTCTGCCCCTCTACACCACATTTGCCCACTTATTATGCCATTTGTGTTCGCCATCCTGCCCCCTTCCTCTTCCTCCTGCCCTCTCCACAAAGCCCTGTCATGTGTCAGGTGGCGCTTTGTCCTTTGGAGGAGCTGCAAGCTAACTGGACTCAAATGTTGCCTGGTCCCCACACATATACATAAATTGCTTTTGACATGCTCCGTTGGCTTTTATTGCGAGAATTGTCTTGGCCTGACACTCAACACATTCAGTTTGCAGGCCCCAAACAACACTGACTCCTTGCCCCTACTGCTGTCTAATTAGTGTGGGGGCATGCAACATTTGACACGCAAAACTCAGCAATATGCAAACTTTATGCCCTTGACACTTGGAAAAAGATACAAATAATAATAGAGAATTTAGAAAATTTGCATATTTCTGGAAGAAGATTTCAAAGGGGATTTATTATTTACAAATGAAGAAATTGTTTGATTTTTTAAAATAATAAAATGAAATAAGAAAGAACTAAATAATAATACAGATTTTAGAAAAAGAAGATATCAAAGTGGATATATATAAATATAGAAATTTATTTCAATTTCAAAATAATAATATGAAAAACAGATAAATATTTATCATGAACATTTCTTTTTATTATTTACTGATTTTTAATAATTAATATTTTCCGATCACGCAAACATTTTTAATTCTAACAATTATAAATTTAAAATTTAATTCTTACTATAATAAATATGTTTATTAAAAATTATGAATATTTTGCCATTCTGCTTTTAAGTTATATTTTCTTAAAATCTTCTATTTCACAAAAACAAATTGTTCAAAAATTTTAAAAAAGTAATCTACAATTGGAAACTATTTCATAAAAGTAAAAATAATTAAAATATTTATGCTGTTGTCGAGTGTTTCTAATTTGTGCATTTATAACATAAATTTAGAACGAATTTATAATATTTCTGCTTTACTTGATTATATATTTTGTTTCGCTCAGTGCATTCGCGCCTCCAGCAGCAGATCTGCCTTAATAGAAATGTTCAAATGTTGAAATGTTGCAAACATTTCACAGAGTTTTCAACACTGCTGCCATTTCCACCCACCCCCACCCCACCACCACTCCACCCCCACCGCTTTTAGCCCCACCAGTGCCTTATATAAACAACGCTGGGTGTTTCGTTCAGGTTAAATGCGCGCGAATTGTTTTTGGCCAAAAACTTTGCCATTTAACTTTTGTGTAACTAACTCGAGAAGACTGCCAAATATTTAAGAGCAAATAAAGTTTATTTTGCAGCTGCCTTTTGTCTTTCTGCTGCTTTTTTCCTTATACTTCTCGTTCCTGCTGATGCGGCACCTTTAAAAGTTGAGCATTCAGCAGTAATGAGGAAATGTGAATGGTTTTTGCCAGGACTCTCTGTGCTCTGTGCTGTGTGTGTATTTCGCCTGTCAACTGCTGTTTCCTATCCCTAAACACAACTAACGAGCAAATTTTTGCCAGCTAAGGACCTCTCCCCACTCTCTCCCTCTCTCTCTCTCTCTCTCTCTCTCGCTCTCTCTGTTAAGAAATTAGCAACATTTTCAGCTACCTAACCTTTTTATGCAAATTACCAATTGCTGGCAGCCAGGCACTCTACTCGTTCTCCTCTGCTGTTGTCCTGCGAGCACAGGACACTTTTGCGGTTAGCTGAGCAAACATTTGATGGGGCAACAGAAAGCACCTAGCCCAAAGGATACGGATGTGGATGTGGATGGGAATGAGGTTGAGCATGTGGAATGTGGTCGACACTTTGTCTACTTTCTAATCAGCCTATTTGCTTAGGCAGCCGAAACACAAATGAACAGAGTTCTGGTTTTTTTCAACATTTAATTAAGGTGCGCACAATGGTAAATCTCTTTTAAATTAATTTCTTCTAAATCCAAAGCTCATAAAAGGTTTCTATGGCTTCTAGTTTAACCTACTAAATGTTGTTCGCTTTTTCGCTAGTTTCTCTTTATCTTTTTGATTTTTTGCTCTTTACTTTAACTTTGTTGTTGTTTAAACTTGTTCCATTTCATATTTATCTGCCTATTTCTTTTCGAATGCTTTGTGTTTGATCTAACGCTTAGTTTGTTTGCTGTCACATTTCTCTCATTTTATGGCCATTGAATTTGAAACATTCATAAATATTTTAAAGCATTTTTGGTCTATTTGCATTTTGGCAGTCACGATTTGAACAGTGACAGCCTTGAATACTCTGTACACAGAGTTCGATAGGGCAATAAGCACTGTAATGAAATTAATAACTTAGGATTAAACTGAAAAATTAAACAAAGTGACTGAACATCTTAGAAAAAGGAAAATACAAAAAGTTAAAATATTCTATCAAATGAATTAATATTTTTTGTAATTAAAACAGAACTTTTATCTTTCTAAATATAATTATATTAATATTATAATTATCATTTGTATTATTATTATTATTATTATTATTATTATTATTATTATTATTATTATTATTATTGTTATTATTATTATTATTATTATTATTATTATTATTATTATTATTATTATTATTATTATTATTATTATTATTATTATTATTACTATTATTACTATCATTATTATTATTATTATTATTATTATTATTATTATTATTATTATTATTATTATTATTATTATTATTATTATTATTATTATTACTATCATTATTATTACTATTATTATTATTATTATTATTATTATTATTATTATTATTATTATTATTATTATTATTATTATTATTATTATTATTATTATTATTATTATTATTATTATTACTATTCATTTAACTATTTTATTATCAATATTTTTATTCGTATCATTTGTATTATTATTTATATTAATATTATTATTTTATTTTGTTACACAAATCACAGCTCAGCTCATAGTCGTTTATTTCTTCACTTAAAGCACAAAGTATTTTTGGCTAAATATAGAAAATTGTAGCATGGGCGAAAAAAGCCAAAAACGAGCTGGCAACAAAGTTTGCCCCAGCCTCGGCTGACCAACAATTTATTACAATTACGTCAAAATTCATTTGAAAGCCGCCAACGCAGTGGCAGGGGGTCGGAGGGGGCGTGGCAGGCGTGGTAGGCAGTCAGGTCATAAATTGGTAGCTGCAATGCGGCTGATAATTTTGGCGTTCGCTGCGAGGCTGCAGTCCGAAAAACAGAGTTAGAGATTCCCGAGAGTTGCAGAGCCAAAAACTTGCTCAATTGCATTGCCCACAGATCTCTGGTCAAAAGTGGGGGTTGGGGTCGAAAAGTAAACTGCTTCTCTGGGCCAAATGCAAATGGGTCAAAAGCGAGCTGCGTGCAAAAAAAGCGGCATAAATCACAGCGAAAGTTGTCGGGCGGAAAGTGAAAATGCTTTTAAATATGATTAGCAAAGGGAGAATGGAACACAGAAAGAGAGATAGATAGAGAGAGAGGGAGAGAGGGAGACAGCATGAGTGCTGTAATAAACACTCGCAAATTGACTTGTTTATTGTGAGTTGTGTGTGTGTTTCCTCAAAGACGTGTCCTAAGCCAATTCGATTATTTAGTGATTTTCCAGCAGACGCCAGCTGTGCTAAATAGGCCAAAGAAGTGGGGAGGTGGGGCTTTTGGGGCTGCTATTATATCGTTGTCCGTTCGGCCTGTTTAGCCTAATATGCCACACAAGCATTCGCCGCGTGTAATAAAACAAGATTTATTTAGTTGGTCGGCATTAACTGTTGCCCCTTTGTATAAGCAGCTCACATACAAAATGTATGCACATATATAAGTGTGTGTGTACACTGAGAAAAATGAACATTGTGTATAAGCCTTGTAGCACTAGTAATGCTAAACTTTAATTAAGAATATAATCAGCAAATAAAGTTCTGTTTAAACTCAAATCAAGAACATATTTTAAAACGCTGAGAGATATCAATCTTATTGTTAGTGAATATATAAAAATATATAATTATGATATATTAACATAAAACAAACTTGTTTTATTCTTTTTAAGTTGAGTAACAGCTTAAAGTAAGCAGAAACCAAACTTTACTTAAGACTATTCATTCAAGAACAAACAAAAGGATATTCTTGATTTATGATTTTTGTTCTATTCTGTTCACTTTTGATAAGTTTATTGCTTGCTTAATTGCTTATTGTAGACTACTTTCTTGCCATGTAGGGGTCAGTTGGGAGTGTGTGTGTGTGTGTGTGTGTGTGTTAGGGCAGACTCAACCACACGGCACACACATAAAAACTGAGATGAGTTTTCTTTTCATTAAAGGCGGATTTACGCACAGAAAGCAAAGTGTGTGGGTAATAGGGAGGACTAAGAAGACGGATGGGGATAGGGAAAGAAAGCGAGGGTATTTGGGTTCTTATTGTACAATAAACACGGACACACGTCTATAACACACACACATACATACGCACACACACACACACAAAGAAAAAGGCGCAAATCTGCTTTAGCTGAGTCAGCTTGTAGATATTTTGCTTTTCTGTGCTGCGTTTTTTTTCTTGCAGACTCGCTTTGCCTTTCAAACGGCGCTAACGAATGGCACACACACATGTGTGTGTGTGTAGTAGTGTGTGTGCGTGTGTGTGTGTGTGTGTGTGTGTGTATTAGTGTGCGAGACAACCGGTCAATGTTGTCGCAGACGCAGAATGTCAACAAAAGATAAGCCATTCATTTTATTCATTCATTGCTCTCTGTCTTCCCTCTCTCTCTCTCCCTCTCTCTCTCTCTCTCGCTTGCCATCTCTTTCTATAGTCAGTTAACTATTCCGTAATTTAAGTCTTGTTTGCTGTCACTTGAGACGAAAATAATCGACTTTGTCACGCTGATGATGCCTTAGCCGAGCTGAGCTGAGCTGGAAGGTCCTGACACTGTCCGCACTGTCTCTTCTTCTTATTCCCCCATTGTCCTGCTCAGTGTCCACCCCAAATCAAACAAAAATGGCTATCAAAGCGTCGTCTCAAATTTCATTGGCAACAAAAAAATTCAAGATGGGTGCTGCTAAGAAAGCTGGCTGTTTATGTAGGCAGCTCACATATATACATATATGTATGTATATATAAACGGAAAAGGGGGAACGGATAATAATTTGGCTAATTATGTCGCACATTCTGTTGCCTATTATACTCCGTTAACAGATTGATTAGGAGTATTCATTGGGCGCTTAATATAACTGTAGTTTATATTACATATGTAGTTTAATGATTTCTAGTTACAAGTGTGTAAAAGTTCTATAGATTAAAAAAATAAACATAATCAATTGAACTACAAGACTAAAAACATAAGAAAATACTTTTTAATTGCAGGACTATTCAGACCTATGTTAATTGTTAACTTCAATGATTGGCCAAGATTTTATCTACAGTCGCAGCTAAACTTTAAGCTGATTTCTATGGTAAGCTTAATTATAATATTTAAACAATCGCATTTCGGGAATTTACCATTTTCAAGCAAATACTTGATATTCTTAAAATTTTAAAAACTGCAATCTTGCTAATATACATATACTTTATAATTTGTATATATATAAAGTCAGCATTTTACAAAACTTGAGCTGAGAATTTAGTTAGTATGACTTTTAAGTATAAAAGAAACTCACTGAATATTTTAAGAAAAATGATCTACAAATGTTATTAAAAATTACCGTAAATTATATGAAACCCTTTTTGGCTGATTGAAAAGTCGCAAGCTACTCAAGTTTATTGAAATTATATCCAGGACTTCTCTTCGCCAATTTGTTGCTCTCTGTTTTGAGCTCTTAATACACGTTAGTAGTTGCTGATTGAAATATATGTTTACTTATTGTTATATCAATGACTTTGAGACATTTTTGTGGCTGCTTTTGCTGCTGCTGGGCAGCCAAATAAACGATGCGAAATTGCGAGGCCAAGAAGCTGATGCTGCTGCAAGTCCTGCAGATCCTGCAGCAACTCCTGCTGCAAGCACACACATGTCCTTCCTTTTTTTGGTCATGTCGCATTGTGTGTCCTGCGGCGGGTCCTTTTTGCTGTCGCTGCTGTTGTTGTTGTTGTTGTTGTTGTTGTGTCCAGCAATGCATTTTTCAAACCGTTTGCTGACCAGCTACAAAACCAAGTACATATATCCTGCTGCTGCTGCTGCTGTTGCTTCTGGCTCCTGTGTCCTGTGTCCTGCAGCAAAACACGAAAATGTTGCACGTTGAGTGAACGAATGTCTGTGTGTGTGTCTGTGTTTCGGTGTGTGTGTGTGTGTGTGTGTTTAAACACACACTCGGACAACTTAGTTGCTGCCTCTGGCTTTTAGACACTTTGCAGTTTGCTGTTTGAGTTGCGTATAAATGTAATTTACAGTTACAAGCGACTCAACGCCTCATGAATTTTAAGCAGCCTGCCACACAAACACACACACACACACACAGACAATGGGGGCGGGGCGCGCCTGCTGTTGTGGGCGTGGCCATGTGCATTATTTTGCGTGATAAATGCAACACTTAATTGTAATTGTGTGAAGTCATAGAAAATGCCGGCATTGGGAAATTGGAATTGTAGTTTTTGCCTCTACGGCTTATATTTATTGGCGAATGCGACACAATCTAACAATCAACTTTGGGCATCCTTTTTAGAGGTCCTTTAATGTGAGACAGAGAAAAAAATGCATTCTAAAAGCAAATTCGCAATACAAACTTCTCAAACTAATATTTTAAATGTGAAATATGAGCAATTTAAAAAACTTTAGAAATTATTAAAAACTTTACTGCATGAGTAAAAATCGCTGTAAATTTAAAAACAAATATGAAATATTCAAGTATGTGCTTTCTTTTTAATATGTTTGGTGATACTTGTTATTTCAGATTAAGTTAAAAGGACTCATAGTTTCGTTTTTAAGCATATTTAAGCTTAAATCAAGAATGTGTTCCTGACTTAGTTTGAATTTTTTGCTGTGCTGCATTCATGTGTGTTCACACAGGATCAACCGACTGCTGCACACAGCCTGTAAATATGTCCTGGGCAAATGTCCTGGGCATCGATTTGGCCAAACTGCGTTTATGTTGTTGTTGTTTATTTGTGCCCGCATTTTTCGCGTTTATTTATTGCACATGGTTTTTATTGAATTCCTTTGTGACGACAGATGCGATATAAATATTTATGCGCCCCGGACGTAGAATATTGTTGAGGTCCAAGAGGTCCTTTTTGCCCCTTTATGCTTTAAATTGATTTCTCTTTCGCTTACTTTCCAGCTTGTTGCCCCTTTCTGCGCGCATTTATCTTGCTCTATTACTCGAGGGACTCTTTATTGGCTTGTCCGCACTTAAATAATAGTCAATTTCATTAAATTATTAAGTGAAACGCCAGCGATTCGATTCGAAGGCGGCGCTCGGCTAATTGTGGGCGTGGCATGGCTGCCCAAAGTTCTATTATGACAGCGCTTACTGGGCAAAAGTTTTCCCATTTCATTTTGGCTTTGCTGTCTCGTTGCTATTTATGTATTATCTGCTTTTCTTCGACTTTTTCTTTTGTGCCAAACTTTCTCTGTTTGGCTGGCTGCTTGTTATTGAGATTATTGTCATCATCAGCATCATCATAGAAAATGGGAAATGGGCAAATAGCAAATTGGGAAAATGCCTTTAACATATGGGAAATGTCAATGAAGCTGTTGGCTGCCAGCAAATGGAATTTGTCTGTGGCATAAATCAAGTTGCTGCTCTTTGAATAAATTACCTGCCTCGTTTTAATTGCAAAATTGTCGGCAACAGAAACCTGCAAAAATTTGCAATGAATTTTACTTGGGGCATACATTTTTTTTTAATTTTTTAAATTTACTCCATATCAGGTTTAATAAGCCCAAAAAATTCTTATTGGACATTTTATTGATGGATTAAACCATGGCAGCCCGAAGTATGCAGCACATTTTCAATGCTCACACCAATTTCAGCTTAACAGCCAGCCATAAAGTTGGCAGCTCAAAAGTATGCAGCAAATTGCACAGCTAGCTGTGTGCTTGCTAATTAAGGTCGCACCATTAAGCGCAGCGAACAACCAGTGTTAATGTTGTTTTAAGCCTGCAGCCTAACTGAAATTTGATGCTGCTTTTAAGCTTGTGCCCATCAAATGTGCAACGTGTGCGCTGTTTAATATCGAGGCCACTCGCATGCACAAATGCTGTGAAATATTTAATCAGCTCAAAACTATGCTAGCATTTCATTTTCAGCTAATAGTTTCAGTCTTAGCTTGGGCAGCAACCAAAGTGATCAATTGAAGCTAGCTGCTGTGATGTGTGTACTATTAAGCACATACAACAACCACTGTTAACGATCAATTATTGCCAACAGTTTAAGAGTATGCAGCACTTTAAGTGCGATCACGCTAGCACAGACAGCAACCACTTTAATCAAGTTAACTTAACAGCGCACAAGTATGCATTACTTTAAATAGCAAAACAATTAAGCACTGCCAACAACCGCTATAACCTATCAATTATAGCAACTTAACTCTCAACTCTAGCACAGACAGCAACCACTTGGATCGAGTTAAGCTAACAGCGCACAAGTATGCACTACTTTAAATAACTGAAAACAATTAAGCACAGCCAACAACCGCTATAAATGATCAATTATAGCTACCCTAGCACAGACAGCAACCACTTGGATCGAGTTAACCTAACATTGAAAAAGTATGCACTACTTTAAATAACAAAACAATTAAGCATAGCCAACTACCGCTATAAACTCTCAACTCTAGCACAGACAGCAACCACTTGGATCGAGTTAAGCTAACAGCGCACAAGTATGCACTACTTTAAATAACTGAAAACAATTAAGCACAGCCAACAACCGCTATAAATGATCAATTATAGCTACCCTAGCACAGACAGCAACCACTTGGATCGAATTAAGCTAACAGCACACAAGTATGCACTACTTTAAATAACTGAAAACAATTAAGCACAGCCAACAACCGCTATAAATGATCAATTATAGCTACCCTAGCACAGACAGCAACCACTTGGATCAAATTAAGCTAACAGCACACAAGTATGCACTACTTTAAATAACTGAAAACAATTAAGCACAGCCAACAACCGCTATAAACGATCAATTATAGCTGCCCTAGCACAGACAGCAACCACTTGGATCAAATTAAGCTAACAGCACACAAGTATGCACTACTTTAAGTAACTGAAAACAATTAAGCAGAGTTAACAACCGCAGCTAAGCCAATTACTCTGATCAGTTAAAGCGAACAGCTCGAAAGTATGCTGCAAATGTTAATGCATTTAGCAGCTGCTCAATGACAAAAATTGTTTTTATATTTATATATTTTTTTTGTTGTTGGCCAAAACAAAATATTTATGCAAATGAGATAAACGCAATTACAGTTGAAAGCAGACAAAAGCCGCAGAAAAAAAACACAAACACACACACACGCAAACACACAAATTGTTGATATTTATATATATACATATTTAAATTACAGGCGCAGATCAACTTTTAATGAGTTTACAGTTTACGTTCTGTTTTCTTTTCTGCTTTAACACACCGAAATTTAATTTGCACTCGAGTCCAGTTTTTGTATTTAATAGCTGCTGCTGCTGCTGTCAATGGCCCCATGAGTGGGCGTGGCTAGCCATGCCAAACGCCCACTCTTTAGTAAACTTTGTGCGCTGTGAATGTGGTTTTGGAAATTATTTTGTAATATTACAAGCGATGCGCTCAGCTGGAAATTGTTCAACATACACACACACACACACAGAGAGAACATTCCATAACTCACACGTGTGTGTGTGTGTGTGTGTGTGATGTCCTTTATGCCATTAGCCACATGAGTGAGGTCTGTCTAAGGGGGCGAGTTTCGGTTTTGGTGGCGCAGCTTGCACGCAGGTAATAATCGGATGTAACTAATTGAATAAAGCGACGCACAGGACATAACACACACACACACACACACACATACACACACACACACATAACACACACACATGCCAGCACAGCGCATTAGCCAAATCCGTCGAGTGGCAAAGCACAGTTGTTGCTTCACTCACACTACAAAAAAATACTTAGATTTTATTTAGAAACATTTTCGAAATGTTCTCCTAAGATAAATCGCTCATATTATAATTATATAAATTCTAATTAATTTACGAGAATTTAGTGTGCCTTAAAAACGATTTTTAAATATGCACAGGAAATTTCTTTGTGTTAAACCATTCAAAAGGATGAAATAAGAAAGAAATATAAAGGAAATTATATACTTTTATAAACAGAAAATATTGAAAATATAAAATAATATTAATAGTTCTGCCTTTTCAAATATATTTTCTTAAATACAGAATAATAATAATAAAATAATATTAATATTTCTGCCTTTTAAATTATTTTAACTTAAATACAGATTTAATGGAAAATAATAAATAATATAACCTATTTCTGCCATTTATGTCAGATTTAAAGAATATGGCATGTTCTTTAAACCTGCAATAAATGATATTCTTTGTAGTTTTAAGTAATTCATTTTTACATTTATATGTAGATTGTATTTCTTAATTTTTTACAATTTTTTCTAATGTAAAATAATATAAATTTATATCAAACATAAAATACTATTTATAGTTCTGCCTTTTCAAATATGTGTCCTTAAATACAGAATATAATTGGAAAATATTATATAATATAAATATTTCAGCCTTTTAAATTATATTTACTCAAATACAGAATTAATGGAAAATATTAAATAATATTACATATTTTTGCCTTTTAGTTACTTATTAATTGGTAAATTTAAACCTGAAATAAATGATATTATTTGTAGTTTTTAGTAATTCATTTTTATATTTATATGCAGATTGTATTTCTTAATTTTATACAATTTTTTCTATTTAACAGCAAGAAAATGTGTTTGTAAAAAATGGTAAATTTTGTGCTTGGTTCTTTTTGCGAGTGCCGCCTGCTGCTGCTGGCTTGTCCTTTGGGATTCGGTGTCCTGTTTGGCCTCTGTCTGTGTGTGTTTGTGTGTGTGTGTGTGTCCTGCCACGCAGGATGTTGCAATGCAGTGCAGTGCAGCACAGAGGGCATTCGCCTGCCACAGGATATTGCTTAATGGTGGCATCTATTTAAATTTTAATTTTCATTTTAATGCCCTCAGCAGCTCAACTTTAAGCCGCAGCATTTTCCACTCATCTCGTTTATTTCCATTAGCTGACATTTTTCCCCATTTTCGTTTGTGGTATCTAATCCTGTGCTCTTTTAGCACATCACGTAGGAGCACAAAAGCAACTATCACCTATCAGCAATCACACAAAAGCCAAGTAACCAAAATGTAGGCAAATAAACACTCGTCTGTGGCTTCTACCTGTTTTCCTCTCCTCTCCTCTCCTTTCCGCTGCCCAAATGTTGCTCTCAAATTGTCGCCTTCGTTGTCGTCTAATTGCAATTTGGCCCTTATTTCGTTTATGGGTCTCAACGTTTCAACGGTTTCGGTTTCTGTTTCTGTTTCGGTGATGATTAATGGCATGTGTATACACTGTAACAAACAACAACAACAAATTGGTATTGTAGTATTTGCCATATCATAGTAGTAGGGCAAATAGTAATACGCAGCTAATGCCCTCACTGATTGATTTGTTGTTTGACATTTGCTTGGCTTAATTGTTAACTTGAATGATTGGCCAACATTTCGCCCCGAACTTTAAGGCGATTTCCAAATGCTGACTAGACAACAGGAAGTGCGGTGTTAAATTCTCGAAATAATTGGACCGAATATTCACAATGATACTGGCCTCAAAATAGGCTAAGCTATTTATAGAAATAGAAAGAGGTGAAGAAAAATCAAAGCAGAAAGAGAGAGAGAGAGAGATGCAGGGAGTTTCAGCTTTAAGTTGGCTTAAAGCTTTTAAGTGACATTAAGTATTTTTTATCAGCCCATTCAAGTATTAAGCTTTCAGGCTGCTCTTCTATTTGAAATGGTTTTTGCAGTAGATTAAAGGTTTGTTATTGTGAAGCTTTAATGTGATTTAAAGCGTGTTTAGACTTATTTGGCTTAAAGCTTTTAAGTGCAATTGGGTACTTTTTATCAGTCTAGTCAAGTATTAAGCCTTCATGCTGTTTTTGTGCTCGAAGCTGTTTTTTAGCTGATAAAATGTTTGTCATTGTGAAGCTTTAATGTACTTTTAAAGCTTGTTTGTTTGTTTTTTGTTTATTTCTTTAAATTTACCATTCATTCTATTATTTCATTCAATTTCAAGCTTTAAGGTGCTTTTGAAGGCATTTAAAAGCTTTCTTTCCGTTCAAAACCTTTGTCAAACGGAACTTTAATGAGCTTATATCCCCAGAACCTAACGTAATTTTAACTTTTTATCTTTAATTTAATTTTTTAAATTTTTGAACATTTTTAATATACTTTTAAATGTTTTATAATTTTATATAAATTCTTTTGTGTCGACTGTCAATAGTCGACCATAAATAAATAAATAAATAAATTTGTACTTTTTCCAGTGCTTTTAAGAGCAGTTTGTGCTCTGTCCATTTATGATATACTTTCAATTGAAAACCTTACATACTAAAATCAAATGTTAGCCTAGTAAATACGACCTTTAGAAAACAAAATAAAATATATATGGCTTAAAGCTTAAAAAGGCCTTTAAAGCTGTGTGCTGGGAATTATGATAGCAAAAGTGGCTTCCTATTTGCTCTAAGCATATGTTTACTCAACTTTCAGCTAGTGTTATTGACTCACAAGGAGTTGATTGGCTTTAAGCGCCAACTAACATGTAAATGTGGCCAGAAACGCCATCAAGTTGACTTAACGGCTCAATAGACCGTCTAATTATAGACAGGCCTGCAGACAGAGGCCTAAACCATTTAACTAGCTGACCAGCCTGACCAGCAAAAGCAGCAACAATATCTGATATCTGATATCTGATAGATACAGCAAAGAAACTCAACTCAACTCAGCAAAAGCACAGCCCGAAAATAGATAAACGAATTTAACACTTGATTGGCTACTCGGACAGGCGGAGGCAGGAGGCAGGAGCAAGGAGCAAGGATACGCGACCTTTGCTCTGCAATTCCCTTTTGATCGAAATTGGAAAATTGTGAAAATTGTGTTGGGCAGGCTTTAAAATTGCATGCTTTGACATATATGAGTGTATATACATATATATATATATTTTAATAAACATTTTCGCACGCGCAGTTGCATGAAATATTTAAGAGCGGCAACTGTCAACTGGGCAGCCACGCCCCTTTTCGCCATTGCGCCCCCCGTTTTCTGGTTTGCTTATCGCTGCCAACACATTGTTTTTGTCAGTTTGTCCGCTGCGCGTTTGACAATATTTTTAATGAAGTTTCGTTTCGTTTCATTTTTGTGACTTTTGCCGCGACCAAAAGTGTCAAATTAAAATAATCAGAACATGACAGCTACCGGCAGGCCAGGACACGCCCCACGCCCCACTACCCATTCCCCAATCCCCAATCCCTTTCCCAACTCCAAAAAGAAACCCACGCTGTAAAATGATATAAAAAAAGAATAAAACTAAAGATACTTTTTACGCAAAGTTCGTTTCATTAGCGCGAATTTCAGCGCATTTCTTGCAACTTATTTTCCATGCGCTTCATTAAAGCGACAAATCCGATTAGGCCACAACTCGAAAGCATAACGCGAAGGACTTCTCTCACTCTTCTCTCTGGCCGAAATAAATTGAAAATGAAATCGAATGTGAACCGCAACATGAACATTAGGCGGCCAGCGACTAAGCATTCAATGTCAACCTCAAACTCAACCTGAACCTCAACCTAAGCCCAACAGCAAAATTTAACAACAAAAAACAATACACAAGAGCAAAGTTGTTCCAAAGTTCGAGAGCCCACAGCAGCTAAAATGAAATATTGGCAAATAGACTGAGAGGAACAAGCCGTTTCGAGTACCCTACTCAAGCGCCAAAAAAAAAGGTTCCCCAACTCTTTGTCCCCCCCTCTTTCTCATTCCTCTCAGCTGCAACGGAAATTTGAGATTTATGAATTCGCAGAATGATCTTTTTTTTGTGCAAAAAAAAACGATTGAAGAAATTAAATTATCTATATTCATTTATTTAGCTGCCAGCTCTCACAAATTAGCATTAAAATACCAGAAATTGAACACTTGAAATATGGTTTAAAATTAACTAACGGATTGTGGCTTTTGTAAATGAAAATATAAAAACTAAACTATTTTTTTTAGATATTTAGCAGATTAAATGAAAAAAATATATATGGCAACTGTTTTTATATATAATCAGCAAATTTGTATGAAAATATTATGTATTTATTAACTATTTTCATAAATATTTGGCAAGACTACATGAGAGTGTTATACCCTATTTCCAGCAGCCGATATAACCTTGAACCTATTAAAAACCCATCTCAGTGGGGATGATGACGCTGTAAAAGTATGTAACAGGCACAGGAAGTATCTCCGACCATATAAAGTATATATATTGCTGATAATTTTCTAACAGCCAAGCCGATTTGCCCGTGTCCGTCTGATCTGTCTGTCCATAGGATCCAGTATGGTCACGACGGGTGCTTAGCGACTACAAGACGCCTAGTGTCTCGCCGGTCTTGAACATGAGTTGTCCTAGTCCAGGACGGATTAGAGTGTGTCTAACAATTTATCGATAGCGCGATACCGGTTCGGAGCTATTGATAACTTATCGGCCTCACACCACCGTTTTTGGATATAACTTGCAAGGTCGTATGAGCGATAGTCTCATATTTTGACATGTATAATCTCGAATAGCATCACATGAACAAATATTGGTCACTTGTCGGACGCCACCCCCAAGACCTTTAAAAGTTATTGTACGCTTTTGAAGGTACGATCTTGCAATTAGGGTAGTGTAACACATGCAGTCCCCCAGCAAGTGCATACCCCAAAATTTCAACAAGATTGGACAGTATACATAGAAGTTACTTAAGATTTAACCGTACTGTTGGCTCTTAGGGAAAGAGCCAGCTCCCTGGTCTGAGAAGCCAGTCGCAATTTCCCCAGTATTGTTTGTTCACTGTTCCACATGCTGTGATTTTAAGTATGGACTGCATCCATGTAAGGCGCCTGGGTTCAGGGTCACTCCCAAATAACTATTTTCATAAATATTTGGCAGATTAAATGAAAATATTATATATATTGTGAGCAGCTCTTTTTATATATATATTTAGCAGATATATTTCAATAATTTTAAATATATTCCACTGATTTTGTAGGTTTCCTTCAAAGCTTTATTATTTATTTCAATTAACCTATTTGTTTTTGTCAATTTCAAACGTTACTTCAAAAACTTCAAAAATATTTGGAAAATAAAAGGTTTTTTTCATAATTTAAATGAAATAACTGAAAAGTCATCGACTTGATATTTTTCTAAATTACACTTAACAGTTTAGTACCTGACTTTAACTTTATTATGTATTATCTCTGCAGTTTTGTTAGCTTTATGTCACTATTATTATAAACTATTGTCGAAATATTGGCTAACACACAGATTTCTCAACTTGCAGTTGCTTTATTGGCTTCTGCTTAAGAATTCTTATGCTTTTCTATATTCGATTTTGGTATTATTTAAATACTCGCACAAGTATCGCGATTTGTTGCGGTTACTGTTTGCTGCTGGTTGCACCTTTAGCCAGTAAGCCGCAAGTGACCCTTGCACCACCCAGCTGCAAGTTTGTGCTGCAACATTGCTTAAGCTCAGCTGTGGCTGTGGCAACCCACCCAAAAGCTATAGATAGCTATAGATGTGGCCATAAAGTCGCAGATAAACACGAGTTGCATGCCTCATGTTTGGGTTATTTAATACATTTCGTACACTCAAAAACTGCGAGTGCAGTTTCCACAAATATTTTTTAAAAAAATAAACAAAATAAAAGCATTTAAAATAGGGTAAATTCAGAATTAATAGTTTTTAACACATTTATAAAAAACACATTTATAAAACATATTCTATAATTTATAAACATTGCTTACAAAAGCCAAGCCAATTTATGTCAGTTAAATAATATTGAGTAAATGAAAAAACTTTTGCTAAATAATGTTCACAGATTTTGGAAAATGCAAATGAATATTTTCTCATAAATTTAATATTTTTTTAGATCAATACAAAAAATGATTGATAGATTTTAAATTTAAAAAAAAAGGCTGTTAATTATGGAATTTTCTTTAAGTTGTCTTTTGTTAAGTGCAGTTAGCTCAAGCAGCTGGTCAAGTGGCGTCAGTTGAGGGCGGCGCCAAAATGTGGCAACTGTTGCTGCTGGCTGCCACATCGCTTGCCGCACATTTGAGTGGCCCTACAAATTGCTTCCTCATTGGCCGCCAATTAAAAGTAATGAAAAGTTGTGCAGGCCAAACACACAAAAAGTTGCCTGCAACTTAACTTGCCACACACACTCGCTCTCTCTCTCTCTCTCTCTTCTCTCTCTCTCTCTCTCTGTCTACTTGCCACTCACATGTGCAAGCGTAGCCATGGCTCTTGGTTGGATTTGTCGGATGCGGTGCTGCATTAAAGCCCAACAACGGTAATTATGCAAATTGCAAATGGAGCGAAAGCAACTACAATCGTTAAGGGGGCCAACATCAATGCATCAGCAGCAGCAGTAGCAGCAGCAGCAGCAGCTGCCCCACAGTCTATGCTCCCATTTTCAAATGGCCAATCTCCATGCTGAAGTCGTCGTTGTTGTTGTTGTTGCAACCGCAAGTGTTGCCAGTAGGAAATCAAATTAGCGCGCCACGTCGCACAGCCAGCAGTGGCAAGTTGCAAGTTGCAATTGCAAGCAGATGGACTCTCTTCGATACTGGACACGGGACATGGGACAGTGGACATGGGACAGTGGACATGCTGGCCAGTCTAGGTTGCAAGATACACTTGAAACAACATTTGATATAGATTTAAGTATAAATTGCTAAGTACAAAATGCAGCTAGCTTATTTTTGAATATTTCTAAACCATAATTTTATTTGTTGAGAAATCAGTCTTATAAATATTAAATTAAAATGAAATTTCTAAAGAAAAGTTAGAGGATTTTTTGAGTTTTTGAATAAATATAAATATTATTGTCTATAATTTAGAACTGTTTTTTTTATGAATTTGAGAGTATTTTATTTAATATTGTGAAATGAAATGCTATAATATTAGTTCCCTTTTTGTTATAAGCTTATGCAGAGCTCAAGAAATATAAGTACTCAATTATATTTCCTAAATTCAGAACTTAATAAATATAATTTGATATGTTTTCTAAATTCTGAATTTTAGCTAGAAAATTTCACTTTAAAAATATGTTTCTTTAAAATATCAAGTATTTCTGAAAAGAAGAAATAAATTAGATTTAATTGTAATGGTCGATTTTAGGCAACCGTTTCCACTTCAAGCAAAAGTTTTATGGTAATTTAGATATATTAAAACACATATGAATTAATATATAAATTACGATTTACCAAAATCTAAATCACATTTTTCTACTTTTAAAAAGATGCGTCTAAAAATTTAGAAATAATGTCGTAAAAAACTAAAAAATATGAAATCTTGTGTGCAATTTGATTTGAATGAAATTCGCACATTTCTAGGTCATATTTTCTCCGAGTGTAATCGTTGATGCCACACGCATGCAGCAGTCGTGTACTTGATTATGTGAATTGTGAGTTGTGAAGTGCTGTTTTTCTCTGCCAGAGAGCAATGCTGCAAAAAGCCCAGTTCGAATTTGTTGTTGTGCCTTGTTCTTTGCCACAAATCGATTGGCCGTCTAGCAATAGTTTAAAGGGGTTGCCGCCGGAGAGGTCAAGGGGGGCAAAGGGGGGTGATTTGGTGCTGCGGCAGCAACGTGTGACTAATTGACATTGACGACTTTTTGCCATTTGGGCTCTGGCCACAGAGAGAGAGACAGAGTGAAAGAGCCACATTCGCATTCCGGACATCTTTGGGCCATAAACTTGAACTCGTTTCGCTGCGTTAGCCTCGCCAGCCAGCTTGGCCAGCAAACTGGGCCTGGGTGTAATAAACTGCCAGCTTGCCAGCTTGCCAGCTTGCCACCCGGTTGCAGCCACGTTTTATGCTTCTCTCGGTTGCTGCCACTGTGCCTCTGGCAATGTTAAATAGCGGAAATGCTTTTTGACTCCAAAAAGCATTAGAAGCGCTGCTCAAGCAGCAAAAGCAAAAACAGCAGCGCAGCAGCAGCGGCTTTAAAACGCCAGTGAACGCCTTTTGAGGTGTTGAAAATGGATGCCCCAACTCCTCTGCCTATTTTTAATAACATGCACCTCTTTAAAACCGTATATAAAGTGGGTATATGTAGCAAATATGTATAGAGCTCGACTGCTTTTAGAAAAGTGCCTTTAAGACTTTAAGCTGTCATAACTTTGTCTAAATCCAACAGCTTTTGAATCTATAGACAGTTTTATTCATGATTTTTTGCACTTATTGTTTAAAAGTTATGAGTGAAATTCGGATTCAATCATATTTTTTGCTCCTCCAAGACTTTTAACTCTCATAGCTTTGTCAAAACTGAATTAGTCTTCAGTCTTTATTTTCTTTCTTTATTGATTCTGCATCTAAAACTACTTTTTATATATTTTTTAGTATTTATTTTTGTTGTTTTTTATAGTTATTTTCTTTTTTTATTGATTCTGCATCTGAAACTACTTTGTATTAATTTTTTTGTATTTATTTTTGTTGTTTTTATTATCTGATGGACGCAACTGTTTTATTTTCATATGCCTGACAATGCAGTGCTGGGTATCTGCTAGTCGTTCAGTGCACTCTTAGCGGATTTCTCTCAGTGCAACCTTTGACAGCCACGCTAATTGCAAAGAGCCATAAAAGAGCGCAACATGTTTGACTTTTTAGGCATAACCGCAATCTTTTCAAGCAGAGCGGAAAGTATGGAGATGTCTTCTCTCCCCCTCTCTCACTCTCTCCCTCTCTCTCTCTCTCTTTCGCACTGCTACTGCTGTTATTGGCACACTTGTTGCACTCGCACATGTTAAATTTCAAACGCATGACAAACTTGGCAGCAAATACCCTGTTTTTGTCTGCCTGCCTGTCTCTCTGCCCCATTCTGCCCCCCATTCCAGGCTGTCTCGAGTATCACTCGCTTAATTGGCATCAAATTGCTTGCATATTTCAAACAGCAGCAGCAGAGCAGCAACAACAAAACCGAACCCAAAGACACATCAATACAATGGGCCAATTCTCTGTCTCTCTTTGCCCTGCTCCCCTGATCGCTTGAGCATTTTTCAAAGTCCAATGCGCGTTAACAAAAATCCTTTTGAACATGTCTGTGCTCCTAATCAAAATTCCAAAAGTCATCAAGCTGGGGCCCCACTTTGGGCGCTCGTTCGCTCCCCTTTCCCCCTCTGCTTAATGACTACTGCATGAAATTCTTAAGCCAAGTTTTTGGCTCACAAACAACGCGTACAGCAGAAAAAGGAGCACAACAAAACACACAAACGAAATGGATTTCTTTAATTTATAATTTATTGATCTTACCGCAGAAAGGGAACAAGAAGAAGAAGGACAACAATTGCTCATTAGCTGTGCATGCATTAATCAAAGTGCCGCCAGCT
The DNA here is from genome assembly GCA_035042425.1 of Drosophila flavopinicola. Lineage (NCBI taxonomy): Eukaryota > Metazoa > Arthropoda > Insecta > Diptera > Drosophilidae > Drosophila > Drosophila flavopinicola. Next base: position 2,480,115 of record JAWNLL010000134.1, on the reverse strand, counting down.
GCTGCTGTTGTTGTTGTTGCTGGTCCTGCCTCAAGGTCATGGCACAGAAATTAGCGCCCCCACCCACCAAATTAATGACTAAATCTTCCACTCAAGATATCAACCTGCTAATTAGCAACACACATTCGATAAGCAGTCCAAATTTGACTGCCAGCTTAAACGGAAGTTGCTCAACTCAACTCTCTGCCACAAGAAGAAAAACCAATTTCAGTTTCACATCAAACTTGCAACGCCCCCAAACGACGCCCCAAAGCAACTACCGATCAAGTTGCTCAGTGGCTCAGTCTCAACCTCAATCCCAGCTCCATTCTCAACCTCAGCCTCATCCTCATCCTCAGCCTCATCGTCATCCTCATATCTTCAGCCTTGTGTCCATTTCACATCTGTTTTGTGCTGCGCCCTTTTGACTGCGTATCTGCGTAGCTGCAACTGCAACAAAAAGTGATTAATTTTTGATATTGCTTAAGAGATTGCGTTAAAGGCAGAGCAGCGCAGCAATAAGTGCACTGAGAAAAACTCTAACTATTAAAAGTCAAAGTTTAATACGAATATTGTCTATGTACTCAAGTTTTTTTTTAGTGGCCAAATCTTTTAATATTACAAAGACTTGATTTAAGAAGTAAAATTTATTTGAATTTTTTGGAACGTTTTTACTTGTATATAATATATTTTTATAAAATAATACCTTTTTCAATACCAAAATTTTTAGGGCTAAACAAAAAAAATTTGTTAAATTTATTTGTCGTTTTGTATTTAAATTTAGAAAATATTTTAGACTTTTCAGAGTTTATTTGAAGTTTAAATCTGCGTAATTTAAGCTAAAAATTAATTAATATATTATTATTAAAATTATAAAATATATAAAATTCATGTAGAATTATGAATAGTTTTGTTCTTCATCTTACTAAAAAAGTATGTACTTAACAGAAAGATTTTCGAACGATTCAAAGATTAAATAACCTTAATTTAAGTATACTAAGCTCATTTCAAGAAAATCTGCTACGATATGTGAAAGAACTATTCAAATTTGAGTGTTATACGATACAAAAGTTTATCCCATTCTTAGTTTTTTTCTGTGTAGTCTTTTGTCTACCTTTCGCCTGTGTCTGAAGGGAGCCGTCTGAGCCAAAGCAGCAGCAAAAGGGGGCAGGAAACCGAGGACGACACTGAAACAGGATACGAACTGGCCTCAGGTCTCCGTCTCATGCTCTGTCTCTGTCTCTATCGCCGTCTCCTTCTCTGTGTCTCGTCCTACTCGTCTCGTTGCTCTTCTGTCTGCCAGCTATCAATCAGCTTTTGACATTTTTAACTGGAATTTCATGAAAATTTATTCGATTTTAAATTAAAAAATAAAAAAAAACGTCTGATATAAAGAAATGAGCGGAATGTGTGCAGTTCAGCTGATCCTTCAGCTAATTTGAACGCAAGGGCGCCTAAAAATCTAAAAAGTAATTTCTGGAATTTACATAAAAATTGTTTAACGAGCAGCGCTGCTGCTTCTTCTTCTTGCTGTTGCTGCTGCATGTTGTGAAAACAAATCAAAGTTAAATAAAAAGAATTTAAATGGCAATTTAATGAACTCCAAATCCACGAAATGAATAAACAACAAATGCCCAAAAAACAAAAACCCAATCCCAAATCCCAAAATGTATTGGGTCATCAAAATTCATTTGCACTTCAGAGATGCCTGTCAAGGAGAAGAACCAGATGAAAAAAAGAGAAGGCGAGTGAAACATTTTGAAGGCATTTTAAGCTGCTTAAAACATCAGATGATTGTGGCTGATTAATCAGAGTGCGAGCATTTAAGCTGGCAATCAAAGGGACGGACAGAGAGAGAGAGAGAGCGCGCGAGAGTGAGTGAAAGGGACAGCTGTTAGTTTTGCTGCTTGCGTGTTTATTTCACCCATAAAAGTGTCATTTATCAATTTCGGAACATCTCACGCCGGGGGCAAACAACTAACTGCCTGCCACACGCAGCCTCTCTCTCTCTCTCTCCATCTCTTTCCCACACTCTCGCTCCGTCTCCCTCTGTGCCTGTCTGCTGCTAGATTTGGCTTAATTGGCCGCCTACTTTAATGTTGCGACATCAATCAACAGACACTCAATTTCCATTTCTTGATTTGTTCGTTTTTTTCTTTTTTTATGTCTTGAAATTGAAATCGCGCAGTTTTCCAGTTTTTCCTTTCTTGCTTTCGTCTGCTTTATTTCTAATTGGAATTTGGTTAGCCAGCTGACAAGTGTTGGCTAAAAGGGGGCTTTGTGCTGCTGCTTTTAACCACAACACCATTAGTCGTACAAATGGTTTGCTCTCAAACAAAACATACACGAAAATAGACTCTGCCACAGATACAGATACAGCAACAGATATATAGATATATACATATATACACACACACAGAGGGTCCTTTTCGATTTGTGTCCTAGACAAACGCATTCGAATTCATGTCAATATTTGCATTAATTCTGTTCTCTGAGCTCCACTCACGAGCAGGACACAGCTGCCAGTTAGTGTTAGTGTGTGTCCTGTGTGTGTGTCCTGCATGTGTGTATCCTGCATGTGTGTGTGTGTGTGTGTGTGTGTGTGCATTGTGGTCACAGTCACGTTTCAGGCACTTAACGTCGCCTATTTCAGGCAAGCGCACACTTTGCGTTGCTAAATGACTTTTATTAGTTAACTGACCCTAGAAAAGTTTACAAAAACCTCAACAGAATACGCAAAAACAAAAGAAGCATCAACCATTTCTCATACATTATGTGTACACAAAAGAGCTGTGCAAATTTATAGAACAGCAATTTGGTGTAGAGATAGCAAAACAGAAGCTATCAATCTAACCATATAGCAGATTATAAGTTTGGCTTCTTACATTGATTGATAAATAGTTATTTAATTATAAGCATAGAACAAACAAAATCAACCAAATATGTTAGTTTTTGCTTATTTTAGTATTTTTAAAGTGTATTATTTTATATAGAGTATAACAAATCTTAATTCAAGAATTTTAGGATTATGTAAGGCTGCGAACATATTAAATTGATTTATTAAAAAAAAATTTAATATTTAGAAATTTTGCATAGGGAAAAATAAAGTGAAAATATGAACTTTGAGCTTTAGTTAAGTTAATTTAAATACAATATTTAGGTGCTTATCAGCTGAAACAGCTTATTAAACTTCAGTTTCATTACACTTTAAATATGTTCACTAACTCACAGCAATTATTACTTTTATACTGAAATATTTGTCTAGGGTATCTGCTAGTTAAAAACATTCGCATAAAGCATTCCTGTTTGCTATTTATTATTATTTTTTGTGGACTACTCTGCCAACTTTTGCCGATTGGGTCACAACTTTTTACCTTGTTGTGGTCTCTCTCTCTCTCTCTCTGTCTCTGTAGCACCCATCCTGCTCTCCTCTTGAACTCTTTCAACTCTTGCAACTTTTTGTGCCAGCTGCAAACTGTTTTTCGTGCATAATTTTTCATTTAATTTTTTTCGTTGTTTTAATTTATTTCAATTAGCAAACGAAATTGTGTTGCAAAACTGTCGTTTTTTTTGTATTCTGTTGTGTTATTGCTGCACAACTGACACATGGCAAACACTCGACATCCCTTATGCCCCCCCTGTCCGCTGTCTGTGTGCTGCAAGCCTCCCCATCCCAATTGCATTTGCAGACAGACACAAATATCACGCATACGACAGCGTGGCTCTCTCTCTCTGGGTCTCTGCATTGTTGTTAGTTGCTGTTGTTGTTTTGCTTGATTTTATGGCGCGTGACAATTGTCCACAGTTTCCTCTGCCTGCTGACAACCCCCCCACTGCCCCACCCCCACTGACAACCCTCCCCCTACCCCATTTTCATTTTATTGTGCAGCAATTGCATTTAAATTTTGCCAACGCATTTTTTAATTAACGTTCAACGTTCGCAAGGCTTGTGCCTTGTGCTTTTGTCTGTCTGTCTCTGTGTGTGTTTGTATTGTTGATTGTATGCCCCCTGCCCCTGCCCCTGTCCCTGCCCCATGCCGCAGCATCAAGCGCAACTACTATTTAAAATGCATTGTGCTATTGGCTTTTGTCATTGGCACACGTAAATCCATTGAAGCATGAAACGAAAACTGCGCCCAGAATGAAACCAAAAATGTTGCTGGGTGGCATAGGTGATGTAGCACTGCACTGCGAGAAATATATGACCTACTTGTGAGAGCAAATGAAAGATTCAAATTGTTTGTAAATAATTTCTAAAGAATTTTCTTTTAAAGTGAAAATTATTGCTAAAAATAAACTATTTATTAATTTTTCTTTTTTGAAAGAATTTATGTCTATACGAAACATATTTCTAAAAAGTAGAAAAGCAACAGTATATGCTAAAATGTAGCAGAAATTTGTGTGGAAATTTTAGATAGCTATATTTATTATATATATAAAATACACCAAAATTATATTTATAAATTTTGATAAAATCTAATTTGTAATTTAGAAATGATCAAACATTTCCAAATTCTAGTTTTCGTTTATTTCTCTAAGTGTGCAAGAGATAGCGAGCGCCCTCAAGCGAGAATTTTGAATATTTCAGGCAGTGCAGCGGCAGCTGAGCAAAGCATTTTTCACCCACTGCCAAAAACCCTTGCACCACCACCCAAAGCCCCAAAAACCACCGCAGTCGCATGACTCGTTAAACTTTGCTCAACAATTTGTTGGACAGTAATCGAAATGTGTGTGGAGCAGGACTAGAGGGGACAGAGGACAGAGGACAGTCAACGTCCTTTCTAGAGATAGCAAGTTTTCAGCATAGTTGCATAAAATATTTGGCCATGCTGCAAGGACAATTTGCGTGCAGGTAAACATGAGTTGAGTTGAGTCGAGTTGTGGCTATCACACAAAAAGTATCTGCAAGTGTGGCAAACGCCTGGCAGGCATCTCTGCAGATTGAGAATGCGATTGAGAAGCCTTTTGTGTGTATGTGTGTGTGTGTGTGTGTAAGTGTGTGTGTTTGTCCAGGCTCTGTCCAAATATTGCCAGTGAGAGAACATGACGCAATCACAACTTGTTGTCTGTGTTGTCTGTGTTGTCTGTCGGGCGAGATCAAAAACGCTTTTGCCAAAAATGTATGCGCAACACAATGGATATAAAGCACAGCAAAACAAAACAAAACAAAGCATAAACCATTTCAGCAAAACAAAACAAAACCAAAGATGCGATGAGTAGCCCCCAGAAAGCCCCTAAAGAACTACAACAATAGCAACAACAAAAAGAAGAAGCAGCAGCAGCAGCTCTGTTGTTGAAGTTGAAGCATTGTGAAAATGAAATGAAATATTTTATGTTCATAATAATGACACCAACTTCAGAGGCAGTCAACACACAACAAACTCAAAGACAGACTTATAGTAGAAGGGGGCGCAAGCGCCAAAATGTTATAAAATGATGTGTTGTATACATATATATATGATTATGATGAGGCAGCTGCCTTCCAAATGTGCTGTGGTGTGAACTGTGTGCGAGAGAGAGAGCCTCAAGTTTATAAGTTTATGAACTACGACTAAGCAACAACATCTGGGCTCTTCTGGTGGCTTCAAATTGATTCAAGTGTCCCGACATCAAGCGACGCGTCTCATAAAAAAGACATCAATTTTGACTTTGTTTGAATTATGTTTAATAAGCGGCAGCGATAAGCGCAACTAGCAGATACCCTATTGAATAAGGCGAAGAAAACCCCATAAAATTTGAGATTGTTATCTAGTGTTATTCAATATGTTGGCCCAAAACTTGAACACAATTTCTTTAGATCATGCCTACAAGCAGTTACATACCAAGTTGGCTTGCTCTAGTTAGTTTATTTCCTAAATTTAAGTAGATATATTGCTTGCCATCTTAGAATATTTTAAAATTTATTTAAGTAGATTCGATTATCAAAGCTTAATTTTACTAGATTATCGGAAATTCCAAAAAAAGTTTAAATTTAAATGAAGAATTATCGAAAATCGAAAGTCGGATAAGTTTTGACAACATTCTGGGGGTTTTAGGTATTAAGGTAAGGCATTTCAATTTAATCGCAGAATTATGATAAATGCTATTAATAGAAAATCTAAATTGCAAAAGTGTTTCAGATACAAACGCAGATCAAATATGGACCAAAATTATCATAAAAGCCTCGGAATTATAAAATCTGATAAGTTTTGACAAAGTTATACGAGCTTAAAGTTTTGGAAGGGCATTTCTAAGCCTGATCATGGCTTGTTTTTGATAGAAAATCTAAGTTTCTAAAGTGTTTCAGATATAAATGTAGATCAAATATGATCAAAACTGCCTCAGAATCTTAAATCTGATCACTTCTGACAAAGTTATATGAGCTTAAAGTTCTGGAAGGCATTTCGACGTCTTGTACTCACTGTTACAAACATAGTCTCAGCATGGGAAGGCCCTTCGCTGTCGACTATTTTATGGCCATAGGGTATAATAATTCCATAAGGCGCTGGCTGGCATATAAAACTCCGAAAACGAAGTCTTGAGTTCATTAACAAATTGATACAACAAAATGCTGTAATTATCGCGTAGAGAAGCGAAGGCCAAACAGAAGCAACCAGCAGCCGCTTAGGAGTAAGCGAAGAAGGAGCTGGAGTGAGAAGAAGAGGAGGAGTAGGAGAAGGAGGAGGAGTAGTAGAAGGAGGAGGAGGAGACTGAGAAGTTCCACATAGCTCGAAGCTATTTTCAGCAGCGTTCAGCAATTAAACACTCGAGAAGCTGTTGCTGAGAGAACAGAACAGAATTGCTGCCTCGCTTCTTTTTTGTATCTTCGCTGCTTATGCTTAAACTTATATATATATATATATATAGTTTTTTGCAGCTCAACTGTTTGCCATTATGGCTTATAATTATAGGCGCTGGAATGCTGACCAAAGTGGGCGTTCAAAACTGACTTGGGATTTTTTCCAATGTGTGTTTTGCTGTTGCCGCCCACTGGGCCAAAAGCACTTGAAGTTGGTTCTGTGTGATGCAAACCTTTAGATACTAGCTCTACAAAAACTCATGAGCTACCACAGTTTGGAGTAGCAGCTAAAATATATGTATATGAAAAGCGTACCCAACTTCCAACGAACTAAAAACTTGAGCAACTCTTGAGTTCTCTTTTCTGTTAACTGATAAGAACATCAAATGACAAAGGGAAAATGTAAGAAATAAAATAACATTTAACGGAACGGAACTCTAGGCTCTTGACAAAAGTCATGTTAATTGTTCAACTAAAGCGCAAACAAATTCAGTGGAAAACGCGCTGGCGCTGAAAAAGGTGTACAAATGCTCTTTGAGCCACATTTGAGCGGCTCAAGTGCGTGCCACAAGCAGCAACAACAACAACAACAACAAGTTGCAACAACAACTGGCAGCAAAGGCAACGCCTGATTAATTTCAACTGATAAGCGCGTCATTTGCCTTTGTTTGCCTCGCTGATGTGTGTGTGTGTGTGTGTGTTGTTGTGTGTACTTTGTGTGTAGGCTGTTGCGCAGGCGCAAACATTTACCAGGTCATACGCCCCACACACTCGCACACACACTCGCACACACACACACTCGCACACACACTCGCACACACACACACTCGCACACACACCTGGCACATTCTTTATCTTTATCGCCTGTGTTTTATTTGGTTTCTGTTGTTTGGCTGTTGATGAAACGTCTCCGGTTGCCAGTCGCCAGTCGCCAGTTGCCAGTCTTCTGTCCTCATCAGAGCCACGTTCGGCCAACAATTACAACCATAAAAGCGGCCATCAGCGTACCCATCAACCCAACGCAACCGACCAGCCACGATCCAGGCCAAGTACCTTTTTGGCAGTCCCCCCAGCTCCCAATTCCCCCCCATCCCCCATCCCCAATTCCCGATTCCCACTCCCCAGCAAATGATAAGCATCGGGCGCAAGTCTCTCGGCCAGCGGCTGCCTTTTGTCAACTTTGATTTTGGTTTTTATAAACTATATATATATATACCCTGTATCAGAATTGGTGTCTTGCATTTTGATTGAAAATACGCAAGACTTAAGTGCATCATGTAGATGTAGATGTGGATGTAGATGAAGATGTAGAAGTAGACTTAGATGTAAATTTAAATTTGGATTTACATTAAGATATAGATGAAGAAGTATATGTAGATATAGATGTAGATGTAAATGTAGTTTACGATGTAGATAAAGACGTAACTGCATATGTTGAAGTAGATGTAGATGTAGAAATATATGTATAAATAGATGTAGAAGTAGATGTCGATGTAGAAGTAGATGTATAAGTAGATGTAGAAGTATAAGTAGTCTTACATGTAGATTTATAACTAAATGTATAATAGGATGTGTAAGTAGATGTATGTAAATGAAGATGTAGATTTGGATGTAGATGTAGGTAAAGATGTAGATGAAGATGTAGTTGTAGATGTAGGTGTAGATGTAGTTACAGATGTATAGGCGGATGTAAAAGTAGATGTAGAAGTATAAGTAGATGTAGATGTAGATGTAGAAGTAGATGTAGATGTAGAAGTAGAAGTAGATGTAGAAGTAGATGTAGAAGTAGAAGTAGATGTAGAAGTAGATGTAGAAGTAGATGTATAAGTAGATGTAGAAGTAGTTGGTTAGTAGGATGTAGAAGAAGATGTAAATGTATTATAGTTTTGGATGTATGTAGATGTATGTAGATGAAGATGTAGATTAAGACTTAAATGTAAATGTAGAATTCAAAGTCGGTTCAGCTTTCACAAAGTTATGAGAGTGAGAAAATACTCAAGAAAATTTACATGTCAACATTTTTGGCATGATTTTTGATAGAAGACCGAAAAAATGAAAAAAAAATTATAAAAGAGGACATATTATCTCTTATAAGATCTTATCATCTTAATTAAAAAATCACTACAAATTTAAGATAGTTAATTCATATTGAACTCTTGGAAAGACTGTTTTCAATCAAACTTATAGTCAAGATTTTTGATAGAAAGACGGATCAGTTTGATGCAATACTCTCTCTTATAGACACACACAGGTAAAGAATATTAAAGTATTTACATAAGCAACCAAATATTAAAAACAAAAACATTTATTTTCCAGAGCTGGGGTCTCAGCTTTAGACCTAAGTGCTGTATACAGGGTAGCTGAAAGTTGCTTACTTTTACATGATTTATTTTTGGCTTTCCTTTGCTGTGTAGCGCAAAATTCGGCGTAAATTAGTTTGAGGCGGCACGTCCTAATCAAGTTGTAGAGCAGCCGCTAAGCAGTTGCAGTTGCAGCCAGATGCAAGATTTGCACAGATTTGGCTTAAAGGAAGCAGCAGCAGCAGCAGCAGCTAATAGCTTGCAGCTGCAGCAGCAGCAACTAGTGGCAGCAGGCAGCAGCAGGAGGCGCACAGATACAGATACACATAATTTAGTTGCCGTTGGCTCATAAAGTGCAGCAGCAAGCTTTAAGTTATGTGCCTGACTTGCAGCAGCAGCAGCAGCAGCAGCGCAGCAAGTTCATTTTGCAATTATAGACAAGGCAAGCATCTCCCGCTGCCCCAGCTGCCCCCAATCACTGCTCCTGTTGGGTGCACCTGCTGTGGCAGCCGCCTTGCCTCGTATCTTTTTTCGCTGCACCACATAAATTGAGAACTGAACTTGCCGCGCTTTGGGTGTTGCAGCAGCGAGTCTGCTGCTGCTGCTGCATCTTCTTCTGCTGCTGCTGTTGCACTAATTTATGGCTTTGGCTGCAGCAACGAGCGAATGACTGACTGATGGACTGATGGACTGCCTGACTGACGGGGCAAGTTATTTGCCTGAAGGCTCTCTGTCTCTGCCATTTTTGGACTTTGCTTGGCATTTTTGCCTGGCGTCCAAAATTGGTTGACAACGACGACGACAACGACCGAAAAAACGGGCAACGATAAGCATCTTACAGATACTTTGGGCACGCATTGACGAGCCAGCGTGCATCTACAAGATACTTTGCGTTCTCCAGCTCCATCTTCAGCTCCATCTTCAGCTCCAGCTCCAGCTCCTTGTCCGTCTCCTTTCGTATCGGCGCCCACATCTTGAGCTTGTGTAATTTGCGCCTTTGCTGCCTGCTGTGCATACAAATGAACTGCTTGCTGAAAATACAAAACTCTCGAGATACTTTTGAACAGTCTTAGGCGGCACAAATCCTTTAACTAAACACACTCGAAAAATTCAATTAAATTTATGAGTTTGCATAAATAACACTCGAGTTGTTTTCGGTTTTTTGTAACCACAAATTAAATCAATTTCAATGGGTTAAAGTTGAGATACTTTTTTTTCTTTCGTGGTTTTTCTTGTCGTGGGCGGCGCCAGTTTGAAAAAAATTAAAAAAATGCTGAGCTACCTTTTGTTGTTTAGTATTTGTGTGTTGCCACTGGTTTTTTATTTCCAACTCGAACAAATATGATGAATGGCCGGGAAAATCAAATGCGTGCCGCAAAAGTTAAAGAGTCAAATCTGTGAACTGAACTCGAGTTCATTAAAAATGCTGGAACCGAAAAAAAACTAACATTAAAATATGCAAAGGCGTGCCCAGAGAGAGAGACAGAGAGCGAGATTATCTACAAGAGCTTAAGCAACTGACTTTTAATATATGATAATTAATTCATTATCAACGATGCTGTGACGTGAACAGACAGACAGACAGGCAGTCGGACAGACAGATAGACGGACAGACAGACAGACAGACAGGCTGGAGATTGGGGCGTAGGACAAGCAACCTGACAAGGATTTCACTTGCAATTAAAACGAACAAGACACAAAAATTGCAAGCCCAAAACCTCTGACCGACCAGGTAGCCCAGCCATTCATTGATTAAAGCGCGCTCCCAGCTCCAGCTTCAGCTCCAGCTCCAGCTGCAGCTCTGTGTGTGCTCTGGACATGGACTAAGAACTGATTATCTGCATATAAGCGAGTCAAATTCGCCCAGCAGCAGCCGACCCCGAAAAGCAAACGGCAGCTTACAAAAAATAATTGCCCAGAACTGTTTAACATATCAGTTCCAAAAGACACAGAAAGAGAGAGGGAGAGAAACAGAGAGAGAGAGAGCAAGTAGCATGCTTTAGACGAGAGTGCTCGACTAGCAGCTATCCTGTAGCTACGTTTGAGTGCAGTTCATTTGATTTTAACATATTTTCAGCATTTAAACAAATTTTAATTTGTTTATAATTTCTGTATCTTATGTACGATCTTCATACAATTTTTAGAGCATATAGATCACACTAAACTGTGCTTATATACCAAAAATCAGGGTCATATCTTTGCTAACATATTGATTGGTGGCATTATCTAAAAGTATATTTATGATATGCGTATACTGAGATTAAAAATCTTTGCTAAACTATTGATTGGGGTCGTTATCTAAAAGTATATTTGGGATATGCGTATACTGAGATTTAAAAAATATTTCCTAAAATTTAAAAAACATCTCAAATTTAGAAAAAAAACCACATAAATAGAAAAAATTCTTCTCCATGTTTTGCTTTTGGCCCCCTTTTCAGGTCGTTTCTTTAACTTTAACAACTATTTTTTCTGACTCTCTCTAGCTGTTATAACCTTCAAAACATGCCCCAAAATAAGGAATTAAAACCAGTATTTAGTATTATATATTTCCATTAATATTTATAAACTTTAGCTGCGTGTGAAATATATAAATCCACATTACAAATTCAATCTCTAGCTTCTTAAGTCTATGATATCGGATAGACAGTGTGACTCGTATGTTTTGTGTTGATCCTTCTGACTGTTCTTCAGGATACCCTTTAAAGCAATTTGGAAAAAAGCGGCAGTGCGAGAGCGACTGTCTTGGAGTCGAGTGAGTCTTTTATAAAAATGCACAACATGTCATTGGCATCGTCGTCGTCGTCGTCGTCGTCGTCGTCGTCGTCGTCGTCGTCGTCATCGTCGTGAGGCAGTGGCCCAGTGCTGGAAGCACCCTCAACGTCGGGACTCGCTGCTGCTGCTGCTGCTGGCTGTCTGTGCGCCTTCCTGTGTGACTTTGACTGCACAGGACATGGACGTGGACATGTCAATGTCTGTCTGTCTGCCCCGTCTGCCTGCCTTCCCCGTCTGTCTGTCTGCCCCGTCTGGGCTGCCTATGGCGACTCTCTGATCCATATCGTTAAAAGTTAACGCTTTAGCGGCCTTAACATGGCTTTTAGCGTTAATTAACAACGAATTTTTCGAAATGCAAAATGCAACAACGGCTAACAACTACAACAACTACAACAACATCGAACAACTACACAGAATGTTAAGTGACAAAGAGCTGATAAGCTGCCACAACAACAACAGCAACTGCTGTAGGCAGCCAACACGATAAGCGAAAAAGTTAAATAAATATAACGGCGTAATTCAATGAAAGTCACGGAAAAGCGTTGTTAACATTTAAATGCTTAATGGCCATACTGCTGCAGCGATATGTTAAAGCTTAACAGTGTGTCTGAGCTGTTAACAATGTTAAATGAGCGTTCTGAATGCCTTAACAGCGAGCATTGCTGTAAATTCCACCTAATGTTAAACTTAATAGCATGTTAGCTCCTTGTTGTTAACATATAGACCCTTTACAAACAGCTCTACAAGATCAGTTTCCAACATTTATATTAAATACTTTACACAGTTTTTAATCTTTTATGGTTTTATCTGGTTTTATTCAAGCAAACTAAAATTTAACAAAATCATTTAAACATTTCTTAGTTTTATTTCTAGATATACTCGTATTTATATACACACACAGATTAGACATATATGCGACTGCGCATTTACAGTTACAATATTACATACACTAGTATAGACTACAAGGTAAGAACTTCGATGTTGATAATGTTGATAATCGTATACCATATCTGTGTTCTAAGCCCATACAGCAACTTAAGCCTAGACTAGACCATTAATTTAACTGAGCCTTAGCTGCAATGGAAGTATACAAATTGAAAGAGGAAGCACTTGGAAAGTGTTGAATTGTTGGGAATTGCAAGACTTAAGCAATAATAGTTGTAAACTTAAATGAATGTTTTGATGTTTTTTGGAAGGCAAGTTCTTCATTCAGTGTTTAAATCTCTAGGAAGCACAACATTCGAGTTGAATTCTATTTATATATACAAAGAACCAAACGTTATTAGTTAATCGCTTTATCGGTTAACTGCGATCAGTTATCGTTTATCGATAACACTTTTTATACTTAAATATTAAATCACAGTGGCGAGATTTGTTTTTATTTTAAATGTTTTCTTTTTCGACGTTTGCCCAAAGCGGTTCTGAACCGCATCAACGACAAGCGTACGCCTGCAACAGCCAAACAGGTCCTTGAGAGACCCTTCGATATACATATATAGTGAAGCCTAGTTTTTATCTGGGCGGGCAGAAGCTGAAGTAGGGAAAGAGTTGACAGTGCAGCGAGTAGAAGCGCTTCGGATCTGTCTTCAAATCGAAGCCATCCACTTTGATCACATTCCACTGGTTCTTCATGTGCGCATAGCTAAAGGACACCTGATCCTGGAACGTATCCGAGCGTATGAACTCCATCGGCTCCAAATGCGAGTGGAAGTTGTCCACAACGGTCAGCGGCACCTTCAGCAGATGCTCTGCAAACGAGAGAAAGGGAAGAGGAACCGTTATAATAGTAGTTCAAACTTATCCTGTGCTTGCGGATGCACTCACCTATGATAAAACCCATTGTGACATCATCCGGAAAGCGTATCTTATCGCCGATACTAATAAATTTACCGCCACCTGCTATCGGCAGCATTTTCAGAGTCAGAGCCCGACTGAGGCAGAAACCAGCACCTCCAGTGGCGAACCAGAAGGTTATCTTCTTGTTGGTTGTCGTATTCTTCTGCAAGAAGAAGAGCAGGGGGAATGAGGTTAACGGAAGAATGGTACACTCGAAGAAAATCAATAAATATGTATGTACTTCAATGAAATCGAAATAATCGAAAAATATTGATTCAATTTCTTAATTTTGTTAGTTTAATGTTTTTGGAGCTCATTGCTTAAATTTTCACATCAGAAGTTTTCCGCTTATTCCAAAAACCCAGCATAAATTCCGCTTCTACTTAGTATTAAAGCTTAAAGAAACTGTATTTATTTGATTCCTTTTTTTCTGTGTATAAATGAATGAGCAACGTGCAAAGGATAAACACAAATAAAAGGCAAATTTTTGGCAATGGCCCCGTAAAACTGGCTTAAAAATTAAGAAACTGAGCTGGAAAAAAAATAAACCCGAAACACTTGATTAATTGACCATGTAAATGGACATGTGCGCTGAGGAAACTTAATACACACAATCCCAAAAACTCAAAAGTGGAGCCCTAAACTAAATCGAAAAAAGAAACAACTTGAAACTGGACAGCAGCATTTGCTGCTTCTTGCAGCTTGCTGCTTGCTGCTTGCTTCTTGCTGCTTGCTGCTGCTCCTTCGCCATGACCTAATGAAGCGTTAAGTTTGGGGCCTTTCAATTAGTTTGTGGTCAGGAATTAAGGTTGTTGTTGTTGTTTTCTTTTGGTTGGAGCCAGCTGATTCGCTACGGAACTGTGTGGCATGCGGCCAGCCTCCATCCATCCATCGACAATGCCACAAATCGCCATGCAACAGCATTCATTACGGGATCAGCTGGCGATATTTCAAATGCGCCCCAGCAGCAGCAGCAGCAGCAGCCGGATTGAAATGGGAACGAGTTCAGATTCAGCTACAGCTTGAGCTTCAGCTTCAGCTTCAGTGCAGAGAGCCCAGATCATATCGGTTATTAATGATAGCCTACACTGGCAGCTGGAAGCCAAATGGCGGCATAGACAAATGGCCACAGCCAAGCGCATAAATAATGCAACACGGGAGAAAGGCGAGATTCGAGGCGGAGATCGCAGCCATCCAACCAACCAACCAACCAGCCAGTTGTGCTCAGTTGGAGCCATAACTAAAGCCATTGCTGTATTCAGATAGTCTTGTAATTACGGGTATTGGTAAATATATGCAAAAAACAAGTAAAACAGCAAGCGGGAATTGCTTTGCATCGAATTGTCGAAGATTAAATACCCTGGTGGGCATATTGCTGATCTTTTTTCACACTACACAGAATAACTAAACTTAAGGTTACAACTTTTCTTGAGCGGTATTGTTGTTCACAATTAAAAAGTTTTGCTAAGCTGCTCTAAAAATTTTAAGTACGATAAATCATTTACCATCACCTTTCCTTCCCCTTTAATACTATTGATTAAAACTTAAATTCTGAATAAATGTAGAGGAAAAACGCTGAACAAAATGGTCTGGAACTTCAAAATCGGTTCAGTTTTGGCAAAGTTATGAGAGTTTTAAATCTTCAAAGGGAAAAAAAGAAGTTTTCAAGTTTTCAACATTTTTGTTCATTTTGGCCTGTTTTTAGACTCAAAAATGAACCTCCCGGGTTTCTTATGAATTTTTCAACTAATTGTGACATCCACAAACGATTAAAAATAAAATTTCGCAAATGTATTTTTTTAAAAAAAATGTCCAAAAAACAGTAAGGGAAAAAATTTTTTTTTTCCGAAAAAAGTAAAAAATGTGAAAATTTTCAAAAAGTTATAAGACTTCTATGTAGATTAAATGTTAAGGAGAAACAATGAACAAAATGGTTTGGAACTTCAAAATCTGTTCAGTTTTGGCAAAGTTATGAAAGTTTTAAGTCTTCAAAAGGCATTTTTACGGTCTTAAATTAGCTAAAACTTTTTTGACTAGTGTAACAAATTTGTATCGACTGCTCTCAACGAGAATGTCTTCGCAGTTAGTCGAGCTTACAGAAGCAGTCTAAGTCAGTAGCAAGTCTAAGCAAACCCCATCTATGATACCCACTATAATAGTAAAATAACATAGCTTTGCACTTACGTTATCCAAATGAATCTCCAGCGGCGAGGATATGCTCGGCTTGCCCAGATACCAATCGACACTGGGACTATACTCATCGAGCAGCTTCACCAGACGGGGCACATTGACATAGTTGTCATCATCGAAGTGACAGAACCATCTGAAAAGGGAAGAAACATTTCAAATTACAACTCAAATTCAACACAAGCAGACAACATTAAGACAAATATTTACTCATTTCTATACCGATTACTTAATCCAACTATTTCAAATGGAGTTAACTTTGGAGCAACTGGCGCGCATTGCGCTGGGAGTACCCGAGATGAATCATGTGAATGTGGCTGTGCTGCACAGTCTGCTGGATGCGCTGATGAAGAAGCTCAACTGCCAGCAGGATCTGGTCACGATTGGTGGCTTCGAGGGCAAGTGCTTGGAGCGTTTGCTGGAGCGCTCCAAGATCTCGCCGCTGCCCTTCGATGCGGCCACCATAGTGCCCATCTCACAGGAGCTGGACAAAGTGGAGGCCATGGAGAAGCGTCTGGCCATGCTTGAAAAGAAAATGGAGGCACACTTCCAGCAGATACGCGTCTGCAACAAGGTCAACTCGAAGAAGTATCACAAACAGCTCTGGGAGCAATATGCCACACCCTGTGAGGATCTGTGCACCGTTTGCGATGAGGACAACAAGATTGCGTGCAGTCTGCTGCAGAACATGGACTTCATGCAGAAGCTGCTGCGACGCATTGCCTCGCCCATGATCGACCACATCGAGCAGATACAGAAGGAGCTGAATACCTTCTATGAGACGCTCAAGGAGTTTCTGCGCAAAACGGAGGCGCTCTTCGAGCGACTCGAGCTGGTCAAGCAGTGCGTCATCGAGATTGAGAATCTGCGCGAATTGGTCAAGGAGTACAATCTGACATTCATCGGCACCATGGAGGAGCTGCAGGACATGCTGGACAGCAAGCTGGACAAGGTGCACATGCCGGCGCTCAAGAAGTATATACGCGATCGCTTCGACGACATCGACCGACGTCTGTCCAAGATCGAGGACAAGGACTCGTGTCCACGTGCCGCTGGCTTCATCAACACGGATATACGCTGCATATCCTGCGGCAATACGAAGATCGGCGTCGATGTGGGTCCTCTGACCATCGGCCCCTTGCCGGATGCAACGGGTTCCAGCCGGGCGCCCATATCCTGCCAGAAGACAGTCGTCTATCGCAGCGTCGACAAGGAGCCAACTCTGATGGTGCGCGTCCAGAATCTGGATCTGAATGTGATTGCCAATCGGCTGAATCGTCCCAGCACGGGCAAGGTGTGCAAACTGCCCGAGGCCAATGATACCATCTATGGCGTGAGGAATTCCGTTTACTCGGGCTAGATTACCTTACAAAATCGTTACGTTTAAGCAAAAATAAATCGCAGACTGTGCTTTCTCATTATAAGCAATGCGAAATGCACTCATTTAAATGGTAATTACTACTGCGAAGTTGAGGAGGGGCAGAAACCGCTCTGGTCAGTTGCAGCTGCAGCTGCAGTTGCAGTTGCCTTGTGGGATTAGCGTCAGTGACAAACGATCAACCATATCCGGTAGCCAACTGGCAGCCTAATGATGCCATTAAAATGCAGCCGGGACTATCGAACGGGTTCCCCCATTGCCAGTTGGCCAAATGAACCCAGGTGCTACCTTAACAAAAAGTGGGCTTACCCAGCTTGCTCATCAAGCTTGCAGAGACTGTCTTTAGAAGTCTTCTCAGCACTACTTAAACTATTAAACACTTTAGTATAGTATTCGTTTAAAGTTTATGTAGGCAAAGAAAATTTCCAGGAATTAGAAAATATTTTCAAATTATCTTTAGAAGTCTAGCTCACTACTGCTGAAACTATTAAACACTTTAGGATAATATTCGTATATGGGAAAGAAAATTTCCATGAATTAGAAAATAATTTCAAATTATATTCGTAATTTTGTCTTATAAGAAAGAAGATGGAGATTAAATAAGGTTTCCATTTAAAATTCCATATAGAAGCTATTCAGAATTCAGAAATTTTATGATCTGAACTCAAACATCTCATTTTCAAACGTGTTCACAAGTTTTAGATGGAAAGCGTCTTATATAATTTTTTTCTTAGTTTCATAATTAATCAGATATTCCTATATTTGATATCGAAGATTACTGAGAAAGTGTATCTTAATAACTGATCTAATTTAAGCCTCAGTTTCATTATAAATATGATTTCGCAGATTTCTTCAAGCGACTACTAAGGTTAGTGTATCTTAAGAACTAAGCGAAGTTAAGAGCTTTCTTAGTACCTTTGCCAAAGTTTATCTTGGCAACTTTTCTTCTTTTTTTTTTTTGTGCTGCATATTAAATATGTTTGAAGTGGATTTGCTTGCCGACAGACAGAATCCTTATGAATTTATCTATAAAATCTGTGTGTATTTCTTAAAGCCCAACCTGTGGCAGTGTAAGCCGCAGTCATAGAAAGCAGCACTTTAGCTGTTGCCCCACTCAAACCCACTCATCCCCTCCCTGGCTGTCTATTGTATGTGGTGCGGAGTGCATAACTATTCAATAAAATCGAAGCGTTTGCTGGCGTCGCTGGGGTAATTTAATATAATTTTTATTGCATAAGCCGTTGAGAAGGGGGGGAGGGGAAGCGGAGGAGGAAGGTTATCTGGGAGGGGGGGCTTAGGTTAAGAGTGTCTCTTGCCTCTCTTCTAAGCTAATCGCAGTTGTGGCATTCATAAATTGCTTGTTGTTGTTGTTGTGGCTGCCACATGCGATACCTGTGCGAAACGGCAGCAACTGTTGTTGTTGTTGCTGTTATTGGTTGTTGTTGTTTGTCGTTGCCTGTTTAGTTGCTTCGTGTCGCATAAAAATGCGCTTTTAATTTCGCTTAATTATGCGTGCCGCAATATGAGCAGCCTTTTGCCCCTCTCTCTCTCTCTCTCTCTCTCTCCCATCTCCCCTCTCTATCTGTCTCTTTGGGTTACCAAATTGATATCTAGCTGGCATTTTATGTGTTTGCTGTCGTTTTAATTAACGCATTCCTCTCTCTCTCTCTCTCTCTCTCTCTCTGTGCCTCGCTTCTATTTGGCATTTTTATGAAAATGAAAATGTTTTCATTTGCCCAGGCAAAAGCAAATCAAGCCATCGATCGTTGGCCAGCGTTGGAAACACAACTGGGGGCATGGGTAAGAGGATGGGGAGGGGGGGGGAAGATTGGGGTAGGGGGAATCAACTACGATCGCTGCAGCTGGCCAACTGGGCAGCTAGGAAAACAACGTTGGTGGCTTCGAAAAAATGCTTCGTTTGTTTGTTTGGTTTTGGGTTTGTGTTTTATTTTTTTGGCTGTGTTGTTTATCTGGCATCGCATTGCAGCAGCAGCAGCTGAAGGAGCTGTTGTTAGAGTGTGTGTGTGCTGTGTGTGTTGTGTGTGTTGTGTGTGTGTGGCCGCGAAAAACGAGACGCGAAACGAGTGCAAAACTTTAGTTATGCATTCATCTAAAAGTGCAAGGAGCATATTGATTTTGTGTCATGTATATGCAAATTGCATATACAGTCGTATATAATGTTGAGTTATATGTGTATGTGACATTCATTATCTATACTAGTATGTAAAAACCTTTATATTTGCCATATTTCAAATCAATTAAAACTATATATTATTTACTATACTCAAGAGTCAGAAAGTTCAGAAAACAACTAACTGATAAGCTATGCTATACTTTTTCACATATTTTAAAGATATGTTACCATTTTAAATTTAGAAGACAATAAACTTTATTCAGCATTGTTCATTCCAAAATAAATAGTTTGCAGCTAAGAATATATCCTTTTTGATCCACTTTGGAAGACTTTTGCGCTTAAAATAGGAATATATTCTTCATTTTATGCTGGTTTTTCCGAGTGTTATCAAATTTAGAAAATAGCCGACTGAAATATATTGGTGCCACAAAAAAGAGAGGATAAATATGTATAGAATTTTAAAGGCTTCAGCTTTTTCTAACATCTATAACTCTTAACAGCGTATTAGGCAGTCGTTGACTTGAAACTGTAACGTTTTTAGCTGTATATTTTTTTAAAGTTAGTTTATTTTCATGGCAGTTTTCCAATTACTCGAGCTGCTGCTGATGTGGGCAGATTTTGAGAGCAGCAACAGCAACAACAGCAACATCAGCAACATCAGCAGCAGCAGCAGCTGTTGCTGGGGCGTTGGCGTTGTTGTTGTTGTTGTTGCTGCTGTTGTTGCTTGCTGTTGTTGGACTGCAGGCGAAATGAGTTTATGTCTGGAGCCATAATAAAAAATGATTGACGGGGCACTTGGCAAGTCGAAGAGACTCGAGCGAGCAGTGTGGGGCAGGGGCAGGGGCAGGGGGCAGAGGCAGAGAGAGAAAAGGGGGCCCCAATGCAGGCAGTCTTAATAGATTTCGCATTAAGAGTGAAGTTGATCAGTGGCCCAAAGAGTCGTCTGCGTTAAAAGTATTTTGACAGGCAGGCGAGCAAAGTGCGATAAGCGATCGCCTAAAAAACAGCATTGGAATGAAAAAACAAGGATGACGAACTGATTTTGTTTTCGAATTCGTTTTGCGGCTGTTTGTTGTTGTTGTTGTTGGTTCTCTCGTCTGGCTTTGCAATTAGCAATAAGTCAGCTGTCAGCCGCTGAATGTATCTTACAGATGCGAATTGATACAAATCAATGTTTGCCATGGGTGTCAGCCAAACTATACAAAAAACAAGATATTTACATTAAGCGCGGCCACTTGAATCAAAATCGAAAACAAAATCAAAACCAACAACAGCAACAGCAACTTGCCTCATTAACAACAACAACAACAGCTCAGCTCAGCGAGCTGCAGTCATGACTCAGAGATTTATGAGTTGCAGTCGGCTGGCTGGCTGCCTGCTGTGTTTTCACTTTGTGTATCTTTGAGATACACGAAAGCGTTTTACACGTTTCTTGGCTTTGACACGCTCAGCGAACAATTGCAATGGCAATTGAAACAGCGGCGACAATTGAAACGCATTTGTCTCTCTGTCTGTCTGTCTGACTGTCTGTCTGTTTGCTACTCGGCGACATCTCGCTGGCGTTACGCCTTACACAACAAAAGCAATCATTAGCTACAAGACAACAACAATAGCAACAACAACAGCAACAACGAAATGTATCTTTTAGCTGCACAATGTGCAAATTGATGCCAATTGTCGTGTGGGCGAATCGCGTAATTGAAATGTAGAGCAAGCGATTTGCCGAGGCGCTTCAACTCGCTCCCTGATCCATCCTCTATCTCCCTCCTACATGTAGATTAGCAACGGCTTTCCGCCGGATGTGCAACAGCAGCAACTGTTGCTGCTGTGACGGCAGCAACTTCATCTGCATATACTTCTACATGCAGCCTGACTCCAATTGTGCGTTTCCGCTTAAAATGCAAAAAATACATATACATAAAACTGTTACAGTCGCCTGTAAACGACTGCGCATTGCTCTTTTCTTTTGGTTTGTTGATTTTGTGTACACAATATTATTTATTCGATTTTTAGAATATTTCTAAAAACACAAAAAGAAGAATTAAATGTTAAAAAAAAGGGCAATAACTAAATCTTTGGCAGATTATAATTATAAGCATATTTATTTATTTATTAAAAGGAAATATTCTGTACACAAAATGATTTATGTAATTCTTAAAACATAAAAAAAAAGAATTTTAAAAACAACTAAGTTTTTAATGAAAATAAAATTAAATAAATAAATCCTTGGCAGACTATAATTATGATAATATTTAGTAAAATATTAAAAGGAAGACTAATAGAAGTTAAGAATTACACTAAATGCAATCATAAGTATATTACAAATTAAAAGTAAGATCTAAATATAATCTGAATGAAAAAGAAAAACCTTGGGCAGACTATGGTCATAATAATATTTATGTATTTATTAAAACGAAAAATTATGAAAAATTAGGCATTACAGTAAAACCAATCATAAATATTTAAAAAAATCTAAGAATTAAATCAAAAGAACCAATATTCTCTTTACTTCAGCAACAGAGCATTGAAAACCTGCAACAAATTTCGACTTGTGATTGCGACAATGTCAACATGATTCGAAACTAGCCACCAAACCCAAACCCCACCTCCCCCTTCCATTTTGATTCAATTGAATAATTGACGTTATGCACAGTTCTGTGGTGGTTGTTGATGCCACAAGTGGCAAATAAATGAAATTGATGCGTTCGCTTGTAGGGTTGCTGCTGCGGCTGCAACTGCTGCTGCAACTGCAGTTTTCCGCTGCTGCATACTTTCCCCTAGTCTATTAAGTGCAACAAACACGCGGGCAACTGTTGCTGTTGCTGTTGTTGTTGCTGTTGTTGCTGTCGCTTCACACGCGGGCTCAGCTCAAAAATCGTTGCCCCTGGCCGCAAAAAGAAAATTTTCTCACAGCGCGACACTGGCGACAGCAACATCTGGTTTCCTCACATATGCGACAAATGCTTATGAGGTTTTCCCTCAAAAGAAAACCAACAACCAGCGACAACAACAACAATTAAAATTGTCGCCTTAGATGGATTTGCTTGGGTAAAATAGTCTTGTTTGTGTTGCGACTATTATTTTATATATGTGGATTAGCTGCGGCTTGATTACGACGTACAGCAAAAGGGGGCAGGCAGGCAGGCAAGCTGCAACATGTTGCATGCCTGG
This sequence comes from Drosophila flavopinicola, assembly GCA_035042425.1. NCBI lineage: Eukaryota > Metazoa > Arthropoda > Insecta > Diptera > Drosophilidae > Drosophila > Drosophila flavopinicola. Next base: position 2,457,580 of record JAWNLL010000134.1, on the reverse strand, counting down.
GAAATAATATTGATGCGGCTAAAAATAAACACACACGTCAGTACGAGAATGGGGCGTGCAACAAATTCCCACGCACTTTCTCAGCCAACAACAACAACTACAAAAGCAGCCACCCCCCAAAAACAAAAATTGCAGGCAGCTCATATCATTAAAATGATATGTAACAACAATGTTGTTGTTGCCCCTTTTGTGAATCCTGTTTTCTGCTCACTTTCTTTCGTTGATGCCGTGAATATTACGCATATTACGTGTCGTAATTACAAGAGGGCAAACCCCAAAAAAAAACTGATATAATAATATGCATGTGCCGTTATAATGTCAATAAATGTTGATTACAAAACGTGCCACAGCCTCAAAAAAACACCAAGCTGCAGCCAAACTCAACTATATATATATATATATATCTGAGTAAGAGGACTGCGTCATGGCAAGGGCATGCGGCTTGGCAAATCAGATACAGATACAGATACAAATACATCTAAAGCTATAGCTACAGTCAACAAGATACATTCGCACAATTGGCCCCGGCACAAGTTCGCTAGTTTGCTCCGCGACAATTTTTATGTATTTCTTTTTGTTTATGTGTATTAGGTGTGGCCCCCACACACGGCACGACAGACTAACAGCCAGCCCGAAACACACCCAAGACACACACACACACACAGCACGAGATAAATTAGAACTTGAAACAAATAAATCGACACAAAAATAAAAGTGGAAATAAGTAAGAGTGAGTTGAGAATGCTCGACTGGCAGTTGCCCTCACAATATTATTAATAATATTCTTATATAGTCAAAGATATTGGTAGTAAACTAGTTTGGGCTTACATCTCTGCCCTAACATATATATAGTCTACTCCGTACAAAAAGCATTTAAATATAATGAGTTTTCGTGCATTTTTGGTTTAAATGGCATATCGGTCAATAATTCCCAAACTACTTAAATGATCGACAAATAATAATAAACTTGTTCTTTGTATCATGTGCAGAAATCACAATACCAAATTTCAGCTCTCCAACTCTTCTAGTCTCAGAGATCAGTTGATGAGTTTTAGTACCTTTTGAGTTTTAAGGGGATTTTCGTGGGTTTTTTGTATGAACAAACGATAATAGTAATGTACGAATCAACATACTAAAATTCAGTTGTCTAGCTCTTTTAGTCTTTGAGTTCAGACAGATAGAGAGACATGACTATATAGACTCGACGGTTACTGCTGCTGAAGTAGTAACTAATTTATACAATTTGTACAGGGTATGAGCAAACACAAAACAACAAGAACACAATTTAAAGCGTGGAATTTGTGGCCGCTTAGCACAATATAAAAAACTAATTTATAACAACAGCACATAAAAAAAAAACCAAATGTCGCTGCCGACACCTTATTGGCGCCTACAGTAAGTGTGTGTGTGTGTGTGTGTGTGTGTGTGTGAGTGTGTTGTATAGAAATTCCTTAAAGCGATTTCCCTATATCTCATAATTGATGATTGCTGGCAGCGTCATGCATTAAACTGTTGGCAGGGTAGAGGCTTGCTGAGGAGAGGAGAGGAGAGGAGAGGAGAGGGTAGAGGGCAGAGAGGAGACTGATTGACGTGCCAGGTCGAGTCAGAGTCAGAGTCAGAGTCAGTGTTGCCAGTGTGACTTGCAGTTGTTGCTGTTGCTGTTGCTGTTGTTGCAGCAACAATTGCTGCTGTTGCTGTTGTAATTTTTAATTAAATTGCACTAATTGTTCGGCTTTATAATAGAGTAGTGCAATTAGCCAGTCAGCGGCAAGCAAAAGGCGTTGCTGCCACAACTTGTTCACTCGCACACTGGTGCAAAATCACTCAACTTGGCCATGTAATTAAATGGCAGAGTAAGAGCGCCTTTCGTTCGAATTGCTGCTGCTGCTGTTGCCGCTTGATTTGCATTTAATAGAACGGACGTCCCGCTGCTGCGAGTCCATTGCTGCAGCAGCAGCAACCGCAACAACAACAACGGCAACAACATGTTGCTGCTGTGCGTAGCAATGGGCAGTAAAAGCACAGCAGCAACTGCAGCAGCAGCAGCAACAGCAGAGCGCCATAATTGCCAGTTTCAATGCACGTTAATTAACCTCTTTCCATATTTTTGCCAGGAATTGTTGTTGCTGCTGTTGCTGCTGTTGTTGTTGCTGCTGTTGTTGCTGCTGTTGTTTTTGGGCTTTGCACTTATTCCACAACATTTCGCAGCTTGCGCGTTGCCAATCAGCAGAGGCACAGGAAACTGGCTGCGCCACCTGATACCATTTTCATACAGCAACCTGCAACCTGCAACAACAACAACAACAGCAGCAACAACAACAACAGCAGCAGCAACAACAGCAACTGCTGCCTCATCTTGATCATAACTGCACATTTAGCCTGCTTGCCATTTATTTTGTTGCCATTTTTTTTATGGACTTTGCGGCAAGTTTGCTGGCAACAATTTGTTGCTGCTGTGCGTTGTTGTTGTTGCCAGCAACTTGCTGCTGCTGCTGTTGTTGTTATTGTATTGATTGCATGCTCAGTGCTTTCATAATGACAGTTTCAAGTTCTAAGCCAAAACGGAGCAGTTGCTGGCAGTGAGTAAAGAGTGCAACAGCAACAACAGCAACAACAGCAACAATAGCAACAACAGCAAGAACATCCTCTTCAGTGCTCTTCATCGTAAGTCGCTGCATGTCCGAGTTGTTCTAGATTTGCGGCTTGCAACAATTTGTTGTTGCTATTATTGTTGTTGTTGTCGTTGTTGCTGCCAGTATAATTACAAACAAGCTGAAGAATTTTCTAGGCAGCTCCTTTGGGCGCTAGTTGCAAGTTGCAAGTTGCGAGCAGTTGAAGTGTCTTTTTAGCTTCAGCTCTTTTCTTATAATACCCTGTGGTCATTTTTAATGCCTCAAAAGGGTATTATGAAGAGACAACTATGCTAACTCAGAGACTACAAGAACTGACATTTGGCATGTGAAATTGGTATATAAGAAACACAGAAAAGGTTTTTTTTTCTTTGTCGATTAATCGATTATCGATAAATATCGATTGCTGATACTGATATCGATTGCATTTGTACTATCATATGTTTGACTTTATAAGAGCTATAAGCAACACATTTATCCTTACACATATCAGGAAAATTTAGACAATTACAACCACCTAAAAATTTGTATTTGTAAGCTCGAATATATATTTAAGCGCTTAATACAGGGTATCTCTCAGCCACACACTCCATACTAGAGCACACTACTTGCTTTTTTTCCTGCGGTTTTTTGCCGGACAAGTTTTGAGTGGCTGCTGCAACAACAACAACGAGAGCAAGAGGCGCAGTTGATGCTGCTGCTGCTGATGTTGCTGCTGCAGTTGTTGCTGCTGTTGTTGTTGTTACTGCTAGTGCGTCTTAATTGCGCAAATTAGAACGCATGGCAGCTGCAAGCCGAGATCCAAACTGGGTGTTTGCATTGCTTTTATAACCCGAAGAGCGGATGGATGGATGGATGGCTGGATGGATTGCTGCATAGATTGCTGGCTAGCTGACTGCTCCTGCGGTTGCTTATTAAAAGCATTAGGGTCTACAATTACAACAGCAGCAGCAGCAACAGTTGCTGTTGGAAGTCAATGCACTCGAGCTGCTAAAAGGCAGCTAAGAATTTGGCCAAATATGACAAGATCTCTTGGCCAAAAGGGGCAGAGTCCAAGAGCTCGGGGTTAATGCCATAATGCTGCATGAAATTGAAAATGAAATTGAAATTGAGTTTGCAGCTGAAAGAAAGATATGTGAAGAAAACTGAGAGCCAAAAGCAATATTGAGTACTTAAAAGGTGCTAAGCGGCTTTGCGCGGCTCAAAGGCTTCTTGTTTTTGTAGCTAAAGATAATCTTTTTAAAATTAGAAAAGCAACTTTTATAATTGAAGTCATTTACCAAAATTGTAAAGGTCTTTAAAATTCTGAAAATGTAATAAATTGTATATGCATACACTTATAAATATATAAAATTATTATGCATGATCAAAAAGGGCTCGGAATTGAAAATCTGCTTATTTGATTTCAAAAGTATCTATAGAAAACTTAATGTAGTTAAACATAGATTTGTTGTATATATTTGCTTGGCTTTTACTCACTTTTTGCCGCTCTCCAGGAAGATATCCAGCTCCGCGGACATTTTGCAGCAAAGCGCCTTGCGAAAATGGCCCTGTGAGCATTTCGTATTTATAAGATGGCCCTCTGTGAATGATAGAAAGAGAGAGAGAGAGAGAGAGGGTCAGCAGGCGAATTACGCTAAAGATTGGTAATTAAGCAAAATAACAACGCGCCAACAAGCAAAGGAAGAGGAAGAGAGAGAAGGAGCAGAAGGAGCCACTTCTATGTTAATTAACTAAAAAGGCCGAAAAAAAGAAGAAGAAGAAGAAAACAATACAGTAGCTTGTTAGTCAAGAATGCCGCTCATATCCAGCGGATACGTTTTGTATCTCGTTTGACAGACGCCGCCGATAAAGCAGCACACATGGGCAGATACAGGCAGAGGGAGAGGGAAGAGAGAGAGCGGGAGAGGGAGAGTGCAGAGTGCAGAGAGTTAGGGAGGTGTATAAATAAAAAGCAAAGCAGCGCAAAAACTTGTGCGCCTTAATTGGATGAAAATTGTTGAAATATTTAAAGCACACACACACACAAAACTGGACAAAGACTGCAGCAGCGCAGACTCCATACTATATATATATATGTACATATATCCTTTGTGTCCCAAAGCAGACAGCCAAGAACAACAACAACAGCAACAACACACATAACTCAAAAATTCGCTCGATGCGTGTTTAGCAGAATCCTTTTGGGCCCTCAGCTTGGCTCTAATCAAAATGCCTTCAGGACTCGCAGCAGAGGCTGTGAAACTTGAGATCTTCTTGAGTCTGCAATCTTCTCCAGTCTTGAGTATGCAAAAATACCATTTTTCCCTGCATCTTCTTCTCGAAATTGAAATTTGAACTTTATTTTTTATTTATATTATTTTTTTTTTAATTAAAAAAAACTCTTGAAACTTTATGCAGCTGCAGCGGGCGAGTGAAGCAAAAAAAAAACACGCAAAAATCGAAGCACGCAAAAAAAAAGGCTGCAATTCAATTAAAATGCGGGTGAGCCAGGCAGGTAAACACACACACTACACACACACAACAAATACAACACACACACGGCCTAAACTTGTATAAAAGTTTAATCGGTTTTGTTCTCGCTCCGCAGACAGTGGCCAAGATTAGGCGTTCGACTGGGCGTGTCCGGCGTCGCTGATGTGAAACCAAATTGAGGCCGGACGGAGTGGACAGACGGACAGTGGGACTAACGGACAGTGGGACAGACGCACAGTGGGACTAACGGACATAAGCGAAAGGGTAAGAGGTCGACAGGTAGATTAACTCCTTGAATGCCTACGTGATAAATACGTTTTCGCAATACAATTTTTTCGGGCTTTCGTTCAGAACGAATTGCTTTCGATATCGAATTGTTATTTGGCGCAATATTTTAGGTGATGATTCAAAAGAAGAAGTTGTGAATTTCATTTCCTTTAGCCATATAATACTCACTTGTCTTCTCCTGATAGTAGTGATCGTCGGTGTCTGTGAAGAACCAGGTCTGCAAAAGAAGAAAATAAAACATTTTAGATTGCAAATTAAATGATGTCATTAATCGTTTGAAATATCTCAGAAAGCAGAAATATAATAAATATTTTTCTTTTTAAGATATATATCTAAATTTAATAAAATTAATTTCTTGCTTTGGCGCTTTTTCTAATTTAGAGACAGTTTTTTTTTGTATTGAGCGAGAAAGTCACAGATTTGCATATATTTATTGTAAAGTTAGAGTCATGGGAACATAGGCCTAGTTTTGTCGCTCTCTGATTTAATCACATATATACATATATATATATATAGAGAGAGAGAGAGAGACAACAGTAATCTACATATAATTATGCTCCATTCTTACAAGACAACAATCAGATAAGAAAAATTCCCACACGTCAAAAGCGAAACTCCCGAAAGCCAAAGAAAAGACTCAAAGAAACTCAACTCAAGCAAAAAAGAAACAAGTTCAAGAAATCAGTCTACAGTTGAGGCTTGATTCAATACACCAAAAGGGGGTACATTGTTGTTGTTGTGGTTGTTGTTGTAGTTGTTGTTGCTGGTTTGTACCTTGGTACCTTTTATGCATCGCTGACTGTGCTAGGGGTTCCCGTCCACTCCAGTCCATTCCAGTAAGAAACTTTATTTCCCAGTAGCTCTCTAAGTACTTGAGTGCCCAAGCAGACAGTGTGAATTTTTGGCTTGCCCCTCTCTGCTACAACTAACTGTCATATCCAAAAACCTAATTGCCCAAAAAATGACAGACGAAAAAGCAGCAGAAGAAGAAGATGAAGTTCCTGCGGCTATTTGAAAGTCTGTCTGCGTCTGCTACGTCTGCTTCTTCTTCCTCTTCGTAGTCTCTACAACTCAATTGGTTGTGCCTTTAATAACTATTTCTTCGCCTGTGTGTCAAATCAGGCGAAAATCGTTTTAAAGCATTGACAACTACACGAAGCACAACAACAATGTTGTTGCTGCCCCATGTTGCTGTTGTAGCAACAACAGCAGCAGCAGCAGCAGCAACAACAACAACAACGCCCGCTCCACAAGCATTTGGCAAACGACTCTTAAACAGTTAGAAAGTCAACGTTTGCCAACGTTCAAGTTGGCGTCGCTGTTTGGAGTCGACTCGACTACTCGCCTCGAGTCGAGTCGACTCGAGTTCTTTATAACACACAACAGCAACAACAACATCAGCAACAACAACTGCTGCTGCTGCTGCAGCTGAAAACTTTTCGTCGTCGTCTGTTGAAATTTTCATGGATTTTTCACCAGATTTGTGTGTGTTTTTTTTTTTGCATCTCCCTCTCTTTTGGCACTTTTTTTTTTTGGCTGCTGCTGCGGGGCGAAAAATGTTAACACCATGTTGCCGGTTGAATATTGCTGTTGTTGTTGTGTGTTGTGTGTTGTAGTTGCTGCTGCAGTTGCACTCGCACTTGACTAGCATTTAATTTATGTGACTGTTCAAACTGTTGACAAACAGCATTACAACATGTTGGCAAATTTATGAGCTAACTTGAACGCGCTGATGCAACTGTCACATAAATATCCATCCGCATAGGCCCAAATACCGAAAGCAGCTAACGACGCGTCGCATTCCTTATGCCTTATACCTTATTTTCGCTATTTGGTATTGGCCCAGTTAATTGCTAACGAGCCACCAAGGTGGGTGGTTACCGTTACTCCTACTCCCCCCATCTGCCAACCCACTCGTAAATCACACAAATGAGCAGCTGGCACGAAAATTGCGCTGGGAAATTTTTGTTGGCGTAAAATATGTTGCCAAAAGTAGCCTCATAACTTGATATGGCAAGGTAAGCTATGCTGAGTATAAATGCTTGACTATAAGCTACCCTGTATTCTAAATAAGTTGCAAGCTATCTTTACATTTTTAAACTATACACAACTATTAAGATGATTGTGTGCTAAAATGATCACTAACAATTATTAAAACTATATAATAATTAAAATAAATTCTAAAAATGATTGCTTGTCTTTTGAGTTCATTCGCCAATCTAGTAATCTTATAAAACTTTTAGAAAAAATAGATAGAATGTTTTTAATTTCATAATACTGGAAAGTTAAGCTACAAATTTCATGGCACAACATCTGCTCTAAGCTCCTTACTAAATTAAAGATCTGATTGTTCTAAACGTTCTATATGAAACATTTGCTATGCTAAATTTACAATATATTTTTAAACTTTTAGCTATAATTATTGTATATTTAATTGTGGTTAAGAAAAGCCTATACATATGTATAAGTCTCAACTTAAATGTGCTATATACCAAATTTGCTGACTCTAGCTCTTAGAGTTTCATAGTTCAATCAAACAGTTCTTAGTCCACTCAGGCTTATATTATTGTATATTTAATTGCGGTTAAGAAAAGCCTATACATATGTATAAGTCTCATCTTAAATGTGCTATATACCAAATTTGCTGACTCTAGCTCTTAAAGTTTCATAGTTCAATCAAACAGTTCTTAGTCCACTCAGGCTTATCAAGTATATATCTATAACTAATGCCTTTAAAAGTGTCAACTAACTGTTGCTAATCTGGATCATACCCATTTGCAGCACTTTCATAGAAATATATTTAAATAATTCAAGTGCACAGCCAAAAAAAAACAAAGAGAGAGAAGGAGGAGAGAGAGAGTTCATAAATTTGCCAAACATATTTCGCTTGGGTCAGCATTAAATGCAAAACAAATTTATCATGGAAAAGCGGCTGCAGCTGTGGAACGTTAACGGATTTGAATTCAGATTCGGATTTGGCAGTTGCAAGCGACGCAAGTTGCAAGTTGCGAGTTGAGGTGGAAGTTTTGTGGCGCGGCATGCATTCAATTGGAACGAAGCGATTGCCACAACAATTCGTTATGTTTTCGGCGCCCAAGAGCAGGCACAAAAACAAGGCCCAAACACACACAGACTCAGCTGGCCAACTCTGTTAGCCTCGACTGTCGCCGGCATAGACCAGCAACAACAACAACAACAACAAACAACAACAACATTTGCAACATTTTCAATGGCGTTTCGCGTCTCTTAACTGCAGCTGCAGGCAAAAAGGCAAAAGGCGGCAACTGTGGCCAACCATTTTTGGGGCGAACATTGCAGCATTTTGGCTCCACTGTTGTTGTTGCTGTTGTGGCTTAAATTTTAAGGCTGCCCCTACCCAATAGCGAAAAAAAGCACGTGGGGTGCGGTCGATCGCCAGCAGCTCCAAAAAAGAGCCAGCTGCTCAAGCGGCCTTTACATACATACATCTATATGGGCCAAGTCGACTTCAGCTTTTCAACTTTTCAGCTTTTGCCCAATACCGAAATTATTAGCTTTGATGGGGGCGTTCGACTCCGACTGACATGCTTTCTAATTTCTGACCAGGCTCGAGTCAAGTGAAAGTTAAGCATTATCGAACAAAATTTACTCCATAATCTAATCAAATCATATTATTAGGCTGCGCCTTCGAAATTATTTATCATATTTCATTATCAACAAAATATTAAGCAATTTTGTTGTCTTTGGAAACTAGCAAACGAAATAAGGCTCAAATATTAGAGAAGTTGTTTCAGTTGAGACAAACATAGTAAGAGCATTAGTTACAATTTTTGTAATAATTAAAAACCTTCGAATTTGGTCATTAAACATTTTCTGATCATTTTTTGACTAAAATCTTTTGGAAAAATAAATGAAATAAATTAAATAATACAAGTCATAAGGTTTGTTGTTGTAAAGTTACTTTCAAAGTTATCATTAATGATGTCATTCTTATTCAGTGACTAAAATGAAAATGAAATCGATCAAAAATCAAATATAGACATTCAAAGTTTCCAAAATGTGTTTTAGATAATAAACCAAAAAATAAACATAAAGCAAGCCACAAAAAAAAGTAGCTGCACTTTTGACAAAAACCATAAATTTGATATTTTTTGCTATTAGTCAAACCAAAAAAATTGTTGATGTTGTAATTTGTGATTGAAATTCAGTTAAGCGAGCCAAAAAACCAACCGCAAAATCACAAAATTGAGGGCGTGGCCCAATTTGCGTAATCTCAGCACGGCTATTTTTTTTAAAGTCAGGCAGCCAGAAGAAAACCACAGAAAGGTTCACATTTTAATTATAGGCTGTCTCGAGTTTTGGGGCTCTGCCCCACTCGCCCCCACCCCCACCAAAGCTGGCTTGAGCCCCACCAATCAGCAATCAGCAGCCAGCAGCTGTTGCCAGAAGCGCCAAATGTTTAACGTTGAGTTATTTTGTTGGTTAATGAGACGCTGAGGCAAAAAGCAGACCAAAATGTATCAATTAGCTGATTCGGATTTGATTGCTGGCGCAGCATTTTAGATGATAAAGAGATGATTGTGGTTGAGAGAACATAGCATATGAATATTGTAGAGTTAACAATATTAAATTTAGTTCAATCAAATATCAGCATAATTTAAATTAATATACAATAAATTAAATTTGTGCATATACAAAAATATATACAAATTTAAATAAATATATAATAATAGTTGTGTTAAACTATACTGAATTTAATAGCAAAAATATGATTAAACAAGTAAGAGTGCTCTAGTCGGGAGTGCCCGACTACGAGATACCCTGAACCCAGTCCTTACAATCATTCGTACTACTCTAAACTCACACATGCTGCAGTACAAGCAGTACAAGCAGTGCCAGCGGTTTAAGCAGTTAGCTTGCTCTTTCGCTGAGCCCCACACAATGGAAAGTTAAATCTTAAATAACTTCTGTGTTTATTGTCCGATCATATTGAAATTTTTGGGGCAAACAATTGTCGATAATATGTGTTACCAAACCAAATTGCAAGGTCGTACCTTCAAAAATGGGTTTTCTTAACTTTTGGGGGGTTTGGGGGGTGGTATCCAAAAAGTGAAATATTTGTTACATGTGTATGCTATTCGAGATTATACATGTCAAATTAGGGGCCTCTAGCTCTTATAACTTGTAAGTTATAAACAAAAAACGCTGGTCTGAAATCGAAATTTATCGATAACTTTTGAACGGGACGAGCTATCGATAAATTTTAATAAACTTGATCTGTCCCGGGATTAGGAGAACTTATGTTCCAAATATGAAGTCTCTAGCTCTTGTAGTCTCTGATATCTGGGTGTTCATACAGACGGACAGACGGACAGACAGACGGACATGGCTAGATCGACTCGGCTGTTGATACTGATCAATAATATATATACTTTATATGGTCGGAGATGCTTCCTTATGCCTGTTACATACATTTGCACAAAACCATTATACCCTTTTTACCCATTTTTAATGGGTTCAGGGTATGAAAATATATATAATATAAGCAATTAAAATGATATGCAAATATACTTGAGCTCTTGAGCTACAGTTACAAAGAAACTGCAATTGCTTCATCCAAAAAGCAATTAATTAAATTCGTCTCTTATTTTGTTTGCAACAGGAAGACAAACAACAGAATATGTATTTAATAAGTGCGAGCACTTCAGCTTGTTGTTGTTGTTGTAATTGAGAGCATATTACATTGACAATAATTGCCATATAAAAAGTACTTGGAAAACGATAACGAAAACGAAAACGGTCGGCATATTTTTGCAGGCACTGTTAAGCAAACGGAATATTAAATGACGAAAATGCCGAAGCGCACATTAAAAAAGTAGCATGCGGCTCTTATTGTTGTTGTTGCTGTTGTTGTTGTTGTTGTTGTTGTTGCTTGTTTCTGTTGCTTGTTGCATACACAAATTGTGTCGTTTGCGCACAATGGAAAAAATGTTCAATTTATTGCGAATTAAATTAAATTGAAGCGCATTGAAAAGGCCGCCAAAAAACATACATGTATATATAACCCAAAAGAGGACGCAATCAAAAAAGCTGCGGCACGGGTCGCAAACTATACAGAGGGAGAGTGTGTGTGTGTGTGTGTGTGTGTGTGTGTGTGTGTGTGTGTGTTTTTGTGTGTGTATGTGTGCGTTGGCGGCACACTTTGGACGTGCTGTCAATTGGGCTTTAATTGCCATGCGGCTCGTTGCGCATACGCCCCGTGATCCACAAACAAATTAGCAAGCATGAAAAGAGACAGAGAGAGAGAGAGATAAAAAGAGTGCTCAGCTAGTTGACAACTGTCATTTGCTTGCACATACTATTTATGAGCCGCCGACAGAGCTGAAAAACTCAGCCGGAATGTACTCATCATATATATATATATATATATTTATTTATACATAGTATATCTACCTCAACTGGAACGCAGTCTGGGAATCGAGCTGAAACGAGGCTGTCAACTTGCCACAAAGTGACTCAGCGCTGCCTTGCTACGTGCTGACAGCCCGAGCACTGGCCAGGGCCAACTAACTAACCAAATGCACTCAGAGAAAAGTATGAGCGAGTACTTTGTAAGACAATGTCAAGTTACGATTAATTATATTAAATTTTTTAATTTATTATGTATGTTTTATCTACTTGTTTTGTATTTAAGCATTGAAATTACTTTCATTAAAGCAAAAATATTTTTCTGATTTTCAAAATGAATTATAAAAAATTAAAAAAATAAAAATAAATTAATAAATATATAAAAATAAATTCTAAAAATTTGAGCAGAGTATTTACAGATACACTTTCCAAAAAGCTGGCACTTTAGATCAAGCGTTTATATTTTAAAGTGATTTAATTTGTACATTTATAAAATATATATATTTAATTATTTTTTCTGAGTGTTGCTAAGCCAAGTTAATGAGAATGGGCATAAGAATTAAGCAGCAGACTGGACAAGACGCATTACGAGGCGAGCACAAAGCCAAATAGGCCAAGACAAGACAAGGGGTGCACCCTGGGGGATTGGTGAGGGGGTAGCTGGGGATACCTGGGGATAGGTGGGGGATAGGGTCAGCAACAGCAGCCGCTGTCCAGCTAAATTTAACGACAGTTGTTGTGGCCAATAAATGTGCGCTCCGAACACACACACACACTGGGCATAAAAAGTAGAGGCCTTGTAAAATGTGTGTTTTTCCGGGAAAAAAAAGCGAAACATATCAGTGCTCAATAAGCGTTCGCCGAGCGGTCATTAAAATAGTAAATAGCAAAGTCAGACAGCAGAAAGCAGAGAATCAGAGAAGCTGAGAATCAGAGAAGCATCCAAGCCACCCACTCACGACGCTGATCGGCTGCTGTCAACCTGTGTCTGCCATTTATCTGCATAAATCCCGCACTGGCCACAAGAGAGTTGCCTTCCGCTACCCAAGTGTGCCCCACTTCCCCCCACTTCCCCCCTCAGCTGACATTTGACATGCGTTTTGTGTTTGGGGCAACAACAAATGAGCAGCAGCAGCCGGCATCAGCATGCAAATCTGATGCTAACTAAGCGAGCTGCCAGACACACTGACAAACCTGCCACACAGCCAAGACAGACTGTGGCAGACTGCGACAGACATAGCCAGCGACATAGCGACATAGCGACACGGCGACATAGCGAAAAACGGTAGCTCAAAAGTCGTTTTGCAGTCGCGAATTTTCCCGTCGCGCTGCATTTTTCGGGGAAAAGCGTTCAATCAAAGTCGCCTCGCCTGTCACTAATTTATGCTCATTTGTTTGTTGCATGAATAATTTGAATGCCACTTGGGCATTTTTCAAGCAGCAGCAACAGCAACAGCAACATGCGAAATTGTCTTTAACCATAAACGAGATTTAAGCACAATTTATGATTTTTCAGCTGTAAAAGTTGCAATTGCAGCAAGTAGAACCTTAAATATGCTTATTATACTCAATACTCAATTTTCTACATTTTATATTTTACATATCATGCAGCTCAGGCTAATAATAAAATTTTAATTTAGTATATTTATATATTAGCGTAAATTTATATTCAGTAAAATCGTTTTTTGCAATTTCCACAATTTTTTTACATTTACTTCTACAATTCTACAAAAAGTTAGAAAGCTTTCAAGTGAATTAAGTCTAATTTAGCCTGCTCTATAATACTGCAAATGTCTGCCTTCAAGCGTTACAAATTGCACAGCAAAACTATAATAGCCTTAATAGCTAGGGTATATGCCAGAAAACAAACAAAAACTGACCAAATGCAGCCAGGCCTAAAAGGTGGCCTCAGTTCAGTTCAGTTGAGTTTGCAAGACTTGTTTTGCTGTTTGCCATTGGCCTTTTAAGGCATGGCTGCCGCTTGCAGCGATTTGTGGCACATTAATCAAGCGTTTATAATGTGCAACAGCAGCGGGGCAACAAATAGTTTTCAAATGCAGCGCAAACCAATCAAAATTGAACGCATTTTGTTGCTGTTGCTCTGCTCCACATTGCTGTTCAACGCATCAAAATAATTGGCTGCCTGCAGCAGCAGCAGCAACTTGCAGCTTGAAGCAAATCAAAAACTTTCGTTGCAATTGTTGCGCGTTGCTGTCTGTGGCAGCAACAGTTGCTGCTGACCAGCTCCTTTAAAAGTGTGAAATAAAAACAACAACTCGATATGGCAAACAGAAATTGTCTAGGCTGCAGCTAAGCAACCCCTCTTCCCCCTTCCCCTTCTACTGCTGTTGCTGCCACACTCTCCAATCAAAATAAACAGACTTGCAGCTCGTTGCACGTTGCACGTCTGCCCCAAAGCAGTTGCTGCAGCATTGCAGCAGCGGTCAGCGAGCCTGAAACGTGCCTCTCAGGCATTTCAGCAATTTTGTATGGCTAAAATACACACACACACACATCACACACTCACACACACACACAACACACACACACATGTGCATTCGCTGCGGCTTATTTATTTATGCTTTCTTCTCTTTTTTGTTTTTATTTCGGTTTTGATTGTTGTTTAGCTGCAGTCGCCTGCAGCTCAGTTCCATGTAAACAATAACAAAACACATTTGTGACGCGTGATTTTGCATAAGTTGGCAACTAAACTCAAACGAGCCTAAAAGACAACAACAACAAACAGCCACATATATATATATGTATATATATATATATATATATATATCCTTACACATGAATCGTTAACATTGCTGCATGCCATAAAAAAAAGGAATGCAACCAAATATAAAAACAAGTCAGTTCGAATTCTTATGCGACTTGTAAATATCCTTAGTAAAGTTAAATAATATAGAAAGCCTCCTAGCCATATACAATTTTTTAGAATCTTTAAATAACTCTCTTATTTATTTCAAAGACAAGAAAATATAAGAGTCTGTATTATATGACCAGAATATAACAGTCTCAGTCTATTATTTGCTGTCTCCATTCTAAGACAAGCATATAACAGTCTCTATATAATATAACAGTCTCATTTTGAATACAAGAATATAACAGTCTCTATTATAAGACAAGAATATAACAGTGTCTGTCTATTATAAAAGTGTCTATTGTAAGACAAGAATATAACAGTCTCTGTCTATATTAACAGTCTCTATTCTAAGACAAGAATATAACAGTATCTGTCTTTTATAACAGTCTCTATTACATTCTTGTCTTTCAATCAATATCAATGTAAATATCCTTAGTAAAATAATATAATATAAATAGCCACATTTTTTAGAATTGTTTATCTTGTCTTTAAAATATATCGAACAGCTTTATATTTATAAACTAATTATGTTGCTTATTTTTTATGTGAACAGTGTTTTAAGTTCTAAATTAAAAATATGAGTTAATATCTATATATACTTGAGTAATATGCTCTAATATGCCAAATATATTTGTCTAGCTCAATCTATCTTGATTAATCTAAACAGTATAGATATACATATAAGTGAAAAATTGGTACACCAAATATGTGACTTCAAGCTCTTATAGCCTCTGAGTTTGATTAGTCAGTCAGATTAATCCTAAATATATCCACTCAATTCTAAATGCTTATCATAAGGTTTTACTTCCTATTTCGTTTAGTCTGAGTTGTGAGTTCTTTAGCTGAATCCCTTCTAATCCACTAAACAATCATGCTTTAAACACTTTTCTACATAAATTCACACAACTTCCCCTTTAAAAACCTCAACTGCCTACAGGGTAGCGCAAACCCATAACAATCATCATCATTATTAAGTTCAGCTCGTATATTTGCAAGTTTTGGACTTATGAAGACATTTTTATGGCCAATTAAGCGGCCGCCACAGAATCATAAATCGCCTAATGGGCTAACAGAGAAAAATACAAAAATACAAAACAAAAGCCGAATTCAATTCAAACAGCTTAAAAACTCATTATGCAAATGTGCCAAGCCCCAAAAAAAGTAGAAACCAAAACCCGATCCGATCCGATCCGATCCGATCTCAATCGCAACCTTTTAAGTTTTGGTGTGCCAATTGTCGCCCCCGCCAAACAAATTGGCTTGAACTAACTAATCGAAGTGACTGACTAATCGAAGCTGTTGCATCGCCAAATTGGCGCAACACTCTCTGGTTTTGGTTAAGTGCAACTCACCTGATCCCGGGCCAATTGGAACCACGTCTTGATGATCAGCGCCAATCGCGTATCGTGATAGTTCTTCGTTGTCTTCACACTGATGAAAATGTCATCCAGCTCCGTGGTCGGTGGCTGAGGCGTCGCTGTCACCGCTCGCTGGGACAGATCATGCAGCAGCTCCCCATTCCGACTGCGACGAGCCAGCTCCGTGAGCAAAGTGGAAGTTGGCCGTTCGCTCACCTCGATATCACTGAAATTGAAGCTGTGTATGTCCTTGCGAATGATCAGCGACGGTGTGATGGGCGAGGCAGAGATCGAGCCGGAGGAGGACGAGGACGAGGAGGCAGTCTGTGTTGTGGGTGGCAACGAGTGTTGTTGTTGTTGCACTTGTTGTTGTTGTTGCTGTGTGGTCGTTGCAGGTTCATTGCCATCCAACTGGCTGGAGCTCGACAACAACTGCGGCTGCAGCTATAAAGTGAGACAGAGAGAGAGAGATGGGTAGATAATGTAAATTTGTTGTGTAAATCGCGTGCACTGCAATAAAAGATATATACACATATATATGTATGTATGCATACAACAAATATGAAGAACTGCGCCGACAGGCATTTTCACCTGGCAAACAAAAGGCGAACTTCAATCGGCAAACAAAAATGGCAAACAAATGAGCGGCACGCAGGCAGACAAGACAGCGCAAACAACAACAAATGCGAGAGTAAACGACTAAGAGATGCCCTGCCCTAACAAAAGATGAACTAATGTTATATGACCCTTAGTATAACACAAAACAGAACTTCTGCTTATATCAACTTAATATATTTTCAATTCAAAACATATTTTGAAAAAAAAAGAATATTTTATAAAATAACAAAGTATACAACTTAATATGAATTGCTATTGGAAACTTAATGCACAAATTACTTATGTATCATTAGATTTGTCGAGCATAAGAAATGCTAACTAATGTAATTGCAAACATCAAGAAAACAATATTTTTTAAATTATAAAATTTTTTTTAATAATTAAATTTTTATTTTGTGTCAATTTGGGCAAATATGCCAAAAGAATAGACCCCTTATAAATCTAGATAATGCATTTATTGCCTCTGGCTTTTAAAACCTTCCACATGAGCTCAAAATACGATATTGACAAAATCTATTTTTATTCATATCTTTTAATCTAAGCAAGTTATCAACTAAAACTAAAAAACTATGTGTGCATATGATAATCATTAATCTGCATACCAAACTTCAGCTGATTAGCTCTTATAATCTCCGAGTTCAATCGGACTGTCAGATAGAGATTTGCTGTTATCTATATATACAGATGTCAAGAACTGCAAGCTACCCACTTGTAATGACTACAGGGTATAGCGAGGCAGGCAGCAATCACAGCGCCATAAATGCTGAGTAAGAGCAAACACAAAAAACACAAAGCAACCAAAACCAAAACAAACGGGAACTGTAGAAAGAAAAATAAGATCGGCAGAGATTGGGAACCGAAAAAACTCCAACTCCAACTCCAACTCCGAATTCAGCTCCAAGTTGAGCACTCAGCGCTTTGATTAATTTCTACTGATAACAGGTTCATTTGCTTTTGTTTGTGCGGCAATTCTTCAATTACTTCTCTCTCTTTTATATAGTTTGGGATCTGATTTGAGTTGGATTGAAGTGAGCTGATAAAGGGGGATCTTGAGGGGGGAGCTGTCTTTGCCAAGTGTTAATTTGTTTGACCTTTTCCGCTATGCAAATCAGCACAGTGCCTCAGCAGGCGGCACTTCCGTTAAATAGTTAAATATATGCCCTAGCCCCATACGTTTTTATAGCTCATTCGGAATTGAAAATGGAAATGGAAACATTTGAAAAAAGTCTGCAGTCTGTTGTCGTCTTTTTATTACATGGTAAACGGGTCTTGAGCTGCTTCAGCTGCCGCTTCACACGATATTGTCTGCTTGATAGAAGAGCTAAAGACGCGGCTCATACATTTTTATTGCGGCACGATCGGACAAACGGTGTTCAATATAATGGCCCAAGCATCTCTGATAAACACTCAGAGAGTGGGTCCAAGGGGGTCCAAGGGGGGCTAAGGGGGCAAGGAGGGAGTTGGGGCAACTCTCTCTCATCTCGATGATGCGGCAGCTACTACTCTGCCTAATGAGGCAGACAGTCAAAAGCAGACGTTGACAGCTGGTGGCAAGTGTAAAATGGCCTGCGGCAAGTTAGCGGCGAGAGTTCGTTTTGCGATTAAGAGAACTTCAGCTCTGGAAAATATTAATTAATTTATCCGAACTGTGCGATAAGCGGAACCACTACCAAAAAAACAAAACAAGTCGTGACCCGAGCAGTGAAAGCGACTTGGCTAAGAAAAACGTAAACTTCAGATCGAACAAGCGAGAGTGAACGGCCAGTCGCATACCCTGTACTATTCTTTGAATTGTTCTCATTTGAGAATAAGTTCAGCTGGATTATCAAAATATATTTTGGCAACTTCTTTTGCATAAATCTGGGTCTATTTGCTAATCTACCTAAAAGTATGAAAGCGAATAAAAATACCATTCACTAACTAATCTCAAGACAACTAAAATGAAACTTAAAGACAAAAATAAACCAAATTTATTCAAATTTATTTATTATTCTTTGCAAAATCAATATTTAATTTGATTGATCTTAATCTTGATCTTACTTATTTATTCAAATATATTTTACATATTAAGAAAAGTGAACTTCACTTTTGTGTGAATAAGAAACTAGATTAGAAATGTGACAAAGTGTGCTTATGTCAATTATAAAATGCGTTTCTACCCAATACTCTGTTAAACCCTTTCCATTCATTCTCAGTAGCTGCAGGGTATAACAAAAGCTGTTAAAGCACAAATTCGGCTAGAAGCAATTGAGTTAACAAGTTGGCATGCAACAGGCTGGGGCCTTGCATAGATTAGAATGTGAACCAGTTGCACAGTCACAGGCACAAATATGTTGCAGCAACACAGCCAAAGCAAATATATGCAAAAATTAAAGGGTATAGAGAGGGAGAGAGGGAGAGAGGGGGAGGTAAACAAGCTCAATGGCGAATTACACGAACGTGAGCAAACGCAAGAGAGAGAGAGACGGGGAGATACGTTGGAGACACGTGTGCGCATACATATTGTAGGCACTGTGTCAAGCACGCCTGCGCGCGCACACACAACAAAAGATACAAGCTACAAGATACAATATAAAAGATACATGCGCACAACAAAAGATACAAGTGAGCGCAGAGGCGTTGTTGTTGTTGCTGTTGTTGTTGTCGAAAAAGGCAATTGTGTAATGCTTCATTATGCGCATGATTAATATGTTTATAAACAATGCCCAAGTCAATTAATAACATTTGAAGCCAGGGCGCTAGATTAATGAGCAGCTCCGATTCGGAAAAATGATTCCATTCGCTTTCCAGTTAACATTTAACAGCTGTGCGTTAAGTCTTCATTAAAGCGCTGTTTTAACAATATTAAACTTCACAGATACAAATCTACGATAAGATACAGATACAAGCAGCACATATGAGAGCTCAGCTCCAGCTCCAGCTCCAGTCGGTAGCTGCAGCCTGAACCTGATTGTCTTTTTTCCTCTTTTTTGTTGAGCGCTCTGCTCAATTAACTTAAATGCCGACCACCTAAAGACCAGCAGCAGCAACAACAACAACAACAGCAACAACGACAGCTGAGCAGCTACTCAGCTGCAGCTACAAAGATACACTAAGATACACAGATACACTCGGGCAAAGAAATATGAACTAGACTGCATTTTCACTAAGTAAAATTGTTATGTTTTTCAAATAAACAAATGCTATCATTTTTTTTAAATTACAATATTGATTTTGCTAGAATTTAGCAGAAAATTAAAGTGTATTTTTCGTAGAAATATATCAATTATTTTCATCAAAACAGCATTAAAATTCCTGAATTACATTATAAGCTATACATTTTGTTTTCCCAATGTCAACCAAAAAAAAAAAGACCACATAGTAAAATTTTTAAAAGTTAAAAACTACAGAAAAGTAAACTGAAAATGATCAAATTATATGTAAAATTAAAAAATGTAAATATATATTTAAAAATCTAACTTGAAAAGCTGTTCCAACATTTTTTTATATTTTTTTAAATTTTTGGAAAAAAAAAAACGTTTCTATAAATTTAACACAAGTTTTTGCATTTCTACTTTTCAGAAATACTTTATCTTATAAGCAAACATATTTTTAAAAAGTCGAGATAAATAAGATATTTTTGGGATTGTTGAGAGCAAGCAAAGCGACTTTTAAGCAATGTCTTTTGAAAATTTAGAAATGATATCTAAGAAACTAACATTTTTTCTAGTTTTAAAAACAAATTTTTGTATTTCATCGAAAGTAATTTCTTATTAGAAAATATATTTATTATATCTGTTTTACTATTTTATAAATTAAAGATTTTAGAAATACAAAATCTTTAAAAATCTTATCATGATCTTGTGTATTAGTCATAAGGAAGCATATCTCCAATCCCATAAAATACGTATACGTTTTTTTGAGTGTACTCTGATGTTGAGATACTTTTCAGCAGCAAGTTTTATCAGGCGCTTGCTTGGCGGCTTAGTGTCGTCAGCTTTTTGGCTGCTTGGCTGCTTGCAACTGACCAACGACTGATTATGTGGCAGCCGAAAAGGAAGGAAAGGGGCAACAGGAGCAGAAGCAGGAGCAGCAGGAGCAGCAGGAGGAGAAGGAGCAGCTGCTGCCAGCGGCACCTGCGCATAAACAGGAATCAAAAAAGTTTTGAGTTTGCCTTTGTTGCCTTTTGTTGTTGTTAATATTTGTTGCCTTGGCTGTGTGTGTTGCTTTGTTTGTGTCTTTGCTGTTGGCTGATTTGCATGCGAAGCAGTCATGAGTTGCTTGTTACGTGTTGCAATTGTTGTTGTTGTTGTTGTAGCTGTTGCTGTTGTATTTAGGCGTGCTCAAAGCGCACTACACGAATCAATCAGCAGCAGCCGCAGCAGCAGACAACAACAACTCAGCCACACTTTAAACAAATTCGCATAAACAAATTCATTTATCGATTATATACACTTCAGTTTTATATGATTTATGCGTCAGCAACACGCGACCTGAAAGCAATCGATGAGTGTCTCCCCAAAAGTGGGCGGGCGGTGTACAGTGGACAATGTGCGGCTTTTATTAGCACAAAAAATGACAAACCCAAAGCCAGAAAACACACATTTGGCCAGTCAGCTGCACAATTCCAAGAACTTTGCGCAACATTTGGCAAAACTAAAATTATAATAATAAAAAAAAATGTATTTCTACATAGCATTGCACATTTGCTGTGGTCACACAAACAGACAATAACAAGTAAGAATGCTCAAGTCGGGAGTGCCCGACCAACCTGATACCCTATTCATTCATACCAACCTATCAGCTTGGGGGGGATGGGAGTACGGTATCCAAAATTTAAATATTTGTTACTTGTGTATGCTTTTTGAGATTAAACATACAAAATTTGGTGCCTCTAACTCTTATAACATTCAAGTTATGGCCCAAAAACACTGTTTTGAAATCGAAATTGATCGATAACTTTTCAATGGGACGAGTTATCGAAAAAATAAGCAAACTTGATCCGACCCGGGACTACAAGAACTTATATACCAAATATGTAGTCTATAGCTCTTATAGGCCCTGATATTCAACATACCGACAGACAGACAGACATGTCAGGATCGATTTGGCTGTTGATACAGATCAAGAATATATATATTTTCTTCTGTTTGCCTGTCGCATGGACTTACACAAGTTCATTATTCCCTTTTTACTCATTTTGAATGTTTACAGGGTATAACAACAACTGCAACAGCTACAAAACTGAACTGACACAAGTCAAGAACCTCAAGACTTCAATTGAAATTAAAATCCAAAGTCAGCAAACAAAGTCAGCAATTCTACGTAATTCTACTTGCCACTCATTGCGGCCCGCTTTTCCGGTTAGCCAACAGCAACAACAACAACAACTTGCTCTACATTAAAACATCATAAAGTTTTTAATGATTGCTTAAGCAAATAAAATAAAAGACCACAGTTTGCCAACCCAAAACTGTTGACAAAACTCACTTAAATCTAGTCGAAACTTTGCTGGCAAAGTTTGTAATGCAAGTGATTCATAGATCAGTTGGACTTTAAGCAAACTTTTGGGCCAGATTTGCATATATGTAGCTCTCTTTCTAATAAAGT
Organism: Drosophila flavopinicola; assembly: GCA_035042425.1. Taxonomy (NCBI): domain Eukaryota; kingdom Metazoa; phylum Arthropoda; class Insecta; order Diptera; family Drosophilidae; genus Drosophila; species Drosophila flavopinicola. Next base: position 2,435,363 of record JAWNLL010000134.1, on the reverse strand, counting down.
CGGCAACTTCCGGTGCTTGGAATAGAAAAAATAAACAAAATGGTGGCAAATTGAGGCATCAACAAAAATGTAGCCGAAATGCAAATGTTCTAAGAAGACGTGCCAAAGATTGAATCAAATTTTCTACGTTTAGAGCTACATAGATATATAAAATGCAAATATATTTATGTTTTAAGTTTATAAAATCATAAATATTCAGACAACTATTATTTATATGGCAGCTTTTTATGGCAAAGCATGAAACCAATTTGAAATTTGCTTATTTTTGATATGGTGAAATGTTTCAACTGATTTTTTAATGAACTATAAAAAATAAATACAGTGCTCATTTAGAATTGAGAATAGTTCAGGACTTAGAATCATAATATCCATATATTTTTTAATTAATTAAGAATTTTACTGTCAACACGCTTTTGTAATTACAATTTTTAAGAAACTACTTTTTTGAATATCTGCTGATTTCAAGCACTTTAAAATGCAAAGTGAATGAAAATCTTGTGAAATTGCTCTAAGCAAATAATAAATAATAATAGACAGTGGTAATTCTTATAATTTTATACTGTTTATATATATTAATAATACAATTCTTTAGTCCAAAAATGACTTTCAAAAATTTAAATAATTCGCCAACTCAAAACTATTTGATTATAAATGGTGTATAAATAATACCGATTAAGAACTAGCCACAATTAATATTTATGGAAATGAATGTTTAAAACTAGCTGCTAAAAACTTAAAGTCTTCATTGCTAAATGCAAACAGCTCGCTTGTAATATTAGCACAGAATATTTTATTACACAGAAATTTATGCAAAACCAAAAGGCGAAAAAAACAACTGGGGGAATGGGAATGGGACAGGGAGCAGGAGCGGGACAGGGATCGGGATCGGGAGCAGGGAGTAACAGTGGAACTCTGAAAGCTTTGGCGACGCGCTGCCGACGGCAATGAAACGCAACAACAACAACAAGAACAAGAACAACAACTGCAAAAAAAAATTGCTAAAAAACTGAAAAACTGTTTTATATGCAAGGCAAAAGGCAAAGTCAAAAACTTGAACGGCAAGGGCGCAAAAAAGGTTTGCTGGAGTCGGAGAAGGAGTTGGAGACGGAGAAGGAGTCGGAGACGGATGGACGCATGCGCGCAGCTGCAAAAACGTCGCCGGCGTTGATTTATGAAAGTGCACGAAACGAGAAGGAATCATGCAAATTGGCATTATGCGAGCAGCAAAGGCAGTATGACAATTTACGAGTTGTTGTTGCTGTTGTTGTTGTTGCTGTGGGGAGAGCACACCCACGCACTGCTTGAGAGGACTCACTTGCATGCCCGGATATCCGTAGGCGCTCTGGTAGAGCAGCAGCGTCATATAGACGACGGCAACGGCTACAGTCATGGCTTGCAGGAGGCGTTTGTAACGTTGCGGCAGCGAGAGAGCAGTCAGGCTCATCATCAGTTGGCGTCCTTTACGCGAACATCGATCACAGCGATCGCAGCAAGCAGTTCACTGGTGGATTTTTGTCACTTGTAGTTTTGTTCACTTCAATTTGCACTTTACTTTACTTCAATTACGTGTTGTCAGCGAATTTGTTGCGTATCTACTTGTTTGTAAGCGGCACACGCGCGCGTACGTCTTGCTTGAAGCGAGTCTGCAGGGCAACTGACGACTGCCAGCCAGTTCCAGCCGCAAATCGTAAACAAAACAAAACCTGCAAGACAACTACTACTAAGCGGCAGAGAGAGCGCGCGCGCGAGAGAGTGAGAGCGTATGTGCTCCAATTGGAAGCGAGATAACGACTGCGCGAGCGCGCGATCGCAACTGCAGTTTTCCAATCGGAGCAGCAGAGAGCGGGCGCTCGCTGTCGCTCTCTCAGCGCTGCTGTCGCTCTGCGTTCGTACGTTTGCTCGTTGACTGGTTAGTTCCGCCTCGGCATGTGCCACAGTAGCTGCCGAAGGCGATGATCGGCTTGAACACAGCTCGTGGGCGTTAGCGCGCTGCTGCCCACTCACTCATGCTCACTCGCTCGCTCTCACTCACGCTCTCTGTCGCTCTGTCTCTTGTGCTACTCCTACTCTTATCCTGGCTGGCACGTCCTTGCACGCGACCTGCTGCCATAAACAAGCACAGAGTTGAGTGCATATCTATTTTTATTACCCCCGCTTGCTGTTGCACTCGGCTGCTCTCTGCTGCTCTTTGCTGCTCTCTGCTGCTGCTGCGCGTCAGCCGACGACAATTCCATTAAAAGTTGTACGTTGTCACTTTGCGTTAACTTATCTGTGGAGCATGTTGTGCGATCGCATTTTTATTGTCGCCATTGTTTCTGCCCACACACACACGCACACAGACATACACATAGTACATACATACGTTCCGTTTTTGTCGCTTGCATTTTCTGTAGCACTTCGTTTTTTCTACACTTTGACAATGCTTTGCATGCCATTGCCTCTCCTCTGCACTCCCCTCTCTCTCTCTCTCTGTCCCCACTCTCGCTACCTTCTTGTGGCCGCCTGTCATATTCCATGTTTGTGACGGCGACAAAAGCTCTTGCGGCCCGACTGCGCTGCTCTGCTCTGCGCTGCTCTGCTCTGCTCGCACAATCAGCAACTCGGCATCTTGTTCGCTGTCCCTTTGTGCGCCTTTCGCCTGAATTGCATTTAAAGAGGCCCGAACCGCACCGAACCGCACCGGGTACCAAGTACACCCGTAGCCCGAGTTCCAGGGCGGCCAACAGCGAAACAAAAAAGACATCGTCTGCCCCCCTTTTGCCTCGCTCCCTCTCTCTCCCCCTCCCTCTCCCACCCTCTGTTAACCAGCATCGTTGCTCCTCATGCCTCATTTTTAATGTGCAATTTTGTATGTGCCGCTCGTATAGCTGCAAAAGCAACTGCATCTGTATACACTGTAAACAATTACCAAAACCAATAGTTAGGTTATGCAGCTGCTTATTATTTAAAAACAAATAAACAATTTATAATTGAATGCCACTTTTTATTTTTTAGCTTAATATTAATTTCATGATTTTAAATTTTATAAGGCTTTTGGAAATTCCATGCTCTAAACTTTTAAAAACCGTAGATAAAAGACTTATTTTCACTTTTTTGAGTAACTAAATTTATTAATAAATGTGAATATCAACGATCTTCTAAAATACTCCTTTAAAATAAATTTTTTACTTATACTTAGAATATTTTTTGCCTTTTAGAAAGCTTTACGAAAGCAATAAAGCTTCAGAAAATTCAATTTTATAAACATTTGAAAACCGGAAATAAAACACTTTTGACTTTTTTGTAATCTCACAATTTATTACTAAATTCGGCGATCAACGATCTTCAAAAAGATTAACTTTTTTCGTTTAACTAATATAATTAGAATATTTTTGAATTTAAAAAAAACTTCAGAGATTCAATTTTCTCAACTTCTTAAAACCGAAGATAAAACAATTCTTTTTTTTCAATTTTTTTCAATTTTAAACTTTTTTTGATCATGCTGTAGAGATCAATGAAATATTCTTCAAACTTCCATAGTTTCCATGCAATTTTTCTAAGGAAGCATTCGAAATACTATTCAAATTTCAAATGGTTATACTGAATACAATAAGCACTTAAAATGTGTGCAAAATATTTTGTCACTGTGTATTTATCTGTATCTCTTTCTCTCTCTGTGTGTGTGTGTTTGTGTGTTTGCATAGCTGCTCTGGTTAGGCATGTGCCACTGCCTGCAGTCCAGCTAGTCTAGTCTGGCCCGGTCGAGTGCTCTCTCGGCCTGGCCAAGACAGGCGCGCGCTGTTTATCGCTGTGGCCTAACCTTGTTAGGACTGACTGTAAAATGTAAACCGAAGGCGTTGGTTGCTGGACAACACTCAGAGCTGTAGCTCTGTAGCTATTGCTATAGCTATTGCTATAGAGATCCAGCTATAGCCGCAGGGCCTTCGCATCAGCTCAGTTGTTGGCGCTGCGCTCGACTGGCACACGCTGCAGCTGAAGTTGCAAGTTGCAAGCTGAAGTTGCCTCCGACGTCGCTTAATCGAAAACGAAGAAAAAAAATGAAATATAAATACAAACGGTCGCGCACTCGCCCTGCGGTTAGTTGGCAGTGGGCAATGGGCAGGGGTGTAGGGGTGTAGGGTATAAGGGGGGTGGAGTGGGGGTGGAGGGAGGGCAAAGTCAACGACTGTGCGCGTGCGCTCAACGTGTTCATTTTCTTGGCCTCCACTTGGGCAGCAGCATACATATTTCGCTGGCTGTGCCAAAATGATGCCCGGTAGTCATGCAAAGGGGTCAGGCTGACACAGGGGCGCAGGGGCGGAGGGGTTTGGAGGCAGGGTGCGGCACGAAATTGGTGCAAGCCATTTGACGGACGTACTTCAAGACTGCAGACTGCAGACTGAGTGAGTGACTAGCTGACGGACTGGCTGACTTGGCTTGATTGCGTCGCTTGTCGACCAGAATGCAAACCAAAAGTCTAGAGACTCCCAACGGAGCTACAGCTACAGCTACAAGCCTCATCACTCTACACTGAGACAAAAAAAGAAGCTGAAATCGAAAATATATATGTCTTTTCACTTTAAAGTAAGTAAAGTAAAATATTTTTTCATAATTTAATAGAGTTTTATTAGTTTCTGACAATTAATTAAACAAATGAACATTGTTTTCAAATTGGTCTCTACGGGATTCGAACCCACAACCTTTTTCCGATTCTTATTTTTGGGCTAGCCTTTCTTGAATTGAGTTTATATATGCTAAGTTGGGCTTAATATTCCTAAATTAAGAACTAATCATCCATTTCCATTATAGAATTAACAATTCAATCAAGTTTTGCAATTTCCCCGCCAGAATGCCTTATTTTTCTCAGTGCAGCTCTGGAACGTGCGCATTCACACAATTTGCAGCCCCACACACACGAAATTTGTTTTCCATTTGGTAGTTGTTGTTGGTTTTTGTGAGTATTTGTTTGATGCGTATTGATGAGGCACACGGCCAGCGGCCTGACACTAAGCAGCTAGGAGATTAATGTGCCCGAATTAGTCAGTGTCACTTAGTGGAACGCTCGCTGTGACCAGCCGAGCTCATGTGTAGGCTAGGGTAGGGGCATTCATGCTTCGCCCACTGGCCATTAGGTGCGCTCTTAAAGTCAAAATAAACGTAAATTACACGTAGCGATTGAACCCAATTGTTTGGGCTACACGAGCATTGAAAGGCTGCAGGAGGAACCCAATCAAAATTAATTTCAACATTGTGTTTTTTCGATAACATCGATCAATAACTGTCAACACACAGCGCTTGCTGCACTCTACATGCAGCAGGGTATATCGATTTCAGTGAATGATTTGACGTGGTTTGCACTTATTTAACTAATTGAGTAGTTAGCAATATTTCTCTTTATTCCTAAAAATTAAGGCTAGATTTCCAATAAGCTAAAAACTGTGACAAGTCAAAATAAAAGTCATATAAGTTTGTATGGCTTAATTTAGATCCACTTATTGATTTATTGGGTAGTATAACAGTTTTTTCCAGTCCAAAAACCCTAAAAGTCAAGATTTCTTCTGAAAAATAAAAGATTTGGCAAGTTTTTCACTAAACAGAAGCTCAAGTTTCTCAAAATCGACTGAGAATCGCATAGAAGCGCAGTTCCGTCTCTACTTAACCACACTTTTCAATAGAAACAGATAGTTTGAAAGATAATCGTTGTATATATTCTATATAAGTTCAACCTAACCAAAATTTAAAGTTACAAGAGTTTTAATACATAAATCTTCAAAAAATTCGCAAAGAAGTTCATTTGCAATTCGACCTAAGCCTAAAGCTTCAATTTACCCACACTCTTTGGTTTTTTTTTTGGTGCTGCTCCCAAAATGTAATACGAATTTCGTTTCACATTTTAACAGATTTTCGATTAGAGATTTCAGATTTGTGAGGAGGCGCAGGAGAGCAGAGAGAGAGAGAGAGAGAGGGACGGAGAGAGAGGGAGAAGGAGAAAAGGAGACCACCTGGCGTCTGCAGACGCTAATTGCATTGAAGCCAAACAGCAGACACAAAAGAAATGTTTTGCCCAGGTGATGATATCAGCATGATCAAGCACTTAAATAAGTACAAATAATGGACATGCCCCCCTTCCCCCTGCCCCTGCCCCTGCCCCACTCCTAGTTCATTTGCTAGTTTGTAAACTTTTTTACAATTTGTTGATTCAACGCGGCATGAAATCGGTTTTTCCAACTTTGTTGTGAACTTTAATTAACCGATTTATTTCTATTTTTTGCGCTCTCTCTCTCTCTCTCTTCTCTCTCTGCTCCTTTCATAGTAAGCTCTTTGCCCCGAGAGCATAACTTAAATTATATTTAAGCCGATTAAATGCTAAGTTGGCCAAACGATTCGATTTGTCTAGTCTTTAGTTCAGCAGCGGCTTTTAAAAGGTCATTAAAATGGACCAAGCTAATAAGTTGAACAAACACCAACTCTTGAAAATTCTGGGGTTTCACTTATTTTTCCCAAAAAAAAAACGACCGAACTGCTTTTTCAATTTACCAAAGCAATTAACAACACATTTTATTGGCTTTTAAGTTGTGCAAACACACTTCGTACGCTGCATAATAAAATCTATTTGTGGGATACACAAATGCCGCTATTGATCAAGTGTTTGACGACTCTTCAAAGTTGTTGTTGTTGTTGCTATTGTTGATATTGTTGTTGTTGCTGTTTACCTGACCACTGCACTGTAATTCAGCATTTCTTCTGTATTGCCGAACCAGTTTCTTGAACTTCCCAGCTCTCGCATTCTCACTCCTTAGCCCAATTCTAGTTCCCCCCATTCGCCCATTATGTGTTTCATTAATTAACAAAGCGAAGCGGAGACTTTCCATGGGTGGTGTTACGAGGAGGGGGGGCATTGAGAGGCGTAGCTCTTGGTGTAGAGTAACTAACGCCGCATAGAAGATGCGATTCGATATGTCTGATTGTCGGGTTATATGAGCACACACAGCGTGGCAGCTACAAAAGCAAAACTCTTACCCTTCCACTTATTCCCACCCTTCCACTTACCCTTCTCCCATTTGCCTCCGCTCAATACTATTTGTGTTTTTTTTTCGCCATACTTTTAAAAGTCATGTGTAAATCTTGACGGTGTCCGTCTGTGTTAGTAGGTGCCAGCTAGCATGTTGTTATCCGACTACCGAGACTACCGAAATCCTGATTTTTGCTCTTGCTGTTGTTGGTTTTCCTTAGTCTCCCGTAGGAGTCCCGCAGTGGCCACGTTTCGTCGTTCGCAACAATGTGCCATAAATTTATGACACTAGTAAAAGTGCTCACTGCTGTTGTTGTTACGAGAGTAAATGATAGTCATACTACTACTACTACTACTACTACTACTATCTGTGGTTGCGCTGTCCCTCTGTCTACTCTCTTCCCTAGCCATCCTGTGCAACTTGCTGCTTATTGCGGCTGTTACATTATGTTGCCTTTGTTTCTGGTGCGCATTACATGACACCCAGAGTTATATATATGCAATGTGAAGATGCCATTTAAAAGCAGATAAATAAACTTAATGCCAGCGTAGCAGGCGCAGCGCAGGAATCCTTGCCTTGCCAGTGACATACGCAGACCGTAAAGTGTCGTCCCCACAAACATATATGCATTTATTTATGTTGTGGATGTGCTCAACTCCAAAGTAACTCAGCGCCCCGTTGCGTACTTGGCCCTTTGGGGTCTTAAAAATATCCGGCACAAAAGTCGCTTAAACACGAGGAAATGCCTTACTTGAGGCCTTATCGCAAAATCAGTTGATAGTGGCTGGGACATATCTAGACTGTAAGTAACTATCCAAGTGTGCTAGGGTCCCATGCAGCAAAAGGCTTTATCAGTACATCCTAAGTATTCCATTTCAAAACAGTTAAAAGCTATCTCAAACTCAAAAACTACAAAGCTTGTCTTCAAATAAGACTAGAACTAGGCTAGCCAAGCGGTTTCTTAATACTATTCCATTGTATATACTTACAGCAAAGATCTCATATACAAATAGTCAAAAGCTAAATTTCCTAATATTATTCCAGGCTATATCCATCAAAAGGGCTTACTTAGATCAACTTGCCCTATAAGCCAACGAATTACTTTTTTATAGAACTAAGTCCTATACATATGAAGAAAACTGATTTATCTTCAAGTATTTCAACAATAATAAATACCTTAAAGACTGCCTGAAACTTGTAGCTACGTGAACAAGTCTGCTGCGTAGGAAATTTTGCAAGTCCCATTGCTGAATATGGCCAAAGAAAGCCAAATCCCAAGATCATTACTACTGCCCACGTATCTCAGCCAAAAACAGTTAAATTGCGTTTGCGTGCTGTAAAATACCATTTAGGCAGTCTTGCATTTGGGTTAGCCTCGCAATAGAGCCAAGTGGATAAATACAACGTTTGCGATTTTGGCTGCGCGCAGAGGAAGCTATAAATAACAATTAATTGTATTATTAAACTAATTCGAAGTGGGGATACCAAAGACGAAAGGCCGTCAGTCATGCAATGATTTCAACCAACATAAATTTTGATTCGACCCTTAGATTCAATCGCTCTTCCCTCTCCAATCACTCTTCAGTCTTCAGTCGGCTGGCAACTAATTTACATTTTTGTTTGCAAGGCTAAAGTAAAAGTTCGTCGTTTGGTCGGTTTCTAAAATTGCGCCCTCGGGCTCCCAGGTACCAGGACCAAGAGAGAATCGAGCTCAGATCTACAGCGCAATCAATTATTGGAATCGCTCAATGATCAGCAAGGAGCTGCTGCTGCTGCTGCTGCTGCTGTTGTTGCTGCACGCAATGCCAAAAAAGAGGGGCGCGAAAGTTGCCAGAAATATGCAAATAATGACAACAATTAAAGCACCGAAATGTTGTCCCTTTGCGTGTTGCGACAGGAGCCCAAAACACTTGTACACTTTGAATTCAAGAGAGAAGGTATAGAAAGTGCCAACTATCAGATGAACAAAGGTCAGATACATATTGGGTACATAAACCTTTGAGCATTCCTTAAGACTTTCTTCAATTACTATATATAAACTCATATAAAAGTTCAGATATGGTATATATACCTTATGTAAAGCATGCCTTAAAACATCCTATTAGACAAATAGGTGCTTCACAAGCATACTCCAGTTGTTCCCTAAAATATCCTCTAATGTTATTTAAGTCAGCTCAGATCCCTTCGTATTCCATTCCTTCGCTGGCATTACCTAAATTATCCCTAAACACAAATTGAATTGCTGTACAAGGATGCATTTATTTCCTTAAAGAAAAGTACACAGCAATCTCGCAATTAGTTAGCAGTAAACCGTTTTACAGTGGCATCAATAAACGGCTTAACATAGGTGACATCCGTATAGACACCGGGATATTTGGGACTGGCACAGCTAATGCCGAAGGAGACAATGCCGCAGAGCTGTTTCTGATTGTTGGGTCCCTCGAAAGTGATCGGACCGCCCGAGTCGAAGGTGCACGCATCCTTTGTGCCCAGAACGCCGGCACACATCATGCTGTCAGTTATCTCCACTTTAGGGAAATGAGAAGAGTAATGCTTAATAGGACTATTTGGGGGAGGAAACCACAAGGACTTACTGGAAGATTTATAGGTTTGCTTGCATTTGGCTCTCTTGATGACCGGCACTATCACTGTACGCAAATTCTGATGAGGATTGGTGGCCTCCGGATCGGATAGACCCCAACCCGATACAGTTAGCTGGAGACCGTCGACTAGTTTCGTTTTGCACAGACCGATGTGGGCAATGTTTTTGCCCTTCAAGGGCTTGGACAGCAGCAAGACGGCGACATCCATGTGCATCGTTGACTCCTTGAAGGCAGCGGGAAAGACATAGTCCTGCAGCTGCACCTTGTAGCCATCCTCGTTCAGGCGCGAGATGCCGCCCTCGATAATCCATTGTTTCGTATTCTGGCGCCCGAGGAAACAGTGAGCTGCCGATACAACAATGCGATCCTCGATAAGAGAGCCACCGCAAATGAATTGTCCTTGATAGCGCATAGCAACGATATAGCCACCCAGCTTATCAATGGTCGTCATATGTCCACCAACCACACGAGTGTGCGCTGCTGGTGGACTCACCAGCTTGTCCAGACCAGGAAACTCATCCACAACATTGCTTTGACTCTGATTCTGACTCTGAGTCGGATCCTGTGCTCGGCTCAGTTGCAGCAGCGACAGCAGCAGTATAAGTAGAGCATGCATTGCAAGTGACCAAAGAACTGCATATAGCTGCCTCGAATCGTAGCATTACATTTGACATTATATAAACCCGGACGTAAGTGTTGCTAAAGACCTTAACTGAAACGGTTCGACACAGTGAAGCGAGAGAGTCAAGTGGAAAGTTATTTACAATTGGTTTTAATTGATGTCAATTGGAGTAGCGAATAGCGAATGCATTTTGATTAGTCGAACAAAGTACAGAGTATCAGTAGCTAGGAGTAACTTAAAGGCCGGACCTCGGTGAGTAGGGTGCGTATGTAGTGTATCAGTTTCGGATCACGATTGCGTACATCAGTTGCCTGCGGATACATTGAATTGATCAGCTGATGCAGATCCGAGTAGGCCTAAAAGAGAGAGAGAGTATATGTCTATAATCAAATATTCAAACAATAGTAACTTTGACCTACGCCAATATTACGCCAAGTGAGCTGATAGGCTAGCTTAATATTGTCCAAGTTATCCGAACATGGCTCGGAAACCTCCACAAAGGTTGAATTGTCGGGCGTTACCCTAATGGTAACATCAGCGCCATCATTGATATCCTTGGGATTACGCAGGCACAGGATTATGTTGCGCCTGGTCGCCAAACGATTCCAATCGCTGCGAAAGAACTTGACCAACTTGCAGTGTACGGCAAACGCATCATAGACATGCAGTTCAGCTGCCAGATGCTTCTCCGAGAAGTAACCGTTCTCTATGTAAAAGCAGGCATCGTGCTCCGCAAATATATTGATGTTCTTCTCGCAGAAGCGCTTAAGGGAATATCAATTCATAAGCAACGTCAGCAATGCCTTATAACAGTCATATTTGTCTTACTCTGCGCAGCTCACGATAGTCGGAGATGGGTTCCTCAATTTCCATATACTTGACCGGCCTGGCGACATAGTCCTTTGTTAATTTCGTCACATAACCTCTGATGCCTGCATTAGTGATAAACAGAAATATGCGCACATGATGGGTGTCCAGTGTAAAAATGATTTCGTTGATGCTACCGAAAGGGGAACAGCAGGTTACTGTATATCTCATAATTAAACCCAGTCACCTACTTCTCCTCATTGTATTGTAAACTCCAGTCGCGAAAGGGAAAGTGCACGTATCTCTTGTAGGCAAAGCCAAAGATGCCCAAACGATCCGTTTGTATAGTGAATGTGAATGTAGTTGGATCAAACTCGGTGCGATGTATATACTTTGTGGTCCAGTGTTTAACCCTCGGTCGCTCCTCTTGCGGCTCTGGCTCCGTGTTGTAATCGCTTAAGGCGAACTTCTTGGTAGAACGTGATCGATCTGTTTGGATCGATTGTAAGCTATATGTGTCGGTGTCACGCACTTCCACATCCGTGCTGCGCCCCAGCGGCTCGAACGCAGTGCTGCGACTATGCGCCGGACGTGGTGTCCTTGCGGCTGCTATGGACTTCCTACCGCCCACTGATACACGCACCATAGACTTGGCACGTCCACCATGCGAAGTCTCTGACGACACCAGGTGGGGATTCAAGAGGGCAGTAGTCTTGGGTGTAAAATTTGGCTGTTCTAGCAGTCTTTTGGTGCGCGTCCTGTATTGGTCCTGTATCGATTCGAGCGTGTGCAGCACACCATACAGGTTGAGCTTTTCGGAGTGATCCGCTTTGACTGCCTCATCAAGCTGATCGACTTTGACCACTTTGATTTTGATCGGCTGTGAGTCCGAGGATTCCGAGGATGACTCCTGCTTGTAGAGAACCCTCTCGCGAAAATGGTAGGCAGGATAGACACGTTCCGGTGCCTGCTGCTTCTCAAAGCTAAAGTATTCCGGTTCATCGTCATCTTCCTCGATCTTCTGGTCGCCGTGATGTCGACGCATTAGAGTGCAACCGCGCGCCGCCTTCTCGGCCAGCTCTTCGGACTTCTCCGTGCGAAACTCAAGCGGAAACTTGAACGAGGACAGTATGCGGGGCATAGAGTGCTTCTGCAGCTGATAGGTTTGTTGGTTACTCAAGGGTCTGGTCGCCACTTCAAAGTTACGCAGATGCACCCCAGGCAGTATGCTATTGCGTATGGAGCTGATGCGTAGCATGCTCAACACTGATTGGCGGTAAAGGTTTTTGGGATTTTGATTCTTGACCTTTATAACTGAGAGGCCCGGCCTCGACGCATTAGCCTTGTGGTCGCTCAATTTTTTAAGCATCTTTGCTGCCTTAGCATTGGTCTTAGCGGTGGGCCTCTCAGTAGTGGCTTCTACCGGAGTCGCTTTTTTTAACTTCTTCTTTTTCGGTCGATGCTCCTCTACTTCTATCGTAATCAACTGTTCCGGCTCATCAGCCTCGTCTTCCTCTTCGACAAACTGACACGCCAGCGGCTCACCAAACCTACACAGCTGCTCCGACAGCTTGAAGGTCATGCAGAAATACGGTAGTTCGTCATCCCTCAGCCTTAGATTCAGATTGTTGACATCTAGCAGCTCCCGCCTGGTCTGCCGATGTCGACTCTGTCGCGCAGATGATTGTCGCGCAGATGATAGTCGCGAGGCACCCGATCGTGAGCCATAATCGTCCTCCTCGCCATCAGTCCCCATCTCCGCACGGACCTCTTCCAGCGTATAGAGTATGCGTCCATCTTCGTGTAGCGTTATGTTAAACTTCTGAAAGTCCGTGTGCTTGGGCTTGCGCACAAATATCAGCGAGTAGAGGCCACCCAGCATATTGTAGCACCGTAAATTTACCTAGGAAGTACAAGCAGCTCGATAGGAACTCTCTCTCTCCATCTATCTCTCTCTTATTTAGGTCGCCTTACCTCATATGGCTTTAGTTTCATATTTTCGGGATTCAAGTTCTCGTCCAGAAAGTCAACGTAGTCACGCTGCTCCTGCTCCAGAAAGGTACTGTACGGATCGGGAAACATGCCTTCGGGCAGTATTTCGGGCTCTTTGGGCGTCTTCAGTTTGGGTATCTTTGCTGCTTTCGACTTTCTTTGATTTTGTTCACCCCTAATCGGCTGCGCTACCTTAGTATCCACTTCTCTATAGTTATAATGGAGTTTAATTGATTGACTTATATTTAATAGAGACAGTCACCTCATGATCTCCTCATAGTCCAATATCTTCTGCTCCATTCTGTCTATCATCTCATCCATAATATTTACCTGCATCAGCCACTCATTGATCAAACAGTCCTCTATATCGATGATGCCACCATTAAATGTGCTTGTCGATCTATCAATCATCTGTTCATAGCTCTTGGCACTCTCCGAGTAGTGATCGAAGAAGGTGTGCACACATCGCAGGGTTAGATTATCGCACAGGACACTATATGGCAACTGTACGCGTACACCCACACAATCCAGATTGGCTAGCATTAGCGGTAGTCTGAGTGGCAAACAAATCAAGTTATGCTTACATAAAGTAATCGTTTCGAAGCTTACTCCAAATGATGAAACCGTATTGGCACATCGCTTAGCCACCAGATTTGCAAATTGTAATTGGGGCTCTTGTAGCAATAGCTTTCCATAACCCCGTCAAATGAGCTAAGAAGTGAGTACAGTAGAGCTTCAGCTGAGCGAACTCGAATATTAGTGTGGCTCTTACATACGTCTTGTATGAGCTTGGGGCGCAAGCAATGCGATAGGTAAGCTTATCAAATATCACATCGATCTCCTCGCTCAGTTCACTGCGAATCTGTAAAGGAGTCAGTCAGTCAGGATTTTGATACGCTGATCCCGAAAGATAATAATGGTACTGGAAAGCACCTCGTTGATTTTGGAAGATTAAGTATATATTTAATGAAACCCTACATTCTTAACATCCTCTTATACTACTACACTGATATTAGAGTATTATTAAACAGTTACTACCGATGAGAACGTTCACCCTTGTTTCCAAAATTCCCCTATTGACAAAAGACAAACACTCACCGATGCAATCTCTAATGCTCTATCCTGTGGCACATCGAGCATCTCGTATTCGCTGTCCAGCAAGAGCTCAATGCGATCCAAGGTGGTCAGGATGCGTTGCACGAAGTTGTCGTAGAGCTGGCCAATGTTCGGGCGCAAGTCCTGCTCGAGCGTTCGGCGCGTCAGATCCTTGCGGAATATGTCCTGCGACAGCACACTTGTCTCGTCCACCGACAGCGCCCAGTTCATCACAGTGTCCACACTCTGGGCCTCAAAGTGTCGCATCTCGGCAATCATGCAACGGATGTCGGGTGGATCGTCTACTCGGGGCAGCTTGTCGCAGCTGACGTAGCGATGCCACTGCTCCGCTTTGCTCTGCTCCTCCAGCAGCGCCTCATAGTCCGCGATGGACTCTGTGGGCAGTAGAAAAGGATGACAGCCTGGCCTCAACTCCAACTCCAACACCAACTACAACTACAAACCGCTGATGAAGCCCAGGCACACTTTGACATCCTGAATGCGCTGCTGCTGGCGATGTTCTCGCATTTCCCAATCCTCTGCGGATATTTTTGGTGTGTCCCCGCCACCATCCTCGGAATCATGACTTGTGGCCGCTTGTCCTCTGTCCGCTTTCTTCTTCCTGGCCATTTTAGAATTTGATTTTCTAAATGCTTTTCTTATTAATTGGCTTTTTTATGATTTTTATTGATTTTTCTATTTTTATGATTTTTATTGAGGTTTTTATATTTTTTTTGTGCTGTTTGTTGATTTTGTTAATTTGTGTAACTGATTCAAATTGAAAACTGACAGATATTTCGTTGCAAATTATAAATGTAATTCGTATAAATTTACAGAAAATTCTATGAAAAACTCATTAGATGAATTTCGTTGAGCATGCGCTTGACCTGAAATAGCAATAGCGGGTCCTTGTTCCTCACATCGGTGGCATGTGGATTCATCGAGTTGATAGCCTGATGCAGATCCGTATAGTTCTATATATATAGATACACACAAGTTATCTTTAACATCAATGTTAATAGTTATGACAGCTTACGGCCATATTGCGCCACGTGGTCTTAAAGTCCAGCTTGATGATATCTAGATCATCCGAACAGAGCTCCGACACCTCCACAAACGTCACATTGTCCGGCGTAACACGCAATGTGACTTCCGTATAATCACTGAGATCCTTCGCATTCTTCATGCACATGAGAATATTGCGACGCGAGGCCAAACGATTCCAACTGGAGCGATAGAACTTCATCAGTTTGCAGTGCAGGGCCATTGCATCGTATGTGTGATCCTCTGTGGCCAAGTGCTTAACGGAAAAGTAGCCATTGTCTATGTAGTAGCAGGCATCATGTTCCGCAAAGATGTTGATGTTCTTCTCATAGAAACGCTGTCGTCATAAAAGCACGTTTATTAATGTGGAAAAATCTTTGAATGGATGCGTATGCATAGCTACCTTGCGCAGCTCACGAAAATCTGAAATGGGCTCCTCTATATTCAGATATTTAACCGGATGGGCGACATAGTTCTTGGTTATATCCGTCACATAGCCCCTAATGCCCTGAGCTGTTATATAGAGTATAACGCGTGCACGAAACGTATCCACACTCAGTATTATTTCCTCATTACTAAAGGGAAGGAATTTAATACAATACAATACAATATGATATAGTCTTAGCAAAGAAAATTAAAAATTTGTAAGTGCTTCAGAATATAATACATAATTATTATAACCGTGATCAAAAAGACCTTCGGATCGAAAATCTGATGAGCTTTGGCATAGTTATGTGAGTTTGAATTCTTAGAATGACATTTCTAAGGACTTTGTAGCCATATAATGTCTTGTTTTTTATTGAAAATGGAAATACCCACAGTACTTCAGATTTTAATAAAGATCTAATAAAAACATGATAAAAACTGCATCGGAAATGAAAATCGGATCAGGTTTGGCAAAGTTATAGGAGTTTTAGATGTTTGAAAGGTATTTCTAAGGACTTGAAAATCGTATCGTTATTTAAACGCAGATAGAAGTCAAACCATGATAAAAACTGCCTCGCAGTCGAAAGTCTGATAAGGTTTGACAAAGTTATGGGAGTTTTAAATAGTCCAGACTAACGAGATTATGCTGTAAAATCACATCATAGTATATCTGTTATGGGTTTTCAGCTGTCCATAATACTCGGCAAACCCGAACTGCTACTATTGCCGCTTACTTGTTCTCATTGGGTTGCATGCTCCAGTCGCGAAAGGGAAAGTGATCGTATCGCTTGTAGGCGAAGCCAAAGATGCCCAAACGATCCGTTTTAATGGTAATTGTGCGTGCCTGCCTATCGAAGTTTGTGGACAGGATGTGCTTGGTTGTCCAGTGAGTGACCTGCACTTTTGGCTTCAGCTCCCTTAGCTCCTCGTCCTCCTTTTCGAACTCCGAGACGATATCGGGACTGGCGTGCTCATGAGCATGCTCACTCTCCGACGAATTCGTTTGGCTCACGCCACGAAGAGCGGAGATGGACCCTGTTATGTGACTGCTGCGAACGGACGATGATTTGCTACTCGCACGGATGGCGGACTTCATTTTCGTGACTATCGAGCCGCCGCGCGTATCCACAACCGGGACAATGGCTTTCTTAACCGGTAGCTTCTTAAGCTCAAACTCCGGCTGAGTCATAATGGCCCTATATCGTGTGGTGTAACGCAACTTTACATTGTCAAAGGTGTCCAGCAGTCCGTATATGGACATCTTATCGAAATTATGCTGCTGTCCCTCCTGCGCATCGTACGTCACGTGCTCGATGTCATGGAAGGTGGGAAAGATCCTTTCCGCCGCCTCCTGTACCTCATAATCAAAGTCCAGATCGCCAACGACAAAAGTTTCCTCGGCATCAGCGCTGCGTCGCCGGATTAGGACATTTCTCGTCTTTGGTCGCTGATCGAACTGCTGCTCCAGCTCCTCCTTGACCTCCAAGGGGAACTTGAACGATGATATTATGCGGGGCACACAAAAGCGCTCCAATTGCCGCACTTGCAAATGATTCAATTGCTGCACCAATTGGAAATTGCGCACGGGAATGATGCGTTCTCCTGGCATCAACTTGCGACTCGCACGCAGCATGGAGATCAGCGTAGGACGAAACACATTGACTGACGGATTCTCGCGCCGAACGATCTGGGTTAAGGCTATACTCGGTGCTCGCTGCGACGGATCCACAAATTTGGATGCAGTGCGTGATTTCTTTTTGCGCGTCAACGTCTCTTTGCGCTCCTCAACCAGGGAGATCTCAGATATGTCATCCTCCATGCTGATTATGTACTGACAGGGTATCGGCTCGCCCCACATGCACAGCTCGTGCGGCATTTTAATCGTCACAAAGAAATAGGGCAACTCATCATCCTCGAGCATTAGACTCTTCCTATTCTGATCATCCATGCGTAGACGCGATCGTCTGGCTGCCAGCTTGGATGTTCGCGAGCCACGAACCTGTAGCTCCTCGTCCAAGCTGGGACTCCGCAAATCGGCCACCACATCATCCATAATGTGCAGGATGCGTCCATCCTCGTGCAGCATTATGTTGAACTTCTGGAAGTGTGTTGCCGCCGAACGACGCACAAACATGATGGAATAGATGCCACCCAGCATAATGTGTTGTCGCATGTTGATCTGAATGATGGGCAATACGTTAGGATTCATCAAAAGTATTAGTCGTGTCTCACCTCGTCCATGGTCAGCTTTAGATTTAGTGGATTGTAAATCTCATCGAGCATATCCAGATACTGTTGCTGTTCCCGGTCGAGAAAGGCGGGATACGCATCTGGCAGGATGCCGGGTTGGAGTAGGGGCGGCTCCTTGGGTGCCTTGGGTATCACTATCTTTGGGCCTTTGCCATCGTTGGCCTTCTTCTCCTTGGCGGCCTTCTCGATCTTCTCGGCAATGACGGCCATTATCTCCTCATAGATCAGGCGCTTCTCCATCATAGAATCGATCAGCTCCTGCTGTATATCCAGCTGCATGAGCCACTCGTTGATCAGACAGTCCTCGATATCCACAATGCCCGCATTCAGATCGACTTGGCCCTCCGGTATTACCGGATCGAAGCTCTTCGCGTACTGCGAGTAGTTGTCGAATCTCGTGTGGATGCAACGCAATGTGAGACAATCGTGTAGCACGCTCAATGGCATCTGCACACTCACACCCACAACGTTCAGCTCAGCCAGCATGAGTGGTGCTCTAGGGAGCGACGACTATGAAGCTATGAGTTTGGCCAGAGAATTGACTAAGACTCACAGCATTTCATTGAACCGAACGGGCACGTTTCGCAGTCCCCAGATATCGATGGCATATCGAGAGCAACTATGGGACCAAGTAGCCACTAAAGCGTCATCAGAGCTGTGGGAAATGTTAGTTATTAGTTGAGAAAGAAAGTATACTATATACTAAAGGACGCAGCTATGCAAAGATTCAACGAGAACCTTTCTTCCTCAATAGATTCAAAGACTACTCTGTGCTAGTATTACAGATTACCTGACCATATCATAATACTCTTCACAAGTGTGTAATGAGGAGATATCACCTACTCCATATAGACGCCATCCATGCGTATAACGCGATAGGTCAGCCGATCAAAACAATGAACAATCTCGCGCTCGATTTCACGCCGCACCTGAAAGCATAAGAAAAGTTATCGTTTCATATCGATAAATCGATAAAAAACAGAACGCACGTCCATAATCTCCATTTGGCGTGCAAAGTCCACACGTTCCATCTCAGCCGGATTATCGAGCATACAATCGATCTTCACCAGTGTATCCAAATACATGTAGATATCCTTCTGATAGCGTTCACCAACATGATCATCCAGCTGCTCCTTAACCGCTGGCCTGGTGCGATCCGTGCGAAATATGTCCTGGGTGAGGACAGTGCGCTCATCCACAGACAACGTCCAGTCGACAGTCTGATCCGCATAGAACTGCTGATAGTAGCGCTTCTTCTCCACGAATGTGCGAATCTCGGGTGGCAAATAAGGACGCGGCAGACCATCGCAGCGTATGTGATGCTCCCAGTGCTCCCGACTCCTGCGATCCTCCTCCAATCGCGCGAACTCCACGGTGGACTCTTTGAGTAGATGCTTCAATTGTCTATGGTATAAATGATGTCTGCCTTTCATGCCGCTTACCCTTGACGAAATTGCAGCTAACGCCCACATCCTGCAAACGCTGCAAATACTTTTTCTCTCGATCCAACATATCCTTATCGGTGATTAGATTGGGTGCTAGACCAGCTCCACCTCCGCCACCTCCGCCTCCGCCAGCCTCTTTGTCTGTCTTGGGTTTGATCATCGTGTTTGTATTTGTGTGTGTCTGTTTTTTGCTAGTTTCTTGAATGTTGTGTGTGTACTACTTGTGATATCATGACAGTTAAGTCATGATCACATTTTTATGCATGACTCGCCAGCTGCTCAAGCCATTTGTCAGTCCTCAGCGCCCACCTTTATATATATTTCCAATCGGACACAGACCTAAATCCTTAATCCCAAATCCAAACCCAGGCGCGTGTCTCTCTCACTCTCTATCGACTTCTTTGGGCCATAACTCAGGCGGCATGTGGGTGCGGCTGGTCAGGCTGGTCACATCCCCTCCCCCAATCCCCCATCACCACCTCACTTGCAACTCCTCGCTTCGATTTATTTTTGGGCTCCGTGCCAGCAACTTATTTATGCTTTTTGTGCAATTTTCTATTGCAATTCCAAGAGGAGAAAGTGTAGCTGAGCTGAGCTGTAAGACGGAAACCAACAGGAAAGTGCAGCTATTGTCAGAGAGATAGATTTAATACCCTTGCCAGCCAACTTACAAGACTTCAAAACAATTATTAAGCTCTATGTTATCTTTGATTGTCCTTTACAACAGAACACTTGGAACAGACGACTGAACCAATCTTCAATCTCGAGCTCATTTACATGACTAACTATTCTACATCTATAAACTAAGCAAATACATTTTATAGTTTTTCTAAGAAATATTTAGACTTGAAAATGTTCAATATATTATTAAAATATTACTTTTTTCACTGCTTTCACTTTCAAGTTTTCACTTTTGAACAATTGTAAAAGCAAATAATCAATAATAAATAGTTAATTTTTATCAAAACTGCTTGATTCATATAAATTGTTAAGGATATATGACTTTATATATAATTTTAGCAATTGGAAAATGTGTTCATTAAAGCCGGACACATTTCATGGCATAATTAGCCGACCCAGACGGCTAGGGTATCGAATAGCCGAAAATGCAAAAGACAATGCCTCGTTTCGTTACCAATAAATTGATTAAATTTTATGCCTCATTGTTAAGCGGGCTATTTACATACGCTTACACGACTCGCTGCGAGCTGATGTCAAAGCCAGCGATGTCTGATCGATTACATTGATGAATGAATTTCAGACGAGCCTCCTACACAGTCACAGAGAGCTGGAGCAGAGTCTGCATTCCTATCGTATATGTATATCTAGCCATAGGCCTTGGTCTCGGTCTCTCTCTCCCGACTGCTTGCCATTTGGAAATTTATTTGTTGCCAGTTGTCTTTTAAATAAATTTCTTGTCAAATGTCGGACGTTGTTCGGTCGTTACATACGTCAGTTGTTTAGGCTCTGCGTCGGTAATAAGTCACATGCCTTGTGACACAGACACAGACACAGACAAAGCATTTTCAATCATTTAATGAACTTGACAAACTGGTAGACCAGCCAGCTGACATTATTTTGGCCCATTCGCTTCGCACTCTGACCCAAATGGGCAGCCAAATAGTTTTGACACCTTCGCGCCGCAATCAATTGCTCAAATTGCTCAAAATTGCTGCTTTGAGTTTGATCTGACTTAATGACGAGCAAATCATTTGGCTCTACCTCTACCTCTCTCTCTCTCTCTCTGTCTCTGTCTATAGAGCTAGCCATGCAATCATTCAATTATAATTTACTATAGCACAAGTAGCGTATAGATCTCTGCTCCTTGTTGCCGCCTGATTGCTGCTGCCTTTGCAATTTGGTTGACTTGGCTGACTGAATGACTTTACAAAGAGCCACCTCACGTACTAGTTGACTTGACTAGTGTTGTGTGTGTGTGTGTGTGTGTGTGTGTTTGTTGTGTGTTTGCCTGCCATGTGGCATGCCTGCCTGCCTGCTCCTCCTGTAACGAGTTGCATCGATTTGGCGCTGCAATTTAGTTCGCAACGTTGCAACAAGCAACAAGCAACAAGCCAAAATTGCTGGCGAAAATAATTGACATCTGTATAAGTTTTTGTTCGCCATTTGATTTGCAGCATGGCAGTTAACTGCTTTGCTGCTTAGTTCGATCGATGGATAAGCTGGCTAACAAGTGCAGCAACAACTGCAGCAACATCAGCAGTTGTCCAGTTTAGCTGTTGTCTCTCCGATGTCCACTCTGTCTGTCTGATGTTTCACCTGCACTCGATTGCATTGCAAAGCGAGTGCGAAATTATGCCAAAATTGAAACGCCAGCTTGCATTTGTTGCAGCTGGGAAAGTGCCAGCTGAGGTGGTTTTTGGTTTTTTTTGTCATACACAGAGAAAAAGTGAACTATTTTTACATGTGTATGCTATGCGAGATTATACATGCCAGATTTGGTGCCACTAGCTCTTATAACATTGAAGTTATGTCCAAGAAATACAGCTCTGAAATCGAAATTGATCGATTACTTGTAAACGAGAAGAGTTATCGATAAAATTAAACAAACTTGATCTGACCAGGGACTAAGACAACTTATATACCAAATATGAAGTCTCTAGCTCTTACAGTCTCTGATATTCGACATACAGACAGACAGAAGGACAGATACTGATCAAGAATATATATACTTAATATGGTCGGAGATGTTTCCTTTTGCCTGCTGAAATTTTTGCACAACCTCCCTTTTTACAGATTTTTAATGGCTTCACGGTATAAAAATACAGTCTGGGAACAAAATTGCAAATCTTAATAATAATGAATAATTATTATTGATATTATAAATAAATTAGTTATCTAACTAATATACAAAATTTAGAATATTGCCATAAGTAAACCTAACTTTTTGCAGCACTGGAAATATGAAATAAATTAAACTAAATTAAATTCAAGAATATATCATCCATAAATGTTAATCAAAACAAAGGATAATACGTTCTTCAAACTTAAATGAACATTGCTTAGAATAAATGAAACTACTACATACTTTCTTTAGGATTTTTAACGAACTGTTCACTTTAGACATGTTTTGTGCATGTTTCAAGAATACATTGTCAAATTAAATTGTTCTAAATAACAAAAACTCCAACTAATACATGACAGCAACTTGTTTACCGTTTTTGTTTGTTATTGTTGTTATTGCTGTTGCTGTTGTTGTTGCTGCTGCTGCTGCTGTTGGTTACCTCAACTTGCCACTGGCTTCAAAGGCTTTAAACAATGCACAAGGTTTTTGGCATTTACATGAGAATTGTCAGCGCAAAGAATTTGAAATTTGTATACAAAAAGCCAAAGCAAAAGCCACAAGCACACACAATATGAGCATAGAATAATCTCTCTGTAGTTATTCAGTAGTTAGTTGCGACCAGCAACAGCAGCTGCAACATATTGGCTCTAATTAATTTTGTGGCCAAACTGCATGGACAAGTTTATATGCCCTGCAAGGGGCAGAGGTATATGCCCTTTATCATGTCAGTTGTTGCTTGGGTAGAACTAAATTTAAAATTGTACCTATTGTTTAACTTATAGAAATGCTAAGATTATCAGCTATATTGCTACAAAAAGAGTGAGATATAAAACTGGTTGAAATTGCCACTAAAAGTAGCATAAAACTTGTTTCAATAAAATATACAAATTAGAAAAAAATAAAAATAAAAAAATAAAAAAAAGTGAGCCTTGAAATAGTTTTAATAAAATAATTTGTTGCCATGTTCATATATATATATATATACAAATAAGGTAAAAAGTATCCATGGAGGAGAGAAATAGAAAACCGTAGTAATAATCTTTAAAACAAGGTGTATATATGTATTATATATTTATATGACTTCACAGCAAGTTTAGAATAATGCTGCTATAACAATCGGCATATATCTTATGGCAGCATAATAAAACCATCAATTTCCGAATAGAAATAGCAACACCTAATTAAAGTGACCAATGGGCCAATTCAGCTAGTGTATGTTTAGCTTCTACTTGCACTAACTAACTTCATTTCACTTGTGGCTAACCCTAACGGTCGATGCATGTTTATGTTTAAACAATGCACCAGCAAAGCATCTGAGAAACAGCAATAACAAAAAACTAAAAACAACAACAACAACAACAACACAACAACAGCAGTAACAAATTTGTTTAGTCTGAAAATCTATGCAAAGGCAATTTGAATAGCCTGGAAACTAGCGAGCATTCAGCTAATGCCTTCGATATGTAAATTAGGAACAAATTCTTTGCCCAGTTGCTTAGCTAAGCTTAGTTGCCAGTTGATTGGCTTGGTCCAAGTTCGTTTGCTCTTTTGCTTAATTGTTGTCTATCTCCCTCTCTCTCCCTCTCTCTCTGCCTCCCTTCTATTGCTGCTTTTTTCTTCATTCGAAATTTACATACATTAAAAGCGAGCATTGTTAGTGGAGCAGAAGCTACCGTCAAATGAAAAGTGAGCGTGGAAAGCGGCAACCAAAAAACAAAATCAGAAATCTAAAAATGAATGAAATAAGACGGCACGACTAGCCGATACCCTGTACCAGCACACTAATATGCGTCAAGCTCAAAATTCCATATTTATCGATATGTTTTCTTTTGTATGAGGCATCGATTACCAAAAAGTCACCTGTGCTGCTATTTATATGCCGAGTTCTACATTCATTTATAATATTTTTTCGTTTATTTATTTTACTTACAAAATTCACTTAATTTTATACTACTATTTTAAAAATATTTATAGTAGTAGAATTTTAGTAGTATTTTTCATTTTTATTGTTGCAGGAACTTTTGATAGAAAAAGCTTTAAAGTGGCCATGATTTCTACTTGTTTGACTGCAACATAAGTTCTAAGTAGCTATTGCTACCCATTTCTATACATTTTTTTAATGAGTATTGGGCATAAAAAGTCAAAGAAACCAATTTCAATTCCAATTTATTTCCAAACTGACCAACTTTTTGGTTAACTGTGCCAGCTGTGTGTGTGTGTTGTTGTTGTTGGTAGGGTGTGGGGGGGGGGGCAGGCAGGTAGGGTAGGGAGGCACGCCATCAAATTTGAGTTTGCCTTGCCACACCTATCGCAAGTTGCCACCGGCTTGAAGTACGATTGCCAACGCTGCTGGTGGCAAAAAGCCTCAACGCCTCTTATCAACTGACAGGCAGACAGAGACAGGGACAGAAGACAGAAGACAGAGTCGGAACAATTTGCATTGGAGTCAGTTGCAGTTGCAAGTTTGCAGTTGGCGATTGCTGGCTACTTATCGCTGGCATCCCGAGCTCATTACGAATGCGAATGGGGAACTGCGACCAGTTGGCATGTCTGGCTGTCGTGCAACAAGTGGCAGGCTCTTTTCGCTCGTTTGCGGCAAATTGTGCTGCCACTTTTAATTGGCAACTTTTGGCACGCTCAGCAGCGTTTCGTTTATCGATTTATGATGACGACAGACAGACAAACTGGCAGACTGGCAGACTGGCAGACAGACAGACAGAGAGACAGACAAACTGGCAGACTGGCAGACTGCTTTTCATTTTTCTAGTTTTCCCAGTTAGCCTATCCTCGAGGCACTGACAGCTATTCTGATTGCAACTGCAGCTGCTCATTCCACTCAATATTAAAATGCAAATTTAAGTGGCAGGCGTACTAACTGAAACTAAAACTGGAACTGGAACTGAAAGTGGAGGAACTCTAGAGGTGGCCCCAACCAACCAGCCAGCCGGTTCTGCAAATAAATGTTATTATTTCAATGAGCTTGGCGATTTGCAGCAGTGAACAGTGCTTATATTTAATTATACTATAGAACAGGCTGGCTATTACCTAGCATATACCCTGGAATTTAATAAGTATGCTTTGCGGTTTAGTTATATGTCATTTATTTATTTTAAGTGTCGACTGGCAGCAGTAAATTTAATTAGAAGTTACAGCCATTCTTATAAAATTATTATTCACAAGGTAACGTTAAATAAAATATATAATAATAAAAAATAAATAAAAAATAAAATAAGTTTTAAAAATTAAATATTTAAATTTAAGATTAAGAGATTTTAAAAATATTTTAATAGGCAATTTGTTAAAAAGTTTTTGGTGAATTTGTGTAAAGTGAAGTACAGAATCTCAGCAACGTATTTTTATGTTTTTAGCTTCCAAATTTATTTTATAATATTAAACAAAATATTAAAAAAATTAAAAATATTTATAATATAATAAAACAAATTTAATATATATTAATTCTAGTAATATAAAACTTTTACACAAGCATATTTGAAAAGATATAGCAGAAATCGACAATTTTTTTCATTTAAAAGCAATGTTAAATTCAATTAAATTAAAAATAGTCATAGAAAAACGTTTTTTGAGCTCTAATTTTGTTTTCTGTGAAATAAATTTGGTTTTAAATGTGTTTTCTATACACCTAAGCAGCTGAGACCATTGTTTTATGCATTTCAAGGTACATAAAACAAAAGCTAGATCAAATGATAATTGTAGCACAACAACCACAAAAAAATCAATATAATTTCGTGTCGCGTTTTAATGAACAATTCTGTTTTGTTTTTAGCACATGGTAAATAAGCAATTGTTTTGTAGGTAAAATGTGAGTAAGTGAGTGGGCAAAAAGCTGCTGCCCCCATTTGCCGGGTTTGAAATTCACATCGAAAGCAGCTGCAAGAAACGAGGCAAGGCGTTGGCTTTGAGTCTGAGTCTGAGTCAGGCTCTGTCTAGTTGTTTAGTTGTCTAGTTGTTCAGTTTGTTTAGTTGTTGGCCAGTCCAAGTGAATGCTTATTGGTTATAATAAGTGCGAGCAGTTATGGTTTCATTTCTGCCACGCCCAAAAGCAGCTGCAGCAACAACAGCAGCAGCAACAGTTGCTGCTTGTTAGACAAGTTACCAAAAATAGACCAGCAACTAGCTGAACTTGGCCAGCTAGCCCAGCCGGATCTGGCCAGCGATCAGAGTCTGCTAACTGAATCTAAGTCGCACTGGGAGTCTCAGTTTGAGTCTCAGTCGGACTCGCAGTCTGAGTCTCAGTCAATAATTGCTCCACGTATATAGACACAAGTGAAGCATAATTCATATTGGACTTTTATGGCTTAAACGACAAAACTAAACACAGCGAAAAATAGAAATAATTAGTAAAAATGTAAATGCTAGTCTTAAATCAAGAATTTTATGTTCTAGAACTTAAACGCTTTAAATAAGTAGCATGTTCATGTCTTTTTTGCATTTACCTAATATATATACAGAGCAAATGATACCTTTTAAAAAATATAGTTTATCTACACATATACATTACCAAATCGCTGAATCCACCTAATTCTCTGTATACACGGTCTTTTTTACAAGGTTTTGCATTAAAAAAGGTTTTTTTCAAATTTTTTTTACGTTATTTAAATCTTTTGTGCTTAAATTTTTTTACAATTTTTTTTGAAATTTGTTCAATCTTTTTTCTTACAATTTTTTTTACACGGTTTTTATACTCTTTTCGAAGAAAATAGTATATTAAGTTTGTCCTGAAGTTTGTAACGCATAGAAGGAAGCGTCGGAGACCCCCAAAAGTTACTGCCAGTATGCTTAGAATGACAATATAAATTGATCTAGCCATGTCCGTCTGTCTGTCTGTCTGTCTGTCTGTCTGTCTGTATGTATGCAAACTAGTCCCTCAGTTTTTGAGCTATCGCGATAAAACTTTGCACAGACACTTATTATTTAAGGGGACAGCACATTGGTCGGAGCCGGCCGGATCGGACCACTATATCTTATAGCTGCCATACAACTCGAAGTCGGTTTTGGCCATATATCCCATGTTTTTTAATCTATTGCGATGAAACTTTGCGATGATATTTATTATTCAAAGATACATCACATTGGTTTGGAGCCGGCTGGATCGGATCACTATATCTTATAGCTGCCATACAACTCGAAGTCGGTTTTGGCCATATATCCCATGTTTTTAAAGCTATCGCGATACAAGTTTGCACAGATACTTATTATTCAAAGAGACATCACATTGGTTGGAGCCGGCCGGATCGGATCACTACATCTTATAGCTGCTATACAGCTGGCAATGAATTAAATATTCTTAGAACAAAAAAAAAAATGTTACGCGACAAAACGATTTTGTACAGCTTATGAAATTTCAGTGGTGCAGTTGGCAGAGTGAAAATTGCCTATAGGTTCGAAAAGAGTATAAAATCTTCGGCACGCCGAAGATAATCCTTCCCCACTTGTTTTCTTTAAGAGAGTTAGGTGTATATTCTTTGTACTTTCGAAACGTTAACTACAATCGGGTATATATTCCTGCTTTCATGCCATTTTCTCTCTGTGTAGCCGTAATTCATACTTGACTTGTATGGCTTAAGTGAAAAAAGAAGTAAACTAAAGCACTGCATTTATTTGCATTTGCTTTGGGCTGCCTAATTGCAGAGGGGCATGCAACACGCATTTGCCGCAGCTGGCTAACATCAAATCAGCGATTTTATGGACAACAATCTGGACAGTTATTATAAGTGACGCCTTAATGAACTTGTCTCCTAGGCCCAGTTAACAAAGCAGGCCCACACTTTAGCTGCCTCTCTCTCTGCACTCTCTATCTCCCTCTCGCTCGCTCTCGCTGTCTAAGCTGGCCAGCTGCAGTTTTGCAATTTATGGGATCAACAGATCCGTTAGTGCCAAATTACAAATGGGCTGTGCAGCAAAGTGCAACAGAGAGTGAGTGAGTGCGAGCGAGATAGCTAGATGGACGTGGCAATAACCAACAAGACATTAACCCGGCGCATGCCTGCCACAGACTGCTGCATGTGGCATGAAGCTGCAATAATGCTGCTGCATGTTCAATAATTGAACACAAGCACACACACTAGCTGCCACACCTGCCCCCGCTCTCTGCCCCTTTGCCCCATGTGGCAAAACAGCTGCTGAGTGTAAGCTGCAAGCGAGCTGCTCGAATCAAAGCCAGCGGCGATTCAACAAGATATGAGTGCATGCACTTTCCGACCAATAGACGCAAACGACAGACTGACTGAGAGACAGACAGACTGAGAGACTGCGAGACAGACCGTCGAACCGTTGGCTGGCCACAAAAACATAAAACAATAAAGTTGGGCGCTGCGCAAAAGAATAATCGCATAAATCATGCGGACTTGCGGCAAATGCGCGGCGGCGTCTAAGCTCCACTAACGGCAACCGGCAACTTGCAACCGGCAACGTGCAACGGGCAACGTGCAACGGGCAACGGGCAACAAGCCGAACCAAAAACCGAAACCAAAGCCAAAACGATGCGGCACACTGTGCATGGCAAGCTTATATAAGCTGTTATTGATATTTTTTTAATTTTATAGTTACTGATAAGACTTAAACCAGCATATTTGGTTTTCTACAATATTCAACACCTTACCTTATATTTTCAACGAAATTAACTCTTAATTAAAGTCTAGTCCTTATCTTTTCTTTGCGGAATACTGCGAAGATCATAATTCCAATCAGTAGTTGATATATAGGAAGATTTTTATCTCGAATTTTCTGTAACTCGACTAAATTAGTTGAAATATTCTATGCATTTCGATAGAGTTTTAAATGAATTTACGAATTGTTTTTTATAAACCAATTAATAATGATATAAAATGTGCGTTATCAAAGATTATGATGTAAGGAAACCGTCCAAGACTCGGCAATAAACGCTAAAGATATATTCAGCATTCCATTTGTCCACCTGATCAAAAAATAGTATTAATGGAATATTATACTTCATATAATGTAAAGAACCACAAATGAAAAGCTACAAAGGATTATGTTTCAAGACTGCAAGCTTAAACGGACTAACTAATATTTAAACAAATCATTGTATTGTATGTTCTATGATTCAGTTTGTCTAGATTTCACCTAAGTATTCAAAGAAATGGTTTTTTATACACATTTCCATGAGTTGACAACCTCTCTAAAAAGCAATCCAAATTTCAATTTAATAGGCAAGATAAGGCTTTTATAGTATTACTCAAATGAGCATATAATTATATTTGTTTGCAGTGCAGCTTTCAAGGTGTTTGGCACCACTGTGCGACAATGGTCCAGACAGCTGCTGCTGCTGCTGCACGGCAACACTTTTCTTGCCTTAAGCCAAATTTATAGCGATCTAAGTAGGTATAAAGCGCTCATTTTGTGGCAGCAGCGGCAGCGGCAGCGTTGACTTCGTTATTCGTTGCCAAGGAGTGCCCCACAGGAGTAGGCAGCAGCAAGGAGTACAGTAGGGGGGGTCAATGTTTGTGCTTTGTTTTTAGTTGCGCTCTCTTCGGGGCCCAAGAACAATAGAAATGCATTGCACGAAAGTTCAGGGCGACTGGCGACTGGCTCAAATGAGGGAAAGGCTTGAATCTGAACCTGAAGCTGAAGCTGAAGCTGGAACAGTTGGCCGAGTGTACAAACGTTGACATGGTCGCAAAAACGGGGCGCGGCTTGCATATGGCTAAGGTGGGGGCAGTGGGGCAGGGGGGCACAGTGGGGCTGTCGTATATCTTTGTGTTCACTCGTGCGCGATTTAAAGGCAACTTCTTGACGGGGGCTTTCGCTTTGCGGCCCAAACAGCTGCCCCAACCCCCTCTCCCCACCTCTGCCAGCAGCATTGCCTTTGCCTTTGTTGTGGTAAACAGTTAGCGGACGCAATAGCTGGTCAGCTGGGTGGTGGGGGCAGGGGGGGGGGTACTAGCGGGGTTCTTGTGGCAGCAAAACAACGCTTAAATCATGACCGTCATGCGGTTAAGCAAAAGTTGGCCAAAAACTCTGCCAGTTGCGGGCGTGGTTATGGCAAACCCCCCCCCACCCCCCCAGCACCCTCCTACCAACCAAGAACAGGTACCCCCACCCAATCCCCTGTCATCTGCTGCTAGACAAATGACATTCTAATGCCGATCCATTGGGCATATAGGCAACAAAAATCGCATTTATCACGTATATGACAAAATGCAAGCCAACAAGAAGGGAACAACAACAACAACGACAGGCAACGCAGCAAAAGTGGCAGGCAGACACTGAGAAGAAAACTATAGTATATATGTATATATGTGCATTCCTCAACGCTCAAACAAACTTAAAGTTTATTTATAGATTAGGTAAATTTCTTCTTAAAGGAACAAGCTTGAATCAAGTTTGTTTTCCGCTCACTTTAAAGTGGTAATTATTAAAAATTGGTAACTTAAGAAGAAGAAACAATATAATAGTGTTTTATTTCATAATTTGCAACAATTTCTTAAAGAAATTAGCAATGTATTAAAACGGACTTGCCTGAAAGAGAAATTTTAATATTTGTGCCAATATTTGCTTCTGCCAACTATACTAATATTATGGGCATATTTATTCACATTTCGGAGAGTTTAGCTTCGGCTCAATCCTGTTTTAAGTTTTGAAATTCTGAAATGTTAATTTCTTGAGTTTGACTTTAATTGTATTTATTCAAAATATTTGCTTACGCTTTTGGCAATAGTCATTATTGATTACACACAATTACTTTTATAATTAAATGAGCAAAAACTATCTATGACTAGTATATTATTTCTTTATGCTTCAGTTTATATTTATTTTATATTTAATTTTTTAAAATATTATTATTTGATCAAAAATTCCCAGCTTTGATTTACTTAAAAGCGAATTTTTATGTACTTTATATTTTATTACAAAAAATCACAATTTTTGTTTGAATTTATTTAATATTTTATTATTAAAAAATTTATTATTTTACAAAAGATCAAAAATTTGTATTATTTGTTTTTTGTAAATAAATATTTATTTATTTAATATTTTTTTATTCTAAATATTATTATTTTTTTATAAAAATTTAGAAATTTTGTTGGGAAATTTAACTAAAGCAATTATATTATTTAATTGCAAACCTATTTTTATTGTTTGGAAACAAATTTATCTACATCACAAATATTATTCATTTGTTAACTTACTTTTATATTTTCAATATGTGATTAAAGTTGCCAATTTGTACGTTCCAGAGTTGCAACTTTTGTGCGCTGTGCATCGTCCGAGTGGCAGGAACAGGCAGAGCGGAGCAGAGCCCGGTGACAGACTGTGGCAGCAGCAGCAGCAGCAAGAGCTTAAACGGGTTTCGCAGCCGCCTCCAGACGCCTGCAGGCTCATTATTATGCGCGCATTGTGCGTGGCCCCAACAACAGGCAGCAGGAACTGTGCGGAGCTGAGCTTGCATCTCGGCGCAATGGACAACGGACAATGGACAGCGGACAACGGACAGTGGACAGCGGAGAGTGGAGACTCCGGCATAGGCATAGGAATTTGTGTGTGTGTGCCTGGCACAAAGCGTGCTCCGATTCTCAATTTCAATTGCAATGCGCAAGCTCGCATTTGCCGCTGCATATGCCTCCAGGGACGATGCATGCAACCGGCGGACGCAAAAACAACAAACAACAGGCAAAAGGAAACCAGCGACGAGGCCAAAAAGCAGCCCAACCAACTCTCTGGACAACTGTAGCGCGCAATTAAACAAAGCCGCCATCCAGACAATGTGCCGCGCCAAAATGGCAAGACTGCCTGCCTGCCACATGGGGCAGAGGCAGAGGCCAACAGGCTGGCTGGCAGCTCGGCAGCTAGGCAGCCGGGCACAAGGATTCAAAACGCATTTCCGCCGACGCGTCGTTCTGCGTTTATGCAAAATTCGCCTATCAGCGAACGTCAATCGCAGCCAGTTGGAGCAGCCAGCAGCAAGGAGCAGCAGCAGGAGCAGGAGCAGCAGCAGCTATGCCATATGTGGAGTCTCTGCCAGAGCGCTTGTCATATTTAGTTGGGCACAACAAAGACTTGACCATAATCGCTTGCAAATCGCCAGAGAGCAGCAAATAGTCAGCAGCAGACTCGTAAGTTCCAACACAACATTTTTAGATGCTCTCGTTTTCTTTCAATTACATTTTATTTATAAAACAAAAATGACTCAAGAATTATAATTAAAAGCACAATTTACACAGTTCTTGTACGTAATGTTCATTTTTGGTATTTGCAGCAATAGCATCACAACGATCGTTAATTAGGAACCTTTAGAATGCAGCTCTTCAGTCAGCTTGTTCTAAGTTTATGACAAATATTCTGTCAGCAACAAATTTCTGCTATTTTCCATTAAATTTCTTGCAATCGGTTATCAGAAGTGAAGCAAATTTGGTCTGTTTCGCTTTCTGAGTTAACAGGCGCACAGAAAATCAGCGCAAGCAACCTTGAAAAAAACATTGCATACTTTTATAAAAAAAGCACTGCATACCTTATATTGCGCCTATTAATTGCATGTTATTTTATTATTATACTCTTTTCGAAGAAAATAGTATATTAAGTTTGTCCTGAAGTTTGTAACGCATAGAAGGAATCGTCGGAGACCCCCAAAAGTTACTGCCAGTATGCTGAGAATGACAATACAAATTGATCTAGCCATGTCCGACTGTCTGTCTGTCTGTCTGTATGTATGCAAACTAGTCCCTCAGTTTTTGAGCTATCGCGATAGAACTTTGCACAGACACTTATTATTCTAGGGGATAGCACATTGGTTGGAGCCGGCCGGATCGGATATCTTATAGCTACCATACAACTCGAAGTCGGTTTTGGGCATATATCCCATGTTTTTTAATCTATCGCTATGAAACTTTGCACAGATACTTCATTATTCAAAGAAACATCACATTGGCCGGCCGGATCGGATCACTTTATCTTATAGCTGCTATACAACTGGCAATGAATTAAATATTATGTACAGCTTATGAAATTTCAGTGATGCAGGTGGCAGAGTGAAAATTGGCTATAGGTTCGAAAAGAGTATAAAATCTTCGGCACGCCTAAGATAATCCTTCCCCACTTGTTTTTTTTTAATTTTAAATTTGTATATATTTTTAAACAACTTATCTTCTAATTGACTATTGAAATTCACTTTAGCATGTTCTTAAAATTAACAATTGGCAGTCTTTAATAATATTTTATAATATTTCTGCATAATAATGACGAATTGATGACAATTGACAGATAGTTGCATACAAAAGCTGCCTTCCACCTTTAGTTTAGTAACAGAAACTGAACAGCTAGCAGAACTATAGCTTTAAGGACATATTCGGCTGCTTCAACTGCTGACAATTCGGATGTGCGTATCGCAAAATTTCATTGAAAGCATCTGCAGTGAGGCATCGCCCAATTTCACTGGCCGTGTCCACAATGCAAATGAACTTCTTTCAACGATCTGTGCCCAAAACGGTGCCTCCATCATCGTCATCGTCACCGTCATCCTCATCCTCATCATCAACTGGACGCCTCCGTTTTGTTGTGTGGCAATTTAACACACAAATTCAGTGAAGCGTCAACTTGGGCAGGCATAAATTTACAGCAGCTCCACATTTCCCCCCCCCCATTCCCCCCAACTCTCTGTGTCCTTTTCCTTAACGTTGTCATCAATGTGTGTGCGCCTTAATTTTCCTCTCCCTTTTTTACCATCTTGCAATTTTCCTGCTCTTCGTTTCTTTTTTTTCGGTCCCCAAGTTGTTGAAGCGGAAAACTTTACAATCCATCAAATTAATGGTGCAATGTGTCACAGGGAGAATCGTAGTCTGCTCTACTCTGCCCCGGTCCTTGCTGCCTCCAGTTGCTCATTGAACATCCGACAGACGGTCGAGAGCAGAGTAGAGACTCGGAGCTAAAGCTGAGGCTGAGTTTCAGTTTGAGTTTGAGTCTGAAACTGCTGAAATGTCATCAGCTTGAAATTGTA
The DNA here is from genome assembly GCA_035042425.1 of Drosophila flavopinicola. Classification (NCBI taxonomy): domain Eukaryota; kingdom Metazoa; phylum Arthropoda; class Insecta; order Diptera; family Drosophilidae; genus Drosophila; species Drosophila flavopinicola. Next base: position 2,401,316 of record JAWNLL010000134.1, on the reverse strand, counting down.
AATCAAGCAAAAGTTGATTGAACAAAGCGCGATTTGTACAGTGGTGGGGCAGGGGGGGGGGGCAAGAGTTTGGGGGGGGAGCAACAGCATTGATTGAGGCGACTAGCAACAGTTGTTGTTGTTGCTCCTGCTGTTGAGTCCCAACTGTCTGCGGACACCTGTTGGCAGCTCTTATCAAGCCTCATTTCAGCTCTTGCCCTGCCGAATTGTCAAGTGAATGTACAGTGGTCTCTGGATAGTTAGAACTTTTAGCTGTGATGAGAGTGCAGCATTTGAAATCGTTGTCATCCATGGACAATTCGAACTTTTAGTTTCCCTCATTTCAACTACTTAAGAAATACAGATATTGATTACAGAAATTTTTACTTTGCAAATGATGGTGGTACATAAATTTTATCCGTTGTTCAGGCCCTAGTTATTCATTTTTTAATTCTTTTAATTTTCTCTGTCTCTAAATACTTTCAAATATCGATTTCTTTTCAAATTTTTTATTCAAATTCGCCAAAACGAATCTTTCTTTTTTTTCTATTTATGTTTTTCCACACTTTTTATGCGTTAAAGCCAATGAAATTGTTTTACAAATATATTTTAATAATATTTTTAGGATGCCAGCTTTTAGCCATAGTCAAATTGGTAAAAATTCGATTTGTCTAGTCAAGTTGATAAATTTAGTTAGTGAAAACCAAAACATTTACTTTTTAAAAGGCGAAAAATATAACATTTTGTTGATTTTTACATTTTCAGGGATTTGAACCAAGGATCTGTTTGTCTGTGAACATAAGTTATATGTTAGTTTAGCCAAGACTGGTATTTAACTCACTCAGAACAAACATATATGTATTTATATAGTTTGCAAACATCAATTAGAATGACTACTGTAAGCAGAAGCGTTTTCATTTCGGAGCGATCACTGTTTGCCTTTCACCTGGCCAGCAAACTCTTATGTATATAGATATATATTGGAGCTCATATGATATACAATTAACAGCAGCCCACATGAAGGCGCCTTTCACCAGCAGCAGCAGCAGCAGCAGCAGCTGCCTCCGCATTGGGAACATAATGAAAGTCCTACGCGTTCCGGGAGAGAGTGAGAGAGAGGGCGAGGGTAAGAGCAGGAGCGGAGGGAGCAGCGACGCTTTGGGAGATATGCAAATGTCGTCCCACTCGGGCCAGTTGCACGTACAAATGTACAAATGTACAAATGTAGCGTAGTACATTTTATAGACTTATCACGCGACACTCGACGGCAAACAGAGCGACGGCCATAAATCTAAACGATATGCGGCCCCCAAATGCCGCCCACTCGGCAAATCGGCAGAGTCGGACTCAGAGTCGGAGTCCAGACCAGGACTGAGTCCAGACCAGGCCAGAGCAGACTGCAGCCACCGTCACGAGTGGCAGCAATTAATTTTCATACGCAGACGCAGTTGCAGTTGCTGCTGCTGCTGATGCTGCTGCTGCAGCAGTTGCAAGCCTCGGCTACTGCTTTGCTACACGTTGCAAGCTGTAAAGCTGCAACAGCAACAACAGCAACAGCAATAAGAACAAATTGCGCTTCGATGTGGCGACTTGTGGCATTCTAGGAAAATAAATTTAAATAAACGCAGATTCTGCTGCGACTACTAGCTCCGGCAAACAGCAGCCCCCTCCTGGCAACCCTGCTGGCAAACCGCCTGGCAACTCTTTCACTGCGAAATCGAATATGCAAATTTTCGCACTAAGGCCAGAAGTTGGGGCTATCAACGAGTTGCCGAAGATGAAATGCTCTTATAAATCAAATTTACCATAGACTTGGAAGAGAATTTTGATCATTTATGCCTGGATATATTGTTATTAATACATATTTTGTCTCTGTTGTCTTTTATTAACAACCTATGCTAGCAAAGTCTTGAAAACACAAAAGTTATCATATCAATATTCAGGAATGCTAAAATAATAGCTTATTGGCATTACTCTTTGTCTGCTATACATTTTGTGTTAAGTTTCAGTGTTTAAAATTCTCCTCTAAATGTGCCCAATATGATATTGTGATATTTTTCACAATACTAAGTTTTTTCATAGGTAAAACTTATTTTTCAATCAATCGTTTTTATAGATACAACAATTATGATATATTAGTTAGACATTGATAAGTTTGTGAAAAATTCTACAAAGTTAGGAAAAAGCTTGTTAAAAAACAAAAAGTATTCTCTAGACATAAACACAGTTTACGAGCAATTATTTCTATGGGAGGGATAATGATGTAGCAGCTCAAAGGATCAATTCCAAGTTTCATTAGGACAGCTTTCAAACAGAGCGACAGACAAAAGGATATAGAGACTCTAAAAGAACTGTTTAGGTTTACAAATACCTTACGGAATTGGACACATCTTCTTTCAAGCGTTACACAGCTGATGACAACAATGGGAATACCTACTCGAAGAGTATCATAGTCAGTGGGAGGAGAAGAGCATCGAGATTAGGCAGAGAGAGAGAGAGGGAAAAGCTTTTGGTCTGTGTTTGCGGTGCCGCAAGTGTTTTAACAATGTTTGCAAGGCGCATTACGTGATTTGGCCACCGCCTACTCCAGCTGCAGTTGCTCCTCCCCATTCCTATTCCCATTCCCATCCCCATTCCCTGCCCCCTTCCTTTGCATGTTAGCAGCATGTTGAAATTTGAATAAAATGCAGCGAGAGCAGCATCCAGAAAGCAATCCAAAAGGAGCATCCAATTCAAGCCGCACTTCAAATACACCACAAATAGTTCCGAGCTGAGCAGCGAGACAAAGCGAAAGACAAAGTGTTGAAGCCACAAGCTGACTGCTTTTAGCCTTTTGCACTGCATTGCTTCTATCATTCTATCATTGTCGCCTGTCGCCGCAAACACTTTGTGTCGATAACATTAGCGGGGATTCGAACTTGAGAGTGTCGCAAAGTTTCCTTTTTTTGCTGCCTGCCTTGTGATAAATTAGCGCATGCATCTTCATTTGGTGAAAGGTGGATCCTCTTGCTGCTCCTTCTCTTGCTGCAGCTGATCCTGCTCCAGTTTGTGCCTGCTGAGTCATTAGAATCTGCAGCTGCGTCTGCCCCGGCGGCTTAAATCCAATTATGAGCACACACACACACAAACAGGAACACAAACTGGACTGATCTGCAATTTGGCTAGAAGCCGCTGGCCAGCATTGTCCACTCTGCGGAGCACTTTTGCTTTATTATAGCAATGCTTATACAGATTAGAATAAATCAACTTGCCCCCCACTCAACCTCTCTCTCTCTCTTTCTCTCCCTCTCTCTCGCTCTCTGTGTGATCTGCAAACGCTACCGGCAACAATCTAGAGCTGCAATTGGAGCTGGAGCTGGGGCTGGAGTCGAGGCAGCTGCATTTGGCCCGGACACTAGTTGGGTGCCCCCCCATTAGGTGCTGGCCAGCGAGGAGGAAGTCGACTGCAGATAAGCAGGCAAATAGCTGGCCAAAAAGGAATCAACAACAATACGCCAAAGGCAAACTGAGAACAGAGAACAGAGCAAATCTAGCTAGTTGAGAGCAGCAGCTGCAAATAGAACAGGAAGAGAAGGCCTAAACAACTTTTGAATAGGCAACATTTAATTAAATGAAAATACACAAATGTTTATCATAACGTTGATAGTTAACAACGCGTATTATGCAAATCGATTTTTTCCACATGACTAAATCAAAAGAAGGAAATTTTCAAAAATCAATCAATTTCGATAAGAAAAGAGAAAAAATGAAAATAACTCAAATGCCGAATAAATTTGGAGGAAAACCACTGAACAAATTGTACTCGAGCTTCAAAATCTGTTCAGTTTTGGCAAACTTATGTGAGTTTCAAGTCTTCAAAGCGCATTTCTAGGGTACCAATAATAATTTTACAAACCAAAATTTTTTGAAATATTTTTCGGAAAAAAGTTAAAAGTATGAAATTGATAAAACATAAATGTAGAATATATGTAGTGGAGAAACCACGAACAAAATGGTCTGGAACTTCTAATTGGTTCAGTTTTGGCAATGTTATGAGTTTCAAGTTTCCAGATGCTCAAAAGTCTAGAATTTCAAAAATATTATAATAAAATATAATAAAAAGCTGCAGAATCAAACTAAGCCAAAAGCAGTTAATCAACTGAAAAGCCACTGAGTTGAAACACAGAGAAAAGCTCACTCTTAATGATTTTGGTAGACTTCTATAAATGAATATAAAATATATGTGTCCACTTAGCCACAGTAAGCAGCTTGGATTAAAACATAATTCTTGGTCTGCGTGGCTTAATCAAGATACATTGTTGATCCTATAGACAATAGTGAGTGCAGATTCCCGACTGAGAGATGCAATGTGCCGATTCTCATGGCAAGCATGGGGCAGCAACATGGGGCAACATGGGATGGGGCAACATGACTACATGGCGGCTTCAACACTTTGGCGACCCTTGCGAGCTTACAAATTAAACGCATTCAAGTGCAAGATGCAGGAATTTTGATTGGGTCAACAAAAGTCAGAGCTGGCTGCTCGACTCGGATCGACTCGACTCGAATCGGCGGCAGTAGCAGAAAAATGCCATAACAAAATGTGTCAAGTGCCAGACATAAATGCCTAAGTAACGGCGCAGCCAAAAGCAATTCGCTCCACGATCGTTGCCCAGTTTAGTTTGCTCTTCCCACTTGCTCCACTCCTGCTCCTCCTGCTGCTGCCTGCGGCCTTTTTTTTGCTCTCCTCTGTTTGCTGTTTGCTCTGGCGATTCGACATGCAGCTCGGCTCTTTGCCCCGATCGAGACAATAAATTTTCGGTGCGTCACTTTTTGCTTGCTCCTCTGCTTTTTTGCTTTGTTTGGTTTTTGTGTTTTTGTGTGTGCGCTTTCCAATTAAAAATGCGACGCAATTGGACTTGCAGTCGTTTTGCGGCTTGTACTTATTTGTAAGTTGCACGCATGCTGCAAGAATGCCAGAAACGATTCCTGCTCCTGCTTCTGCTTCAGTTGCTCCTCTCCGCTCCTCTCCTCTCGCTGTTTTCATTCATTTACATAAAAATATCTTAATTGCAAGCTTTGCGTTGCTCCTTTTTTTGTGCTGCTTATCAACGCCATGTCATGTTTGCCGACGCCTCGCCTGTTCTGGCCTGTCCTGTCCTGGTCCAGTGTCCTTGTCCATTGCCCAAAACGTTGCACATCCGCCCTGCAGCTGCCAGGCGTACACATGTTGTGCGACACTTGATGGCAGCACCTACTCCAGCTACTCCTCCTGCTTCTCCATGCATAATCGCTGATAAATGCGCCCTTCAGTGCTACAAAAATGATTTGTTCATAATTAATGCAGGACCAAAAGGCGCACAAAAACTAAAAAAAACATTTGTGGTAGGATTATATTCGGCGTGCCGAAGATCTTATACTCTTTTCGAACCTTTAGGCAATTTTCACACTGCCAACTGCACCACCGAAATATTTAACGACACATATATTTGCTAATTATAACTGAATCGATTTAAAATTTTAAACATTGATGAGTTATAAGGATGTTCAATTGTACAAGCAAATTTAAGGCGATAGCTTTGAAAAGATCGGATATATGGCCAAAACCGACTTCGACTTGTATGGCAGCTATAAGATATAGTGGTCCGATACGGCTGGTTCCGACCAATGTGCTGTACATTTTAATAATAAGTGTCTGTGCAAAGTTTCAATATATTATTATAACAATAAGAGACTAAATTTTAAATTATTTAATAATTGCCATTTTTCTTTGCAGGTATACAATTTGATATTCAAGGACATCTCTAGAAACGGATCCATTGCCTGGCTACCAAGATGATGTTATACGGACAACCACAAAAAAAAAACTTACCAAAAAATACTGGAAAGTTTGAAGTTCCTCAGACGCAACAACGTCACCATTTTTAATGTCATCAAACAAATAAATAATTTAGTTAGTTAATTTAAAAGTATTTGTTTGTTTTCCATTTATTAAAATTTATTATAAGAATGTATTTAAAAATAAAATATTACATTTCATTTATAATTACAATTATTTTTTGATAAATTCTGTTTTTTGTACAAATATACCTTATATAGTGCATTTTAAATAAATGAAAATACAAACCAAGAAACTTTGTTTTTCTTTTTAAAGTACCAGCCGCACAGAATCAGGCAGATGGATGATGATTTTTCTGTTTTAGATTTTATCGCGACCTTGAATGAGAAGTAAATTTCATTGTTGCATATTTTTAGGGTGTCTGATGCAGCAGATCTGCTTTGCCAAATGCTATTTTTCGTCAGAAAGTACCAGGCGCACATAATTCAGCAGATGAACGATGATTTTTCTGTTTTTAATTTTAGCATGACCTTGAGGGAGAATTTCCCTTTGAGAGAAAATTTCCCTACACTCAGAGCTGGGCTTGCTTAGATTTCTGTGTGCAGTTGTCAGTGTTCGTTTTTGTCTCGAGCAAAGGCCAATTTCGTATGTTTTTCTGGTCGAAGTACCAGGCGCACAGAAATCAGCAGATAGACGACGAATTTTTCGTTTTTAATTTTTGCATGACCTTGAGGGAGAATTTCCCTTTCACAGAGAATATCCCAGAGCACAGAGCGGAGCTGCGTGCAGTTGTCAGTGTTCGTTTTTGTCTCGAGCAAAGGCAAATTTCGTTAGTTTCTCGGTTTGAAATACCAGGCGCACAGAAATCAGCAGATAGACGACGAATTTTTCGTTTTTAATTTTTGCTTGACCTTGAGGGAAAAGAGCAAATAACCCTGAGTAGAACTTCTGAGCATGGCTCTCAGCTCTAAACTAATACATTCAAATAAAAAACGTTGATTTTTGATTAATCGTTTTTCTTCTTTTATTTTACAAATGCTTATAAATATTTATATTTTTCTTAACTATAAATATAGTATATTTTGTATTATCCTAAGAATACATTTAATATTACAATATTTATATAAAAACTAATGTTTTAAGTTTACTTATTAAGCTGAGATGTTGCTGCTTTCTTGTCAGTTGATTGTTTGTTTTGTGTTTGTTGTTATTGTGGTGTTTGTTGTTGTGTTTGTTGTTGTGTTTGTTGTTGTGTTTGTTGTTGTGTTTGTTGTTGTGTTTGTTGTTGTGTTTGTTGTTGTGTTTGTTGATGATGATGATGATGATGATGATGATGATGATGATGATGATGATGACGATGATGACGATGATGATGATGATGATGATGATGATGATGATGACGATGATGATGATGATGATGATTATGATGATGATGATGGCGACCTATTGGAAAACAAAAATTAATTAATTATATAGTATACTTACCGTTCAGCAGAATGGTTTTGGGCTGATAAAGATTTTGCAAAATAAGTGGACTTCACAATAGACAATAATTAAATGTGCGCTTAGCTAAAGTGGCGAACATTGAGCTGAAAGAGAAAGAAATAATTAAGCAAACTTCGGTAAAACATAGCTCAGCTATACTTACTACAGTAAATAACATAATTCCTGGAGCTATTGTCAGCATTGATGGCGTCCTGCTGTGAGCTGCAAGAGAAAAATAATAAAGGATTAGAACATAGTATTTTTATTTTACTATAATTTGTATAATGTTACTTAAAGAACCAAAACAAGTGGGGAAGGATTCTCTTTTGGAACTTTTAGGCAATTTTCACTCTGCCAATTGCACCACTGAAATCTCATATGCTGTAAAAAATCGTTTTGTCGCGTAACATTCATTTTTTTTGCTCTACAAATATTTAATTCATTGCCAGTTGTATGGTAGCTATAAGATATAGTGGTCCTATACGGCCGGTTCCGACCAATATGCTGTCCCGTTGAATAATAAGTGTCTGTGCAAAGTTTTATCGCGATAGCTTAAAAACTGAGGGACTAGTTTGCATACATACAGACAGACAGACAGTCAGACAGTCAGACAGACAGACAGACATACAGACAGACAGACAGACAAACGGGCATGGCTAGATCAATTTGTATTGTCATTCTAAGCATACTGGCAGTAACTTTTGGGTGTCTCCGACGCTTCCTTCTGTGTGTTACAAACTTCAACACAAACTTAATATATTATTTTCTTCGAAAAGAGTATAATAAACAAGTTTGTCTGCGCGCGCGTGCGCTTACCTCAAAAGAACATCAATTTGTTGTTGTTGTTGTTGTTGTTGTCGTTGTTGTTGTTGTTGTTGTTGCACAATCAGGCCTTAAACGCAATCAACGCACAGTAATTCATGGCTGCAGCTCACATGGCTGACAGGCGAAAAGAAAGAAACGAACAGCAGCAGATAAAATGCCCGCAACTAGCTAGCAGCTAATTGCCGGGGGCGAGGAGTGCAGCAGGATCAGCAGCAGCAGCAGCAGCAGCAGGAGTAGCACTCAGCAGCAACAACAACCGCGCAATTAATGCACTTCTAGTTGAGTCAAATTTTGCAATATTCCACGATCCAATTGGCACGCCAAATGTTAACAGTGCAGCGCAGTGCTGATTAACAGCTGTAACAGATGGCTGTTAAGCGTGCAGAATGATGCTAATTAACATTTTCTTTACGTCTTTTCGCTCTAATCAGCGGAACTTTAACAGCGCTGCTGAAAGTAGACCAACTATGGACTAGTTGCACCGATAACAAATAAAGTTTGGCTAAGATGACGTTAAGTGTGTGTCTTGCCGGACATTTTGACACATACAAGTGAGATATTACACAAGTGTTAAGCTGTCACTATGTTAATTATTCTTTCTATTCAAAATATTCTCTCTCTTTGAAGTAGAGAGTGAGATGTGCACTGCTTAAATAATAATACACTTAGGTTGCAAAAAACAACTAAATATTCAAACGAAGATAACTATTTGGCACGCGTCTTGCAAGAGACTCTGCTGTTAAGCATGCAGAATAATGCTAATTAGAGCTCTCACTCTATCTATGCTCGCCTAGAAGAAGAAGCAGCCAAATTGAGCGCAAAGCAAGCGTAAAAGGGACTGCAAAAAAACAGTGCTGAGCAATGCGAAGATTTCAAGCAAGTGTTTTTGCCGGCTTGCAGGCGTTGCACAACACTGCATTGTTAGTTAGCGCAATTTGTTATCCACATTTCATGCGAATTCGTATTTGAAGCTAACATGAATATTGAATTGGTTAAAGAGGAGCTGCAACTTATGCCGGCAAACATTAAACTTGATGCACAATCCTGGCAGAGAGCTGTGCAGAAAGGTGGCGACCTAATGGAAATCTATGTGGACATGTGCTGGAAGATGTTCCAGGTGGAGAATCAACTGAATAATGCAACCTCGAATCGCGCATTGCTTGCTGCGCAAGTGCAGCTGCGCCGCATCTTCAAGCGACTGGACAAACTGAACTACGAGTTGCAGGACATCTTAGCCATCCTGCAGGACATCAGGCAGCGAACGGAGCACATGTGGCGACGCGTCCAGCTGTGGAACGATGATGCGTGCATTCGGGCGCATTGCATCATTTGGGAGCTGACTACGCCCAAGCTGCTGGAATTTCTAGAGTTCGTAACGCGGCGCTACGACTACGAATGGGAGGTCAAAGAAATGGTCGTGTGTGAGTAGCAAAACTGAGAGTATACCCAAAAAACCCAACCAATCATCGATTCTCTATTCCTTCGCTAGCTGAGCTCGAGAGGATTAGCTCGGACTACGATGGACACATCCTGCTGAGGGCCTGGCTGGATAATCGTCATGCAGGCGGCGATGAGTTCAATAGCAAACTAACCGACTTCTATTGTTTAATGGGTCAGCGTCGTCGTAAAGCTGCTACAAACTTAAACATCTACTAACTCGATTTTCTATTTTCTGGCCAAAGCTTGAAGTTAAAGAAGAAAGTCAGTTTTGTTTTAACTGCTCGTTAGCAACAGAAACAAGAAACCGTTTGATTTGAATTGGTTTTCTCTTTTTTATTTTTATTGGAAAAATGTTTGTTTTTTGTTTTGTTTTTTTTTGTATTTGCTTGCTCGCCAAAAACCGTTATAATTATAAAGAATTTGCAAAAAATTATTTGGTTTCGCTTTTGTGTTTTTTTTTCTTTTCTTTTTGTTCTTTGCACATTTAAAATTTGACTTCAATTTGTTTTTCTTGACTTTTACTATTTTTGACTCTCTTGTGGTAGCAAAAACAAAACTTAATTGTAATTTGACTACAACAACATTTTGTGTTTTGCCCTTTATATAATATATATATATATAATTATTATAATTGTATATAATATGCAATTCTGTAGCTAGATTTTGACATACATTTTCCTCAGCCATTCTAATTATGTATGTATGTAATGTATATGTATGTATATGTGGCGTCTTGAACATGCGCCCATTTGTTTTAGAAACAAATGCATTGTGGTTTTTATTTGCAATTTTTTCGATTTTTTAATTTCTTTTGTTTTAATTCCTTATATTTTGTTGTTTGTTCTTGTTGCCGCCTAAGTATAATTTCTGTTTTGTTTTTATTTTCAATTTGAATTTGGCCTATGTACACACATACTTGCATTTATATCCGCATGTGTGTGTGTGTGTATGTGTGTGAGTTTATGTATTAGTGCTGTTGACTCGACTCGACTCGACTCGACTCGTAAAACTAACCTCGACCTAACCTTAACAAATTTAACTTAGTAATTGCATACTTTTAGGCTAGGGGCTGGGCTAGTAAATGGTTTTCTCCGCTAAACTTCCTCCAACGCTTAATGCACTTATGTAATGGTTTCATTTTGGTTTCTTTGCTTGCTTCAAATTTACCGCAAAAATGTTAAATCTCAAGCCTTCGCAATTGTCACTTAACTACTTTACAAATTTTGTTTTCTTTTTGTTTTTTGTTTTATATGTTTTTTGCTTATTTTCTTATAGCTTTTCGCCACCGTTTCCACTGCAGCGGCGCTCGCTGCCATGCAGTGGAAACACAAAACGTATTTAATTAGCATTTTGGTTTTGGTTGTTACTTGTTTTTGTTTTTTGTTTTTCTTAGAAAATTGTTCAACTCGTAAATCGAGTTGGCTTTAAAAAATCTGTTCCCTCCATTTTGGTTTTAATTCATTTTTTTTGTTATTTATGAATGCTTGTTGTCAATTGTTGCGTTATATGTTTCGTATTTGTTTCGTTTGCTCTGTGTGTGTGTGTGTGTGTAGTGTATTAGTGTGTGTGTGCATTACAATTAAAAATGATTGCTATATATGTGTATGTGTATGTGTATGTGTATGTGTATGTATGTATTTGCTCTTTCTTACTCTTGCTCTTCATTTGGCGCCAAGGTCACCCCCACCACCTCACAGAGAATGCAGCAGAGAGAAAATGAGAGTTGAACTGAAACCCTTAGCTAGGAAATGTTTTGTTTTCTTCTCTTCATTTTATATGCATTTTTCTCTTTCCATCCGTTTAGTGTGTTTTTGTTTGCGCTACAATTGAAAAACTTGTTAGAAATGATTGTAAGCGTTTTGCTATTTACAGCGTGCACTTTGGGTGCCTTTATAGATATGAATGATCCGCTATGAGAACTGGACCCGAGCGAAGACTACGAAAAACAAAGCGTAGATAAAAATACCAATTGACGTCCACCTTTTTGTAAAAAGAGGGGTATTCCGACAAAAACAAACGTAATGAAGAAAATTGACAAAGAATAATTGCAAATAATTGTTTGTTTATTACACACAAAAAAATAGAATACTAAATGAAAAACCAAACTACTTAAAAGTTATGCTTGTGTATGTGTGGTATAATTACTAGAAAACGTCTTTGTAAATGTAGATTTTTTGTTGTTTCGCTTTGTTTTGTTGTTGGTTGTTGTTGTTGTTTTGATAAATTATGCTAATTAAAATACACAGGTAAAAATAATTTCATTGTTTAATAATTGTTTTTTTGTTTTTAATTTAATGCAAACTTAAGCCTAGCGAAAATCGTTTTAACGTGCAAAATCAATTTGTTTCTTGTTTGTTGTTGGTGTTTGTTGTTGTTGTTGTGTTTTTGTGTATTGTAGAAAGCTTTCCTTTAATAACCACATTATGTTAATTTGTACACATTTCTTTTAAGTAATTCATTATTAAACAATTGGCTATGTGAGTGTTTGTGGATGCAGGTGTGTGTATGTATGTGTGTGTGTGTGTGTGTGTCGAAGTACAAAAGTTGCCTCAATTCACGAATACGACAACAAAACACAATTTGATATATAAACAGTCCCTAACGCTCAAAACTCTACTTACTGACTTATTTTGTTTCTCCCTTATACCATAAACTCTTCCTCGTCTGCTCAACATCTGCGCTTTGCGTCCAGATATATATGTGTATCGCTCAATATATATATATATACGTATATATATATATATAATTGTTATATATGCATTTACAGTATACCGTTTCCTTTTGTATATGTGTGTGTTCGTTGAGTGTGTGTGTGTATGTGTGTGTTTGTGTGAGTTTTCGCTTTAACATTAAATTGTTTTTTGTTTTTTTATAATAATAATTTAAACTAATTCTCGCTTTGCACAAAAAATTTACACAATTTATTAATTTAATTTAGTTGTAATTAGGGTTGGTTGTTGTTGTTGTTGCTGTTGTAAGCTACTCATTTGTTATTGTATAATTATACTTTTCGCTTGTTGTATTTTTGTTATAATTATTGTTGTTGTTGTTGTTCTTACTGCTTACGGCAAATTGGTTGTAAATATGTACAAACTTTTTTTTACTTACTAACTAAATATGTTTCATTAATCTTGCGTATTGTATATGATCTATGTATATAATATATATAAATATGCCCCTATGTGTGGTTGTTTTTTGTTTTTGTTTTGTTTTTTGTTGTTTTCATTTTGTATATGTATAAATATTAATCACTAAAACGAACGCCAGCCTAAAAAAACAATTCTTGCACTATACAATTCTCAATTAATAAATAGTAATGCTGTTTGCTACTCAAGACTTATCGGTAATCAGTATCGCTACCGCTCTCCTCCGGTTAATCGGTTATCCTTTATATACGGTCATCATTCATCGCTCATCGCTAACATCATATCATCTCCTCTCTCTCTCTCTCTCTCTCTCTCTTCGCACACCCTGATAAGGCTGTAAGGCTGTTGCTGTTATTACAAGGCTTCTGGTTTTACACTAACTGTGCGTTGCTGTTACTGTTACTGTTACAGTTACGGTTAACGTTAATGTTGGTGTTACTGTTGCGGTTCATTTTTTGTTTTTTGCTTCTTTTTCGTTTTTTTGGACTGTTAACTTCAGTTGTTGCATTGCTGTTTTGGTTGCTTGGTGTTTTTTTTACGTTTATGTTTCTTTGTTTTTCTTTTTTGTTGTTGTTGTTGTTGGTTTCTTTTGGTATAGCACTTGTGGAATTTGTTTTGTTTAGCTATGTATTTTGGAAGTACAGCAAACGGAAGCATGCGACTGTTACTGTTAATGTTACTGTGTATCTGTTACTGTTACTGTTACTGTTACTATTACTGCTACTGTTACTGCTACTACTATTGCTTGTTCTTAGAGGTGGTGCTGACTGCGTGCTTATGCTATCGCCGCCGTCAGATAGTACAAGTCCATGAGGGTCTGCACATTGATGGGCAGACAGGAGAGGCGATCGTGCGTATTGGAGTCGAGGGCCAGCCAGGATAATGCATTGTAGCCCTCGAGCACGAAGCGCAGCACATCGGCGGTTAGTGTGGAGTCCAGCGGATGATCGTTGGCCGACTGGTGTGCATTGGTCGAGTTGAGTATATCGTCGGCTATTTGAATGTTGGGCACATGCAAATGCAGGGCGGTCTTCAGGAAGACGGGACACACATCCTCCAGATGTGGACAGGCAGACCAGAACCAGGCGGGCATCCGACCCGTCGGTGCCGTCGACACCATATAGCCCACAGAGATGGGCTGCTGATTGAGGGAGCCAACCTAAGCGCAAACGAGAAAGTTAAGTCAATCAATCGATAAGTGGGTTCAATCCGGGTTACGCACCTCTTCGACCTCCTGCGGTGGTGTGCATTTGAAGTTGTTGCCGCCGGCGCTTTGCCAGCTGCGATTGTCCTCCATGCGTCCCGGACTGCCGTGATTCGAGACGCGATCCATGTGAGCTGCTGTGCAAGAGAGCATCAGTGAGACAATGCTAACATGGATATATTAATGCGAATACTTACAGTCCCAGAAGAGGTCACCGATGTCCGCATCGCTGAAGTCCTCGTTGCCCTCCTCCTCGCCAAAGATGAAGTCATCGTCCACTTGGGGTTCGTTTTGGAACTGGCGGGTGAAGGACTGTAAACAGCAAAAATAAACAAGATGAGTGAGTTTTCAATGCGAAACAAAATAAATCTATTATTACAATTCAGCAATCGATAGCACATAGTTCATAATCGATAATCGATCGCATGCTATCGATAGTCTGTCACTTACCGCACAGACAGCGCTCGTGGGAAAGACCAGAATGTGAGTGCAAGTCACATCCTGCGGCGTCGCCAACGGATTCTGCATCGAGATCTGCGAGAAGCGCTCATCCGGCGTAAATTGATCGGGCATCACACGCAGCTTGGCATCCGGCTCGAGGGTGACGAGACACGCACTGAGTATGGTCGGCGGATACATGAGCGTACACTGCTTGCACATGTCCTTGAACTGCTTGGACGCCTTCTGCAGCTGCTGTTTGCTCAGCAAATAGCTCCACGACTTCAGTTCACTGTGCCCAATGCGACCGATGCGTCCAATGACGAGTCGCCACATCTGCGACGTCTGCGAGATGAGGCCCATGACAAAGTCCATGAGCTTCCTTAAGGCCACATAGCGAGCGGGCGCCTTCCGTCGTCGCGCTCGATTCGGCACATCGATATTGATGCAGACCTTCTCGAGCAGCTCGCCCCGCTCATCGGTGGCGGTGGCCAGCAGCCAGGACTGATCCTCGCTCAGGCAATAGTTGCAATACATCACCGAATAGCGTGTCTCGTTCTGGCCATGCATACTGCCTGCGGCACGCGAGAAGTCCGTCTTGTCGTTGCGCTCGTGCATGGGAGCGAGCACAAAGGGTGCTGTGTACATTTTGTAGGCACGCCGGTTCGGCTCGTCCTTGGTCTTGAGGAAGGCCTCCATGTTGGCGGCGGTGCCGAAACCCGTCAAGCTCTTCACAGGCTGCGCATGCAC
The DNA here is from genome assembly GCA_035042425.1 of Drosophila flavopinicola. Lineage (NCBI taxonomy): Eukaryota > Metazoa > Arthropoda > Insecta > Diptera > Drosophilidae > Drosophila > Drosophila flavopinicola. Next base: position 2,386,231 of record JAWNLL010000134.1, on the reverse strand, counting down.
CAAGTGCCGGCGACACTGCGAGAAGATGTTCAGGGCCAGGCACTTGATCTCGTCGGAGAAGCGACGCCGATTGCCGCACGGCCCCAGCTCCATGATCGACTCCTGCGAGATGATCTGTATGTTCATCTGGGCACGCACCGAATCGGGCACGGCTTTCAGCAGCTCCGCATAGCAGCGCAGCAGCGCTATCAGCGCCAGACGCTCCAGCTCAAAGCTGTCCGAGGCAAAGGTGAAGGGATTAACGACATAGAGCACAATCGCTGATGGATTAATATCCTCGAGGGTTTCGCCCATGCCAAGGGGATCACCGAGGACCAGTGCTGGTTTGCTATCGGCGCCCGGCTTGATATCCGGTTTGGTGTCCTGCTCCTGCTGCGACGAAGACGAAGACGTTGGCTGCGTTTCCGTGCCCGGTTCCTGTTTGATGATCGTTGGCTCACTGTGATGCTGTGCATCCGCACTGGCGGCGCCTGTACTTTGCGTTTGTGTTCCAGTTGCGCTTGGATTTTTAGTGCCACTCGGATCGGGTGGATTGAGCAGCGTCTTATCATTCGGCACTCGACTCAGGTACGGCGCCAGCTGATAGAGGAAGGCAATCGCATAGCGTCTGATCTGCTCGGCAAGCGGCGCATGATCCAAGCTGCGCAGCCAATCGTCCAGCGGCGTAACCGCATCACGTTCCCGTTCCACGCCCACTTGCAGGACACCCTCCCAGCCCCGTATGGGCGTATGCCTGCCCAGCTTGCACATCTCATACGTGCTGCTCAGCTCACGGAAATAGGTGCGTGTACTCGCGGCGACATGCTCATTATCCGGACAGACGACCACATAGACCACATCGCGCGCATAGGAGTACGGCTCAAGCAGAAACTTGTCCCAGTAGTGTATGGAATGTGGCGCTACGGATATCCAGTCCTTCTCATAGCCCACCACAACGGAGGGTATGGGCTGCGGCTCACACTGGCCGGAGGCGCGTCCTGCCAGCCGATGGAATTGCCGCCAGGTGAGCGGACCACTGACCGTATTGTACGAGCTGGCATCCTTGGAGCCGGCGGCACCGCCCCGGGACTTGCAATGGAAGGCGCTCTGGAGCATCGGCTGGATGGCGTTCATGGTGCGTACAATCTCCTTGTTGCTGCGCGTGAAACCCACTGGAAGATAGGGCCACTTGTGCACCGTCAGCCGGCTGCTGCCCAAGGCGATCAGTTTCTGGCGCATCGCCGGCGCCGCCTGGAAGGCCGTGAGTTGTTGACTCTGCTGGTGTTGTTGTTGCTGATGGTGGAGATGTTGCTGCTGATGCTGCTGCTGGTGCTGTCCGAACTCGAGCATGTCCATGCGCTGGCTCTCAAAGGCGAGACGCGCCTGCTCCAGCGCCAGGCTGATAACATCGTGCGCATCTGTAAATTCGAGGACATTCGCTATGGCGGCCATTGAGGCCGCCGGATTGCCGCCATTGCCAAAGAGACGCCGCTGCCGGGACATGCGCCGGCGATGCGATTGCAGCGCACGATGCACCGAACTGCTGGAGGTCTGTATAATGGAGCACTGATCCAGCAGCAGATCGAAGATGGCATGCGCCAGCTGCTCCAGCTGCTGTGACGTTCCGGTCGTTGCGGCCGTTAGCTTCTCTAGTTCCTTGCTGGGCTCCGCGGGTTTGTTGTTGCTGCTCTTGCGGCACAGACTCTGTATGAGACTGAGCAACGTGGGCTGCTTATTGCGTGCGGGATCATCGACAATGCCCGTAATCTCCAGCTCATCCTCGTAGAAGAGACCGGCACGATGCGACAGGCGACGATTGACGACGGCACTGAAGCCGCAGGTGCACTCGACCGGATCATCGTCCACATAGCCAGTGATGTGGGGATTGCTGCTGGGCGGCGTGCACGATGAGGAGCTGGAGCCGCCGTTGGGACCATGACCAGGATGTTGATGATGATGTTGCTGATGTTGCTGGTGTTGCTGCTGCTGCTGCTGATGATGATGTTGACCGGAGCCCGCTCCGGATCCAGCTAAAGGTGAGTCCAGCCCCACGCCAAAGGCACTAATCATGCGCATGCTGTTGCTGCTGTTGTTCCACTGACTCTGGCTCTGACTCTCTCTGCCGCCGTTGAGCAAACGCTGCGCTGGAAACGGATTGAAACTGCCGCCGGGCAGCGGCACATAGACACCCGAGTCGGCGCCGCGTATGTTGCCAATCTTCTGCGTGTCCGCATTGCACACACAAACGCTGCTGCTGTCAAAGTTGTGATCCCGAAAGACATTCAGCGCCGTATCGTACAGCAGGATGTTGACCAGCACCGAGTTGACCTCGGGCAGCTCCTGCAACAGTCCAATTGCCACAGTGGTTGTTGAGTTGCTGTTGTTGCTGTTGCCGGCACTCGTTGTATACTGGAGCAGGGCCAGCTTGGCGTTGTCGGGCATCGCCTGATTGTACATCTGATGATGATGGACCAACGCTTGCGGCGTATGCGGCTGTCCGGGCGGATGGCCCGGCGAATTGTACTGCTTGTTGAGGTACTGCGACGACGAGGTCGATGTAGCCGGACTCGCTGCAGCCAGCTGCTCGTACGGATATGGCGGCGGCGGATGCGTGGGCGTCTGTCGCAGCGCATGCATCGGACTGCTGCGTGGAAAGGGCACGACGGGTGAGGGTGAGGTGATCGGCGACATGCCCGCCCGCTGCATCAGCTGCTGCATCGAGCTGCCGGGCGGCGCCTGCGGACAGTTGAGCTGATTGAGCAGCAACTGGCTGCCACCGCTGCTCAGCGGCTGTGGCACCGTCGACGGCGAGGGCATCGGTGTGCGCGGACCCGCCGACAGCAGTTCGTGCAGCTGCTGATGCTTCTGATGCGAGTGCTGTTGTTGTTGCTGTTGCTGCTGTTGCTGCTGCTGCGCCTGCTGCTGCTGGTGCTGCTGCTGCAGCTGCTGATGCTGCTGTATGCGCTGCTGCAGCTGCTGATGCTTCTGGTGCTGCTGCTGTTGCTGCTGTGCGGCCGCTGCCTTGGCCAGCGTGGCTGCCCGCGACTTTTGGCTGTGACTCCAGGTGGGATTGTAGTAACAGTTGGCGGGCAGCTGCAGCGGCGGCTGCGTCTGACTGGGCAGATTGGTCAGCGGCGCGTAGCGCGACGAGCCCACAAATTTCTCCTGTTGCGGCGGCCTGTACACGTAGCTCCAGTCATCGATGGGCTCCTCCACAGGACTGCCCAACTCCACGCTGTACTCCTGCTTGACCATTTTGAAGACGACGCCCAAAGCGGCCACTGTTGTCGTCGTCGTACTCGTGTCCACACTCAGATCCGTCATGACCACATCCGTTTGGCAGGGACTGGAGTTGGGATGCTGCTGCTCGTGCGATGGCGGCGTTGGAAACATTTTGGTTAGATCCTCCGCTTGTATGCTGCCCGCACCGGAACTGGCCACCACAGCGGCCACCACTGCACTCGCCACAGCCGTGCTGCGCTTGAGCTCATCGATCGTGTTGCTGACGGCGCTGCAGCCGCCGTTCGAGGGATTGTTGGAGTCGGGCGGCGTATGGATTTGTACGCTGCTGCACTCATCGTTCGAGCTCGTCTCGAACAGCTGCTCCAGATCGTTGAGCGACGGATTGAGGCCCTCGGCGGTGAAGAGATTGTTGCCAGAGGCAGTGCTCGTCGACTTGGACTCTTTGCAGGGCGAATGCAGGCCCGGCTCGGTCTTGATGTCCAGACCCTGAAAGAAGCCCGAGCTTGCGCCATTGTCTGCCTCGTCAGCGCTGGCGGCGCTGCCATAGGGATTAGCTGCGGCCGCAATGCCCACCAGTCCAACGCCGCCACTGCCTGTAGAGCCTGCCTCGGCGGCAGCAGCTGCCGCCGCCGCCGCTGCTCCCTCGATGGACAACAGTGAGCCGTAAACGGAGCCCGGCGAGGGCATCAGCGGCTTAAAGTGCGTGTGTCCCTCGTAGAGATTTTTGGCGTAACGCGGTCGTCGCTGCTTGGCGGTTTCAGTCAGCTTGGGTCGTTTCACAGGCAGATTGTCCCTGGTTATTGAAACAAGATTAGTGGTGATCGGGTGGGGTTTGGTATTTGAGTGACTTACCAGGACTCTTGATAGCTAAAATCGTAGACCTCTTTCAGCCACTCCTCGTCGTAGACGCTATCGCCATCGCGTAGCGTCAGCTGCGGCGGCTTGTACAGATTGAAGAGATTGGTAACCGCCTCCATGGCGCTGCTGGCCACCGGCTGCGATTGCTGCTGGCTGCGTCCTATGCCCGGCTCTTGCTTGATCGCTTGCGCCGGCGTTCCCGGATTCTGCTGTTGCATTTCGAGCTTCTTGACGCTAATGGTGCCGCATTGCGTTGGCGTGACAGCGGCTGCAGTTGCTCCTGATCCTGCTGCGGGCGTAGCTGACCCGGTTGTTGCTGCTGCTGTGGGCGTGGCAGGGGGCACACTGCCGGGCGCCGTTTGTGCACCACCCGCACCACTGTGATCCGCATAGTTTGGCGGCTCCACACTGGGCGTCTGATGGACATACGGCGAGGCGGTGATGCTCTTGCTATCATGCTGATCTGTGGGCGTCGGTGCAGGCGTATTCTTGTCCAGCAGATGATCGATGGGCGTCGCCGGCTGCTGCAGATTCGAAACGGATGTGGGCGCATGTGGACTCATATTGAGCTGTGTGGGGAAAGACAGTTGTTAGCCGAGTTGCAATATAGTTATAGTTTTGCAAAATGCGTCACTTGCAGCACTCACTTGCTCAGCGGGCGGCACGGAAGTCGGTTGCGAGTGCGCCGAATTCGGATGCGGATGTGGTGATGGCGCCGGTGTTGCGGGTGAGCCTACCGAGCTAGTTGCCGCAACCGGTGGCATCGATGAGGAGTCGCCCAGAGAGTTCCTCGAATATGTCGAGGCGCCACCGCCGCCATGACAGGGTGTTCCGCTGCTGCCCGTTGAGGCGCTGCTGCCGACGGCGAGATGTCTGTGTGGCAAGATAAGAAAATAAACGAATATTTATTAGTTCTAGTTAGTTATATAGCGCGACATGCTTTTTAGATTATGTACAACAAAGTCAACAACTACGATTTATGTCGCTAAAAATACGTTACATAATGCACAATATATGTATATATACATTTATATATGTATATATAGTAGTTAATCGATTAATCGAGAACGATAAATGGTAAGCAAAAAATAAAAACCACATCCAAGAGAGCGAGAGCGAGAGAAGAGCGCAATTCCAACTCAAAAAATAAATAACCAAATCAAAAAAAAGATTATTCCAAAAACAAGAACAAAATAACCTTTTGCAGCTGCCATACATACTTATGTACATGTTATGGTTATTTACAGCAATATATAATACATGTTGTGTTGTGGTGTGTGTGCTTGTTTGTTTGTTTGATTTTGTGTACCAGTGTAGAAGGCAGCGGGCAGCAGAGCTCCACTATCGATATCACATGCATCCAACAAATATAGACCGACTACGTTTGCAAGTATCGATGCAATGAGTACATATGCAAATATACTCATTCAACGCGCCTGCGCAAATGGCGAATGTAACAGTTATTTTTGTGTTTGTGTGTGTGTGGGTGGTGGGATTGTTTACATATGCATGAAATATTATTTGCTGTTGTTGTTCTTTGCTACACCAATTACCACAAGTTTTAAACAATAATAATAATAAATACAAATTGTTATTGTTATTTTTGATCAGGTGAATAGATATGCTGACGTAGTATGTGTTGCTTGGTCAGCGGCGCAGCTTCAAATGTGGCGTCGTTGCAGTTTATGCATGTATGTGTGTTTAGGTAAGTGTGTGTGTGTGTTTAGGTAAGTGTGTGTGTGTTTATGTATGTTCGTTTTGAAACTTATGATACAATTTGCAATAAAAAACAACCAACCAACAAAATCAAGAAAAATAAAACAAAAGTTATAAGTTAACAGAGCGTGTTGTGTTGTTGATGGCAGAATAGCGATAAAGAGAGCTCGGAGTAAGTAACAGAATATATACATATATAAACAACTAAAGGGAATGTGTGTGTGTGTGTATGTACATGTGCGTGTATGTGTGTGTGAGTGTGTAAGAGAGAAAATATACAGAGAGCGTATTAAAAACTTAAAAAAAAAAAGAATCCAAAGAAAAATAAAACATTTGGCAGCACTGCTAAACGTCTGCACACACACACACGCACACACACATTGCTGGACAGCGACACAAACCTTTGTTTTGGTATATTGGTGTCTGTTGTTGTTGTTGTAGTTGTTGTAGAGGAAGTAGTGTTGTTGTTGTTGTTAGGTTTTAGCGCTGTCTGAGCATTGAAACGCTTGTGAAACGGCAAAATTTGTCGCTTGAGACCAGCAGCAGCGTGGGAGGAGTAGTAGGAGGAAGTGGAGGAGCAGGTGGAGGCGATGTAGCCAACACTGGAACTGGAATGATGCGCCCCCGATGATGCAGGTGTGACCGGACGTTGATGCTGCTGTTGTTGTAGTTGTTGTTGGTAAAGCTGAAACGACGTTTTACTGCCGCTGCTGCAACTGCTAATGCTGGCGACGCCGATCGCAGCTCGCAGTGCTGGCGAGCCGATGCTGCCGCTGCTGCTGCTGCTGCCGCTCTGCTGACGCTTGCTGCCGCCGCCGCCGCCGCTGCATTGTGCGCTGAAATTTGGTTGGTTTTTGGGTGTTAAACTTGGAACTCAACTTTCAACACATTTTCTGGCGCTGTGGTGAATTTCGAGTTGCATTTTATTCTTTCTTTCGTAACTGCTGTAAGCGTTTTATTATCGGCCACACACATGCAACGTATATCGATAAACACACACACACACACACAATTAATTTTGGAATAAAAAAATACTATAGATATATATATTAGAGCAGCGTACTGCGTTCAGTTTCTAAGCATGCCATTAAAGCGATATCTCTGCATTACATTCATAATCGCAGTATACATATTCTAGGTATATCCATAAAAAAAAATGAAAGAAAGTCAACACAAATCTCGCTACAACAAAATCACACATACTCCAGTGAAAAAAAAATATATAAACATAAACATAAGGCACACGCACTTGGTGCGTAGTGCAGAGATCAGAGTAAGAAGAAGAATAACAAGTGGAAGAGCAGAGAGAGTGAGAGAGATCAATTGAAGCGAGACCAACTTACTTGGTGCATATGCAGGGCGCCTTCTGCATTGGATCCACAAAATTCCAGAGCTTTTGCCGCTGCTTCTGTTGCTGCTGCTGCTGCTGCTGTTGCTGCTGTTGTTGCTGTTGGATCTGCTGCTGAACATGCTGCTTGGAATCCGTTTGCCTGCTTTCCTCCTCATCGGCTACGGCCGCTGCTGCCGCCGCCGCTGCCGCCGCATCCACATGCAGCGTATTCATAATGCAATCCTGCCAGGCACGCTCGGGCATTTCAATGGCCGCCGTTGCGGGTATATGAGTATTATTGGTATTGAACGTAAATCCCGATGTTGGCCGCTGATCGTAGTAGGGCTGAAACGTTAGACGCTCCAAAGCGCTAACCGCCTGCGTCGCCGCCTTTCTCGTCTCCTTGGCTGTCTCCTTCGCTGCTGCTGCTGCTGCTGCTGCTGGCATTGCTGTCGATGCTGTCGCTGCTGCTGCTCCAGCTGCTGGCGAGGCGGAAAGTGTTTCTGTCGCTGGAGCGCCGCTGCTGCTTGTTCCGTTTTGTGCCTTGTGCAGCTCCGCAAACTCCATGTGCTCCATGTCGTCCAGATCCGTGACTAGTACATAGTTCGTGGGATGATACATCTTATGACCACCTGCAGAGAGTTTGCTTGTTAGACAATTGAGCAGAGAAGAGAGAGAGAGAGAGAGAGAGATTGCAGTGGAACTTACCCGAAACGACCTCGACGACGGGTGGCACGTCCGTGTTGTCCTTATTGCACAGCGGAAAAAACGAGGCCCAGTCCTCGAGTATCTTTTCGGCCATGGGATCGCTGGCCTTGTAGCTGTTGCCGGTGAGTATTGCCGCAATGCCAAATGGCGCCAGCATCACTTTGCGCGCCTGCGTCGGCTGCGCTGCGGCTGCCCCTCCGCCACCTGAGCCTGGGCCGGAGCCTGCGCCTGCTTTCTCTCCGCCATCCAGCAGCGAGCCGGCTGGGGAGCCAGCGGGCAGTGGAGCTGTGCTGCCGGGTGCGGCATTTGGATCCTGGCCACGTGTCGCTGCTGTTTGTCCGCTGGCCGCGGCAAAGGCAGCGGCTGCGTCCGCCAGATGCTCCTTGGTGAGCGGCCGCACGGCAGGATGCTCCCGCAGATCAATGGAGGCGCACACAGTGTCGCCATGCACGAAGAACGTGAACGAGAAGGACAAGTGTTGCGAACTGTAAGACAAAAGAAGAGCATGAGCAACAATTCAACTCAAAACAAGCAGAAAATTGAGCGGTTAATGTGAATGGAAGAACGATGCAAGCGCATAAGCTTAATTGCGGTCGCACAGAGTTCCAGCCTGGAGGTTTTTGATCTGGGATGTACGTGGTAACGCCCAACGGGAAGTGCTTTCAGCGATTGGGCGTCGTATGTGGAACGTAAGCATCCGCATGCATGGGAAATTCTACTGGAAACTCACCTGCGTCCGAAGAGACGATCGCTGGAAGTGCACGGCTGTACAAACCATTTGCCAAAGCGCACAATGTCCTTGGTGAGCACGAATCTACGCAAGTAAGGACATTAGTTGGGATCTCTTTAAACGCAGCATAATCTTAGGCCACTCACCTCTCCATTAGATTGTGCAGCGCCTTGAAGAGCAGCGAGCGGCACTCGTAGGTCAGCTCGCCCTTCCAGGTGCCATTCCAGAGCGATTGATTGGCTGCAAATGGAAAGTTGTGTTCAATTATTAAATACAGATTGAAATATGCGTATAATATGCATTATTATTTACAGTAAAATCCAAATATTCATATAAGATTGGTCAGAACAAACAATTCACTTCCAATTAAAACCAAAAGTTGCTATTTTATATTCTGCATGTAATGCATGCCTTATTGCCAGTTTCCAGATACATATTGCTTGACTTTCAACTACTGTTCAACACTACGTTTTTGTTGCTGTAAAATATATGTATGGCATGAGTAATAACTATGTACATACATAATTTCCAACATAGCTTTAAGCAGTTTTATAATGTATCCACTATCCGACTTCCATAAATTCCCTTACACATAAGGAAGCGAATACAAATGAGATACTTGGAAAACGTTCCAAACCAAAATTGTTTATTTACACTTTCAAAACGGTTTCGCCCCCTTCCCCCTACGTGATTTTGTATGTGTGTGGATCGCATTCAAAGGCGGAAAATAACCGAATAATAAGAAGCGCGCGCGCGCTCTTCTAAATACAAACAAACATATGTATGTACATATGTACATGAATATGTATATGTAAGTACGTATGTATGTATGTATGTATTTGGTGACAGCACATAAACAATGAGCAGCAGCAGCAACAACAACGAGAAAACAAAATTCAGCGCGCTAGAAAAGTAAGCATCGAAAAAAAACTAAGCGACTCGCGCTTTGAGCATTTTGTGTGTTTTAAAAGGCAATTTATTTTTGTTATTGTTTTGCGACGCGCGCAGCCCAATGACAAATTCCACTTTAATAGAGGAAGGCAGGCAGGGAGGCTGGATTAATAACACTGCCCGAGAGAGAGAGCGAGAAAGCACACAGAGCAGTGGAATTCAGCTAGGCAAGCAGGCAGCGCAGAAGACGAGAGAATATGTAAATGCAATAGACGCGATAGAGAAGGGGAATATAAGCATGTAAACGAAACGAAGCGAAGAAAAACGGTCCCCAGAGGCGGCACCGCAGCAGCAGCAGCAATAGCAGCAGCAGGCCCGAAAAGGCAGGCAGGCAAATCAAAAAGCGGAAGCGCAAACAAAATGCCACTTAAAACAAAAAAAGAGGCAAAATGCGACGAGTCGACAAGTCGCCTATTTACTACGACAACAACAACAACAGGCGGGAGTGGGGGAAAGAGTCGAGAAATTTTTTGGAAAATTCCAAGCATCTCACTCTCTTACAAAATACACACACACACACAAGCACGCACTAGCGACGCCAGACACCTACACACGCAGCAGCGACTGCGACTGCGACTGCGGCGTCGACAGTTACAGAGCGCAGCAGCAGCAGCAGCAGCGCCGGTCCACCCTCTGCATTCAAAAAAAAAAGGCACTCACACACAAACGGAAAAATAATAAGCAAAAGAAGAAAAAGAGGCGCAGACAAGCGCCGAGTCGTCGAGTTGTGTCGCGCCGAGCCAACGGCAACACCAACAAATGTTGCAAAGATAATTACGTAAAGGTAAACAACATTATAAATAACAAAACATACAAGCAATGAGAGCGAGCGCGCACGCCATTCACATACACTCACTCAACACAGCCAACGAAGAGCGAGCACACGCCGGCGTCTGAGTGCAAGAGAGTGAGTGACAAATTGTAAAGACAAACAAAAAACAAAAAAAATCAACGAGTAGCGACGCGTCGCGACGTTGACGTCGACAGCAAAACAATGCAGCGGGGCAGCGACGGCGGCGTAGGCTGGGCTTTGGAAATTTATGCTGTTGGTGGTTTTCTTGTGTTGCTGTTGTTGTTGTTGTTGTTGTTACAAGCCTGCTTGTGGATTTTATTATACGTGTGTGTGTGTGTGTGTGTACCTTCTTTCAATGAGATCAGCGTAAAAATTGCTACCAGAGGGCAATGTACGATTATGTGAGTGTGTGTCTGTGCATGAATGTTTTTAGTCATGTGTATGTTTGTATGCTTGTATTTGCTAGTTTTGCTGCCGCCCAGTCGGGGGTCATAGCCGAAAACTCACACACACACACACACATGCGACGACAGAGAGGCAGAAAGACAGAGCAAGAAGAGGGCCATGCAACAGAGAAAAAAAGGGTAGCAACAACAACAACAACACTGCAGCTTCTCAAACAAATAAAAGTCATCGAATCAAAATGAAACGAAACGAAAAACGGAACGCAAGAAACCAACACAAAAAAAAAGGCATATTCGACAATACAATACAAAAAAACTGCTCGTTTGGCAAGCGACGAATCTCTCATTTCCCATCTCCCGGCCATAACAGGAATATGACGATGGCTGCTCAATGCAAATTCCAAATACAGACATACAAAACACATACTATGTATCTGTGTTATTTTTTTTTGTAGCACGTGTGGTTTGTGCACATGTTGCTGCCGACGGCGACAGAGCAACAGAGATAGGCGATGAAGAGCGCCAAGAGAGAGAGAGAGTGGGTGAGTGAGAGTGTACCGAAAACAGTGTGCGCCTGTATTGCTGTCTATATATGTATGTGTATGTATGTATGCGCAAACATTCGCTGTTGCTGAGTGAGTAAATGAGTGAGTTTCGTACGTGAGTGTTGTTTGGCCAAAAGTGCCGCTAGTTTTATCAACTGTGCACTCGCACTCGCTCTCGCTCCACAGCTCTCCCACACACAACACCAACAGCACATAGTGAGAGCGAGAGAGCCTTTCGCTCTTGCTGTTGTTGTTTGTGCTTGAAACGCTATTTTAGGTTAAAAATTTGCTACCACAGCAAAAGCAAAATGAAAATGACGTGCAAACGGGGCAACGTGCGATGTATATGTGTGTGTGTGTGCGTGTGTGTGTGTGTCTACGCTAGCAAAGGTGTGCGCGTGTGTGTAATTACAGAGTCTTGGTACAATTGTATTTACAAGCGTGCGCCAATTTCACAACCGACACAAAGTGTGTAATTTTCGAGCTTTAGCAGATTGCGTGCAACAAGCGGCAGCGGCAGCGGCAACAACAAACACAATAGCAAGTACAACAAATTTGTTGCCTTTGTGTTTGCTTGCTGTTTATTTTATTTAATCAAGGTCAATAATCTATGGCTCAACGACGGCGGGTGAGCGCACATTGAAAATTGGTTAATAAGCTAAAAACAACAACAACAAAACAGGTAAAGCAGCGGCGAATGCAAAATTTTGCAGCAACAACAAAGCGCATTGTAATTAAGCTTAAAAACCAGTTTCAAAAATCGCGCACAAAAGAGAACAGTCGCCGAGAGAGCGCACAATCACTCACACACACACACACACGCACACCTGCATAAACCTTGCGAGCTCTCATAATTATTAGCCCCAATTGTGGCGAGCGAGAGAGAAATATATACACACACTCACTCACTCACTCACACGCACGCACGCACGCACACAGAATGTCAAAGCAAGCAGCAGCAACAAAGTGACAGCTGTTTAAGGTAAAATGTATAAAGTGTAGAGCAACTACAGCAGAACAACAACAGCAATGACAACAAGTAGCGCGAGGGGCTGGGGGCGGGGCGGGGCGAATGTCGTTTACAAGCTGTTCGATAGCATCTAATCATGTTTATCGATAGACAGCAGTTGTTTTTTTTTTTTGGGTATTTTCGAATTTGAATTCTTCCAAGCAACCGTTATAAGCAAAGTTCGAAAGCGAAAATGACGCTCAGCAACACACAAAATGTGTGTATGTGTGTGTGTGTGTATATGTAAGAGTATACATATACAATGTAATGACGTCTGTTTTATGCGGCCCAAAAGCAACACAAAAGCTGTGGCAAGTTGTACAACAACAACAATATCTGTCGCTGCTGTGTTGCCACTTTTCACTGGGCAGCAGCAGCAGCAGTAGCAGTAGCAGCAGCAGGCACTTACGACGCGTCTCTGTCTCGTCTCTCTGGTTTCATTCACACGCACGCACACACACACAAACACACACACTCACACATACATATATACAAGCACATTCACATTCCCACTCGCATACAAATGCAAAGAAAGCGGACAGCTTTTTTGTTGTTTGCTGCTTGCCGCAAAGTAAAAGGCTATAAAAAGAAAAGAGAATTCGCACACACAAACACACACACACACACACACTCACACATCGAGACAAAGTAATGTCAATGCAATTAGTCAATGTCCTTGTCATTTCAAAAAAAAAAATAATAATAAACGACAACAACAATTTCACCACAGTGGCGGCGGCGCATTCAACTCGGCAATTTATCAACAGCTAACTGTAAAAGTAAAATGAGCCGCAATATGACGTCGAACAATCGAAAGGGGGCTAAACGTTACGATTACGATTACGATTGCGATTACGATTGAGTTTACGTTTGACGTCGTTTGTACATATTGCGAGTGGAATTTGCCATTAGAAGGAGACCCGCTGAGACCGTGACAGAGACAGCGCATGATAATTTGTGGTCTCACAGAGATAGCGGCGTGTGGAGGCAGGCAATAGGCAAAAATTAAATAAATATCAGCCACCACACCGCTGATAAGAACCAAACAGCAGCAGTAGCAGCAGCAGTAACGGTCCGAGGCCGTCAGCATTTACGTGTGTAGGAACAACCCCTTAAAAAACGCAACACAATTGCCAATAAGAGAGCGAGCGCAAGCTTGTGAGCTTAACGGCGACAAAGAGAGTGGGAGAGTGGGAGAGCGGAGAGCGAAGAACGGAGAGCGCTCTTCTCGCCCAAACGAGAAACAAAAACATTGCAAATGACACAGGTGACGTTTTACGCGTGGGCTGACCGCATCGTTGAGCGCAGGGGGCGGGCGGGCAGAGAGAGCGACGAGAGAGAGAGAGAGGGCAAATGATGTTCTGCTACTGACAAACGAACGATGGAGCGCGCGCCATGTGAGTGATGTTGGAGAAACAACAGCTACAAGGCACACTCACACACACACACACAGGCACACGTATTTCGATGTGATACAGGCGAACGTGTTTGTATGTGTGTGTGTTTTGTTTTGGTTTTCTCATGGGTACAACAAATTTTTTGCTGCGCCGCACGCTGCGGCCTTGAAGTTTTATTAAATTTATAAAAAGCTCAAATGTAACGGACGTTCTCAACATTTTTGCATTATTTATGCATGTACTGTACATACTACATACACACACACACACACACACACACACATGCATATCACATTGTGGTCGCTGTGCAAATTATAACTTCCAGAAATTACAAGCATTATCAACGAATTTTCTAGAGTCTAAAGCTTTTTTCACAATACCCAATGTGTTTTTGAACACTTTGGAACATTCTATTGGGTAAACACTGTGGAATGTTTTAAATTTTTAAAAATTGTTTAGTAACAGGGACTTTGTTACAGCTTTGTTGTGGCTTCTTTTTGATATAAAATCGAAATTTTGAAAGTGTGTCACATTTAAATGCGGAATCAATATAGAGCTCAAAATATAACCAAAACTGCCTCGGGAACGAAAATCGGAACAGTTTTCACAAAGTTATGAGAGTTTTAGGTGTTTGAAAGGCATTTTTTTTTTTTAGAAAATCTAAGTTTTAGAAGTGTGTCAGATTTTAATGCAGTATCAATATAGAGGCCAAAACATGATCAAAACTATCAGTGGATCGAAAATCGGATCAGTTTTGACAAAGTTATGGGAGTCTTAAGCCATTTCTAGAGACTATCCAGAACTTTTCGTGGCTTGTTTTTTTTTTATAGAAAATCGAAATTTTGGAAGTGTGTCAGTTTTAAATGCGGAATCAATATAGAGGTCAAAATATAACCAAAACTGCCTCGGGGACGAAAATCGGATCAGTTTTGACAAAGCTATGTGAGTTTTCAGTGTTGGAAAGACATTTCTATGGAATATCTAAGCCCTATTTTGCCTTATGTCATGTTTTGACGTATATTTTGTGCATTGACTTACCGGCTATTTTGAGTAGGTCCGCATCCACGAGCTTGCTGAGATCGGGCTCCTCGCCGTACCAGAAGATCCACAGCTCCTTGGCGGCGGCCAGCGATAGAGGCGGGTGTACAGTGGTCGATGTGGTAATCTCAAAGTTTAAGGCATTCGGATCGGTGTTGTCCTGCTTGGTGGATTGGACGCGCCGCCACACGCACAGCATGTCCGCCTGCATGCATCGTGAGTAGGAGCGCAGTATCGGATCCGAGAGAGGGTCGCTCGACGCATTCGGCCGTTCGCCATTAACGAACTTGCGCCATTTTATTCCACACAAATCAGTCTGTAAGAGGTAAAGAGTGGGTTGTTGTGTTATCGTTTATTGCTTCATTATAATAATAATCATAATATCATTGTGGGGGTGATAAGCGACAGCATATTTCAAAATATATTATATATGGCACAATCGATTGGCGGGTCAACTGTTTGCATATTGGTTAATAGCTGTCAGTAGACTCTGTTTTTATGCGCAGTATCTGTCGCTAAATGAAATGAAATGAAATTCGAATATGGCTACAGTCTAAAAAGTTATCACATCGAATATTCACTGTATATATACTCTATATATCCGACTCTGCGGTAGCACCCACGTTTTGTTTACGCAAATCCTACGCAACAATCGTCAATACTCGTTGCTGAAACCAACAAAAAGCTTTGCTAGCCAAACAAATGCATTTTGCAACACTGCCACACACACACACACACAAATGCCACAGTTGCTGCTGCTGCACTTGTAACAAAAACAGAAACAGAAGAGAAAAAACGAAAGGCGCACACAAAGCAAAGCTCAAAACAAAAGCACAGCAGCAACAACAACATAAGAAGAGGCCAAAGCAGAAGACGACAAAAAGAAAACCTAAGCTATACACAACAAAATATAAATAAAAACAGCTAAAGAAACAAAACTGGCTAGGGTCGTCTCTTTGGCTCCGTCATTGGCGGCTTCCGTTGCGAGTTTTGTAGCTTTGGGAACAAGTTGTCGTAGTTGTTGTTGTTGTTGTTCGCTGTTTGCTGCTGTTGCACAAATCAATGGCCAAAGACAAACAGCGCACAAACGTTGGCCAAGAGAGTGTTAAGCAGAAACAGAAAACAAAATCAAAACTAAACTCAAATAGCTGTGTTGCACGAATTCAAAAGTCAAAACAAGTAGCACAAAAAATTGCTATAAATATAGTTGGACACTTTGGAAATAGAAAATGCCAGAGATTTGAGCATACATATCGAACACAAAAGAATTCTTATGATATACATATGTAGGTAACAGACAAACAACAAATACTGCTAGTGGAAAATGAACGAAGAAACTAGTTCCAATCGCTTTTAAGCACTATCAGAACTTGAAAGTACATCAAAATTGTTTTTCTCCATTTTTTTAAAATCGAATATCGTTTTTGTTGCACTTTCCAGCATATTGACAATTCAAAGAGGCATAACTAGCTATTAAACGGTCAAAATGGCATCACAACCGCACAATAATACACACACACACGCACACGCGCAAAACATGGCCAAATAACTGCACCTCACACACACAAACAAACAAACACACGCACAAACGCAATACAACAACAATACAGCAGGCAAGCTAAAGGTATTCCCCAAACCACGAATGGCTGCCGAGACGACAACGCCGACGACCATCGCCCCCAACATTAACAACAACAACAGCAATACAACAATAACAACAGCAGCAGCAGCAACAACAACAACAACGGCTCGTCGCGTTCCACATTCTTGCCTTGATTTTCGCATTTCGTATTTCAGTTTCGGCGTATCGCGATTTGTGTTTTCATTTTCGCTCTCGTTTTTTACAACTCGCTACTTTGTAGGTGTGTGTGTGTGTGTTTGTGTTTATTGGCTTTCGCATTAATACCTCTCGCTCCCTCCTCATTCGCATCTGTCTTTTAAAAGGGCGGCCTGTTTTGCGTTTTTCAACATTGTCATCGGCCTACAACACCAATACCAACAACAACAATAACCGTTTAGGTCGCTGTCTTTTATCTGCCGACGTCAGCGGCGTCTCGCTGCACACTCTCATACGTACGTACGTACGTACATATGTGAGTATCTGTGTGTGTGTGCGTGCATTTTCATGCTCAATCGACACTACAAGCAAACACATTTATTCTGTGCGGTGGCGGCTTCGGGCCTTTGCGCTCGTTTCGCCTGTGGGCTATATTTTTGTGTGCGCCTCTCTCTCTCTCGCACACACACACACACTCGCAGAGAGCGCGCGTGTGTTTGTGTGTGTTATCATTCTGACACGCTTTGCTTGTGTTTGTTCACGCGCGCGTGCCTCCCAAGTTCAAGCTGACGTTTTTTCATCTTCTTCTGTTTCTGTTTCTGCTGCTGCAGCCCACTCTCACGCGTTCTCTCTAATTGGGTCTGTTGCCTAGCAAGCTCACTCTCCCGCGCTCTCGTTAGTCTTTACTCGCTCAGAGAAAGTTTTGCGCGTTTGTTATTGTTTCGTTATTTCGTACAGCGTTCGTTGGCTGATGTCGCTGCTTCTATTTCGGCGCCGTCTGCAGCACGTTGACTTGTGTACGTCGACGTCGACGGCGACGTCAGCGTCGAGCTCAAGCGACCATTTGAGCTTTTCTTTTTGCGTTTACAATGTTGTTGCTTTTATTGCTGTTGCTGAGCGAGATTCATTAAAGAAATATGCCAGCGCTTTTATGTGGAAAAAGAAACGGCGACCCGGCCGAAGAAGAACCTGTTATGGCCGGCCACAGTTGCCGCATGGTAGTACACACACACACACACACACATATATATATTTATATATATATACATACATGCAAACATACATATTTACATTGCTTGCGACTTGTTTTTTGTGTCTATTCTCCACTAGTTCCGCTTTCGTGCGTCTTTTCTGAGGTGAAAGAAAATAAACGTTATGGGAGCGAAAGAGCGTGAGAGTCTGCCACTGGAACACATACATAACTATCGATAAACTGTATATCGAGCAAGTGGCATTGATAAATCAGCTGGCGATCGGCGTAGGTGGCGCTAACCTGCAACACCCTGTCCCTGTGCTGCATTTGTCACTGACCTAGATCTAAGCAAATTGGCAAAGAACGGAAATGGAATGAGTGTGCAATAGGGACAGGGACAGAAACAGAGACAGCACAGAATAGAGACAATACAATACAATACAATAGCACTTACCAAGGCATAAAAGTTTGTATGGCAATCCTCCAAACTTGCGCCGTTTGTCTGATGATTTTGATGCGTCATAGTTCTTGGCTTGTTATTTTTGCACAACAGCAGCACCTCATTTTCTCAATAGATGTGAATTGAATATTGTGTGAGAAATTGGTAAATATTTTTCTGTCGGTTGCTTTTGCTTTTTAGTATTTTTTGCACATTTGTTTTGATTGGATTTTTGTATTGATTCTAATACGACGATAGACGACACAAAGATACACACATACACAGACACGACGACACCACACATGCACACGGAGACACAGAATTTTGTTTCGTTGCTTTTCTTCTTCTTCTTGTTGTTGTTGCTGTTGTTGTTGTGCAGCTGTTGCAGTTTACAGCTACTTTGGATTTGATTTTGACGTTTAATAAAAGACGAACACGAACGAGAAACGGGACAACAATTAGCGTTTGATATTGTGCATGCATGCATGTATTTATTATAATTTATTTTGTATTTTCTAGCTATTTTGAATGCACTCGGGTACACACACACACATACAGCGGCACTTTTTCATTTCGTTGTTTTGGTTTTTGTATTTGTTGTATGTGTGTGTTGGTGATATTATTATGATTATTATTTACGTCGTCGTCGCAGCACTGAAAGAGGATATGAAGATTAACGCTATTGTTGCTATTGCCACTGCTGCATATTTCGCTTTGTGCGCGCTTCCAAAGCCGAAACACGTTCAGGTAAAACAATTTCGAAATCAGCAACAGCAACGAGCCCGAGATAGAGAGACAGACAGAGAGAGAGAGAGAGCATGAACCGTAATTTGGCCTGCGAATTGCACTCACAACACACACAGTCAGTCAGCCACTCACTGACTAACTCACTCACTCACTCATTCGCATATATGTACATATGTATATACACTGGCTGGCACACGACAATGAAAAACAATTTTTGTATTTTTAACGTTTTTGTCTTATTGTTTTTTATTGGACTACTACTTATTTGTTGCTGCACACACAAACACACACACACGCACACACACACATACACGCATATTTGTAAATATGCGGCAATTACAAGGGTGGACGGCCGCCATCTCCACTCACTCACTGCTCCACTCTGCCTCTCTCCATTGGGGCTGAACCACAGTCCATTCATTCGACACTGAGCGAGCGACCGAGAGAGAGAGAGAGAGCGCGCGAGCGATTTTGAGCGAGACACACACACACACACAAAAATTGACTTTTTCAAGGCGCGCGAGTCGAGTCGTGACGAGAACGACGGCGACTGGGGTGCTTTCCTGTGTGTGTGAGCGAGCGAGCGAACGATTCAAACACACACACACACTTGCACATGCATACATATCAACACCGACGCACGACGACGATAAAAGTCGTTGTTGGGTTTTCGTTAATCGTTGATGTAGACAAAAAATATTAAATACAAAATAAAATAGCTAGTCTTTTTTTGTAGCCACAGCTTATACGAAAATCACAGTAAATAAATATGTATGCAAGCTGGAAGCTGAAATGCGTCGTTGCCATGGGAATGCTTTATAACGGTGATTTTCCTGCCCACGTTTGCAATATGCACTTTCAAATACATTTTTATGTATACATTTCGATTTCGATTTTTTCACAATATACAAAGTGTTGTTTAAAGTTATTTGCGGCTCTTTTCGCTCTTTGCGAAACAGAGGTGGAAAGAAGAAGCAGCAGCAGCAAGCAGCCCAATAGCATCAGATGAGTAATAGTAAATTGTAATGAGTTTGTGCTTAAAAAGGAACTCACACACACGCGCGCACACATAAATACACACACACATACACACACAAGCACGCGCGTACGCACACACACACACACATTAGCAGCAGAGAGGTGACGGCGAATTCGATTTAAATATTGCTAATCTATTTGTATATCGAACTTGCACCTTGCACACTGCCTTCTGCGCCTTGTTAAATACATATTATTTTCAATTTATTACTCAATATATGTATGCATACATATATGAATGGCATATAAATATATATATATATATATATATACGTTTTTCTCGCTTTTCGCACAACACCAAATGACGAGTCAGAAAATTTTAAACCGACTGCGAGACCGTCGATTCTGCCTACTGCTGCTCTGGCTGGCAACGACAACAGCAACGGCAACGACGACGCGACATCGCCACACACAATGGAAATTTCGCTCGTCTAGCTTTGCTTTTGCTTTGAGTAGTTTGCCAAGCGACAGAGAGAGAGAGAGAGAGCGCAACAACTACAGCGAGTAGCGAGAAACGAGCAACAGCAGCCACTCAAAAGAAGATTTGTGAGTTTCGCTCTTTCAACGAATAGCGGCGTTTTGCTCGTTTGGCAAGTGAGCGAGAGAGCCGCTGCGTCCAAACAAGTTTGTTTGCTTGTGTGTGTGTGTGCTGTTTATTATACGCTCACTCTCTCTCTCTCTGTCTCTCTTTTGTGCATCGCCCTCTACTTGAATGCTGGCGCTGCTTAGGGATGCAACTTTTAAACCGGAGAATAACCAGATCGATTTGGTCGCAGACAAAATGGCCAGAGTTAGCATGTGTGCAAAAAAAAAAAACCATGCCACACTCTTTGCATTTGTGGAGGCGGAGGCAGTCAACGATCTTCAAACACTGACTTTCAAACATAATCCGGTACAAAAGAAATTTCAAAGAATCAGAGAATTCAAATCTATTGACTTCATGTTTTATGCACTACACAACACTACACACACACGCAACCTATATACATATAGAGTGCGAAACGTGATACATAGACAGCATTCCTCTCGCATTCACACGCACACACCTATACACACACACACACACACACATTTACACTACAGCAGTGACGCGAGCAACCACTTTCGTAGGTTTTCTTTCGATTGTGTGGTACACATATCTTTTTTATGATATTTTCTGCTCGAATTTATTTTCTTGATTTTTCCATTTTGTGTGTACATAATTTTCTAGCTAGTTTAACTTGTACATAAATGCCGCGACTTTCGTCTGTTCCTTTCCTTCACACATATGCACATATATATAAATATATGCACACTTACGCACTGCACACACACACACACACACACACGCAAAATGATCCCCTTTCCAGCGGCAAACACTACAATTATTATTGCCGTTGCGGAAATATTTACATGCAGTTATGTACGTACATACAGACAACTAAGTACGTATGTAATTATGGTTGATTGTTAAACGGCTGCACTGTTATTTATGTGTTTTAATTTGAATATGGTCTTCACTCATAACTCTATCTCTCTCTTGCTCACGCTCGACACACATACGTGCATATGTATGCGGATGTACATATGTATATATTTTTCGCATTTCTTTGGCTTTGACTCTTTTTATCATTTACATTTTTTGGTGCGCTGTGCCACTTTCTATTCACATTTTGTACACAAACTTGCACTTCTTATGTCTAACCGGCACACGTTACATCGCCTGCGTCATCTGGCACGTACGCACTTGGCGGCTTTTGCAACAATTTTAAATTTAATTAAAATGCACGAAGCAAAATTTTTCCAGCAACAAACTGCCGTTTTCTTTGCGTTTCTTCGTCCGAACGTCGCGACGGAGTGTTGGCAAGCGCCTCGCATAAGCGTTGCATTTGGTTGGCAGTTCAGCTGTTGTCAAAGCACAGTATGCTGCTCACACAACAGGCTTGTATGTGCATATTATCTGCACTAAATGTCAGCCAAGCAACCAAGATGCTATAAAACCAAACACGTATACAATGTAATGCGAGAAAAATGCTGCCACCGTCACTTAAAAATGTATAAATGTCTTGTATTTTTTTGCTTGCATGACAAAAGTCTAGTGCTGCAAATTACTGCCAACATATCGATAGCAGCAATTGCCACAAAACATGAATTTCATATCGATACTTAGACAATTATTTGTGATAGTCGGCTAGCGATAATTAAGTGTTTAATGTTTTTATTATTAAAATGGCAACGAAACTAAATGTGAACATTCGCACACTGCTGACCAACTGCGAGAACCTCGCCAAAAGCGAGGACAACTTTTGGCGCTTGCAAAAGTTCCTCAAATCCCTGGACACAATGGTTGCCGAGCTGTCAGCGATGGATGAGTGAGTGTTACAAACAAAAAATGGGAAAACCCCCGAAATAACACATACTCCATAGTCCACAGAGCGCCTCCAGGATACCCAGCTACAAGGAACGCCTGGCTGCTCTGAAGCTAGCCACCGGTTATACAAATAATTCCAATGCCAGCGCCAAAAATTCCGAAGCAGCTGGCGAAATTGCGCTGCAGGAAATGCGTCAGCTGCAAAACACCGCCAAGGATAACGAACTGCGCAAGGATCTGCTGCAAGGTAGTAGCTACAGATGACAATTGGTATAGGCATTCGAAAAATCGGTTTAAGTGGTTTTCTTTATACTCTTTTCGAAGAAAATAGACTTTGATTTCTCTAGCGTGTTGCCAAAACGGGGACAAATCTAGGGATCGCCCTTGTATGAGGCTATTGCTAATACGGATTATGAAACCTAGTACCAAATGAATACACAAATATAGTAGAAAACGTCTACCTATCAATTCAAATATTTGGAAAAGTTATTTGACCCTTGTGTGAAAGTCTAAATACTTTGCCACTACTAGTATTATGCCCGGCTTATTTTTCAGCAATTCTCAGACTTGAATTTTATGTTTTTTTTTATCTTCAGAGAAAGTGTTTAAAAAATTTTTAAGAATTTTAAAAATATATTTTCCTTACTTTTTTTGCTATCTTTCTAATATATTTCCAAGTACTACTTTTATTTTGACCAGGTTCGTAAAATAAAAGCTATTGAAATCGGTCCAATGATTTTTAAAGAGTATATAATAAGATAAGAGATTCTTTTTCGACTTGTACCGATCCTAAGGGATTTGTCCAAACTCCCGTCCCGTTGCCATCTTCAACTATAGCTGAAGAGCAGGCAAACCAATTATTCACTCTCACTCTCTTCTCAGATGCTGATACGCTGCGTCGACGACGTGGTGCGGATGAGGCTTCGTCCCCGGCGGTGGCTGGGGAAGCTGCCGCTCGCGGAGGCAACATGAACGAGGCTGTCAAGTATTACAATAATGCGCAGGAGAAGATCACCGAGCACATGCTCTCGCTGACGCGCAACCTCAAGGAGCAGACGGAGACGGCTAATCGCATTATACGCCGCGATACGGAAGTCGTTTCCCGTTCCACGGGCATCGCCGATCGCAACATCAATTCGCTGGGCAAGGAGGCGGACAAACTGGAGCAGCACTCGAAGAAGGCCTACAAATGCTGGCTCTGGCTAATGATTGTCTTTGTCATAGTCGTTTTCATTGGTGAGTCATGTGTGTCAGTTTACAGATTGATTGTTTATTGATTCATTTGTATTGTAGCCATGGTGCTGTTTATGAAGATCATGAAGAAGAAAAAGACGTAAACTATTTGCAGCTGCGAGTCGTTATCATTATTGCTAGTTCAATAGGTTATCCTAATGCCTAATGGTGTAAACAAAAACGATTAAACGAAAGCGAGCGCAAGTCACAAAAGCCGCGTTTTTTTATTATTCATTTATAGTTTTTAGTTAAAACACAAGCATTATCTCTCTATAAATATATATGTACAGTGGCTCACAGCTTATTTCGTGTAGCAAAGATACAAAGATTTTAAAAGCAAACAGTCGCGAAACTAAAGTTAAAAATAATAATAATAGCTTTGTGACTATGCTTTTTAAATTTTCTTTTTTAATAAGCTGTGGAACACTGTACATACAAAATTGAATTTAAGTAGCAATTACTTTAATTTGAAGCCTATGGCTTTAACATTTGTTCAATCAGCTAAGCAATACTATATTTGACTGGTGCTTCTAAGCGGTAATAGATAAATTTGAAAGTTACATTATGTGCCAAACGTTTGCTAACTAGTGCATAAAATGATAATCAAAACGTTTCCACTGCTTTTGGAATATGGAAAATGTGTGGAAAACTGAGAGAATTTTAGCAGTTAGCCCGAATAAAGCCAGCTAATTTATATATGTATATGTAAAGTATATGTATTTATAGTGTGTCTATATTTGAGCTGTTTCCATCAATCATCAAGAGTCAATTTCCAGCAGCCTACTCAGCCGCTATTAGCTCCGTGACACCATTCTTTGTGATGAGCTGCAGCAGAGCGCCCGTCTTGGGACGATCCTTGGCCTCCGTCCATTTGCAGAAGAGTTGGGCGACCTCCGTCAGTGGCGTCCAGCTGCCAAAGTCAGCTTTGGGCATCCATTTGCGATTCATGGGCGTATCGAGGGTGACGGGCAGTATGGAAACGACCAGCGAATCGCTGGGCAGGCCCGAATTTTCGCCAGCAAGTGAACGCGTCAACTGATGCACTGCCGCCTTGGCCATGCCATAGCCAATCATGCCGGGAGTGCCCTCGAGCGCTGGCTTGGCGCCGGTCAAAGCCAACAGACCGCCCTCCTTGAGATGCTGTGCGGCTAAAGCAGCTGAAATGCTCGAACTCCAGACGCTCTGGCGCCACATCAGATCCGCATTCTTCGCCAGATCTAATTGGGGAGGTTTCAAAGTTTATATAAAGAGAGTCGGGTGATTTTTGGGATGACTCACCTTTCTTGGCATTGCCGCCCGCCCAGCCGCCGGCGACACAGATGACTGCATCGAGTTTCTCACCCGCCAGAGATTCACCCAGCTTAGAGATAACGGCAGACTCCTGATCCTCCCAGCTGGCATCGCGTGGCACCACAACGCTGACGTCGGCGCTCTCGTTTTCACTCAGATCAATGCTGCCGACCCACTGGGAAAGAAAAGTCGACAAAAGTGAAGGTCGCGTTAAACAATCAACAATAGAATTGCTCGCAGCAAAGTACAGAGTCTTGGGGGTCATGAAAGTGAAAGGTATTACTCACATAGTTATTGGATTTGAAATGCTCGACACAGGCGGAGCCCAAAGCTCCTTTGCCACCATAGACAACGACGCGACCAGCGGACATGATATGTTTGGCCAGTTTGACGGTTGAAACTCAACTGAACTCGAATCAAATCGCAACTGCTTGTAAGAGACTCGAAAACACGTCGAACGTGAGCGAAGCTTTTTGTTGTTTTATTGCTGCTGACTGGACTGCTGGGGTTTTTGCCCTGAAATCAAGTTTTTGACGATGTCGTAAATTGGCAGGCAGCACTTGTTTGATCAGGTATTCTGACTTAATTAATTAAAAACAGGAACACACACACACTCGCTTCTTTTTATTAGCGTGCAACAAGTGCAAAAAATTAAATCAATATTGTGGTATTTTTGTGGTATTTTGTTTGTTGATTTTTAGCAAGAAAATAACATATAGGGTATTCCAGAGTATGATTCGATTTTGATTTGCCTTCAATTTTCAGTGTACATACACAATCAGCTGTTCCATACAGGGATACCCTAATAAATGTAAATAACATGATAGTATTGACATTTGCAAAACCGTTCTAGTAGCGAGCAAAAGATTAATTATGGCAATATAAGAACAATATTTGTATTGAAATAATGTGCAAATTGAAACTTGGATGTATCTCGAATTTGAATTTAATAGTGCTATCGAATTGCGAATTAGTGTGGTGGTAGGTCAATTACTGAATATTTTCTTGAGTACGGAGAATTTTCTATGGAAATTTGTTAACTGAATATAAAAGGTTATTTTATAATGTAAATTCTTCCACATGCAACGTAAATTTAATTAATTAAAAGGGAATATTTTACTATGAAACACCTGGCAGCGCCATTCCACATGTCCATTCGCTGCGAGCTCGATACCGATATCAGAAATCGCCATTCACAACGATCAATGTACACGTACACTCACACACACACGTACACGTACACACAATTTTGTCGTGATTTCTTTTATTTGCTTAAAATTATAGTTAAAATACTCTTTAAATGAATAGTTAAAACGTGCAGCGATATGTTGAGTGCTTTTCATTTCGTTGCGCTTAACTTTGCGCTATAGGCGACCGAAATATTTCGGCCACAAACCGAAAGGAAGACAACATTGTTCGCAGCAAGAGAGAGGGAGAGAATTTGGAAGCGGAGCGAGTTATTTATTTCATAAGAAACTTGTTAATTAAACGGCGAAAATGGAGCGGCGCGTAAAGTTAAAAACAATTAATCCGCATATAACGTGCAAAATCTGCGGCGGATATTTCATAGATGCGACCACGGTGACGGAGTGTCTGCACACATGTGAGTTGCTAATTTGCCAGTTACCGTTTAAGTGGGCAGCAGCAGCGCACAGAAGAGCACCTGCACCGGTTACCGTTGCTTTTACGCCAGTCATCTGCCATCCAGGCGCAAGTGATGCCCTAAATTGCCAACGCAGAAAGCTCAAGCCGCACATTTTTATGCCCAGCCAGTTGATCGCGTGGGCGTTGAAAGAAATAAATAAAACTAATAAATATTCTATTCTTGTTTGCAGTTTGCAAGAGCTGCCTGGTCAAGCATCTGGAGGAGAAGAAAACATGCCCCACCTGCGACAGTATCATACATCAGTCACATCCGCTGCAGTACATCAGCTTCGATCGCACTATGCAGGACATTGTGTACAAACTGGTGCCAAAACTACAAGAAGGTACACGAAAAATATTTTACAAATTTAAATGCTTTCTAAATAATTACGTGTTGCCTTTTTATAGATGAATCGCAACGCGAACGTGACTTTTACAAGAGCCGCAACATGCCTTGCCCGAAGGACATCACGCAAAACCATGAGGATGACAACGAGAAGGTGATGGAGGCGCATGCAGAATCCGATTTCCATCGTCTCGATGAGCAGGTCAACGTCTGCCTCGAGTGCATAAGCAATAATTTTAAGAATCTGCAAAGACGCTTCATACGCTGCAGCTCCCAGGCAACCATAACCCATCTCAAGAAGCTGGTCGCCAAGAAAATACTCAACGGCATTGAAAAGTACCGTGAGGTGAGTGTCAACAAAAACACAATGCTTGATAAATATTATAATTGCGGCTACTTCCAGATCGATATCCTGTGTAATGAAGAGCTGTTGGGCAAAGATCATACGCTGAAATTTGTCTATGTGACGCGCTGGCGTTTTCGAGATCCACCGTTAAGGCTTCAGTTTCGTCCTCGGGTCGAGCTTTAACACAGCAGTAGAAATGATCTATATATATATATATTTTTATAATTTATTTACATAGTGCTCTATTATAAATGAATCTTAGGATTCCCCCAATCCCCCCCATAGTGTTTAGTCCACTCTCTTAATAATATGTACTATGTGTATAAATGTGCATGTATAAAGTCGGAAATTTATATATATATATATATATGCATAGTCGTTAAGTTAAACGTGATTAGCCTACTCTTCGTGTGACTTTAGTTGCGGACATTTATATTGCGCCTGATTTAATCAAAAACATGCTCCCACATTTTGCTAAAAACAAGAGCTCCTAATATGCAATATTTTTGTATGCTTTTTTTGTAGTAATTTCATGTGTATTATTTATTAATTTAATGTACAAACACACACACGAATGTATATAGCAGTTGAGTAAATAAATTTGTAATTATGTAAAATGTAAATTCATTCTTTTGGTGGCGCCTGCCGCCCAATATTATAATAATAACGCGAGTGCGGCCGAAACGCTGCCGGTCTGTATCTGAACGGCGGCAGTCGCGGATATGGCGCATAATAGGGATGCGGCGGACGAGGACTCATGCCGAATGGCATCGGCGCAAACATCGGATTAAAAGGCGGTCGCGGCCAGCCCTGAAAAGATTAGATGCGTTTAGTG
The DNA here is from genome assembly GCA_035042425.1 of Drosophila flavopinicola. Taxonomy (NCBI): domain Eukaryota; kingdom Metazoa; phylum Arthropoda; class Insecta; order Diptera; family Drosophilidae; genus Drosophila; species Drosophila flavopinicola. The sequence continues at coordinate 2,358,512 of JAWNLL010000134.1, read as the reverse complement.
ATTGGATCAACTACACTCTCCGAAAGTCAAATTAAAGGCACTTGTTTTCATTTGAATTTCGGGGAGTGTAGATGGCACTCTGGGTTTGAGGCTAACGTATGCGTAAGGAAAATCAGCAGCAGGCACGGGCACTGGCACCGTTATGATGCGTGGTGTTCGCGAGCGACTTCGACTGCGTCGGCGACGCGTGGAAGACGATGAATCGGTCTTATGGCGGCTGTCACTCCGTCGCCGGCGACGCTCGTGACTTCTGGAACGCCGGCGCTGACGATAGCTGCGCTCAGCGGAATGCGATCGTGACCGTATGCGCTGGCGTTCCACTCGTCGTGGCGGCGGCGGCGGCGTTGGTGTGCGCTTGGTCCGGTGACGTAGATTTCTCATCCGATCCCGTTCGCGTCCTTCGTCGGCGAAATAGGGCACCTTTTCCTTGTCGCGTTGACGCCGCCTTGAATCTGCGTACAATACATATAGAGAAAGGTGTTTCAATTTTATGCTGATTCAGCCGTCTGCAGTTCTTCGCTCTGTCCATTGTCCTCTTTCCTTAGCGCTTGCTCTTCGTTTTTTGCTGCGCAAATGCATGGCGTCCATTTCCATTTCCAATCACTTTCACTGTTTTCTCACTATAAAAAAAACAACAAAAATATTGTTTACACAATTTAGCTTATATTGCGACAATCACAATACGGACCTCTGGGCGAACGGGAACTGCTGTCGGCATCCATATTTATAATCACATCAAATGAACGCTATTTGCGCACTTGTAATATACACAAAGTAAATAGCCGGGCAAAGGTTACGCATTGCGCAGCTTAGTTATTTGGTCTGTGCACGTGACGTCACAACTTATAGATTAGTAGCTGTTTGCCATGTTGCTTTAATGTTTTGCTCGAAAATGTACGTGACTGATTTTTTTGTATAGCAATACAAGTGATTTTGGAATTTATTCATGATGTGCACATATAAATGTTTTCAATTGTGACGTCATGCATACTGTGTGCTCAAAGCGTCCACCTGTGATTCTCTTAACCGCGAAAGCGGCTACATGGATGATTTGTAGGAATATCGATAGATTGCGTAGGCGATTTATCGCAGTGGAAGGATTCTTTAACCGAATTTCAGCAATATTTGAATTTATATTATTATTTTTATTATTATTAATTATTTGTACAAGCAGTGAAATGGGTAACCAAATATATCCAGATCTGTGCCTTTTTGTCATTCCTTCTCACATTTTCCTAATTTGTAATGCGGCTATTCGACGGTTTCCAGTATCGTCGTATTGACGCAGTCACTTTTTTTTGGCGACACGTGATTTTCTCGTTTTACTGCAAGTAAATAAGGTTGAGCAACATAAATGATAGCTGAGCGTAACAGTACTTACGGCACTTTACCGCTATACGCTAAATCGCTGTGCGCTTTCTCCATGTGCATGCGGGTATAGTCGCTGCGAGCGAAGGTTTCCGTACAGTGTGGACAGTGATACGGACGCTCGCCTGTGTGGCCTCGTACATGTCGATTCAGATGCGATTTGAGTTGAAACGTTGTTGGGCAGAGATTACACGCAAATGGACGCTGCGCGCTGTGCGACATCATATGCCTTTTGAGTAACGAAAGTGATTTATATTGCTTCTGGCAGACGGAGCAAATTTTCGTCGTCTTGTTCTTCGGGATTTCTTTGATCGGCTTGTTTCGACTGTTTTCCGAGTGCCATCTGTGCGAATAATTTGAAAGGGCATAGTTTAGATTGATTGCTTGAGCTGACGATCATCGACTTACTTCTTGTGTAGGCTAAGGATGCTCAGGTGCGCGAATTCCTTGATGCAGTGAGGACATTTATAGAGCTTTGTTTCGCTGGTCGGCTCAACCTTAATCTCCTGCTTGATGGGCAAAGCGGGTTCTTTCTTTGGCGTCTTTAGTTTTTCCTTGCTTTTTCTTTTCGCCAACAGTTCCTTATAGCTGCCCTCACACGTGCGCTTAAATCGGAATGCATTTTGAGCGCTTAGCACGCAACTGAGGCATATTTGCTGGGGCAGGCCATCGTTGCATTCGATGTGACAGGCGGCGCATTCGTTCAGCATGTCCGACAGCGATGGCTCCGGTTTGTCCCGGTCCGATTGCACCCGCTTGGCGAATATGTCCACCAGTGTGACGGAGCTGTTCAAACAAATGCGACAAATTTCAGTTTCCATATTTGTGCAAGCGGTTGTTTACGTTGTCGTTGCGTGCATTTGTATGTTTATGCCACTACTGTGATCGCACAATTCGAATATATCGAATATATCGAATATATACTTTTGGTCGTGCTGTTGCGATGAATCGATGACCCACTAATAACACGCCGTATTTAAAATAGTTGCATTTAATATTTAAATATATTTTATATTTTTGATTTGGTTGAAAAGCCTGTGCGTTCCATTGCAATAAATGAATAAGACATTGATGATTTTCAGTATTTAAAAGAATAATTATTTATTTTCAACATTGAATAACATTTAAAATACATATATAATTTAAATGTGTAGTAATACGTATTATATTTGTTTAACTGTTTCGGTCCTTGAAAACATTCGTTTAAATGCTTAGGTATTGATTGAAATTCAGGTGGTTAGTTGTCATAAGCTTTGCAACCGTTATTCGACGAGCTAAAATTACAACATCAAATTTCCAAATTATCGGGTACTTTAGTCACAAGGCAATCCGTTTCACATATATTCTGTTAATGGCACGAAAATCGAGTGCTTATTGGTTTCGTTTTTGTTGTTGTATAAGTATATCATAAATATTAAATGATCGTGCCAGAAATGCAGTGTTTTGTTTTACTTTTCATACTAGGTATGTGTTTTTGTTTTGTTGAAAATAGAATATAATAATTCTAAAAAGAAACTCATCCGTACGTTTTCGAGTGCTTAATAATATTAAATTAAAAGTAATTTATGTTATTACATACAGCATACGCCTGGGTGCAATCAAGATAAATTGGAATACAAATACAAACTTCTCTTTTTTATAAATACAAAATTCAATAAAGTCCTGTCTTTTTTTATACGGAATGTGTGTGTGTGTGGCAAACGTGGCCAAAGGCTGTGGCTTAAATCGGGAAGATATCGGGTTTTGGTTTTGGCTTTATTGCGGAATGTCTGTGTGAGTGTGTATAGGTGTGAGAAGGTGCTGCAATATTTTGATTGGTGTCTACATGTGTCTGGTGTTGCCAAAGTTGATGCCCGACTGGGTGGCGCCCTTATTGGAGCCGTACTGTAGGGAGATGACATTCTGGCCGGCACGCATCTGCTCATCGCTGAAATTGCGCACATTCTTGTCCGCCTCCTTGGGTCCAATCGATGGCTTGTTGAAGTTGGAGGCCTGCGATACAAATTGGATACGTGGCATTCAGAATGTTAAATCGCAGCTGCCGGAGTAGCCAAACTCAAACTCACCTTGCGACCCAGCGACTGCAAGCAGATGACGACAGAATTGAGATTCTGACGCTCCCAGAGATCGACGCTTTGGAATGTCTCCTGTGTGGGCACACCGAAGTTCTTGGCACACTCGAGGAAGGCCGAAATGTTCTCCATGCACTTGAAGGCCATTTTGCTCTCGTTCACCTTCTTGATGGAGCCGGGCTGCAGGGCGTTGGCCAGCTTGCACAGGATGACGCCATCCTTGAGCACCTCAAAGAAATTGTCCGTATCACCGGATGTGTTGATGGGCTCGGCGGTGACGGCCTTAATCCATTCCAGCGACTCCTGGGCGAGCTCCTCGCTGTACTTGGAATTGATCTGCAAATGGAAAGCATTTAGTATTTTGCCTAATATATATATATATATATATATAGCTGAGGCCACCTTGGACTGATACATGACTGCTTAGAACTGCTACAAACGATGTGTTTTGCTAAACTGAAGCCGTTTCGCTAATGAAATTATTGTTAAGCGTAATATATATTCTTGCGCTATCTTGTGCAATATCGCAGATAACTCAGCTATCGGTAATTGGCAATAAACATATATATACATATACATATATAGACACACAACCGCACCCAGACATGCTGTGAATAGCTCTTTGGTTATATGTCTAGTTTGGATAAGGATAAGATTGCAGTTTCCAAGATGTCGGCACACCAAAAAAAAAAAAAACCTTCTAATTGCATACAACATGCTTTCAGATTTGAAGTCAGTGCTGCCAAAAATGAGAAGCGTAAGCTTAAAGCTAAAAACGAAAAAAAGCTAAAAACATGAACAGTCAATGATTTTGGAGATTTGCCTGTGAATTATAAAGAACTCTGGCATTTCTAAACAAATATAAGCTCCATAAGCTGGGTGGGAAGTGCAGTCACGTTCGCAATCTGAAATCAATAACCATATTTGCCAATGTTGAACTAAGCTCAGCTGTTTGTGTCGCTTACAGCTGTGTTTCTGGCCATATAAGGTGTACGTACAGCTTAAGCCGGCTGTTTGCGCTTGGGCGTCCTTCGCACCGATTTGGCCGGTTTGGAGCGAGGCCCACTTGTTGAGCGTTATTGGAGTGGACATTGAATGGGTAGCCACATAAAACGGGTTGAGAATTCGATAGCGTGCTGTATTTCCATTTGACTCTCGGCTGCAAATTGCCGGTTAGCGTTTAACTATTAGTGTTATTTTATTGAATTGCTGTCGCTAACTGATTTCAGATTAGCAGCCATTTAACAGAATAGTGTTCTCTCGCTCTCTCTCTCTCTCACTTTATGACAGCTGACTCTATTAAAATGAATGATCTCAGAAAACAAATGAAGAACGCTTGTCGCCAATTGAGTGGTTTTTGTTTGTGCTTTGATTGTGTTGCATTTTTGCAATTGACAAGCAAACAAAATGGTTTTTGCATGCTTGCTAAATGGGAAATGCACAGGGGGTGAAAGTGGGGATGGGGGTTTGGGGTTCTTGGGCGTGCTGCAAAATGAAGGTGAATGCACTGTGTCATCCAGTTTATCTGTCACTCGCCAAAAGTTGTTGCTACAATCGTTATCGGCGAGCGTCAATTTATGAGCTACCAAACCAAACATAAAGAATATTAAACAAATTGATGGGCTGATCAAGAAGCTGATATGCAGATATATACAGGCCATAAAAATGCAAAATACACGATTGCTAAATGGTTTTTATGTCTTTGTCAACAGTTTATTATACATTTTCCCCTTTACTTTTGTTGCTTTATAAGTTTGTGCGATAGCCACTAAGAGCAGCAATTATCGATAATCGTATCGATGCTTTCAACTGATCGTTTTACAGTTCGAGAGTGTGCAATTTAGAGAGTGTGAGAGTGGAGGGCTTTATAATCATAATTCGAAAGCTAAGCTTTGTGCGAAAACGGTAAAAGGAATTTCAACAACTAAGCCAGGTCAAGCGGTCGAATCATTAGATAAAAACGGTTAGCCACACAAAAAAAATAACATGTGGAAAAGCTAACAATGGGTTTGCGTCAATTTATCATGTTGGTCGAACAATTAATAAAAAAATAACTGATTTTGATTGACATTTCTAGAGACGATGAGCATAATTCTCGTTTGATAATTATGATGATGGCAGATAAATTGACGCCCTCGAGGCGATATGAATAAATTTTGATTAACAAAAATACATAGTAATACTCAAAAGATGCCAGCTTCATTATGTATGCAGGCACATAAATAAAAAGCCGTTAAGACACTAATGAATTTGGGCGATTTCTTACACGTTTGCCAAACCACAGAACTATGCGGTTGTGTATATATTTATATTTATAAATATTTATGTATTTTTAAGCCGCGTGAACTGGAATTGGAATTGAAAATTGATAAACATGGCTTACAACAAAAAAGCAGCAAGCAAATACAAATGTAAACAGAATGCGAACTTCAATGAAAAATAGCAACGAATTATAAACTTTTTGTTGTTGTTGTTGCTTTTGCATGTATTGAAATATTTGTAGCGCTGTTTTGATGAGTCAGCAGCCTCCGAAGTTGGCAGTAAGTATTTGTGCTTTTTTTCTTCTTTTTGCGCTATGAGGTCGCAGCGAAATTCGACGCCAAAAAATGAAAGAGAGTGTGAGTGTGAGTGTGTGTGTAAAGTACAGTAAATATAATGTGATATATATGTACATGTATACAATAATGTTCTGGAAAGTGTTGCCTTATCAATGAGAGCGCAAAATATATATATTTGTCGTTTGCCGGTTGGTAGGATGCGACAGCGGAATTCGCTTATCAAAGCAGTCGCTACTGAGGTTGAACACTTAAAAAAATGTATATACTATATAAAAATCAGTATTATCGCGGTGGTTTCTCAAGAGTCTAGGCCATAGAACTTGGTCACGAGCTGTGCGAGAAAATGTCGTCAGCGCATGCGGAACACTCAACTGGAACCTAAAAACTTATATATATATGTATATATATATATATATATATAGTAACGACACTGACATTGACAGACGAGCGGGTGGCAGAGACCTCTGACTGGGTCTGTGGGTCAGTTGATAAATTAAGCACGATTACGCGCAATTATAAAAAGCGCGACAATGTCAAAAATAGCAACTGCGCGAAAGTAATTAATTTTTTTTTTTATATTTGTTTGGCTGTAGTTTCAAGTTAAGGTTTAGCTGCGTAGCGTATATTCTATGGGTGTTTTTTTTTTGGTTTTTTTTTGGGCCCGCACGCAAGTCGCATTAGCGGCCAAGCCTGAAAGCCTCTTCATTAGCTTTTAGTTAAATTAAAAGTGCTTGTTTGCTTGTTTGCATACACACTTGCTAAAGACTAAAGCTGATGCCCGCTGGCAAATTGTCCGCCTTCTAAAAATACAAACCGGACTCAAAACCCAAACTACTAGCTTGTCAGTGTTGGGCAACGCCAACGCGGAAATGGGCAAAAAGACGCGAGTCATCTTCGACGCCCACAGGCCAAAATTAGAAAATGCAATGGAAAACTAATCAAAAAAAAAGAACAGTTAGCTGTGCATTACAGACTTTCAAATACACTTGCAGCTGGATAAGTATCTGGTATATATACACCATCTTGACACCAAAATAAATGGATGAATTTGGTTATATATTTTTTATGGTTTAATGGTTTAAGTCAAACGGATCTTTATATTTTTTTTTTGTGAGTAACTCTAAAAACGCTAGGGTATCATTAACAATTTTTGGAAAATTTAAAATATTTATAGAAAGTACTTTTTGTGCAAAATAAATAGAAAAATGTGATTTTTTTTCCTTGTCAAAACACTTTCTTGACAAACTGTATATATATTGTTATAATACTCGAATCTAAGTCGTTTTAAAGCGCTTATCAACTATAATATAATAAAACAGTCTCAATTTCATAAAACCAATACTTTAGATAGTCAGAAATTGGTAACACATTTTATAACCGAATTGTAATACTCTCAGTAAGCGTATATAAATAGATAATTGCCTGTCAGCATCTGCCAACTGACAGAAGAAACTGCAAGGAGTAAATGAGTTTTGAGAATGGATACCAACTGTTTTTTCTTCTTCGTCTGTCGCATAAATCTAACGAATGCTGACGCAAGTTTCCGTTTCCAAAAAGAGGCACGTAATCTATAAAATATGTATGCATGTTTTGTTTCTTTCTTTGCGGTTGCAGACCAAATGGAATGGATCATTGCGTAATGAGCATTGTTGTAGGATTCGAAGTTAAAGCGATCGCAAGAGATGATGATGTCATTATTGGATTGTGAACTTTGGCAATAATTCAGCAAATGATGATTAGCTCAAAACTAACTGTTGACGCATAGCTTACGCATAGCGTCAGTGTGTGTGTGTGTGTGTGTGTGTGGGTGTATAGGTGTGTAAGTGTGTGAGTGCTGTTACGTACAAATGCGAGAGGCAAAAGCTGCGCTTGAAATCAAATAACAACAACAACAACAATCGCTATCGGCCACTTGCGATTATTCATTTCGAATTTTCGGTTGTCGTTTTCGCTTTCTTTTCGATGTGTCATGCGTCGATGACAATTGCAAAAAGCTCTTGCGACTGACCGATATTCGCTTAAAAAGCCAAAAACAACAAGCTTTTTATACCGCAAAATATATACATAAGCGTATATAGGTAAACGAGGTCAATTATGTGACTGATTTTCGATTGTTTTGTTAAATGTAAACATTGCAAAACATGCACACAAAACAAAAGTAACTACAAACTTTAAGTGAAGCCAAAAGTATGTTTCTATTGTTTGGACCGCATATAAAACTGAGTACTGCTCTTTTTTTGGCATTAGGAGTTTCACCGGAAACTCCAAACAACATTTGATTTATGATTAACTTTTCTTTATGGCTTATCTGGAAAAAAACAACTCAGTGACAGGCTTTACTACACAATTGTTATGCGTACCGACCGAAGTACATAGCTTTTATAGAACTACGGGGGCTCTCAACAAGTTCCATTTCGGTAAACTGATACCACGATAGGTGCTTTGGCTGCGGATGTGTTTAATGTGACCATATCTATGTTATAGGTGTGTGTGTGTGTGTGTGTGTGCGGGCACCAGTGATTACTACATGTATACATACGTGCTAACGCTTCTATGGGTACCCATACGAAGAAAGAAGAAGAAGAATGGGCATGGGCATGGGCAAGAACAAGAGTAGCGACTAATTAATGAAACATGGTCAAAGCGGGGTCGGGAAGCGCTATGTTTAGGGTTAGCGTTAGGGTAAAAGTAGAATCAGCGAAAAAAGGGGCTGTTGCTGCCTATTGTTGTTGTTGTTGTTGTAGCGCCTTCAATAGTTGCTCGATTTTGCTGAAATTTGAGTCGTTGCCATAAAAGTACACAAAAATAACTGCCAAGCGACTCAGCACTCGCACACACACACACACAGGCACACACACACCTCAGCAGTCAAATGGACAAACAATATTTCAAAAGTTGATTCAGCGGCATGTTGTTTTTGTTTGCTCATGCCACACACATAGACACACTTTTAAGTACGGCGCGCATGTGTATGTGTGCGTGAAAAGGTGCTATCGCTACGTGGGGCGCTCTTTGATACCCTTTGCGCAAGGCATTACAGTTTTGTGATAAAATATGAAACATAGCAGTAAACATCTTATTTTTGTTGCTCATTTTTATATTTTGATCCACATTAAGGGATGATAATTATATTTGTGTGTTGCAACAGTCTTGGTTTTTGCAAGGGTATCTTTGCTTCGAGACGCCAAAGAGAACCAACTCTTACTTCAACATTTTGGGAAGTTAACGAAGACGGGCAGCTGGCAGGCAGCCCGAATGACATCATCGCTCGTGTTCGCTCGCTCCTGCGAAGCCGTTGATCGCGGCAAAGGCAACAACAAATCGAAAGGGGCAAGAGTGGAGAGCGCAAAGGAAGAGGGCAAGGGAGCGAGCAAGAGAGAGCGGGTGCTGTGTCTTGCTGTTTGTTTTTTTTGACCAATGCGGTAACTGTAGACATTGTTTTTGTAGTTGGCGTCCATTAGTGGCATGCACTTAATCCCCCCGCCCCCCGCAGTGCGACAGAGCCGAGAGCGAGAGAGGGAGAGACGCGGGCCCATATACGATTACAATTTCACTCACGTTGGCGCTGGCCACAGGGACAGTGCATTGCGTAACTGCCTAAGGGGCTGGGGTGGCTGATGTGTATTTACAATAAAAAATGTGCATGTAAAGTGCAGTAAATAAGCGTTGCTAATGTTGTCAAATAAGCTGCAAACGTTTTAGTGAGTGAAAGAGAGGGTCTCGCTCTCCCTCGCGCAAAGCCGCGATCCCTTTGCATAGCAACTGCAGCATTGGGAGTAGATAGTGCGCTCCAAGCAAACTGAACGAAGCTCAAGTTTAATTATATGGGTAGCAGCTCTTGCAGCCACGATCCCTTTGTGCGATGATAACTTGCCCCAAATAAAGCAAACTGAACGAAGCTCAACTTTAGGTCCAATAAATTAGTTCATAAATAATGTCATACATGCACGGCCAGATACTTAGATACACACATATACATAGTTAAGATGACTTATCAGCGCGACTTGCGAATTCCGAATGAGGTCATTTCTAAGACTATTTTTAGTCTGGTTATGTTTTTGGCGCGCGTCAGCAGACGAAACTCGGTTTCAAAATGCCCAAATAAAGTCAATGCAGCTTAACACACACATACACACACACACACATGCATTCAACAATCTTTTTTTGGCAAAAAATTTGGTTACCTTGCGCTGCGCTTCGGCCGCAAAGCCACTCTTTGGAGCACGATTCGAAGACATGTTAATGTTTGTTGTTGTTGTTGCTGTTGTTGCTGCTGCTGCTGGGTTTGGGCTGTAAACGGGTTTGCAGGGTGCGTAGCTTGAAACTTATCGTTGCACTCTGGGCCAATGGAATGTTTATCACAATTTGTTAAGGTCTTTTTGAACACAGCGTACAAAACACACGTCCGTTCACAACAAATACTAAAAGCGCTGTGAGCGTCACAGATAACCAGCCGAAGCGAAGAAAACTTTACAGTGAGCGTGAGCCGATGTAAATGTTAAAGAGAGAGCGGGCAATAACAGTGAGAGCGTGTCGTTGATTTCGTTGCTGGGCAGCGCGTCGGTATTTTATGCTAACATGAGCCGCTCTCAAAAGCTCCATGCGCAAGCGAAAAGCACTGTCAGCTGCTGGCTGCCTACCGAATGATGATGATGTCATAATGCACATGCTTAACGGCTGTTTGAAACACTGCTTATGGTGGCAATGAAAGTGAAGACAGAGATATGAAGCCATGTTATTAGTAATGCCAGCTAGCACATGCCTTATCCTAATCACAGCATTCCAAACATGGCCATGTCATTGGCTGATATTATTGCCAGTGGCAGGAAAGAAACAAAACAAAACAAATTTGTTGCGGGATTTTGTTTTTAGTTTGCCTTGAGAATTAGTTACATTTTATTCACATAAATATATATTTGTTATGCAATTGTTTTTTTTTTTTTATATATTTTTTGTTGTTTTTGTTTAGTTGCGTTCAAGATAAGAAGAGAATTTCATTAGTTGTTCAGTGTTCAGTGTGTATTTTTGTGTTGTTTTTGTTTTTGTTTTTTTAATGTGTTCTAAATAAATAAAGGGAATTGCTTTTATAATTTTGTTGTTTGTTTGCTTTGTGTGATACATACATATATAATTGTAATATTAAATATACATAGTTCTAAGAATATTTATTTGCTTTGTTTGTTTTGTTTTTGTATTTGTTTTCACTGCAGCAAGACAATTTTTCAAATGGGTATCATACAATAATTAAACATTTCAATTTGTCTTTTGATTATATCGCCATTAGGTGTTTAACATAGGAAAGCATTTCATTTAACTAGACAAAGTATATTAGTGTGTTGTTGCATCGATATTGCATTAATATTATTATTCTAGTATTAACGGGATAAATTGGGATTATTCTTTCGATCTTACTTGCTCTCATGCATAAACATATGTTAAGGCCCTCGCGCTCAAGTACAAGTGGGTGTAACACACACTCTCTCTCTCTCTCATTCTCTCTGTGTGTGTGTGTGTGTGTTTGAGTGTGTATTGTTTTATAGTCTATGGGGAAGTGTATGAAATGTGATTTATAATTGGTTTTTGTTTTTACAATTTGACAAGCATGCTAAATAATTTTCTAAATACATTTAAAAAATAATCATAATTTATTTTGCACATGGATAAATACAAATTACAAATATAGATGTATATATTAAAAAAAGATTACCACAAAAAAATATATATATATATTGACGCCAAAAAATAATATACACAGAGAGAACACTACTACATTTAAAACAAATGACATAAGCATAATCAGAATTGACGACTTCTACTACAAAAGTCCCTTTTGCATTAGATCCTAGGTATGTACGTGTGTGTGTGTGTGTATATAAGCACTGATATCTGATATCTGTGTGTGTATGTGTGTGTGTGTATATTGTTTATATAGGCTACGATTACATTCTCTCCGAATCGAATTGGACATTTAGGACAGTATCAGCAAATAATTTCAGACAAATAGTTTGTTTTCTTTTTGTTTTTTAATAAATAATACCTCACGATTCGTTGGCTCAACGTATTAAACTTAACTTATAAAACAACTGTGCATTAATTGGGCAATAAACACAGGTTGGAGCAGGCGGCGACTCCCAGCAGTGGATCTCGTTTGTATCTGTCTAAATAATGGTATCATGCTCAATACCGCGTCTTCAAATTTTGAGGGTGTTTCTTTCCTTTCTCTCTATTACGTCTTGAGGCCCATTGGCGCACAGAGAGTTCGACTTGCTCTCGCATTAATTTATACTCGTATGTACTAGGATTTCTTTTCTTCTATATAATTTGCAATTATATACGCTGCGTCTGGTTCAAGTTAGACTCGTTTGTTTGCTCGAAAGAAAAGAACGATTGCAAAACATATATCGTAATTAAATTTAAAACGAATCTGTTTTTTGTTTTTGTTTTTGTTTTTGGGATCATTGATATCGAATTGCTTTGCATTCAACGCGACGCTCCGTTTTAGCCAAAAATTCACCATCGTTATCGTTATCGTTATCGTAATCAATCATAATCATTTCTCTTTTAGTTGGTTGTCTTAGTTCTTAACTAATATTACATGCACGCGTTTTTGTTCCGACTCCTCTCTTTATATCTCTTGCAGTTTTGCCTTCTTCTTTATACTGCGTACATTTAGTTTTTTTTGTTTTTTATATATATATGTATATAATAGAGTGTATATAGTTTTTATAAGCTTTTTGTTTTCCTGTTTGTTAGTTAGTATCTCTAGTAACCATAATTTGCTGCTTTCTTTTGCACACGTATATATTTCCAACCACACATCTCGCTTGGGATGATCCTAACTCAATTTATAAATAAATACTCCCACACACATTTAGCTATATATCAGTTTTTTTGTTTTGTTTGTTTTTTTTTAGATAGTTTCGAAAACAATCTGGTTTGGTTTCCTTCCAACGGATTCACAGCAACGATATATCTAAAAAAGCGTAAGTATATCAATTAATGAACATTATCAGTGAGCAGCAGATTGATTGGGATTGAATACCTTTATTCTCGTGACTATCAGCAGTGACTAGCGTGGTGGTTGTTGCCGCTGTGCTCGTCAGCAAGCTGTTATTGTTGTTTATATTATTGTTGTTGATGTGTAGATCTTGTGACTCAATGCTCAGATCGATCAGCTGTGTAACATCAGCCGGAGTCACTGCGTCCTGCAGCAGATTGATGTCGCTGCAATGAGTAAGTAAACATTTAGTTCATCGTCATAGACGTCATAGACAATGATGCATCTACTCACTTCTTGTTGTTCACGTTCTCAATGTGGCCATTGCCATTGGCCACTGCTGCAGCTGTTGTTGCCACCGCCGCCACCGTCACCGCTGTGGCTTCCACATGCAGCTTGCCATTGCTCACCTCAAACGGTTGCAAGTTCTTGGCATTCTCATCGATAATCATGTTGGAGAAGCTGTTTATCAGCGAGTTCTCCTTGTCCAGCACCGCTTGCTCATACATGGCTTGACTGTTGGGCGGCTCCGTTGAAGACGACGAATCCACAATAGTGGTGTCTGTGGGCACCACGGCATCTGTGCTGCTGCTGCTGGGCGAGCCGTCAGTTGAGTTATTGCTGCTGCTGCTGTTCGTGTCGTTCTCTTTGGGCGCGGCCTTTGAATCCGTGGATTCCTGTTCAAAATATACAAGTGTTTAGTGTGCTGTCGTTGAAATGCGGTCAAGGATTCAGTGCTACCTTGGCGGGCGTGGCAGCGGCGCCGCCTTTGCGTGTGCGCGACATGATTGCCTCAACGCGTTTGCGTCGCTCTTCGCGCTCCTTCTCCTCGCGCTTGAGACGCTCGGCGACCTCGATGCGCTGCTTCTCGGCCTCTTCCTTGGCCTTCTTTTCGGCCTCCTCGCGCTCAATGCGCTGGCGCTCCTCATCTTCGCGCCGGCGCTGCTCCTCCTCGCCGCGCTGTTCGGCTTCCTGTGATTGAATTGTACAATTTATATTAGTATTTGTGGATGCGGTTCCCTAGTACTACTACTAATATATTTTAGTTCACTCACCTCGATGGCCTTGCGCAGACGCTCCTCCTCGCCGCGTCGCTGCTCCTCGGCTAGGCGTGTGGACTCCTCCTCGAAGAGGCGCTGTCGCTCGGCCTCCTCCTCCTGTGCCTTGATTTCGGCCAGACGCTCGGCCTCAAGTCGTTGGCGCTCCAGTTCCGCCTGTCGTTCGGCCTCCTCGCGGGCCAGTCGTCGTCGTTCGGCCAATGCGGCCTTCGCCTGCTCCTCAGTCGTGATCTTTTTGGCTATCATCGATGCGGTCATCAGATCGTTGCCGCCATCCAGATTGGGCACGGCCGACGGTGGTGTCAGCTCACGCACCTCTGAGTTCTCCTTGCTGCCGTTGCGTGAAGTGGGCTTCTTTGGGCCAGTGGCAATGGGTTCCTGTGCGGGCTTCTCGTTGCCCTCGTCCGCCTTCTCCTCGACGTTGAGAGACTGTGTAGCAGTGAGCTCTGTTTGTGCCGTTGGCTCCACAAGAACAACGACAGCTGGCTCTGGCTGCGACTCGACCTGCATCAGCTGCTGCTCCTGCTCCATTTGCTCCGTCTTGACTGTGTTCAGCGCTTCCTTTTCCGCCTTGCTGACGCTAGCGGGCACTGGAGCTAGCGCATCCGGCACAGGGACCGCTGCGAGCAGCTCCTCTGCGGGCAGCTCTTCAGACTCCTTGGCCACACCATTTGCCTCCGGTGCGGAGACAGCTGCTGCTGCAGCAGTTGTCACTGTTGTTGTTGTGGTGCTGCTGTTTGTCACAATCATGGATGTGCTCATCGGCGCGGGCCCCTTGATGGTTGACTCCTTGGTGCGGCGATTAATACGCTCCATGCTGGCGGTGCGACTGGGCTGCGCCTTTGAAGCGGATGCTGCCTTCGGTGGCAGTGTTTCCTAAAAAGTAGTTTAAAGAGCGCCAGTTTAATATGTGTTTTATGCTAGGGTATTTCTGCCCGCTAACTAACCCGCTTTGAGGGCGTCTTCTTTTCGGCGCTGTGCATGCGCGATGAGCTGGAGGTCACGATCATTGAGGTGGACATGAGGTTCGGAGTTCGTTTGGGTGTCGTTTGTGCTGTAGACGTGGATGGCGAGGCGGCATTTGTTCCCGTTGCTGTCTTCACCGGCGGCCTATTGTCCCGCTTCAGTTTGTTGAGCTCTGCAAACAGGCAGCGAATGTAAATGGAAAAGTTCTTGGAAAAGTTACAAGTCAATGCATGACTTACCCTCTAGGGACATGTTGGTGCCGGCTATGCTGGCTGGCCGGGGCTTGCGTGGCGCCGTTGCCGGACGCCTGTGCACCTGGCCAGCTGTGGACAACGTTGTGGATGTGGACATTGCGCTGCCGGGACGTGAGCCGCTGAGATGTCCATGTCCGCCGGGTGTCACATTGCCGGAACGCGAGCCTAAAGCGATTAAGAGGCCAACAAGGATTAGTTTAAAGCCAAAATGTGCACTTAGATCAGTTGGTTTGCATATATATATAGTATATTATGAACAGGTGAGCACCAAATAATAATAATTATAATGTGATATATGTGATTTGTGACCGTCACCACAGAGTTTGTCATTGGGTAGAAAAATATAATATAGTAAGTAAGACCAAAAACACAGAAGTAGACAATAAGAAACAATAAAGTGCCTAAAAACAAAGTACCAACAAATATGGAGAAACAAAATACAAATATGGAGAAGACACAAAGCATAGACCAAAGTAACCTATGGGTGGGTGGGTGTCAGATTGGGTGTGCGTGTGTGTGTAGGGAGTGTACAATTTGCAATGCCACCACTAGAGTTATATATATGTGTGTGTGTGTGTGTGTATGTTTAAGGGCAACAGTGGATCATCAATTGAAAACATACGAAACGAACATACAGTTTTTTGGCAATGCTCAGCACACAATATGCACCAATGTGGAAATCAGTTTGTTGTTTTTCTCGAGTGATATGGAAATTGTTGCTCAGATGAACTAAAGACTAGAGCTAGAGACCAACGACAACTATTACATATGATATGACATATTAAATATATATTACTTTTATAAATACTAATGGTATTCATAGTTATATATAGCTGTTATTTACAACTATATTTCACGCGTTAAGGTGAACAGATGAAAATATAAATGGAAATTTGCTGTTACTTTTTAATTATGTTGTTAAACAAATTTTAGTTTTAAGTCTATATATGTTTCTTAATACATTTTTAGCTAGGTTTCAGTTTGTTTGTTCTCTCCAGCTCTAATTGAAGCCCATCTTTGAATGAACGTGCTTCGTATGTCTTCCTACAGTGAATACAGTCATAAGACGCACTGTATTTGTGTGTGTGTGTAAGTGAGTGGGTGTGTGTGTGTGTGTGTGTATCAAATTAGCCAATTTAGTGTTGTGTAAGGCAATAAGAACCCGAGAGCTACTTAATGGAAACAGAGTTGTTGTTGTTGTATGGAATGGACGCTATGCTAGAACTATGCACCACAGTAGATATAAATAGTTATGTGTTGGGTGGTTGGGTGGGTGTTATGTATTTTTGGTTGTTGTTTGTTTTGTTCGCACACACCTGCATTCACTAACAAACTAGAAGAGTTCATGAGCAACAATGAGTTTGGATCGAGGTCGTGATAACGGTAGTGGTGGTGGTGGTGGTGTTGTTGTTGGTGGTGGTAGGGGTTAGTAGTAGTAGAAGTAGAGATCGCATATTGCTGCTGGGCACGCCTAGTTGCGTTCGCGGACGCTGTCGCATAGGATGTTGAGTTGAGGGATGAGGCAAATGATGATTGAAGATATTTTTTAGTTGCTGCTGTTTGCAAGCCAAGATTGGATTGGCGTTGGTTGGTGCTGTTGTTGTGGATGTTGTTGTTGTTGTGCGACCACGTATAGCTAATCTGTGTCATGCTCTTACTGGAGTCGCGCGCAACGCTGCCCAGCGGCCGAAAGCTGGTCGAGATGCCACCGCCCAGCGAGAATTTGCCACCACGCTCCCGCTGCTGCTGCTGCTGCTGACAACCAGCCAGGTGGGTCATGCTGCGCGACATCACACCCGTGGCGGTGGAGGCGCCACTAGCGTTGCCCGAACGCTTGGGCCGACGACGCGTGCCTGACGCACCCAGCGATGCCGTCTCGTCCAGCATTTCCAGTTCTTGTTCGCGTCGCTCCCGCTCCAGAATGGCACGCATATGCTCCCCATTACGCCGTATGGGCTGGGCCAGCTGATCCAAGCGATTCATGGAGTAGGCGCGTCCTGTTGTTGTTGTGGTATCGTTGTGTTGGTCGTTGTGATATGTAAAGTGGAGAAGTGGTTCAGAAAGTGTTGATGAATCAGTAACAGAATCATTTGTTGTTGTTGTTGTTGGTAGTGGTGGTGGTGGTGGTGCTTGTGGTTCCTTATGCAGCTATATTTACAGGAAGACGTCACACTTAATGCGTACAAAGTTTGCTACGGAATGTGTCTGTGTGTGTGTGTGAGTAAGGATCTGGATGGGTTGTCAGTTTAAAGTGTAATGTGTGTGTGTGTGTGTGTGAAAATTGTAGCTGATAATGATAATATCCGGGCAGGCAGCTGCAGCTTAGAAGGTATCAAAAAGCAATAAGAATAAGACATACAATTCGCCCCGAATTCGCAAACCTCGCAATTGTCACAGAGACAGACGGTCAGTCGTTGTGGTGGTGTTTTGTTGGTGGATTCAGGGGGGTAGCAGCTACAAATGAACCTACTAACTGAACGTTGGATGAGCATATATGTAAATGTGGTATGTATGGATGATGAAAACACAGCTTGAGCATGATTATGAATAATTGGTATGGCAGTCGCAGAGCTGTAGAATTTTTATGATAGAGGGGGTGGGTTGGGAGTGTTTGGGGTCACGATCTTACCTGGTGTTCGGGGCGTGGTGCTCAGTGAGCTGCGCGAACCGTAGTGCCCGTCTCGAGGGCTGGGTATTGTCGGCATGAGGTCCGTTTTCCTGCGGTAAACGCTGCGGAACATCATGCTCTGTGATGTGTCAACGATATCTTCTGCAATTGTTCGGTTTTTGTTTTTGGGATTTGTGGTTGGTTTTCATTTTGACTGGGACTGAGCTCAGTTTGATAAAAATAGAAGTAAACTAATGCAAAATGTTGTATCATCGAGTAACCAAAAGCAAAGGCTTAAGCAATAACCATGCCGAGAGTAGGAGTGGGGAAGAGACAGAGAGAAAGATCTACTAAAATTGGGTTGAAATCAAATGCTTGGGTGGGGCCGCCGTTTTGGGTGGGAGAGCAATACTTAGCGCAAGGCAGGTTAGGGCTGTACAAAACCTAATTGCAATAGCATTATGCCTATCGATAACAATTATATCGATACATTTATTAGAGGTATTTCGTGCTAACATGCAAATAATTAATGTGTAATAAACATTTTCTAATAACACTGAATGCCTCTAATACAATTATCGATCATATCAATCGATAACTAACGATTATACCAATCGATAACTAACGATAAACATAATTCGGCAATGATTGACTATGTCAATCGATAACTAGCATACAACTAGATAATTATCGATAGCACAAATCGATAACAGTCGATAGTTTTCTAGATCGCCTTGCGACAATTATACAAAGGGTAGATTAGATCATGCAAAACATGGGCGCATGCCGGTTAGGAGCTACAGCGACAGCTTTTCAGGTTAGGGCAACAAACAAAAAATAGAGAGCTAGCTATACGTAACGAAAACAGGAGAACAATAGAGAAGAGGAAGAGTAGAGAAGAGGAACCCTCACCCTTACGATATGAGTTATTGTTGTTGTAGTAGTTGTTGTTGTGGCTTGCAGTTGTTGCTGCTGTTGTATTTTGTCTGTGCGCAGTTGTGGCTGTTGTTGTTGTTGTGGAAGTCAGTTTTTGGGCGTTGTTGTTGTTGTTGTTTTGAATGATGGGCGCTGGCCCATCAATATTGATCTCGTTGCCGGCAATAGATAGCGAGAAGCGCTTGGGCGGCTCATCATTGGAATAGCCCCAATTGAATACCTCGTACATGGACGAAGATTTACGGCGATGATCTGTGTGTGGTTGTATAATGGGGCAATTTGTACAGAGAGAGAGAGAGAGAGACAATAATAATATATAATGACAAAAATTAAACAGGCAGTGTATTCGTGAAGAACTGAAGATTACGCAGTGACTGGGGTTTTAGCATTGACAGGTGGCTATGTGAATATAATATATATATATATATATAAAATTATATATTGCAAATCAAATTAAAGTGTTGTTTTGGTGGCGGTTTTGGGAAATCAAGTTAATAAGTTCGCACACAGCTGCAACAGTTCACAGGTACTTGGGAAATTGGGGTACATATAGAGTACGTATATATAGAGATAGAGATATTGTCACGTAACAGAACTGAGAGTTGAGAGTGGCGTTTTTGGTAAATTACAAATACATTATCTAACGTAAAGTATTAACTGCAAAATAAATAGTTAAGTGTGTGTAGAGTGTTTCGTGTGTGTGTGTGACTTTGTGGCTGTTCGACCGGATGTAGTATTGGCGAGATCTACGGGCTAACTCACCATCGTGTCTGTCCGTGGATGAGGAGGCACGCTTCTTAGCACCACCATCGGCTAGTTCACGCTCGGAACTGCGACGTGAGAGCGTTGCGCCCGCTACGTTCGATATGGATGTGGAACTACAAGGGGTATATATATATATAAAAACAGGGCATATAGAGTGTTGGATTTGTGGTTGATGGCTGGCATTGACTCACCGTCGCTGACTCCAATAGGTGCTGGGCGATACCAGACCATAATCCGCCGGCACATCCAACAAACGTGGCGTTGACGACCCAAAAGCGAAAGCAATCGAATTTCTATCGCGTTTCTTTACCTCTATTCGCGATTCGCGCTCCTGCAAGAATTGTGACAAAAGTGAGTGAAGCATGAGCTTGAATTAATGTTGCACTCTCACGCACCATATTCTTTTTGAGTATGTACTCGCGTCGCTCCTTTTCGGCCTCAATAATGGCCCTTTTGCGCTCCTCGACGAGATGTCGCTTCTCTGTGTCGCGTACGCGTATCTCGTCGATGCGACGACGACGCTCCTCCTCCTTCTGTTCCCGGTATTTTTGAGCCGCCTCGGCTTGGGCGCGCAACTCTTCGATTTTACGCTGTCGCTCCTCGTTCTGGCGATCGCGCGCATATTTCAGTTTCTCTTCGCGATCTTTGGACACTGTCAAATAGTAGTAGTAGTAGTAGTAGTTATGATAATCATTACTCAAATGTTCAAATACAGACAATTTTTTAATCAGCAACAAAGATTGTTTGCTACCTGTGGCAGAAATCGATAAAGCTTTTGCTCTATACATTCTCTTTATTTTCATTTATTTCTTTTTGTTTTTTTCTTGGCATTTGCCGGCGACTTTTACAGCGCCTGACGTCATCGCTCGCTTTGTTTGCATGTATGTGGGTCAATTGACAACAAACTACAATAACAAAATATGCAAACACACTCACACACACACACACACACACACTCAGGTCGCCCCCAGTGCGATGAGCAAATATGGCAAAAGAAAATGTAAGCGCACAATTTTATTAAAATGACATTGGGCCGCTGTGCAAAAAATAAAAGCAATAAAAAGAGGCTAGACCAAAATGTTGGTCAGCTACAAATTCTGCGCATACTGCGTTGTAATCGGCCAATCGGTCAGTTAATCGAACTAATATATGTACGATAGTGTGCCGTTATCGTTCCGCAATTATTTATGGAATTTTCAATGACGTAATTGAAATGCAAAATATGTACTCAAAACAATGGGCACAAACTACAAACTAAGCCTGAATCATTTGCAGCAGGCCTGTTTCTTCTTCTGTTTGTAACATAATGCAAATAGATTTATCAGCGCTCAAGGTCACAAAATGTGGATATTACTTTCGTACATATTCAGCTGTTCAGATAACGCTGCTTATCAGCTGCTGCTAATGATCATGCGGCGGCCGGGATGGCAAAAGAAGCACACCCCACCCCTTACCAACCCAACTCCAACAACAACTAACTTGCGCATTGACAGATGCGTCATCTGCCATATGAGAGAGGGTCGCCCACCTCAGTGAAGCAGTGCAGAGTGCAGTCTGTGTGTTCTCCATGGCGGCAGCGTGGGCTGCGATTGCAAGCTGAAGCTTGGGCAGAAGAGTGTGGATGCTTTGAGAATTGCATATGCCCTTGCAGAGAGAATTATCATTTTATATTTCTATTATACACATGTTCTTGATCAGTATCACTGGTAAAGTCCGTCTGCCTGTTTCTATGCAAGCTTATCTTGCACTTTTGAAGCTATCTTAAAGAAATTTGGCAGAGATTTGTTTTCGGTCGAAAATTAGGTTTCTATATTGAAAATCATACTGAAACTGAAGGAAATATAAAAAGAAAACTAAATAATTGTATAAGAAACTATTTTGTATTTAAGAATATATTTCATCAGTCAGCAATCATATGTATTATGCTCCTAAGATAATCAAAAATGTACTTTTTATAAGACCAAGTTTCCTAAAACATTGGAAAGTTGAGCAACTTTTTGAAAAACACACAAAATACTGCATTTTTTGTATGTATTTTATCTTTTTCAATCGAAAATAAATAGTTCCCTTCACTATTTTGTGTAGTTCTGAGCGCGGTTAGAGCATACAGCAGTCGAGTATGCAAACTTTATATAACACACAAACACACACACACATATATACCAATTACATGCATAATAATAATAATAATCATAGTACTATATAAAATGCTTTTTGTTACCTTTGCGTTCGGCGCTCCCCTCTCGGCTTTCGGGTCGTTTGGGTATGTTTTCCACTGAAAGTAAATAACAATACAAGAGCAAATATAAACATGAGTTTTAGTGTTTTGGTTTCGTAAGAAATAAAAACGTTCGTAAATTGTAAAGTTCGTATGTAACTGGTCAGTTTTTCCAACAATTTTCACTAGTTTCTTTCATTTGCGAACACTCACTCGAAGAAGTCCAAAACGAAATGAATATTAATATAGGAAAAACCAAAAAAAAAAAAGAAAATCAATCGGCTTCTGTTTTGCACTTGCACAGGGCAAGGAAAAAACACGCATTTGATAAGTTGTCGAGCAGACGGGTGGAGGGAGGGAGGCAGGAAGGTAGGAAGAGCAAGCGACAGAGAGAGAGAGAGAGGGGGAACGGACAAACACACACAAACAAATGTTCAGCTGCAGCGCAGCTGCTGTTGCTGCTGCCTCACGAAGACTGTAAACGACGGGAGCAGCGAAAATGTTTTCCTCTGCTGGAAACTTTGAACGCATTTATTTATAAACTCAAAACTCCGGTTGACGTTTTGGTGGGGGAGGGGCAAGGGGTGCGGTACGACATGCACATCGTAGAACTCAAAGAAAACACACACGGGGCAAATTTCACCCATATGAAGCAAACACTTCTTCTGGCTTCTTCTTTTTTTCACATCGTTCGCTTTTTGAGTGTGAGTCGTCGTCGTAGTCGTTGTCGCTTCGTTCGCTGCCCAGTCGACCAGTCATTTTTTTGGCTAAAAGTCTTTGTGGCCTGCATTTTTGCAATTGTTTATGGACGCGCATGGTTTGGCACTTGAATTTGTTTGGCTGTTTCACGTTTTTAATGCATACCTGCTGGGTTATTCGAATAATTTTCTTGCTGGCCCTCAAGACTCGCCATATTCTCACTTAATATTTTTCTACATCTACACTTATCGATACTGAGCACACAACTATCAATACAACTACTCGATGACAAAAATACTCGATGTTTGCATGCGGGCAGAGTTGATATTTCGATCAACTAAGTAACCAAAAGCTGCATGCTATGTAACGCCGCAGTTCACTATGTGCTAAAAAATACCAATGCATAGAGGTGCAAAATCATCGATGCTTGTGGACATCAAGAGTATCGATAGTATTTCGATGTGCTTGCACCACTAATTGAATAGGCATCCCGCGTTTTGTTAGTTTGGTGCTAAAAGTTTATAAATTGCATGAAATAAAATGCCCGAGGAGCCGGAAACTGTTGTTAATGACAGGCGCAACAATTTGCCCTGGATTGAGAAATATCGACCGGTGAAGTTTGAGGAAATTGTCGGCAATGAAGATACAGTCGCGCGCTTGTCTGTTTTTTCCACACAGGGAAATTCACCCAACATAATTATAGCGGTAATGTAATGTAATGTATTAAAAGAGTAAATTAAATTAATATAATTATAACAGGGACCGCCTGGCGTGGGCAAGACAACAACCATACAGTGCCTGGCACGCATTTTGCTTGGCGACAGCTATAAGGATGCCGTCCTGGAGCTGAACGCCTCCAATGAGCGAGGAATCGACGTGGTACGCAATAAGATTAAAATGTTTGCACAGCAAAAGGTTACACTGCCGCGAGGCCGACACAAGATTGTCATCCTGGATGAGGCGGACAGCATGACGGAAGGAGCACAGCAATCGTTGCGTCGCACCATGGAGATCTACAGTAATACCACAAGATTTGCGCTCGCCTGCAACACCAGTGAGAAGATCATTGAACCCATTCAGTCGCGTTGTGCCATGCTGCGATTCACCAAACTGTCGGATGCCCAGGTGCTGGCCAAGCTGATTGAGGTTTGCCAGCTGGAGCAGCTGAAGTACGATGAGGATGGTCTCGAAGCGGTTGTGTTCACCGCACAGGGTGATATGCGTCAGGGACTAAATAATCTGCAGTCGACGGCTCAGGGCTTTGGCGATATAACGGGTGCGAATGTGTTTAAGGTGTGTGATGAACCGCATCCGATGCTGCTGCAGGACATGCTACAGCATTGTGCCGCCAACGATATACACAAGGCATATAAGATCTTGGCCAAGCTGTGGCGTTTGGGTTACGCTCCGGAGGATATCATCGGCAACATATTTCGTGTCTGCAAGCGCCTGGAAGTCGATGAGCAGCTGAAGTTGAACTTTATACGCGAGATTGGCATTACGCACATGAAGATCGTCGACGGTTGCAACTCTCTGCTGCAGCTGACGAGCTTGCTCGCTCGTTTATGCATGGTTGCAGAGTCTCATTAGCAGTTATAAACTAAAATCTAATTCCATATCTTAAGTTGCAACTTGTTGAATAAACGCAAGAATAATTAAATTTGATTTCGATACAAATGCGGAAGCTGCGATAAATGGGCTGAGATCGAGTAGTCGAAATGTAAGATTGGCGGTAGGCTGAACATCAATTCGATTGTGACGATACCAGCGTATATTACTTGCGCGTCTCATTTATTTCTAAGCTGCCACTTGCAACTTGTTGCACAAATGCAAGCAAACTTAGATTTGAGCTCGATAACAATCGCAAAAATACTATTACTAAGAGCCGCAGCGATAAGTGCGCCTAAAATCGAGTAGACGATAGGCTGATGTTTCAACAATATCGACTATGTCGATACCACCTTGTATTTCTAGTTGAATTTTTTTCGCGGACGGTCTAACAATAAAATAATTAAAAAACGGAGACGACACAGCGCATGCAAAATGCAAATGCAAACGTACAAATTGGTGGTCGTCGGCGGTGGCGGCGTTGGCAAATCGGCCATAACGATACAATTCATACAGGTGAGCCTAGCAGGCATCTCGAGCCTGGTGACGTCGTCGTTTAAGCAAAAGTGCCAGTGCTGCGCAAGTGATTTGGAAGTTGACAATAACAGTGACTTTTAGCGGTGACACATGCTAGCGTCGCGCATCTCTAAAAGCAGGGGCGGGGCGCGGCACAACGTAACAAGTGGGCTGTGGACCCTTGTTTTGGCCAAAAGCAACAAGCTGTATTTGGCAATATGTGCGTTGTGTGCTACATATTTTCAAGCATAGATCATCTTCACACGCACACACACTAAAAAAGCGCAGTAGAGAAAAAGTCATGTGTTAAATGGGAGCGGCTTAAGTTGCAGCTATGATTAGGTGAATGTGTGTGTGTGTGTGTGAGGTCAATTTGTTGTTGGCCCCCTCGTCATGGTCACGACCACGACCGCGGTCTCTTTTGGCCATCGTCTACTCAATATACACAATGTGGCAATGCGCGGCGGCCGTTTTGCTATTTATTTTTAGTTATTTGCGTCATCTCCATCTTCTCATGCCACAACCATTCATATGTATATTTACACACACACCAACACACGCATATACACACAAATATATTCTGTGTACACACATTTGTTGTTGTATTTTTTCTATGCACAGATTTTCTTTAGCTCTATTTTTCGGCTGTTTGAGCTGATAAAAGTGGCATCTGCGTGTGTAAACAAATCAAAGTGCTACCAAAATACAACAAAAACCCAATTCCAAATTCAACTAACAACTACTCTATTTTCCACTTGAAATTACAGAGCTATTTCGTCACAGACTATGATCCCACCATCGAGGACTCATACACAAAACAATGTGTCATCGATGACGTGCCAGCCAAACTGGATAGTGAGTGCACCCGTATAATATTACTAAATTATATTATTATTAAACCATTACGCTTTCAGTACTGGATACGGCAGGGCAGGAGGAGTTTAGCGCTATGCGGGAGCAGTATATGCGCTCGGGCGAGGGATTTCTGCTTGTGTTCTCGTTGAACGATCATTCCAGCTTCGATGAAATACCAAAGTTTCAGCGTCAGATCTTGCGCGTCAAGGATCGCGATGAGTTTCCCATGCTGATGGTGGGCAACAAGTGCGATTTGGAGCATCAGCGTCAGGTGTCGCTGGATGAGGCGCAAAATACGAGCAGAAACCTATTGATACCCTATATTGAGTGCAGTGCCAAACTGCGCGTCAATGTCGATCAGGCGTTCCATGAGCTGGTGCGCATTGTGCGCAAATTTCAAATAGCCGAGCGACCCTACATTGAGGAGGGCTACAAGAAGAAGGGCAAGAAGAAGTGCTGCCTGATGTAAAACGAGGAATCTCCTGCTGCCACACAGCAACAAGAACACCAAGAACAACAACAACAACAACAGCAACAACTACCAGATGAATATAACGAGTATAACACCAAATTTTAAATTAATTAATCGCGCGTCGACTGAGCTATATTAGATTCCGAGGAGCCCCAAAAACCAAGTAACCCAGTTGACCGACCCATCAAGCAAAACGAAGTGCATTTTATATACCTGCCACCTGCCCAGTAGCATCAACGAATCGAATAAGCTCGCCCCCAGCCACGCCCAGCTCGCCAGTTAACTAAACTAACTAACGCAACTAAGCAGAAATGGAAAACTCAAAATGTCCTTGCGTCCAAACCAGACACACAGCACATACATGAATACATTTATAAATGCATATATATATATATATATATATATACATACATATATATTTTTGTAATATTATTTGTTGATCGCATGGCAACAATTAAGGACAACAATGTTTTATTATTATGGTTAGAAATTTTGAAGTGAAATTTTGTGTGCAAAACGCCATTTGTTTAATGCGATTATTAATGCAATAATTGAGCCAAGTTTTTGAATGTTTGTTTTGATTAAGCCAAAAGTAATGTGTTATTGTAATTTGTATTGTTATTTACTACTAATATAATGCATATACGCATACGATTACATATATACATATACATAATACTACATATGCATAAAATTCAAATTTTGTTACGCGTAATCAAAGATTGTGTTGTGTTTGAATAACAAATTGAGTGCCTCGTTCTCGTTGCATTTAGCCAGCGCATTGATAACAACAAATAACAACAACAAACCAACCAACCAACAAACAAACAAACAAACAAAGCAACAAAAACAATTTAAATTGTTTTTTGTTATAATTTTAGTAATGATATTTATAAACGAACATCAAACGATAAAAAAAATGAGAAACGCACAATACAATAATACATATTTGTAAACCTCTTAAAAATTATTCTATGTTTTTTATACAAAGTGTATTTTTACAGAATAATTTTTTTATCAAATGTATATGAAGCGTTTTTAATTGTGTATTCTTGTTTAACTCTACACTGCTTAATTTAACGAACCTTTTTAATTTATATTATATATTTAATACAAAATATATGCGCAATTCTAATAAATACATACAAAACTTAAATGCTTTCAAAAGTTTTACAAAAAAACCGATTTTCGATTGAAATTAGATAAATCGTGCTCAAGAAGGTTTTTGTATTTTAAATAGTGTTGGGGCTATGAAGTCTGGAAAGTCCAGTGGTTTGGGATATTTATCAACAGAAAATCGAAAATTCGTAGGTGCTTCTGATTTGATCTAATATAGAGGTCAAAACATGATCAAAACTGCCTCGGGAATTAAAATCGGATCAGGTTTGACAGAGTTATATGAGCTTTTAGTGTTGGAAAAGCATTTCTAGTAACTTGATTATGGTTATGGTTTTTGATAGAAAATATGAATTTTTGAAGTGTTTCAGATTTAAATGCAGATCTAATATAGAGGTCAAACCTTAACAAGAACTGCATCGGGAATGAAAATCTGACCAGTTTTGAAAAAGTTATGGCAGTTTGAAGACCTGTAAGGTCATTTCTGGGATACCTTTATCGTAGCTTGTTTTTGATAGAAAATCTAAATTTATGAAGTGCTTCAGATTCAAATGCAGAATCAATATAGAGGTCAAAGCATGATCAAAACTGCCTCAAGAGCCAAAATCGGATCATTTTTGACAAAGTTATGAGCGTTTTATGTATTTGAAGCGCATTTCTTAGGATTTGGTCTTTATCATTCTTGATTTACTATAGAAAATCCAAAATCTTGAAGTGCTTCAGACTGAAATTCAGAATGATTATTTTAATTATTGCTTAGTGACGTCAGAGAATTGCGTCGCATCTGTTGTCTATATTTGGTCGCATCCTTAGAAGTGCCAAATTAATTGGACGGCAAGCGGCAAGTGTCCAGTTTGCTTGGGTATAAAAGCAGCTGCGACTGGCTGAATAGCTCAGAGAAGACAACATGAGTCCTAAGAGTGAAGTCCTTGTTGCAGCCGTGCTCCTTTTCCTGCTGGCCTGTGTGGAATGTCAAGTGAGTATGAGAGAGAGTTTAATTTGCCAGTGATTATAATATATTGTCTACAATTGCAGCTGACATTCTCGCCGGATTGGGGCAAGCGATCGGGAAGTGCTGGCGGTGCTAGTGGTGCCGGTGGCTTCTTTGAGCCGCAGCAGGCCAACTGCAAGACCTCCAACGAGATGCTGCTGGAGATCTTTCGCTTTGTGCAGTCGCAGGCGCAACTCTTTCTCGACTGCAAGCACCGGGAGTAGGCGCAAGGATAACAAACAACAGCAACAATAGAAGACAAGCCTATTAACCATATACGATATAATCAATACGATATAGTCCATGTTTAATGTAATGTATGCATATTGTATGTACGAGTACACGAGGTAGTCGTAGTCGGCATTTAGATTTTTAGAGCACTTTCCGTTTTCGTCTCTCAATGTGACAATGTAACTGAAAAGCCAAAACTGAATAAATAAGCGCATCCGTATATCATTGTAATCATTTCAGAGGTTCAGATCATAGATATGCAAACCTTTGAAAAGTTAGAAAAGCACAGTGGATAAGAGTGTCGAAGGAAATTTACCTTTTAGACTCCTTTCAAATTGTGTAAAACTATTGGATAAAACACTTTTAAAATGTGTAAAACCTTGTTTGGTTATATTTTTGCGTATTATTAGATCAGCTCAAAGCTAGTCTGATATATAGGCAGACCTTGGGCAGTTTAAACCGCTTTCCGGCCGGAGTTCAACGGGTGCTTTACCCTTTTCAAGTTCAAGCCATCTGTCATCATTGACTGGTTTGTTTTTTTTTGGCCACAAATTAAATAAAACAGATAATACAGATTGACTGGCAAAGGCAATTGGATTTAATTTCGATAATTGCAACAATTAAGACCATCAAAAGCTTTATAATCGCTGTCATAATTCTATTTGTTTAAGTTGGGCATAGTCAGTGCTTCATATGCAGCGTTGAAGTTCACTTGCCAGAGAAAATTCGAAGAAATATGTGCAATATATATCATCGATATACGAAATTTCGGATATACCTACTATGGATCTGCACATTTGTGAATCTGACGAACTGTAAGTGTTTTGAAAGCTGTTATCAAAATAATAGAGCAAATTGAAAAAGATTGCGATCGAGTGTTAGTTAAATTTAAAGCGCCAACATAAACAAATACGAGTGTCATAATTCGGACTGAAATGTGTCATGTAAACACAAACTGAACACAATTGCTGCACATAATCGGATAGCAAGCGTCAGTGGCCCAGTTATTTTAATTATCGAAAAAATTAACAAACCATAGCAAAGAGTGCTGGAGTGTTGGCTAGTTATTGTTAGCTGTTGATCATGCTTGATCAAAGAACATTTAGTTATGTCAAACACCAGCACAGAACTGCAGATATACAGTGGAACATCTCTAGCTTGACTGCCTGAATCAAAATTTGCTCTGACTCGAAATAAAAATTGGTAATCGAAAATCTAATTTATTTTAATTTTGTGAGTTTGGCCAATATAGTAATTTGTAAATAGTAATTTTTTTTAAATTTTAATCCAGCTAAGTCCAAAATTGTATGTCCCTCTGTCTGTCTGTATGGTCTACAATGCTGTAAGACCCTAGACTCATCAAATCTTACGAACATGATCTTAACATTACATTTTTGATAACATTTCCGCTGTATAGTAATTTAAATGTAACGTATATTAAACGATGCCCTTCTAGTCGATTCTCAAAAATTCAAGTAAGTCCGGCAGACTTTGATGGTTTTAGTAGTCTTCTGTAAATGTGAGGTGTGTATTTGTGTGTTGCTGTTATCAGAAACTGCTTTCTCACTAAGTGAGTCATCTCTGACTATTTTCTCCCTCTTACCCTCTCTTTTACAATATTTATTATTACTCTCTTATTGTCTAACTAATAAATCGTATGCTCTCGCTCTTCCTCTCTCTCTCTCGCTCAATCTCACACACTGTCTCTCTCAATCTAACACACTCTCTCTTTCAATATCTCTCTCTCTCTCAATCACTCTATCTCTCTCTCTCTCTCTCTAACTCTATCTCTATATCTCTATATCTCTCTCGCTCTCTCACTCTCTCTCACTCTCTCTCTCTCACTCTCTCTCTCTCTCACTCTCTCTCACTCTCTCTCACTCTCTCTCACTCTCTCTCACTCACTCTCTCTCTCTCTCTCTCTCTCTCGCTCTCTCTCTCTCTCGCTCTCTCTCTCTCTCTCGCTCTCTGTCTCTCTCGCTCTCTGTCTCTCTCGCTCTCTCTCGCTCTCTCTCGCTCTCTCTCGCTCTCTCTCGCTCTCTCTCTCTCTCTCTTTCCCTCTCTCTCTCGCGTCATTCTCTCTCCCTCTCTCTTACTAATTGCTCCCATTTCTACTATCTTTCTCTTGCTCTCCATAAGTATATTTTTGTTTGACAGCTGTTAGTTTCTTCTTAGCGAGGTCCCACTGTAATTGCAACACACGACACTTTTTATATATTTTGTTTTCCTGCCACACTCGAGAAAAGTCCACAAACGTTTTCGAACAATAATTGAATAATTCGCTAAGAATTAAGAGCTGGGCACAGTTGGCTGCACTGCAACCCAGTTGAATGGGTCAACAGTTGGCTGGCAACTCTCGGAGCAGGCACACACACCGACGATGCTGCTGGATGAGTTCTGTGTGAGGGTGTACTTCTGGCCATTTCTCTCGTATCTGGCCAGCATCAAGGGCTGGTGTCCGCTCTATCCGACAGGTTACTTTCCCGTCTATTATCCATACAAACCGCCGCTGACGCTACCCCCATCCACATCCGTAGTGAGGCCAACGTTTCAGCCGACGCCGCCGTTTCCACAGACGCCCTTTCCAACGATACCACAACCAACGATACCGCTACCAACTGTACCATTTCCCACGCCGCCATTTCCCACGCTGATCTCGTCGACAAGCACAACGATTGGAAGCACTAGCACCACCGCTGGCAGCACTTTTCCAGCGCCCACGTGTCCCTCGTCGCCTTTTGTCTGCCTGCCCGGAGGAGTGCGTCCGCTGCCCGACTGTCCCTGCATTGATCCTCGCCAGCAGCAACAGCAGCCGCAGGAGCAGCAGCAGCAGCAGCTACAGCTCCAACTGTTATCGTCCACCTCGCAACTTGGTTCGGATATGATGGTCTTCATGCCGCTTAATCCCGCTCGGCGACGTCGTCGTCGTCGGCGCGCTGGACACTTGTCCTTCTAGACCCAGCACCTCAAATATTCGAACCACCAAACAACCCAAACACTAATCCCTGCTATAGTTGTACTCGTAGTTCGAATGCGCAAATAAATTATTAAAAAAAAGCAGAAAAAATACAATTGGCAAACTTTGCACACATCCTCAACTCTCCACAACCCATAGAACCACCCTCGCTCTGCTCGTCATTTCAGCGCAGCTGCAGAGCTGCTACGATGCACGCTCCCGCGAAGGTAGCTGTGTGCCGCTCAGCTCCTGTCCGGCTCTGATCCTGGCCTATCAGGCGGGCACAACTTCCAACGATTTTCAAACATTTGTGGGTCAATCCATTTGCGGCTTTGATGGCGCCAGCTTTTTGGTAAGCTGAAAGACGGCTTGATCATTGAAATAGGTTTTTAATTGAGTGCCCCGCTTTTCCAGGTCTGCTGCGCCCTGGAGCGCGCACCTATCTATAGTCGGAGTCCCAAGGAGTATCCAGCAGCTGGCGGCTTCTCTTTCTCCTCGCTGAGCGCCTCGACTACGCCGAGTCCACAACAGCAGCAGCCGCCAGTTGTCGTCTTTCAGCCCACGCCGCCTATCAACCAAGGTCAAGTGGTGCTGCGAACCACTGTGCCACCTGCTCTGCAGCCCACTGCATCCAGCAGCTCCATGGGCTGTGGCATTGGTGGCGCCACCACCAATCGCGTCGTGGGCGGAATGCCGGTTCGCAAAGGTAAGCACACTAAGAAAAAATACCAATCTAAATGGAAGGAAATATACATGAAGTCAAAAGCAATAGGTTGAAAGAGTAGGGTACTCGAACCCGGAACCCTTCATTTACAAGCCATATTGGTATTCTATTGCCTACTCCACCTATACCCAAAACAGGTGCCTATCCCTGGATGGCTGCTTTGGGCTACTACGAAGAACCGAGTCAGAATTCATTGAAGTTTCTCTGCGCCGGCAGTTTGATTAGTTCGCTATTCGTTGTCACCTCGGCGCACTGCATCAATCCCACGCTGGCACTGGTGCGTCTGGGCGCTCACGATCTGTCCAAGCTGAATGAGGCGGATGCTGTGGACTTTCGCATCAGGCGCAGCATTGTTCACGAGCAATTCGATTTGGCTGCCATTGCCAATGATATTGCGCTGATTGAGCTGAACGGCGAGGCGCCATCTAGCGGTAAGTAGCGCACGAATAAGATAAGTAACTTTAAAACAAGTGGGAAAGGATTATCTTCGGAGTGCCGAAGACTTTATACTCTTTTCGAACCTTTAGAAAATTTTCACTCTGCCAACTGCAGCACTTCATTAGCTGTAAAAATTGATATCATATGAATTTAAATTTTCTATTGAAATCTTAAATTTATTTCCAGTTGTATGGCAGCTATAAGATATAGATGTATGCTTGAATAATAAGTATCTGTGCAACGTTTCATCGCGATAGCTTTGAAAACATGGGATTTATGGCCAAAACCGACTTCCAGTTGTATGGCAGCTATAAGATATAGTGATCCGATCCGGTCGGCTCCGACCAATGTTATGTATGTTTGAATAATAAGTATCTGTGCAACGTTTCATCGCGATAGCTTAGAAAACATGGGATTTATGGGAAAAACTGACTTCCAGTTGTATGGCAGCTATAAGATACAGTGGTCCGACCGGTTCCGACCAATGTGCTGTCCGTTTGAATAATAAGTCTCTGTGCAAACGATAGCTCAAAAACTGAGGGACTAGTTTGCATACATACAGACAGACAGACAGACAGACGGACATGGCTAGATCAATTTGTTTTGTCATTCTAAGCATACTGGCAGTATCTTTTGGGGGTCTCCGACGCTTCCTTCTGTGCGTTACAAACTTCAGCACAAACTTAATATACTATTTTCTTCGAAAAGAGTATAAATATGCTCTGTTTTTGTTTTTAAGAGTTTATCTCATTCGCAAATAATACAATTTCATTCGTTGAGTGCTTAGAGACTTTAAAATTTGGTGCAATTGCTTATTTGTATTTTCCCGCATCCGATCAAGCGTTACTTTTTTGTGGCACGCCCACTTCTGCCCCTGTAAATCAGAAAATCCCAAAAAAAGCGATCGTTAACTATAACTGAAGATTTTCTTTATTAATCAGTAGAAAATTAAAAAAAATATTTAAGTTAATAAAACTTAAACATAAAAATCTTTCAAATCTATATCCCCTACAGTTTTGAGGTCACAAAATGTATTCTGGGAACAAAGTCGATCACCTTTAACTTGATCACTTGTTGATTGTTATTTATTTGTATTTTCATATACTACTCTCAGGCGATATCCGTCCGATTTGCCTGCCCGATGCGAGCCGGTTTCAGCGCGAGGATCAATTCGTTGGCATGAATCCGTTTGTGGCCGGCTTTGGAGCGACTCAGCATCAGGGAAGCACCTCCAATGTGCTGCGGGATGCACAGGTGCCGATCGTGTCGCGGCAGAGCTGCGAGCAGAACTACAAGTCTGTCTTCCAGTTTGTCCAATTCAGCGACAAGGTAAACAAGCTGCAAACATCATCATGATCATGATCATGATCGAAATTAGTAAATGTATTTTAATACTTGCAGCTGATCTGCGCAGGCAGCTCCAGTGTGGATGCCTGTCAGGGGGATTCCGGTGGACCACTTATGCTGCCGCAGGTCAGTTACACATACTCACTGACTCATTTTGAACCAGTTTTCTTTTCGGCTGCAAAGTTCCCCAAGGTGGTTCAGTTGGGGAACTTACCAAGCTGAAAAACTGATTTGTTTGCACACGCTAGTTCTTAGAAATATATTTATGGTCATGTTATATTCTGATTTTCAGCTGGATGGCGGCATCTATCGCTATTACCTGCTGGGCATCGTTTCATTTGGCTATGAGTGCGCCAGACCTGGTTTTCCTGGCGTCTATACGAGAACTAGCAGCTACTTGAACTGGATACAACAGACTCTACGCGTTGTTTCTAGGGGCAGAAAGCGCAGATCTATTGCACATGATTCTTCTCTCAGAAAAAGGAATGTTCCTTGAAATATATAACCTAAAAGTTTACTTCTTTGTTTATTGTGTTTGTTGCGAAAATGTTAAGCTTTTCGATTTAACTGGTTTGTATTTATCATATAATAATAATATTTCAATGATTTGATTCCCCCTATCATAAAAGTTATAATCAAATTTCCATGAACATCTCTATAAAATATAAATTTTTAACTCATTTGTATTACAATTACATTTTTTACGCCAGCGAGCGGGAAATTCCGAAATACTCTCGTACTCATATGTATATACTAAGTGTGATTTTGTAGTCAACTTTTTGTTTGGCAGATGAGCTTGATTTGTGCGCTAACAAATCTAACGGCAAGTAGCGTGTTGTTGTTTTGTTCTCATAGAGGCATTTAAAACCGCAAAAGTTCGGATCATAAATCAAAACGTAATTTAGTATTCCTTAGCTAACCGCCAAGTACAAATGCAGCTGTAAAAACTAGAATTAAATGACAACTCTTTGGATTGTGTATTCAATTATCGTAGCAGGAGGTCTATAAGTAAGATATACTAAATTAAAACGGATACTAAAGCCGGAACTCGCAGCCAGGAGCAATCACTTGACATATTTGTGAGACATTGTCATAAGTTACTCATCGTCATTGGGCCTATAAACAAAATTAGCTATTCCACTGGCCGATCGCATTCGCTGCATAACAATTGCGTTTTGGGGCTACTCGCAATTCCAGGCAGCTGCGCTGGGAACTCAGAATACAAGTCGCAAGATCAGCCCAATCTCTCACTAATCTCATGAGCTTTCTAACACAATGAATGCATACGAAACTCAGCTCAGTTGAGTTCTTATCTTGATCAATCTGTAGCCTAGAGCTGCCCAGTGAACAGTTTGTTAAGTGATTTCCACTCGAGTTGACAGCTGCAATTAGGCTGTCCCAATAGAGACGCTTAAACAGCTTCATTAGCTGCATTAGCTATAGAACCTAGCTTAAATCCGTTTAAATCTGACAAATAATATACTATTTATATATTTATGTATCAATCTGCTGCTGCTTGAGTCACTTTGCAATTCTTGAAATTGAGCAATGACAAACTGGCGCCAGATTGACAACTTTTAGTTCACGCATCCGCCTTGGATTAAAGCACTCTACATAAGTTTATATATGTATACAATTTGCTCATTAAATATGCATTTAAGGGTATAATTAAGCGTTGAACATTTAATAGATCAAAGTTGACATTTTTGATTCTATAAATTGTATATTATTACAGAGATTGTGAGTTTAAGTTGGCTTGACTTATTTACATTTTTAATTAGAGTTATTATCTTGAGTTTTGGTATTTGTTTATTTTTTAACAATATCTCTGTTGCCTTAAAAATGTTAGTCCCAAGCACTGCAGAGTATCTGCCAGTCCACCA
This sequence comes from Drosophila flavopinicola, assembly GCA_035042425.1. Lineage (NCBI taxonomy): Eukaryota > Metazoa > Arthropoda > Insecta > Diptera > Drosophilidae > Drosophila > Drosophila flavopinicola. Next base: position 2,322,876 of record JAWNLL010000134.1, on the reverse strand, counting down.
ACTCACTTACTTATTTGTTATTAAATATTTAACACAACTGTTGCTTAACTTCAATTGATTTATTCTCCAATTTGATTAAAATAGTTTAAATGTAATTTCTTTGTTTTCATAGCCGTTAGGGTATTTAATATTCGCTTACTGATTGCTTGCATTAAAAGTGCACTAATTTTTTAGCAAATTATTTGTATAATTAAAACATATTTGGAATAATTGCAATGCTATTATACAAATCGAATACAATCGAGGCTATTCACAGTAATTTGCATTCTAAGCGAGCGAACGAACGATTTGTCATCTATTTTAATCTGCTGTCGATGGGAAAGTGCACAAAATTACAGCTGCAGCGGCGAATTTGGTGATTTTTCTGTTCAGATTTTAATTGATATAGTTACAGAGTCTGTAATGCAATTGTGACGCTCTCCCGCTTTGTGTGTGAGAACAGCTTTCGCTGGCAGGGTTCTCATCGCTCATCGCTGTTGACTTGCATATAAAAGCGCGACTCTGTCCGGCGATCGCTTGAGTAAACAACGTTGCGAATTGGTCACGCAAAGCATACGTTTGTCGAAATCTCCGATTCGAATCCAAGAAAAGCTTGGCCCGGTCTAAAGACGCGCTCAGTGTGATAACGAACGGCGAGTCGACAACTACAACTTTGCCATATTTGATTACAAAATAATATAATAATAATAACTAAGCGCAATCGAAAATGAAGCTGCTTTTAAGTGTTGTGCTAACTATTGCCTATTTGGCCACGCCCACGCCCGCCCAGTTCAACCGCAGACAAGGTATAGACAGCAACATGTGTAAATCGTAGAACTTTACGCTTATTTCTTTATACTCTTTTCGAAGAAAATAGTATATTAAGTTTGTGCTGAAGTTTGTAACGCATAGAAGGAAGCGTCGGAGACCCCCAAAAGTTACTGCCAGTATGCTTAGAATGACAAAACAAATTGATCTAGCCATGTCCGTCTGTCTGTCTGTATGTATGCAAACTAGTCCCTCAGTTTTTGAGCTATCGTTATAAAACTTCACACAGACATTTCTTATTAAAATGTACAGCATATTGGTCGGAACCGGCCGGATCGGACCACTATATCTTATAGCTGCCATACAACTGGAAGTCGGTTTTGGCCATAGAGCTATCGCGATGAAACTTTGCACAGATGCATATTATTCGGGTTTTTTTTGCTGTTGGTAGATTTATGCACATGTTGTTATTTATTACAAGCACGTTCCACTGTATGGTTAATGACTGCAATTTGGCAAAGTTCGACAGAGTGAGGGAGAGGGAAGATAGAGCTGAATTTTTAAGTATTTCGGGCCAAGCAACCAAATATATATATCGGAGATTAGAAATTCCAGAATTAAAAGTTGTCCAGAAACTAGATTAAGCTTGAATTTATAATAATTAATGTTGATGGTTATGATAAAGAAACTAATCTAAATATTAAAATACAATAAGAAAAGCCTACTCAGACTAATTTCTACTGAATTTTGGTTGCCTTCAAATATGTACATTAAAAGAAGCGTAAATCTATAGCTGCTCAGTTTAGATCAGGGCATCTCACCCAGCCTTATGTTGACCTCCTTCTGACCCATTTCGTCTCTTTAGTGCGTCAGGAATGCATCACACCAGAGAACTACCGTGGCAGCTGTGTGGGGCTCAGCTACTGTCCACAGGTGGCCAATATCTTTCAAGTGACCGATAGGCGTACGGCCCAGAATTATGTGTATGCGCTGCAGCGCAACTGTGGCACACGGAGCGTTAACGGGGATCCGCTGGTATGGGATTAACTATCGCTACGCTTGCTCCATGAACTCTATCCTATCTATCTAAATAGGTGTGTTGCACGCGACCACAAACTACAGAGCGACCTTTCTCCTCAACCACAGAGGACTCATTTGTGCTGCCCCAGGTGCCACCGCTTACCACAGAGACGCCGCCTAATCCTTTCCTGCAGACCACCACCCAATGGCCAGCAACGAGAGCATCAACAACAACTTCGGCGCCGGCTCCTCTCGTCCAGCCACGTGGTCCATCCTGCCGTCTTCCACCCGGAACGATTGGTGAATGCGTGGGTAAGCTTTGAGTTTCACTATTAACCAACAAACAACAAGGTATAAGCCAACTATTAGTGAGCGGATTAACGTTATGGTTATTTCAAGCAGCTCTTAGTATTATGAGCTGCCTTAAAAAACATTTAAACATTCATGTTTGTATAATCCAGAATTTGTAAGGTACATTTCAGAATATAAGATCATATTTTAAATGTAGTAAAAGTAAAAAAATTTTTCATTTAGTTTTCTTTATCAAAATAATTTTTTTATTATGTACTTTTATGTAAACTAGGGCTTTCGAAACGGTATACTACAATACTGAAATATTTCGGTGAGGCTAACGTTATAAAATGTTTGGTTTAGAGTGCATTCAGCTTAAACTGATTGAGAATTGCAATGCATTTAATAACGAAACGAGCAAAAGTTAACTTTCTATGTGTTTGTAGCCAGCTTAAATTTTGTTCTTGTCAGCTTACTCAATCAGTTAAAGGATATACACCTTTGCAACTAGACCAAACTAAATACCACAACTTTTCTTTACAGAAATCAAGAGCTGTGCGCCTGTCTTGGATGAATTGCGAGCTAAGCAAAGCGATGCCGATTTTGCCAAACAATTGCAGGCCTCCAATTTGATTTGTGGTCGAGTGGGCACCCAGATCTGCTGTCCAACGGGTGAGGCGCCGCGTCGTCTGCCCACCGTGGAGGAGGGATGCGGAGCAACTCCGCAGGCGACCGCCTTTAAGAAGGTCGTTGGCGGCGAGCCGGCTAAACAGGGCTCCTGGCCCTGGATTGCACTGCTGGGCTACGACGATGGCTCCTCGTCGCCGTTCAAGTGTGGTGGCACCCTGATCACTGCCAGGCATGTCGTCACTGCTGCTCATTGCATCCGAGAAGATCTGTAAGCCACCCTTTGCTCTACATCTTTTTCGTAATGCAACAAATGGTTTGCTTGCTTTTAGAACATTTGTGCGTTTGGGCGAGCATGATCTTACAACGGATACGGAGGCACGTCATGTTGACATACCGATCGCTAAGGTAAATATGCCGTTCATCAAAAGTAACTACAGAGATAGTGAGTTATAAATATGCACAAAAATTTCCCACATTCATAACTTTGACAAAAATCTACTGATTTTCATAAGAAATACATTTTTGATCATGGTTTGATCTCTATAATGGTTCTGCATTTAAATTTTAGAATTTTAGATTAACTATCAAAAACAAGCCACTATAAGGCTACCAAGTACCTAGAAATTAGCTTCCAGTACTTCAAACACCCATAACTTGGCTAAAATCAATTTGGGATTTTACAATAACAATAACATATAACACAGGCGTGCCGAAGATTTTATACTCTTTTCGAACCTTTACACAATTTTCACTCTGCCAACTGTAACAGCGAAATATTAAATGACACATATCTTTGCTAATTATAACTCGATCGATTTGAAATTTCAAACATTGATGAGTTATAAGGATGTTCAAGTGTACAAGGAAATTTAAGGCGATAGCTTTGAAAAAATCGGATATATAGCTAAAACTGACTTCCAGTTGTATGGCAGCTATAAGATATAGTGGTTCGATCTTGCCAGTTCCGACCAATGTGCTGTCCCTTTGAATAATAAGTCTCTGTGCAAAGTTTCATTGCGATAGCTCAAAAACTGAGGGACTAGATCTCATACATACAGACAGACGGACATGGCTAGATCATGTTTTGTCATTCTAAGCATACTGTAAGTAACTTTTGGGGTCTCCGACGCTTCCTTCTATGTGTTACAAACTTCAGCACAAACTTAATATACTAGTCCCTTCGAAAAGAGTATAATGATAGTGAGATTTGAATATGCCGTAAGGATTCCCACTTGCATAACTTTGACAAAAATCAAACGATTTTCATGGGAGATCTGATCCGATTTTGGTTTCCGATGCTGTTTTGATCATGTTTTGACTAGCTTTTAATCTATGTATGTATATTGTTTGCTTACAGAAAGTGGGTCATCCGGAGTACAATCGTCGCAATGGACGCAGCGATATTGCGATGCTCTATCTGGAGCGCAATGTTGAGTTCACAAAGACAATCATACCCATCTGTATGCCCAGCAGTCCCACTCTGCGTGCGAAGTCCTATGTGTCATCGAATCCGTTTGTCGTTGGCTGGGGCAAGACCCAGGAGGGTGGCACATCCGCCAATGTGCTGATGCAGTTGATGATACCCGTGCTGAGCAACGAGGTCTGTCGCAGCAGCTATGCCAAAGTGAATCGCTACTTCTCCGACGATCAGTTCGACAAGGCGGTGCTCTGCGCTGGCGTCCTGACCGGCGGCAAGGATACGTGCCAGGGCGACTCGGGTGGGCCGCTGATGACATCCGAGGTGACCAACCAGCAGATGCGCTTCTATCTGATTGGCGTGGTGTCGTACGGCGTGGGCTGTGCCCGGCCCGAGGTGCCCGGCGTCTACTCGAGCACCCAATACTTTATGGACTGGATACTCGAAATGCTGCTGAATACGCCTTAGAGTGAACGAAGGAGCTCAGTCATTTTCTATCTATTCTTATGTGCTTAAAGTAAAGAATTACACACAAAGCGCTGCAAGCGCAAAACTCAAATATTTACCTCGATCCTTTTGTTCTCATGACCTCAGCGTTTGTACTTAATCCTCCAGCTGAATGCCTGGACGCACAGACTTATGCAAATGTGGCCCAAAGAGAAGATGCATCAATCATGCTTCTAATGATCGCAGCTAAAAGCAACCCTAAGCACAGATCTAGGGTACATATGTTAAAAGGTTGCCTCTGTTGTTTTTCTCTTTTGGACATGAACTGCATTCTAATTGCACTGAGAAGCTCACAAAGGATATGCATTCATATTTTGAGACAGACTGAGAACTAGAGCTGCCTTCTTGTATCATTTTGGCGCCATCTCCCCACAAACCCATTTGGCACGCTTCGTCTCCCCTTCGGTGCGTCTGTAATCAGATCAAAATGCCAGACGCATCCTTTTCCCTTTCTGAAGTCAGTCAAACGTCTGTTCAGTCCTTCAGTCCTTCTGCACCCGCGCATTTGTGGCCACATGTCTTGTGGCCCTCCTTTGTGATTCAAATCGCAGGAGCTGCCGCATCTGGCGCATCTGCAGTACTTTTACAATTAAGCTGATATCACAACATGAGCGCAATTCAAACAACAATCCTTTGTGCCCCGATCGTTTATCAATCGACGCGAAATTTGCATACGAAAATTCGCCCATCGAAATTTGCATGCGAAAGCGGATTTGCGAAACCTCAGAGAGGAACACAAGGGTGTTAATTTCATCATTAGCTGTGATATCTTTATTGACAGCGCTGTGCGAAAAGAATTACTTGCCAAGGATATAAAGGGTTGCAAAAAAGAAAGAAGATCACATCAACAGTCAAGAGGTGTACAAAGCTAAAACCCACAATCGCAAATATAAACACGAATTCCAATTGATTTATGGAGGGTAATTCTCGGTTAGCCATTTGAAAACGAAATGAGTCAATCAATTGATCAAATATGATATGATCTTTAATGCATCATTACAATGCAATGAAATGTTGTATTTACATTTCACAAACTATAATTTATAGATCTGGATATGTTCTTGAATGTGTTATTTAAATGAAGACATCAATTTTAGTTAGATAAAATATAGTTTCATATCAAATTGGTTCATAATTTAAGATCACGGAATAATTGATAATTGAAAGCAGCATATTTGTATTGATTAACTGAGTATAAATCTCATTTTTAGATATTTTATATATCATAAGAGCACAATTAAGATTTGAGGTTACATTATGGATACATAAAATAGAATTTTGAGATGTGATATGAGGCTATTCACAGTAATTTGCATTCTAAGCGAGCGAACGAACGATTTGTCATCTATTTTAATCTGCTGTCGATGGGAAAGTGCACAAAATTACAGCTGCAGCGGCGAATTTGGTGATTTTTCTGTTCAGATTTTAATTGATATAGTTACAGAGTCTGTAATGCAATTGTGACGCTCTCCCGCTTTGTGTGTGAGAACAGCTTTCGCTGGCAGGGTTCTCATCGCTCATCGCTGTTGACTTGCATATAAAAGCGCGACTCTGTCCGGCGATCGCTTGAGTAAACAACGTTGCGAATTGGTCACGCAAAGCATTCGTTTGTCGAAATCTCCGATTCGAATCCAAGAAAAGCTTGGCCCGGTCTAAAGACGCGCTCAGTGTGATAACGAACGGCGAGTCGACAACGTCGTGAGCGCGCAACTACAACTTTGCCATATTTGATTACAAATTATATTAATAATAACTAAGCGCAATCGAAAATGAAGCTGCTTTTAAGTGTTGTGCTAACTATTGCCTATTTGGCCACGCCCACGCCCGCCCAGTTCAACCGCAGACAAGGTATAGACAGCAACATGTGTAAATCGTAGAACTTTACGCTTATTTGGTTTTTTTTTTTCGCTTTTTTCACCGCTTAAACATCGCATATATAGAAATTTTAACGACTTAGTCCAAACACAACAAAATAAACAAGTTGAAGTGATTACGGGGCGAGTGGTCAGAAACCAGTTCCATTAGCAGCGACGCGTCTATAAAAATCTATATAGATATTATAATATTTTCGCAGTGATTACATACAAATTACAATTTCAATTTTGTTGTTGGTGTTTTGAAAGTTCGACAAGTTCGTTGCCTAAGTCTTTTGTTTTGATTTGATTTGATTTTATTTGCGTGTTGCTGGCGTTCGTTATTAAACTCGTCTGGATTTTGCCAAAGAGCAGCGCTGCTACAAATCAATATGTATGTGAACATTTTTGGCGTTACGCCTCAAGTTCAATCCGTAAAACCAGTCAGTGTCACTGTCATTGCAAGTTCGCACCAAGGTCAATTGACCCAAGCCGTAAGCCGGAGACGTTTCCTTACTGTGTGTTTATTTTCGGGGTTTTTTTGCTGTTGGTAGACTTATGCACATGTTGTTATTTATTACAAGCACGTTCCACTGTATGGTTAATGACTGCAATTTGGCAAAAGTTCGACAGAGTGAGGGAGAGGGAAGATAGAGCTGAATTTTTAAGTATTTCGGCCCAAGCAACCAAATATATATATCGGAGATTAGAAATTCCAGAAATAAAAGTTGTCCAGAAACTAGATTAAGCTTGAATTTATAATAATTATTGTTGTTGGTTATGATAAAGAACCTAATCTAAATATTAAAATACAATAAGAAAAGAAAGCCTACTCAGACTTATTTCTACTGAATTTAGTTTGCATTCAAATATGTACATTAAAAAAAGCGTAAATCTATAGCTGCTCAGTTTAGATCAGGGCATCTCACTCAGACCTATGTTGACCTCCTTCTGACCCATTTCGTCTCTTTAGTGCGTCAGGACTGCATCACACCAGAGAACTACTATGGCAGCTGTGTGGTGCTCAGCTACTGTCCACAGGTGGCCAATATCTTTCAAGTGACCGATAGGCGTACGGCCCAGAATTATGTGTATGCGCTGCAGCGCAGCTGTGGCACACGGAGCGTTAACGGGGATCCGCTGGTATGGGATTAACTATCGCTACGCTTGCTCCATGAACTCTGTCCGCTAAGCTTTTCCTATCTTTCTAAATAGGTGTGTTGCACGCGACCACAAACTAATCCAGTCACAGAGCGACCGAATCCTTTCTTCTCAACCACAGACAGTTCATTTGTGCTGCCCCAGGTGCCGCCGCTAACCACAGAGACGCCGCCTAATCCATTCCTGCAGACCACCACCCAAAGGCCAGCAACGAGACCAACTGCAACAACTTCGGCACCGGCTCCTCTCGTCCAGCCACGTGGTCCATCCTGCCGTTTTCCACCCGGAACGATTGGTGAATGCGTGGGTAAGCTTTGAGTTTCACTATTAACCAACAAACAACAATGTATGAGCAAATTATCGTTATGGGTATTTCAAGAAGTTCTTAGTATTATCAGCTGACTTTCTACATTCAGAAAAGACCTTAAAGTATTCATTTTTTGTATAATCCAGAATTTGTATGGAATATAAGATCATATTTTAAATGTAGTAAAAGTAAAAAACAGTTCTTTTAGTTTTCTTTACTAAAATTTAAATTCAAATTTTATTATGTACTTTAATAGAAACTAGGGCTTTCGAAAAGGTCTACTGCAATAATAAAATATTTTGGTGAGACTAAAGTTTAATGGCTGAAAAGTAGTTATAAAATGGTTGGTTTAGAGTGCACTCAGCTTAAACTGATTGAGAATTGCAATGCATTTAATAACGAAACGAGCAAAAGTTAACTTTCTATGTGTTTGTAGCCAGCTTAAATTTTGTACTTGTCAGCTTACTCAATCAGTTAAAGGATATACACCTTTGCAACTAGACCAAACTAAATACCACAACTTTTCCTTACAGAAATCAAGAGCTGTGCGCCTGTCTTGGATGAATTGCGAGTTAAGCAAAGCGATGCCGATTTTGCCAAACAATTGCAGGCCTCCAATTTGATTTGTGGTCGAGTTGGCACCCAGATCTGCTGTCCAACGGGCCAAGCGGTGACCACAGCGCCACCCGTCAATCCAGTCAACTACGCTGAGGTGCCGCGTCGTCTGCCCACCGTGGAGGAGGGATGCGGAGCAACTCCGCAGGCGACCGCCTTTAAGAAGGTCGTTGGCGGCGAGCCGGCTAAACAGGGCTCCTGGCCCTGGATTGCACTGCTGGGCTACGACGATGGCTCCTCGTCGCCGTTCAAGTGTGGTGGCACCCTGATCACTGCCAGGCATGTCGTCACTGCTGCTCATTGCATCCGAGAAGATCTGTAAGCCACTCCTTGCTCTACATCTTTTTCGTAATGCAACAAATTGTTTGCTTTCTTTTAGAACATTTGTGCGTTTGGGCGAGCATGATCTAACAACGGATACGGAGGCACGTCATGTTGACATACCGATCGCTAAGGTAAATATGCCGTTCAGCAAAAGTAACTAAGGAGATAGTGATATATGAATATGCTCTACATTTTCCCACTTCCATAACTTTGACAATAACAAGTGGGGAACGATATCTTCTGCGTGCCGAAGAATTGCCTTTAGGCAATTTTTACTCTGCCAACTGTAACAGCGAAATATTAAATGACGCATATCTTTGCTAATTATAACACGATCGATTTGAAATTTCAAAAATTGATGAGTTATAAGGATGTTCAAGTGTACAAGGAAATTTACGGCGATAGCTTTGAAAAAATCGGATATATAGCTAAAACTGACTTCCAGTTGTATGGCAGCTATAAACTATAGTGGTTCGATCCTGCCAGTTCCGACCAATGTGCTGTCCCTTTGAATAATAAGTCTCTGTGCAAAGATTAGTCGCGATAGCTCAAAAACTGAGGGACTAGATCGCATACATACAGACAGACAGACAGACAGACATGGCTAGATCAATTTGTTTTGTCATTCTAAGCATACTGTCAGTAACTTTTGGGGGTCTCCGACGCTTCCTTCTATGTGTTACAAACTTCAGCACAAACTTAATAACTAGTCCCTTCGAAAAGAGTATAAAGATAGTGAGATTTGAATATGCCGTAAGGATTCCCACTTGCATAACTTTGACAAAAATCAAACGATTTTCATGGGAGAACTGATCCGATTTTGGTTTCCGATGCTGTTTTGATCATGTTTTGACTAGATTTTAATCTATGCATATATATTGTTTGCTTACAGAAAGTGGGTCATCCGGAGTACAATCGTCGCAATGGACGCAGCGATATTGCGATGCTCTATCTGGAGCGCAATGTTGAGTTCACAAAGACAATCATACCCATCTGTATGCCCAGCAGTCCCACACTGCGTGCCAAGTCGTATGTGTCGTCGAATCCGTTTGTCGTTGGCTGGGGCAAGACCCAGGAGGGTGGCACATCCGCCAATGTGCTGATGCAGCTGATGATACCCGTGCTGAGCAACGAGGTCTGTCGCAGCAGCTATGCCAAAGTGAATCGCTACTTCTCTGACGATCAGTTCGACAAGGCGGTGCTCTGCGCTGGCGTCCTGACCGGCGGCAAGGATACGTGCCAGGGCGACTCGGGTGGGCCGCTGATGACATCCGAGGTGACCAACCAGCAGATGCGCTTCTATCTGATTGGCGTGGTGTCGTACGGCGTGGGCTGTGCCCGGCCCGAGGTGCCCGGCGTCTACTCGAGCACCCAATACTTCATGGACTGGATACTCGAAATGCTGCTGAATACGCCTTAGAGTGAACGAAGGAGCTCAGTCATTTTCTATCTATTCTTATGTGCTTAAAGTAAAGAATTACACACAAAGCGCTGCAAGCGCAAAACTCAACTATTTACCTCGATCCTTTTGTTCTCATGACCTCAGCGTTTGTAGTTAATCCCCCAGCTGAATGCCTGGACGCACAGACTTATGCAAATGTGGCCCAAAGAGAAGATGCATCAATCATGCTTCTAATGATCGCAGCTAAAAGCAACCCCAAGCACAGATCTAGGGTACATATGTTAAAAGGTTGCCTCTGTTGTTTTTTCTCTTTTGGACATGAACTGCATTCTAATTGCACTGAGAAGCTCACAAAGGATATGCATTCATATTTTGAGACAGACTGAGAACTAGAGCTGCCTTCTTGTATCATTTTGGCGCCATCTCCCCACAAACCCATTTGGCACGCTTCGTCTCCCCTTCGGTGCGTCTGTAATCAGATCAAAATGCCAGACGCATCCTTTTCCCTTTCTGAAGTCAGTCAAACGTCTGTTCAGTCCTTCAGTCCTTCTGCACCCGCGCATTTGTGGCCACATGTCTTGTGGCCCTCCTTTGTGATTCAAATCGCAGGAGCTGCCGCATCTGGCGCATCTGCAGTACTTTTACAATTAAGCTGATATCACAACATGAGCGCAATTCAAACAACAATCCTTTATGCCCCGATCGTTTATCAATCGACGCGAAATTTGCATACGAAAATTCGCCCATCGAAATTTGCATGCGAAAGCGGATTTGCGAAACCTCAGAGAGACACACACAAGGGTGTTAATTTCATCATTAGCTGTGATATCTTTATTGACAGCGCTGTGCGAAAAGAATTACTTGCCAAGGATATAAAGGGTTGCAAAAAAGAAAGAGGATCACATCAACAGTCAAGAGGTGTACAAAGCTAAAACCCACAATCGCAAATATAAACACGAAGGATCATTGTAAGCGAGCGAATTCCAATTGATTTATGGAGGGTAATTCTCGGTTTGCCATTTGAAAACGAAATGAGTCAATCAATTGATAAGATATGATATGATCTTTAATGCATCATTACAATGCAATGAAATGTTGTATTTACATTTCACAAACTATAATTTATAGATCTGGATATGTTCTTGAATGTGTCATTTAAATGAAGACATCAATTTTAGTTAGATTGTGGGTGCATAAAATATAGTTTCATATCAAATTGGTTCATAATTTAAGAGCACAGAATAATTGATAATTGAAAGCAGCATATTTGTATTGATTAACTGAGGATAAATCTCATTTTTAGATATTTGATATACCATAAGAGCACAATTAAGATTTGAGGTTACATTATGGATACATAAAATAGATTTTTGAGATGTTATATGATGTTTAATGCAGCGCAAACTTAAGGAATCTGTCTAAAAAGATTAATTTTGTAGATATTTGATACTTTAGTCAATATTCAACTGCATAAAAAGGTAAAAACAACTATTTTGATATGGTATGATCTTTAAAGCAATACTTAAGATCTAAAAACCTTGCAAACAAGTCAAAATATAATTGCATTGAGATATGATCTCAAGCTGATCGCTTAAATGCCGTAAAAACTGAAGTTCATTTTGTGGGTGCATAAAATATATAATTTTTATTACAGAATAGTAGTTGTAGATCACAGGGTTTACGCACTAATTATTGATTTAATTCGTCATTAAACTCTAAGCAAATTGAATTTATTTTAATTAAATTGCACTTGAAATGTCTACGTTCTAAAAACTGGCACTAGTTATAGATAGTTGCTAAAGGATCCTTGCCGCATCTAAACCTCCGGTGAAGCTGCACTCCGTTTGAGCACCTCGTTCAGGGTGGGACTGAGTGCCAGTGCAGGATTGGCGACGGCAATAATATTGTCACCCGCTGCCGAGATGACCTGTACTCCGGCTGCTGTCAGATCCACCGTTTCGACCAGGTGCAGCTCGCTGGCTGGATGCGATTCACAGTGGTGACTGGGCCTGGGGCAATTGTCCAGCGAGGATAAGGGCGAGCGTTCACTTTCCAGACCATTGCCCTGTTGGGAAGATTTGGGGCAGAGTTTTGCCTCTTACTCAGGACATTCTCTCTCGCCGCGATGGCCAACACATACTCACTGGCATGGGCGGCGAACTCGAATTGCTGAACGAGAAGCGCGAATCGTTGTCCTCAAAGTCCGCCGTCTTGCCCAAGCTGCAAGGATAATCCAAATTAATATATATGCAAAATAGTACAGTTAGTTATTACTCACGAGAACTTGGCGATTTCGGTCAGATCGAAGGGCGGCTTGGCGAACTTTTGGTACATGGCAAACAGATTGTAGCGCGAGTCCTCGACAGCTTCCTTTGAGTTTTTGGATTTATTTTTGCAAATGAGATGTTGGATTAAAGTCGCTGGCAGCATAAGGATAACGAAAGCTAAGCGAGGCAAGCATTGGTTTTTTTTGGTATTTTTGGCAAGGAAGAAGACGAGTTGTTTGGTTGGTTCTCAAAAGCGGGCATATTTATTTATTGGCTCAACGAAAAGGTACACAACATATTGCAGCAAATAAGTATAACAAAGAACTAGCCACTATATAACCGGAAGTTGTCTAAATATATGACTAAAACTAAAGAACTATGTTATGAAATTTAGTTGAAAAAGTAGTTAAAGTTGGGTTAGTTTTGAAAGATGAGAAATCTACAATAGAACAGCACAGATATCATAACTATAGAAGTAACAACAATTAAACTAATAAATACTATATAGTCAGTAAAACAGAGAGCAACAAAAACAAAAATACTCAAAAATCAGACTAGGTTATGTTTAAGTTAAGCAATTTACAAAACTTGCGAATACTTAGATTTCAAACTACTAAGAGCAGCAAATAGAGAGTTACATTTTGGTTATACCCTTGCAGATTATATGATTACTTTGGTTAGTAATTAGGTAGCTTGACTGGTCTTTATGCTTTAGACATATCGGAACAGCTTATCATATAGGAATTAACAGGATCGGAGGATCATATAGGAGCTATCGGTTGTAAGATGAGTCTTATATAAAACACACTTTTGTGTTCCCCAATATCTCTTAACTAACATTAACATTATGAGTGCTATGTTTCAAACAAAAGTACTAACATTGGACTACTTGATCTTCTATAGGAATAAATAAGTAGAAAATCGATTCTAGCCTGAAAGTTGTTTCGAATTTCTAAGTTTTTCTCAAAAAATTCTTAACATATGACTAGTACATTATATATTGACCAACTTTTTTAAAGAACCTTTTCCAAAGATATTAACTGGTGTATAAAAAAAGCGTACATCTGCAAGGGTATTTAAACTTCGGCATACCGAAGCAATCACAACTCTCTGCTGCTCTTTAAGCCATGTTTACTCGACATTCCAAGCAGAACCGCTTAGGCAAACGTTAGTAAAGTGAATGACCGTTGTTCGCGGGACAAAAGCTGCAAAGCAAAATGTGGTTAACAAGTTGAGAAGGTAGTTGTCATAGAAACTGCCACCTTTCCCAAAGCGCTGAAGCAGAAGCGTTAGCTGAAATCGAAAGCTGAAGCACAAGTGAAGTTATGGCTCATTGGCTGACTGCTGCCTTACCCGATTCAGTTCCATGGGCAACTGTGCCGCCTCCGTGGAGGATAAGCGCTGCCGCTTGACGGGCAACCCAGACGCATCACTGGACTCACAGCCCGGCTGAGACGGCAGCTGGGTGAGCAGATTGCCATAGCGGGCTATGCTCGCCGAGTGGCCAAAGCCCGCATCCTTGACAATCTGGCGAGCTAGAGGAAAGAGCTCGTCACGGCGCGTGAGCAGCCAAATGGTTTGCGGATTGCGACACAACTGTGCCGCCGCCTCATTGACGCACACCTCGTGCAGGGTCAGCGGCTTCTCCGGCCGCCGCTTGCAGTCGAAGCGGCCATAGATGGCCGAGTACTTACGTATCTCGTCCAGGCGTCGCGGATCGTGCTCAGCCATGGCCAGCACCTGCTCCAGTTCGCGTGTGGTGCGCTTCTTGGAGGTCTGGGCGCGTGGCTCCCGCTGCGGCAGCTGCCGACCGATCTTGGCCGCACACATCGTGATGCGCTGCACCTGGAGATCGGTCAGCACGGGCGTTAGCTGCGGCGAGCTGGAGGAGACCTGATGCAGGGCGGTGCTAGCGGTGGTAACGATGCCACCACAGGGTGTCGCCACATTGCTGGTCAGCGTCGAGGCGGGCAGCACTAAGGGAGAGGGATTGCTTTGGGGCAGGGATTGCAGCACGGGCAGCGTCTGCAGAACGGGTGCTCCAATCTGTGAGAGCAGATGGGAGCTGGGCGCCGACGTTGTGGCCACCGGTGGCAAGGCGCTAGCGGCACTGTGGAAGGAAGAGTATTTGCTGCGCGGCAGCGCTGGCGTCGTCTCGGGATTAAAGAGCAGCGAAGGCTTGGTGGGCGTCTCACAAAGACCTGGCAGACGGAAACGAAGCATATGTTAGACTCCTCTCAAGCAGAAAGCACTTGGAACTTACCCAGCTGCGGCAGCATGGGTCCTTGGAACAGGCTGGGATTGTTCGCCCACTCATGCAGCGCCTTCTGCAGGCGTCGCACATGCAGCGGCTTGGAGGCCATGCCCACCAGTGCCATTATTTCGAGGAACTCCTCCTCGCCAGCATCGTACAGCTGCTGCACATCATCGCCGCCCATCTCCAGCAGCGTATCGTAGTAGGCCAGCAAACTGGCACGCTGGAGCACGCGATACAGCTGCACCTCAGCCTCGTTGCTCGGCCGGGATGTGGCGATCACTGCAAGAAAGAGTGGACGGGATTTTTAAAAGTGACGAGTGGGTATAAACTAATATACATTCAGTTGAAGATTCTATTTTATTTTTTATAATAATTATTTATCTATGTGAGTTATGAAGAAGTTCAAATTAGCTAGCTCTTCGTTTGATAAACATAAAAGTACATTCAAACTTTCAGCTCTCTAGCTCTGTTAGTTTCCGAGATAACACTAAAAACATACACAGATCGATAAACTGATCAATTTTACAATTGCTGATCCGGAATATTTGTGCTAACATACTTTCAAAGTTGGAAGATGCTTACAAGAGATACCCATTTCTATTAGCTACAGAGTATACAGCTGATATTTATAGAGTTCTCACTCGCGTCCGTTCTCACAATGTTGCGAGTCCATAAGAAAAAAACTTAATTAAATTCGCTTTTTTTTATATAAACTCAAAAAAAAACAAGTGAGAACGTTGCAGTCGGGCGGAGCCGACTGCGTAATACTCTGATACCATTTTAAGAACAGCTGAAAGCAAGTGAACAGAAAATTTTTGCTGGTGTTTGGGTGACCCGAAATCGGCATTCCAAGTTTTTGGGAACGGGAGGGGCATGGTCGATCTTAAGAGGGGGTGACCAGAAGTCTATCTACCAATTTTGGTGACTCTAGCTCTAAAACTGTGGAAGATATAAGCTTTCGCGATTTTTGGGGGCGGGAGGGGGCGTGGCCCCAAAAATATTTGGCCGATCTTTAGAGGGAGTGACAAGAAGTCTATCTTACAAATTTCTTGACTCTAGCTCTAAAACTGTGGAAGATATACATTTTCGCGATTTTTGGGGGCGGGAGGGGGCGTGGCCCCAAATTTTTTTTTACCGATATTTAGAGGGGCTGACCAGAATTCTATCTTCCAAGTTTAATGACTCTAGCTCTGAAACTGTGAAAGATATAAATTTTCGCGATTTTTGGGGGCGGGAGGGGGCGGGGCCCCAAAATTTTTTGCCGATCTTTAGGGGGGCTGACAATAAGTCTATCCTCCAATTTTGGTGACTCTAGCTTTAAAACTGTGGAAGATATACATTTTCGCGATTTTTGGGGGCGGGCGGGGGCGTGGCCCCAAAATTTTTGTCCGATCTTTAGAGGACTTGGCCAGAAGTCTACCCTCAAAGTTTGGTGGCCCTAGCTCTTAAGCTGTGCGAGATATAGGCTTCCGTGTTTCGTGGGGGCGGGGTGGCTGGGGGCGTTCTAGTGGGCGTGGCCGGAAAATCCAGGACGCAATCTTTTGGGCTGGTCAGCCCTAGTCTAAATTCCAAATTTGGGGACTCTAGCTTCAAAATTGCGGGAAATATACACGTGTTATCGAATTGTGCATTCATGTATATCGATTTTCGCGATTACGGGGGCGGGAGTGGGCGTGGTCAAAATTTTGTTTCTGTAATCTGTAGAGGACGTCACCAGTAATATATATTCCAAATATGGTGACTTTAGCTCTAAAACTGCGGGAGATATAAGCATTTCAAATTAATTTTGGAGGGGGGGCTGGTGGGCGTAATAATGGGCGTGGCCGATTAACCTAGGATCCAATTTTTTCGGGAGGTCACCAGCAATATACCTACCAAATTTGATTACTCTAGCTTCAAAATTGTGGGAGTTATTCACGTTTAATCGATTTGTGATTTGAGGTGTATCGACATGTTATCGATTTGCCAGCCTCCCAGTGGGCGTGGCATAAATTTGGAATAAACTTGATCTGAAGCAGATAGCTATAATCATAACGCAAAAGATTTCAAGAGTCTATCTAATATCGTTTCGGAAATACGCGCGTTCATCCAGACAGACAGACGGACAGACGGACAGACGGACAGACGGACAGACGGACAGACGGACAGACGGACGGCCTGACGGACATTCGACAAAACCAATATACTATGAGTACCTTCGGTATCAGAGTATAAAAAAAACTCGACCGACGTCTGGACCGTAAACCCTTTTTGTGTGCAGCAACCAAAACCAAAAAAAAAACCAATCAAAAAACTAAAAAAAAACAAGTGAGAACGTATGAAACCCGAAAAAGCGCACAAAAAGGACTAGGCAAAAGTTGGGAACGCCGTCGAAGGCCTCATCTGCATAAACAAATCTGAGCCTGTGTGTGTGCGTGTGTGTGTGTGTGTGTGTGTGAGTTCAACCCTTTCGCTTTCAAGGACCAGAACTCGTTAGAAATGCGTCACGCATCTGCAAGAAGGATCGCAAGGATCATTTATAATCTTTTTTTTTTCGTTTTTTTCCGCGTTTTTAACTTGCTTTTCAGCTACAAAATGTAAATGTTTTCGTTTCTCTTATTTTCGTGTGAATTATGGAATTGTGCTATCTGCAATGCTTTAGCGACGATTTATGGCTAACGTTTGCAATACGAGAAGGACAGCAGAACTTAAAAGGCCGCCAATGAGCGACGCTGATGATTATGTCAAATCGTAAATAATTATGTGAGAATATTTTAGTCGCTGCTGCAATAGCTCAGCAGACAGTCTCACATCTCAGATCGCTCTCAGGTCTCAGTACCCAGTCGCCAGTCTTGAGTCTTCCAGTCTTGAGTCTGCAGTTCTGCAGTTCCCATTGCCAACTTTAATTAATAGAAAAACGAGCCAGGCCAACTAAATTATAACAAAACCGGGCAAAATCACAGAAAGCAAAAAAAACAAAAACAAAAACACACATCGATCGTTGCGACCGTCTTTTCTTCTTCTTCTTCTTGTTTTCATTTTCTTTTCCTTTTCTTTTTTTGTTGTTTTTGCTCATACGCAGACAGCTAGCGACAAGAAGGAGGATAAGGTTGTGGTTCTTGCCATGTAGCATGGTGTAGTTGCTGTTGTCACTTGATGCGTTGCCAATCATTAACCCATGATTGCATGCCTGTCACAATTTATGACACGTTGACAAACTACTGAGGCAGCCAGGCATCTTAAAAGCAGATCCATAAACTCCTTAATAGCCGCTACGCTTGCCAGTTGGCAAATAAATTCTGCGCTGCTTAAGCTTTTGCAAATAGCAGTTACAGCTCGGCAGATATTTTGTATTTCAAGTGATCAACTTTCGAGAATGTAAGTATTTCGAATTGGTTAAGGTTATAGGACGCTTGCAGTATGTTTTTGTTAACAACTAAACATATCTGTGAATATATATGTTAAGAAGTTAAGAGATTTTCTATACTTATTACTGCTTCAACGAGATGTTTCCTGTGCTTGAACAAAGGGACATTTCATATTGTGAAATATTTCTTTGATATTCACATGGTTGCTAGCAAGTCGAGTCAGTTAAGTTTAGAAAAACTTGGTATATAGAACCACAAGTAAATCTCAAAAGTTATTGGAGAAAAGCAGACAGCGAATGAGAAGATTTTTCTTGATTCCAAGAAGAAACCTCAGAAGAAATTAGAAATATATATTTTTTTAAAAATTTCAAGATAATGCATTCAACTTATATATTCATTACTTAAAATAATAGATTAGTTTTTACTACGTCTAAAGAGTCAGCTTTGATCAACTCTCAAGTAAGCTAAGACCAGTAAAATAATTCTGAAGAATTCGCTTTAGATATTAAATCGTAAGCTATATCAGACTCTGCTTCTTCTTCGCTTTATATACTCAATACATTTCTATTGAGAATGCTTGTAGCTTTGGGGGGTTAAGTAGACAGTCAACGCCACACTTCTTCTATGCCCAGCCCCTTTGGCTGCTGCCCACTAAGGAGTATTTAACGCAGACGCAGAAACTTTTTGCGTAAGACGGGAGTCGGGAGTCGGGAATCGGTAGCCGGGAGTCGGGATCGCGTGGCCAGATGGCGGAGCTGAGGGGACGGCATTTGCAGCAATAAATAAATGAGACGTGATTTCAATACACAAATAATGCGAGGGGCGAAGGAGGCAGGACGCAGGAGCAGCAACGCCGCCGGCAACTGGAACTGGAAGTGGAGAGCTGGCATTGGGTTGGGTACCGGCTATGGGTTGGGTATGGTCTGGCTATGGCTATGGGTTTCGGTTTGGGTTTGGGTTGGGGGGGCTACGATTGCTGTCCTGTGCGCTGATTGTCACTCGGGTTCGGGCTGCACTCGATTGCAGGCTCCGGCTTGTTGATTTTTTATTTATTTAATTTGCGGGTCGGTTCGCTTTTTTTGTTGCGCTGCACCAAGTCTGTTAATGTTTGCTGTTGTTGTTGTTGCTGTTGCTGTTGTCATTTGCTAAATATGTTGTTTTTATGCGATGGCAAAGATGAGCACAACAAAAAAAATTAACTGCAGTTGCTTTTTAGTTGGCACTTTGAAAGCAATAATGACATTCGACGCCACATACCAAGCTGCCTCTGCCTCTGCCTGCCTGCTTTCCAGGCTGACCAGGACGCAGTCTCCCAGTCTATGTACATGTGTGTGTGTGTGTGTGTGAGGGACGTCAATCGTGCGATCGCTTCGATTATGGGCAAAAAGCATTGGCGACGCAGACGCCGCCGAAACTATTTCTCATATACAACGATAAATTAAAAGCGACTTTTTGAACGACCAAATTCTTGTCGATCAAAATTCCATTGGTGGCAATAACTTGCCAGCCCAGCTTGGACCACAGCCAGTACGTGCCAATGGCCGCTGATGAAGATGAAGCGACCGACCACGGTCTTCAGTCCAAATCTTCGCCAGCAACCATAACCATAAACTGGCGACAACAGAATTGCCGCTGCAAAGAACTCTGATTTTGTGGTTGGCTCTGCTCAATTTGCTACCCCTAACGCAGCTGGGGTGAGTCCTTCTCTTGTTTTTTTTTTTGTTGTTCTCAAGTTACCCCTGAGCCGAGGAGCCTATCGTCTTGAGGGTAAACCTAACGGCTGCTGCCGCTCAACCGTTATACCTGCCTATCGCGCGCTTTTCATTGGACGCGTCTTTGGCAGAGGCGTCTGCCATTTCCATTTTAATGCCTACCTGGTGCTCAACATCTTCGGCTGACAATAGACGCCCTGCCCCGTGGCTTGAGTGCGCTACTCAGGGTGGTTGCTTCACCCCAGCAGCAGCAGCAGCACCAAGGATGTGGAAACCGGAACTCAAACTGAAGCTGCCAAGACAAAACGGCAACTTTTGCTATTGTTAAGCGGCAAAAGTCCGTTAGGTCGACAAGAAACAAGCTTGTTTAATTAAAAAGCGCGGGAAATTTCGCTTTACAATGGCTGAATTTTATATGCAGTGTGAATAAGTACTGAGTTTAAGGGGAGACCCTGAAGATTTGTCTATAAAATAACATTGAAACATTCAAATTTGCATGAATTCATGAATAAATGGCAACAAATCGAAAAAGTTTTGTTGGAAAAAAGTAAAAGAATGATAACATATAACTAAGAATTTTAATTGAAACTTTAAATGTAATTGAAATTCTCAATGTCTATATTATTATACTTTAATTAGATGCAACTCTAACTTTTACGGAGTAAATAGCCAGGATAAAAACTATATAAATTCATATATGGCTGCTTTCTTAAAAGATGTGGAAGAATTTTATATCTTTAATTTATATTATTAACTTATGTCTCAGTCAAAGTCTTTATACGAAATTTCGACACTATATATTTAGTTTTTATGAGTCCTAATTGTGCTTTCTGTAAATTTGCAGACAAATTACGAAATCCCTAAATTTTATTGCATTTTTTCAAGCACATTTGATAGAAAATCAGTTTTTCAACTGTACTTTTTTTTAACAATTAATTAGGCACTCAAATTAAACTTAAGGAAATTATAGTTAAATATTAAAAATTAATATTAAATATTGCCAAAGCGTAATTATTTTATATTATTATTTATAAAAATTATATTGCCATTTATGTTTATGTCCTATTGTAACACTTAAATTCCTAAGTTCAATTTGTAATTTTCCAACTTAAATTATACCCACAATTTTGCATCTCATATGCCTTTAAAAATATTATTCCCTGATCGTGACACTCACTTAGATCCAACTCAGTATCTACTTACATGTGCCATTTGCATTGCGTCCAAAGATTTTACCCTGCGGACTCAATATGGGACTGGAGGAAGCCGACGGCGCACCCGAGAGTGAACGCTGTCCCTCTGACAGACCGCTGGCCAAGGATAGATTGTGCATATCCTCCTGCTTGGTCAGCTCCATGCTGCCGCTTGTGGTGAGCAGCTGGGGCAGGCACTGGACGAGTGTGTTGGCCGTGAGGGAGCAACTGGAGCTGCCTGTGCTGCCCGTGACCACATTGTGACCCTTCGAGCTGCCCGCTGGCGAAGGAGCTGTGCTGGAAGTCGTGGCTGTGGCCACTGGAGCAGCTGGCGATGCTGTTGCTGTCGTTGTTGTTGTTATTGCTGCCGTAGTTGGGGAGTTTGCCTCCATTGTTGTGTTGTGTGGGATCCTGAGCAAGGATAACCAGACGAGAAGCAGGCACAAGCACAAGGTACGAAAACAAAATGCATGCAAAAACTCAAAACTAAATCAAAGGATGCACTACACAAAACTACACTACACTTAATAATGCTCGATGATTGTTTTTTGGTTGCTTAAGATCGTTGTTATCTTTTCTTTTCTTATTTTGCAGAGAGCTCTGAACACTCGTAAAGCGCGCTAGATTTCGATCTCTGCCATCCGCTCAGCTCGAGGCCAGACGAACTTCTGTTTGGCCGTCTGCTCGGGAACCCTTTTGCGCCTGCTTTCGTTTTCTTCGTCAAGGGAAACATCTTTGAGATACTTTCGAAGAGATGAAAAACACGTACATAAAATCACGCAGCAGACGTCGCCAGCAGTCGACCGAAAGGGTTAAAAAGGCATGGGCAGCGAACAAAAAAACAAACAAACAAACAAGAACAACAAGGAGAGGAATTTCTGTATGCGCAGCCGAACGAAGACGAAGACGAAGTCGAAGCCAACGAAGACGAAGACGAAGATGCAGACGAAGGCATTGGCGCTACCAGTTTCCACTCGACGAGACCAATGAGGGTAAGTTTTTCTGCAGACTCGTTTTGTGCTTACAATCGATCCGATCGCTGCTTATTAGAAGTCAGTTCGCGATTCCGTGCTCTTGAGTGGAATCTCGCTCCGCCTCTCAAAACTATCTCACAGATGCAAAGCGGCTGTCTTTTTTGGTTTTTTTGTTGGGTGCCAGCAGCCTGCCGACATTTTGAGATGTACCAATTTTTGGGTTCTTTATTTTCCGTTGCAAAGTTGAATACATTTAAAAATCCTTTCAAATGCATGTCAATTAATACCTAGACTACACTCAGAAAAAAATGGCAGAACGACATGAAAAAGGCGCGAAAATGCAATATTAGGCTATCCTTTTCCTGTGCACATTTCAAATGATTAAACCGCATTCTTTTATGAAATATGTTGAAACATTTTGCTTGTATTTGTCTTTTTTTGTATATACAAAAATAGTTTTACAATAGTTTTTTTGTTTTTATAATATATGTATAGTAAGTGTGAGGGGGGAATACTTTCAAAGATTGCCTTTTACGCTACGATAATCATTATATAGTTATAAAGTAAGCGACATTAGTAGATGTGAGATTATGCATAGAGTAGATTACACTAGGATGGGTTTACGTTAACAGTCGTTTAGATATAGATTAGAGAGAGGGGGGAACCCAGAAAATTTCAAATAAAAACCATCAGTCGTAGGCCATTCCCAGGAGGGGAAATGCCTACAAGTGCGGGGTTCCTGCTCGCCGCTGCTCGGCGCTACTCACTATAAGTTATTGACGCTAATGATCTGATTGATCCAGCCAATGAAGGAGGAGACCTTCACATAGACGCCGGGCACATCGACCCGACCGCAGCCAAAGCCCCATGAAACGAGGCCGGCCAGCTCGAAGAAGCCATCGTCCTGGCAGACCAACGGTCCGCCGCCATCACCCTGGCACGCATCGTGTCCCTCCTCGCCGCCCGCACAGAAACTGGACGCCGGCAATATGAAGATCTTCTCCGTGACCGCATTTACCTTCCGTATGCATTCCGTATCGCTGACAATGGGTATCTCCGCCTCACGCACGCGCAGCGGAATGGGACCAGCTATCGAAAGAGGAGAGAGAGGGAAGGAACTTAGTGAGATTGAGTGATGAGTAGGGCAGTAAACGCACCTTCGCCCATGTAGCCGTAGCCGGTGACCGTGCAGCGTTTGCCGGCCGTATGACTCACGCCCCTCGCCGGCAGGCAGACCAAACAGACGCCATCTCGCAGCTCCGCCTGGCCGTGCAGCTTGAGCAGCGCAATGTCATTGTCCAGCGTCTGGCTGTTGTGATTGTGGTGGATGTAGGTGGTGGCCACGCGCAGCGTCTGGGCGCCCGGACTGCCATACTTGCGGGTCAGATCGTAGTCACCCACGCGCACATAGATCGCATCGCCAGAGCGCACAATGCTGCAAGAGAAGATCAAGTTGCTTGTGACTGTACAAAGTTTCACTAAGGGATCAATTGCTACTCACTTGGTCACACAATGCGCAGCGGTCAGCACCCACTGGGTGCCAATGAGCGCCGCTCCGCAGAGATACTGATTCAGCGAGTTGATCAACGCCACCTGCCAGCACCACTCGCCGTTCTCGCCATCCTCGCCTCCAACCACACGCGCCCTCCGCCGACTGTAGTTCGCCTGCAGCTGGCCGGGATGCGTGTAGACGGGACGCGGATAGTACTCGGGATAAACGACGGCTGCCTGCTCCAGCTGCTCCGGCTGATCGTGGTAGGAGCGCAGCTGATTGCTCTGCACTCCGCTGCTGTCCACCAGATCGCCCAGCTTGTCGTTGTGTATCTGGATGGGCACAATGGCGGAGCCGAGCACCAAACGTTCATTGGACTTGTTGAGGCTGCTGCTGCCGGCACCGCTGGCAAAGGATGTGGCCAGCTGTCGAGCGGAGCGCTGCACGCCATACTTGGCCCGCGCATAGGTGACATAGTTGAGGGCCGGCGAGCTCCTGGAGCGACCTGTTCTCAAGGTGCCCTTGACGCCGCACACGTACTTGGAGTAGACATGAGGACGCGGTGTGGTCGTCGTGGTGCTCGTCGTTGTCGTCGGTGGTGGCGGTGGTGCAGCGGGCGGCAGTGCTGGCTGTGCGCCCGGACCGGGTCCATAGTAGTCCGCATAGCTGGGCGGCGGCGGAGGCGGCAAGCCCGGCTGGTAGGCGTGTGGCGGATGATGTGGTGGTCCCTGTGGCTGATTGCTCATGTACGAGGTGGGCGGATAGGGTGGTGGCGGTGCCTGTTGCTGCGGTGGCTGTGCTGGATATGGTGCGGGTGGTCCCATCGGCGGATAGTTGAAGTATGAGGTGTCGTTGCGCGTCTGGAACTGTTGCTTCTCGAGAATCTTGCTCTTGGGCGCACAACAGATCTGGCCCGAGCGCTTGCATCTGAAGAGATCGGTCATCTCGGCATTTTCTAGAGAGGAGATTAGCGAGAAATCAGCAAGAGGAATACAGGGAGTTATTTGGACCACTCACTGAAGCAGGTGAAGCTGAGCAGGCTGACAATGCAGGAGCCGGGACACTCCTCGCGTGGATCCGTGGGCAGCACGTAAGGTGGTGCCGTGGGTGGTGGCGTCGGCGGCGGCGTCGGTGGCGGCAACTTGGGCTTGGGCGCACCAGCTCGCGAGTTGTCGCAGCAAACGGAACCCTTCGAGCAGGTCGTCTGGTGGGAGACCAGCACCGAGGGACGCTCACAGAAGGCGGCCATGATATTGAGCAGACAGAAGCCGGCACAGCGCGGCAGCTGTGGCGGTGCTTGCGGTGGTGGTGCTGGTGGTGCCGGTGAGTTGAGTGTGCTCTCCGCAAAGGATATGAACTGGGAGAGCAAATCGGAGCCACCCTGCGAGGCGGCTGGCGGTGGTGGTGGTGGAGCTGCTGCTGCTGGACGCTGGACTGGTTTCGCTGCTGGTTTGGCGGCAATCTTTGTGGCGGGTTTGCTGGGCGGTGGTGGTGGCGACTTTGGTGGCGCCGCCTCGGAGGCGCTGCCCGTCACACAGCAGCTGCCCTCGCCGGGACAGAAGGCATCGGAGTCGATGTCGTCGCAGAAGATGGCAAAGATGCCGTTCATGCACTCGCCCTCGCACTCCTTGAGCACCTGGCCCTGATCCTGGCTGCTGCCGGACTTCAGCTTGTTGTTGTTCTTCTCGTTTTTGTTGCTGCTTTGCGCTTCCTCCTGTTCGTCGTCCTCCTCTTCGTCCTCCTCCTCGGCGGCGGCTTCTGTTGTGGTTGTTGTTGTTGCTGGTTTCTTGTGCTTTGTGGGCTTACTTTGCGCATTGTTGTTGTTGTTGTTGTTGGTTTTGGTGCGCGCTGGCTCGGGTGTGGTGCTGGTGGTGGTAGTCGTTGTGGTGCTGGTGCTGCTGCTGGTGCTACTCTTGGTGGGTGTGGACTTGACCAGCGTTTGATTGCTCTTCAGATTGCTCATGTGTTCTGTGGGAGGAAACAAATGAAATTCAAATAAAATTCACTTAAATTTCTGTTAGTTGAATACTCACTGGCTGGTATGTAAATATCCTTGGGCAGCTTGCCATTGGAGTACTCATCGAGGGAGACACAGCACTTGGTGCCCTCCTTGCACAGGCCACCACTGGTCAAATACGCCTCGCAATATTCCGCAATGCGATCCGCCACACAGACTCCAGTGCAATTTTCTATTGGGAAAAGTGGCAAGCTTAACTAAGTGCTGATTTGGTAGCAACCACAATACTTACTGTTCTCATCCTCCACTTTGCTGAGCTCCTCCTTGTCCTTGGGCTTGCCTGTGGTGGACTTTTTGGTGGTGGCGCTTTTCTTAGTGGTGGTTGTGGGTGCTGTGGTTGTTGCAGGCGGTCGCTTCGGTTGTGGCTTTGGTTTCGGTTTGGGCGTGGTGCTAGCGGTGGTTGTGGTGCGCCTGGTGGTGCTGCTAGTGGTAGTGGTGCTGCGCTGTGTGGTTGTGGTACTTGTTGTGGTTGTACTCTTGGGCGTAGTAGCTGCTGTTGCATTTTTGCCTGAATATATAGCATATATAGTAAAAGTGTTATGAATTCAATTTAATAATTAAAAATTTATTACTTTAATCTTAAGATTAAATTATAATGAGAAAAAACAAGTGGGAAAGGATTATCTTCGGCGTGCCGATGATGTTATACTCTTTTCGAACCTTTAGACAATTTTCACTCTGCCAACTGCAGCACTTTCATTAACTGGTAAAATTGATATATGAATTTAAATTTTCTATTGAAATATTAAATTTACTTCCAGTTGTATGGCAGCTATAAGATATAGTGGTCTGATCCGACCGGTTCCGACCAATGTGCTGTCCCTTTAAGTAATAAGTCTCTGTGCAAGGTTTGATCGCAATATCTCAAAAACTGAGAGACTAGTTTGCATACATACAGACAGACAGACAGACAGACAGACAGACGGACATGGCTAGATCAATTTGTTTTGTCATTCTAAGCATACTGGCAGTAACTTTTGGGGGTCTCCGACGCTTCCTTCTTTGCGTTACAAACCTCAGCACAAACTTAATATAATATTTCCTTCGAAAAGAGTATAATAATGAAAGCACAATTTGCGAATAGTCATGAAGATAAAAGAAAATACAATAAAATAAGTCATTATTATTTAGCTAGACAAAATAAGAGATTCTGCTTACATTATGTCTAAGATCTTCTAAGTTATTTAATCTTAGATAAGGTTTGCCTTATGTTCTATTAAGTCAGTGCTTGCTCACCTGGCGCATTCTCGATGCAGCACTTCATGCTCGGCGAGGGGCAGGGCACATCATCGAGCACCTCATAGCAGATGAGCGTGGCCAGTGTGTGGACACAGACGCCGGGACAATCCTTGGCATCCGCCGTGCTCGTTATCGTATCGAGCAGGCCCGATAGAAAGCTGCCTGCGAGCGACTCATCCTGTGCCTGAGCCTTGGCCAACAGTAGACTGAGGCACAGAGTGTAAAGTAAGCTCATGCCTGAAGCTCTTCTCATTTTGTGTGTTGTAACTTTGTCGTTTATGTTGTAGTGATGTGATGTTAGCTCACGTGCTCATCTCGTTGCAAGAATCTGTGCGAGAGAGAGATGGAGAGAAATAAAAACGAAATTAGCCAAGTGAAAGTTGAGTTTGGAACACAGACACACTGAGTCAGCGGCGCCCATGTAACCCAAAAGGCCTGTGACGTAACGCAGAGATCAACGTTTGCGTTGAGCTTGGCTAAGATCATTGGCCTAGAAAGAGCTCACGATCGCGATGGCCACATTGTTGCAAGCACTCGGACAACTGATAAGAGCAACTTGTTCTCACAGCCAGAGAGGGAAAGACAGCGGGAGAGAGAGAGAGAGAGAGAGAGCGGGAAGTAGGAGTGGAACGAAGCGCAAACCCGTTTTTTAGAGTTTTGCCTCTTGCCAACATTCTGGACAAATGGGAGCTGGGAACTGGGAGCTGGTTCTGTGACAGGTGCGCCTTCGTACCGTTGTTTGGCTCGTTGTTGCTGCTGCTGCTGCTGCTGCTTCATTGTGCCCGATTTCAATATTACGTATACGTATGCCTGTAACGGGCTAACAAGAACTGACAGCCAGCATTCTGTATGCTGGGCCTAATCTAAATGTATTTGGGTTATGGTAGATTAAAGGTAGTTGAAATTGTGTTGAAACTGGTTTGCCTGCTGCAACATAATTGCGTATACAGTGTAATTGCAACTAACAGAATTGAGAATTGTTAAAGTTAGAGTATCGCAATGCAGTCTAAGATATAAAATTCGTATTTCTTAGAAACAGTTGTTTGCTTTTAGACACTTTTGAGGAACCATAGTGCCTTAAGTTATGAGTATAAGTAACAAATATTTTGTATATACAAATCTTTAAATAAAAATTACGTGTATAATTTAAAATATTAACTTACTGACTTTAGAGCAACAATTTCAAATGTATTGGACTTGATTCTTGAAATCATAGCTAAAATTATGTTTTAATACACGAAAATTAAACAATTTTATAATAGAGTTTTATAGAAACAAGGGGTTTTTATTTAAAACTAAAGTTCGCATTTATAATAATATATTTATTAGAATAAAGACTTTGTAGACTATTTTCCATTGAAAAATATGACTGTAACTAGAATTTGTTGCGAACATGCAAAACTTTTGAAAGCCTCTCGTTAGAAAAAATGGCAACTTCAAATTAACTGCAAGTCAATTAACATTAAGCATTTAAATGCTACACAACCGTTATGAATGAAATAGAAAGTACATTGGCCCAAAAAACAAGAAGAAAATAAATATAAAAAGCAACATTGAAACCTTGCGCGATATCTGGCTGAAAGATCTTTTTAGCGAAAGTGCTGGCACATAGCACATACATAGTTGGACAATGGCTACAAACGAGGCAGAATGTAATGGAAATGGAAGAGCAACAGCTCAAAAACAGCTCAATGACAATTATGGTACCGCCAAGCCGCGCCCGCTTTGAAGCGGAGCTGGAGCGCTGCATCTGTCTGACTGTCTCACGTGCGACGCTTTCACGCGGAAGAAACCGGAAATTTCTTAAAGGGCCGACTTAACCATTTAAAAAGCCAAACGCTGTCATTAAGCCCAGGCGTGTGACAATCCTCATTCTTTATGTCGAAAAAAAACACACACAATGCTAGAAAGCTGTTCTCCTGTGTCTCCCCCCCAAAAAGCAACTGTTTTCTAGAACCCGCACGTATTTTGGGTCAAAGTGTCGCCCTGTCCCTGTCGCACCTACGCCTACGCTACAGCATGAATACCAAGTCCGGCACCAAATCGATAAGTGGGTCAGATGCATAAGGCGCGACCACAAACGACACGTTTACCCCCTCTCTTGCTCTCTCTCTCTCTCTCTCTGTCATTCACTTGCCAAGTTTAGCATGCGAATTATGCGTTCTCTTGAAATACCAACAACAACAAAAGAAGAAGAAGCAGCATTTGCTGTCTAAAAGAATTTCTTTCATTGAGCGATGGCCAAAACAAACAGCAACCGAAACAGAAACACGAATTCAAATGCCGATCGAACGGTTAACATTAACGGTAAACGACGGGCGTTGTACGCACACACACACACACACACACATATACATCTGCAAGTTCTGTTTTTTTTTTTACATACATATCATAGTTGATAGTTTTGGAGTTCGTTTTTTTTTCGTTTTTTTGTTCAACTATTTGCAAATTGTTTTTGTTTTAGGTGTCGGTGTGCAGACTCTTTCGTTTTTAGCACTTCCATTAAAGTCCCGAGACACAGATACACAAATACAGCCAAAGACAGCAAACAAGTTAAGCGACTTTTTGTGCGTTCTGAATGCTCAGGCGTAACGGTAAGCCGGAAGACACATAACTGTGTGAGCTGGATCAGCAGGACAGTGGCAGACGCATTTTTGGAATGCGGCACACTTCTTTTTACACACAATATGCAAAGTTACAAGCACACACACACACACACACACACATATATGCACACACACTGATAGTTAGGGTATTGACTAACCGTTCTTGGAATGCGTTGATCGCGTTGGCTTGAACTGCACCTTGCGAAAGCCAGCAACAAACTGACCAACGCTCAAGGTTCTCGCCGCTTGCTTGGCCGCCAAGGCCAGCCCGGAGAAAGTGAGCAAAAGAAACGAAGCGAGCCGCAAGAGAGCCGCGCTGAGTCGCTGAGAGAGCGAGCGCCGCTCTAAGAGCGCCACCTGTTCGGTTCGGTTCGGTTTGCCAGCAGGTACTCGATGCCTGCGCTGCTGTTTACTGTTTGCTGCTGTTTACAGCTAGTCGTAAAACCGCCGAACAGATGTAATCATTGCCACTTAAGGATCTTTTTTGGCACACCAGATTAACCCCGGGAGTGTGGCACTCATAATCCTGCCAATTCTTCGACCTCTTTCGTTGCTCTTTAGCGCATCAGTCTCAGCGCTTAGTTATGCAAATCTCAAGTGCTGCCCGAAAATGCAACCTATGCAAATTTCGAAATTCAAATTTCCCTTTTTTTTTGCAAGTCAGCGCCGCGGGTTATTTTTGCAAATCCTTTTCAAGGCATGCAAATGCGCTTTGTGCAGAGAGCTGTTGACGTTTTCACTGTTGTCAAACATTGTAGAATGCAATTATGAGTGCATAAATTCGGAGATTGCTTACTTCATTAGCATAGTGGCTGGGAAAAAATGGCATAATCTGTTGGTGACGTGGTTAAGCATAAAACTTAGCGAAAAATACCTAAAAGGATTTACTTTCGTTTTATGATCCCAACTAATTAGCCCTGGCATGCTAGAGGACTAACGCCCCAGACAATCGGCATATGTCTATGCAAAAGGACATGTTTCTTGAGCGATGAGACATGTTTGTCTCGCTGCTTCGCGGATGTTCCCAGGCTCTCGCTCTCAGACAGAGCATCCTTGCAGCTCGAAACTTCACACGAAATTTGAATAAAACGCCGCATAAAAAATTGAAAGTGGTATAAAAAAAAGTGAAAAAAGTTTATAAAAAAAAACTTATTTATCATTCTGTGCGTGCGTGTGAGCATTTTATACCTGAGCCTCAGCTCGAACCTGGCCTCTGGGCAAAGGCAAATAGATAAGGCTGTGCGAGGATCTTGTGTTGGTGGTGGTGGTTTCGCCAACAGGATCTCGCGTCCTGCGTATGCAAATGAGTCGCCCGAGCCGAGACGATTTGAGTCGGCGTCCGCACGATGATTCCTTTTCAATTCGAACAATGCCGAGGGTCCTGCGTCCTTTGGCCACACATGTTTGTGTCTGCGTTTTTTATACATTAATCGTCCTATTTAAAAAAAAATTGATTAAACCCTTTCCTTATGTACACTTTTTTTTTTTTTGGTGATTTTTCCTCTTTTTTATACCGTTTGCGTGTGTTTTTTTTTTGAGCTCATCCCGTTGTCGTATTTTCACTTTTTCGTGGGAACTTCAGTGAATAATGGCTGCACTATTATAATGAGAATGCAGCAAAATAATGCGAGGAATATTAATTAAATAAAAAAAATTTGTATATAGATTTAGCTGGTTAGTATAGTATAAACGTTAAATGTTCTTATACTAAAATTTAGAGATTTAGAGATTTTACTATAAAATGCTGTATTATACATAGTATTTGTGTAACGAAAACCTATTTTAATTTGTTTTTAAATAGTTAAATATATTTGTTCTAAAACTTAAGCATAACATCATGAGCCACAAGAGAAGTTTCTAATAATATATGTTTTCCATGTGGTTACACAAGTATATTTCCTGCAGTCTTCTAAAATAATACCCAAGGCGATTTATGCTTAATCACTTTACCCGCCTGCCCTCATACCCTTAGCCCTAGCAATTCACCCCCTGGTGTTGCTGATCTGATTTAAGGACAAGGCGAAAGTCGTGCCGAGAGTTCAATTTGCATATTGAGGATCATGTAAACCGTAGGGGCTGAGGGGTTTGTCATGGGAACAAAAGATGCATTCGACGTCAAAAGAATAGATGGAAATCAATATTTGAGGTAATTAATTAACAGCATCACAAAAAAACCAACAACAATATTAACATTTAGCAATCAATTGTAGACAATTCAATATTATTGGAATTTGATATCGAACATGAAAAGTCAAATTATATGAGTGCATATCTATTTTATAATTGCAAAATTTGAATATTACATACTAAGAACATAGTGCCATAGTAAAATATAACTAACATACCGTTTGGCATGGAAAACGTTTAAGCTTGCGCAAGCTATAAAGTTACTACAGCTTTATGATAAATACCAATTTTAATTTTTAAACTTTTTTATACTAATTAAAATCGATTGAGTTGACAACAAAGTAATGGAAAATGTGAATTTAAAATTAGTTTTGACATTCGAAATTCCAAATGTGTTCCCAATAAATTCCGGCTAAATCAATGTTTTCTTGTAGTTTTGAATTGTTAACGACTTGATTGTTGTTTAATTGATGTGGCAACCCCGTGAGTGCTGCCACATGCATGGCATCGAAGTATCGATGCTTTTAGTACACACATATATCGATATCAACGTACGTGTCCAAAATCAGCTGCGTCGGAAACAAACAATGCGGTACATAAATACCTCGAAACTGGCTGATTTAACGAATTAAACTGACGAAATCAGTGGGACTAAGTTGCACACACGCGCAGTACATCGATCTGAAGTGAGCTGGAAAGCAAACACGCCCCCACACACAATGACGATATCAGGGAAAGTGCGACGCAATCTGCTGGCCACCAGTGGAGTGGCGCTAGCATTCCTGCTACTATTGTATTGGACCGATCTAACGGGAGGCTATTTCGCTACTCTCGACGAGGCCACAACGAACAAGAACTGCTTCTGCGAGGTGAGTGGAGGGGAATGCTTAAACGTGCGCACTCAAGTGAATAATGAAATTAAAATCTTTACAGCTGGAAGGCTCGATTAATGATTGCAGCTGTGATGTGGACACCGTGGATCATTTCAATAACATGAAAGTCTATCCGCGATTGCAAAGTTTGCTCGTGAAGAACTTCTTTCGATTCTACAAGGTAAACCTGAAGCAGGACTGTCCGTTCTGGCCAGACGACAGTCGCTGTGCGATCCGTTTCTGTCAGGTGGAGAACTGTGAGGAGCAGGCAATACCGGAAGGCATCAAGGATAGCGGTGAACACAGAGATAAGTTGGCGTCACACAAGGTGAGTGCAAGAACAGTGGTCACTCACTAAAGCGAACTCTTAAATGCACTTAAATGTATTGATTTTAAAATTCTGATTCACACGAGAACTTCGAATATTATTTAAAAATAATCTAAATTTAAAAATCTAAAAATAGTTTTTTAGTTCCCCTAAGAATGCCATAAATTATAACCCGTTGCGAATGACAATCACAAGGAGTACTGTAGTTATATATATTTTTGCTATCAACGTCTGTTATGCCTCTTATCAGCGCGTATTAATTGATTTTCGACAAAATGTTGCTTTTGAAGCAATAATATTTATTATCTTGGCGCTCAATGGTGCTTCAAGAAGCTCTTCCATAAATTTAGGCACTATCTTTGACTTGATGAATGAAAGCAAGATTGTTTTGTTGTCTGCAATCTGCGCTGCGAATCTTCTGCACGCTGCTCTGGAGCGTTTAACCAACTGTAATTATAGCAACAGCTGACGTGGCCTATTGAGTCACGCCCACTTAATTCACACACACCCTCCTTTTATTGTTCCCGCCTGTTGATATTGTTTTAGTCTACTTATATATTGTTTACTTTGTATAATTGAATGTTTGTTTGCGCAGCTGCGAATTAAGTCACTAGTCGATTTAACTGACTTCCTCATTTATGCAAATTTTAGTATACACGAGAGGCGCAAGTGGAGAGAAGCTGCTCGGGTGTGGAGGACTTTGACAGTACGCTGGGTTTCCTGGACACCAGCATAAGTGATCAAACGCACAAGGAGTTTGAACTGTGGGCCAAACATGACGAAGCCGAGGAGGACTTTTGCATTGTGGATGATCAGGATGTGGACGCTCAGTATGTGGATCTTCTGCTCAATCCGGAGCGTTATACGGGCTACAAGGGCGACTCGGCGCATCGTATTTGGAACAGCATCTATCTGGAGAACTGTTTCAATGCCAACAACGAGTCGTCCAATAAGTTTTCCAGCTACATGCCACACATGGAGCTGAGGGATGTGTGTTTGGAGCAGCGTGCCTTCTATCGCATCATCTCCGGCCTGCACTCCAGCATAAATATACACTTGTGCTCTAAGTATTTGCTGTCCGAGTCCAAGGATTTCCTTGATCCGCAGGGCATCTGGGGACCCAACGTCATGGAGTTCAAGCGTCGCTTCAGTCCGGAGACAACAAGTGGCGAGGGACCCCACTGGCTGCGCAATCTATACTTTATATACCTGGTGGAACTGCGTGCGCTCGCGAAGGCGGCGCCGTATTTGCGGCGTGAGGACTACTACACGGGCATCGCTGAGGAGGACGAGGAGGTCAAACTGGCCATGCACGATATGCTCTCTGTCATTGAGTGAGTCATCCCTAACACGAATAAATAGACATGACCGGGAAACGATTTTTTTGGCATCCTATTTCGTGCCCCAGAAATCGATTTGCATCATGTCTATTTTTATACCCTGAACCCATTAAAAATGGGTAAAAAGGGTATTATGGTTTTGTGCAAAAGTATGTAACAGGCATAAGGAGGCATCTCCGACTATATAAAGTATATATATTCTTCATCAGTATCAACAGCCGAGTCGATTTAGCCATGTCCGTCTGTCTGTCTGTCCGTCTGACCGTCTGTCCGTCCGTCTATATGAACACGCGGATATCAGAGACTACAAGAGCTAGAGACTTCATATTTGGAATATAAGTTCTCGTAGTGCCGGGACAGATCAAGTTTATTTCATTTGATCGATAACTCGACCCATTCAAAAGTTATCGATAAATTTCGATTTCAGACTAGCGTTTTTGGGCTATAACTTACAAGTTATAAGAGCTAGAGGCCCCTAAGTTGGCGTGTATAATCTCGAATAGCATACACATGTAACAAACTTTTCGCTTTTTGGATACCACTCATTTTTGAAGGTACATTCTTGCAATTTGGTTTGGTCACACATTTTATAGCCAATGTTATGTCCTAAAATTTCAGAAAGATCGGACAATAAACACAGAAGTTTTTTAAGATTTTACTTTCCATTGTGTGGGGCTCGGTGAAAAGCAAGCTAACTGCTTAAACCGCTTGCACTGCTTGAACTGCAGCATGTGTGTGTTTAGATTAGTATGCATGATTGTAAGGACTTGGTTCAGGGTATCTCCTAGTCGGGCACTCCCGACTAGAGCACTCCTACTTGTTTGTATACTTGTAATTAGTCATCAAAAACCTCGCTAATTTCATCACCTTGCAGATCTTTCCAGTCACACTTTAATGAGAATGCGCTCTTTAGCAGCGGCATTGCGGCCATCAAGTTCAAGCATGATTACAAGGAGAAATTCCGGAATATATCCCGCATTATGGACTGTGTGGGCTGTGACAAGTGCAAGCTATGGGGCAAACTACAGACTCAAGGTCTGGGCACCGCCTTAAAGATACTCTACTCCGAGAAGCTCAATTTAGCCACGGAAAGTGGTCTGTGGGATAAGCCGCACATTGAAGCTGATCCCATTTTTAGATTATCGCGCGCAGAAATCGTTGCCTTATTCAATGCCTTTGGAAGGTGGGCTTATACGCTATAATATTATACTTCCACATGTCTGACGTGCTTTTTTCCATTTTAGATTATCGACAAGCATATACGAGATGGAGAATTTCCG
The DNA here is from genome assembly GCA_035042425.1 of Drosophila flavopinicola. Lineage (NCBI taxonomy): Eukaryota > Metazoa > Arthropoda > Insecta > Diptera > Drosophilidae > Drosophila > Drosophila flavopinicola. The sequence goes on along the minus strand of JAWNLL010000134.1, from coordinate 2,287,551 downwards.
GCGTGTGCTCAGATAGTCCAACTCGTGGGCGCCTCAAACACGGCACGCATAAATTTGCCTTCATTAGAGCTAACTCTACACTAATGCTCAAACGAAAGAAACCTCTAGTTAACTGTTACGCACTTGTAGACAAGACATTTTATTTATATGGATTTTATTTCCGGTCTCCCTCCAATAGTTTACCCTATAACGGTACAGCAGCCAGAGGCTAGCAACCATGGACAGCTGCAATTTTTGTATATACACATTGGGAATGCATTAAATCGTATATATGTATATTCGTAGGCTACTTGTACTTTACTACCCTCTATGCGCTACACAGGTGTATTTTTATTGTAAGTTAGATTATATATATATATATATTTATTTATTGTGTACTATGCCTAATTATACTTAGGAAACAATGAAACAAAATTGTGCAATCATTTCGCTGATCGTTTCTCTTTTCTCGCTGAACTAAATAACCGATTCGAGCTGTTACATCGATCAAGCGGTGTTGGCGTTGCCATGCCTACTGTATCTGGCAACGCTGCCACTCGATAACGATACAAATAGTTTACCTGCCTCATAGCAACCGAATATTTTAAAACAATTGTCGTTTGGCATTCGGCAGGAACTCAACGTGAGAGTTTAAACATAAAATACAATTTATATTTTACTTGACAAAATGGTTGTGCTACAAGTAAAGCGTGGTGATGAGAATCTGTTTCTGTACGAGACAAGTGTGACCGCAGCCACAGACACCGTTATTCGCGAGCTAGTATCGGTTTACAATGGCCGCCTAAAAATTCAACGCGTTTGCATGGAAATCGAGGAGCTGGCTGAACATGGCACAATGCTGCCAATTGAAATGATTGGCCTGAACGATGATCAGATCGAGGAGCTCAAGCTGAAGGATGTGTGGGCCGATAAATGCGTACCCATGGGCGGCTTTACTTTCTGCAAGGATCCGCTCTGCCGTCGCAACGGCCAGCAGCCAAATGAGGCAATGCGCAAGGTCCTGGCAGGTGCCATAACCGATGCCAAGGCCATGATTGATAAGGTATTTAAAAGGACTTATTCATGTCCATTTAGATGGCGTCTCCGTTTCATCCAATTGCCTTGCAGAAACTGTGCAGAACCTCATCTGCCTTGACACTGAAGATCGTTGAGGAGGCTTTAAACATTTTGCGCGGTGCTGTAACCATAGTTTATCCCATGAAATTGCCACCACACGACACCATTCAGTCGGAGTTCACCAATATGGAGGATTTGACTGGCACTCAGGCCTCCAAAGAGGTCATTGAGCCGTCGAAGGCGCAATTGTGGTTCGCCGGTCGCCAGATTTTAAGCGGCAAGCAGTTGAAGGAGTATTTGGGTAGTAATGATAAGACCAAGGTTAGCTATGCCTGTTTCATTTGTAAGTTTTAACTATAGATTGTTTCCCATTCAGGTGGTGGTCAAGCTAAATCAGCTGGGCGAGGGTCCGCCGGGTCGTGAGCAGGTCATCACAGAGCAATTGCGTCGCCAAATGATGGCAGCCGAGTTTAAGCGCCAGGAGGAGCTCAAGGTGAGTGCTCAATATAATTATATACATTGCGTTTGAGAGAATTTCAAATGCTTTATTCGTTAAATAGCGTCCTATATTATTTGCATATATCTATAATATATACTTATCTATAAACAGATTTATACGTATTTAAAGAAAACTGTTGAAAGTTAAGCTTGCATTTTGTGTGTCCCAAAAACCGATATTTGTTCTCCCTATATTTGCATAGTTCAGCTAAACTAATTTCGAGTATAAGTTATTTTGTATATTGCATAGCTACTAAATTGAAAATCAAGGCAAAGTCGGATGCCCGTATTTCTAGTGAATATATATGCCCTCATTTAGGTTGTGCCACTTGTTAGGATCGCTGATTTGTCATATTTGATAAATAAATGCATTTGCCCAACCATTCCCGTTAGGAATCTAGTATATATACTATATAAGTTCTATGGCTCAGCAGACGGGCAATCGAGTTGGTTGTTTTGGTGAGATTATCGTTGGTTTCTTGTTTCTTGTTTTGTATGTATATATTCCTTGGAATATGTATAAATTCATGTCTAAATGCAATTCCAAGGCACATCCACTGAACCAAGATTGGGGCAGAGATATTCTATTTGGTGTTTTATGATTTTGTTCGTTTGTCGTTCAGGATCTGGTCGCATAACCTACGTTTAGAGGTTAATAAAGCTCTTGAGTGTTAGATTGAACAACGTTCTATAAAAATGAGAGGAATTGATGTGAGCTAAAAGAAATGCTAGAATTAATATGAAGTTGTTATCGTTGCTCCTATGTATGCTATTCTATATATATGTATATAGTACTATATAGGTACGTAACAAACGTTGTATAAATGCGTAGATAAATAGCGCTGAGTGGAAATCAAGTTCAGTTCCCAGTTCCATAAAGATTGGTATAGACTTCTATATAAAGAGTAACAATTTGTTGCTTAAATAAGTTCCTGATCGCATTTAGAGTATGACCAGCGGCTTTTCGGGCACATCGCAGCTGGCTGCCTTCTCGTCCTGATCCTGATCCTGATCCTGCTCGCCAAAATGCTGCTCACTGCTGCCCGAGTCACCAGTTGGACTCAGTGGTATCAGCGACTTGGTACTGCCAATCATATCATGTGTGTCCATTGGCAGTGGTTGCTCCTGCAGCGTCACCTCCAGTTCGTCCACTGCCACGGCTTGATGCTCCAGATCAACCACATCGTCGTCCGTATCGTAGATTTGCTCTGGCTGCTTGACACTGGCATTGCCAAAGACATCATCATCCGAATCATCACCTGCGCACACACAACGCATTTTGGCATCGTCGCCCACCTGAGAGAGCATTTTAATATATTGCTTTACATCTTCTAACCTTAACTTACCTTAACGGACTTGGTGATGACGCACAGCGATATGGAGGATATCACGAACAGCACAATGGGCACAATCAGCGAGACCAGCAGCTCGCGATAGACCTTATCCAGATCGTAGCGTGCGACCACAAATTCCACATTTGCATCCTGAAAAACAAAAACAATGCGAATGCTAAATGAAATCTGAGTACAGTTTATATACCCTGTGCGGAAGGTTGCTTTATTTTCTGATGCGCAATGTATAATGATTTTTAATTAACTTTCGGACTTGTTCCACGTCCGATTTTTTGGCACAGAATATTTAATACATAATATATCTTTTTTCGAAAAAAAGTAAAAAATATGAAATTTTCAAATTTGATAAATACTTAAATATAGAATACAAGTAGAGGAAACCCCATGAATATTTTGCCCTGGAACTTCAGAATCGGTTCAGTTTTGGCAAAGTTATGACAGTTTGAAGTCTTCAAAAGTTAAAAATAAATTTTGCAAGCTAAATTTTTTGTTAATTTTGGCCTGTTTTTAGGCCAAAAAATGAACTACCCTAGAATCGGGTTTCAAGTGGATTTTGATACTAATTGTAACACCCACAATCGATATAAAATAAAATTTCGCAATTCTATTTTTTGAAAGAAATTTTTTTTCGAAAAACATTAAGGGAGTACATCCATTTTTTTGAAAAAAAAGTACAAAAATATGAAAATTCCAAAAATTTATAAAACTTAAATGTAGAATAATAGAAGAGAAAAAAACATGAACAAATTGCTCTGGAACTTCAAAATCGGTTCAGTTTTGACAGTTTAAAGTCTTCAAAGGCTAAAAGTTTATTTTACAAGCTAAACTTTTTGTGAATTTTGGCCAGATTTTTGAAAATTATAAGCTAGTGAAATCTATCTCTAGACTCGAAAAGAGTATAACATCTTCGGCACGCCGAAGATAATCCCTCCTCACTTGCTGTTTTAAGTATCGATTCGCGAATTGTGTTCCAATTTTAAATGCGATATTAAACTAGAAGCCAAAACATGATTAAAAAGTCATTGCTTATCAAAATAGCTTCAGTTTTGGGAATGTTATGGCCATTGGAAATTCGAATCTGTTTTAGGTTGGAATATACAATTCGCATTGCTTATTTACCTTGTTATAGTAGCACTGATAGCGTGACTGTGCCGTGTTGTTGTCCCCATCGTTGCCATAGCGCTCCACAAAGTCCTTGCATTCGCCGCGCAGCGTGTTCACGCAGCCCTCGAGGTTGATGAACAGTTTCTTCCAGCTGTACATGGTCAGGTTGGCCTGGTTGGGCAGAAACTTTTGCTCGGGGTCAACGGAACGTGTGCTGTTCTCGTAGATGGCCCAGAATTGCGTGAAGTTCATAAACGGCGCCGGCAGCGTCTCGTGTTCCAGCAATGTGCCATTCAGGCAATCGGTGGCGCTGCCAAAGGATCAGTTTTAACAAAGTTATGGTAGCTTAAAGTCCTGGGCATATATACTTGGGAACTTTACAGAAATTCCACTTGCTAAACTATACTTACGTGATGCGATTGTCGGATTCGCGAGTGACCGTTGCGCAGTTGGTCAACAAGTTGCCGTCGTCCTCCTTCCAGAATTCGGTGGGCTCAATGCGGACTCCATGCTCCTTGCCGCGTGCCTCATTGAAGGCCACCGCATTCTCGCAATCAGCGGCAATCAGATTGTCCTCCTGGAAAAGCAAAGCTGATGAGTTACTGCCGCAGAAATAAAGCTGCTGGATATACTCACATGCATGATAAGCGTGTTGATGTTGGTGGTGGTTATCCTGGAACAGTAGCGATCGCAGCTGAAGGGTCTCTTGATCTTGGTGCACTGGACACCATGGCACTCGAAGAAGCCGTTTAGTTTGGTGTTGTCCTTGGCCGAGTTAATCACTGGTCCATCTGGCTTGTGGTGGCACAAAAAGAACTCGGACATGTTCTTGCAGTGTCCTGTGAGATTTATCAAGAGTATAGCTTAAGTTATGTTGGGCACTCCTTAAAGGACATTCAGCACTTACCATTGGAGCAGTTGAAGACGCCGCGTATGTTGTTGCACACGGTGCCATTGTTGCAGTTGAACTTGTTGAGGCGACCCAGGTCAATCTGTTGGGCGACAAATGTGACATTTTTGCATGTCCTTGCTGTTAATGGCAAGTCAATGATCGTAAAGTTCTGTGGCGCCACGTAAATGAGGCAAATACTCTCGTCTTGTTTGCGTCTCATTAGAAACCGCAATAATAATAACAAGAGTGCGCTAGTTGACAAGTGATGGACTAGGAAATACCCTGTTACCAGGTCCTTAACATGTTTGCTATTAAAACATGTATATGCAATAACTATTAAGATATGCCCTAGAAGCAGTGATCGATAATCGATACGAGTTATCGATAAAATGAAAATGAATTGAATTTGCTGCTTCTAGCTATTATGGTCTTTGAGATTATAGAGCTTAGAGTCTACCTCTAAAACGGTGTGTTTTTAAAACAATACTTATAATTTTCGAAATTTTAGAAAGAAAGGAAGTTTCCTAGGTAAATTCTAGTGAAAATTTTTTCACAGTGTATTTTATGATACCCTTTTTAATGAGTCGAGGATATAAGAAAAGGAACTTCACGCTGTGACTCACGCAGCCACTCAAGAATTTCCAAGCCCAGCGATGACGTCTTCGCTGTGGCTTTGCTTGAGTGGTGTGGTAGAAGGGTAGCGGGCAGGCATGGCATAGAAGCTACTTACCATGGCGCAGGAAGTGTTGGTCACCCTGGTGCAGTTGTTAAGCTGTATATCGGTGCCATTGCGACGCACAATGGAGTGGATTTGCGGACAGAAGCCGCTGGTGCGCGTCAAGCACCACTCGCCACAGGAGGCCCAAGGACAATTGTTGGGCATCTGGCGATCCACGGTCTGGCACATGACCGGATCCAGTTCGAAGCCGGACTTGAAGGCTCTGCAAGGCAGCAAGGGTTGTTGTGATTAAAGTGTGGGCTTAAAGTACTGCAGGACTTACTTCATGGATGGCGAGTAGATGGCCACGCTGAGGTAGACAATGGAGACGCAGGACAGCACCATGGTCAGCTGGCAGAGGCAAATGGCGCGACAGATGCGCTTATCCTGTTCGGGTATGAGGCGCGGTTTATTCTTGCGGCGCGCCATCTTTGCAAGGACTTGGAAAATACGACTTGTTGATGCCCACTATCCACAAAGGCTGTCTGTCGTCTTGGCGTTATCCTTTCACCCTATGCCGTTTTCAAGGTGATTCCGTTTGTTTGCTGGGCTGGACTCGGGGGTTTATTATTTTGGGGGGGTTGCTTGTGGCGTTCTCTATTTTGTGTTTGCTCTATTTTGGTGTCGAACTTTGGGAGAGTATGTTGCTATATGGTATTCCCAGTCATGTTTTGCATTATTTATGTGGCAGCTAAAAGCGTTAAAATGCGTTGCCTTTTTTGTAGTATTTATTAATAGGTTTTAATGTGGCGTCGTTAAAGCGAAAGGACCTCAGCCAAGTGCGTTTCGCGTTCGCGTTCCTGGAGTGCTCGCATGCAACTGAGGTCCTGCAGACGCAGTGGCCACTAGGCCAGGGCTGACAAAAGGATGCGCACTTTTACTTTTCACAGCGAAAAACGAAAGTAGCCAAAACAAACCCTTAAGCGGGGAGTTGGGCTCGGAAAACCCCCAAAACGCCTGCGCTGTGGAAAAGGTAAAGTAAAAGCTTTCCCAGCTACCACTCTCTCTCTCTCTCTCTCTCTCTGCTGTACTCTCTCACTCTCAGTCGCCCGCTCTCGTAAAAATAAAACTCTCATTTGTTGTTCTCTTTTGTTTTGCATCGTTTTTTTTTTAGTGTAATTGTTTATTAATTAGGCCGTTAGCTTGTTAAATTTGTTTATTGATAAAGACACGTTAAGTAAAAAATTTTTAATCATTTTTGCATTCAAATATTTTTTGTTTTTTTTTTTTTCTTGGTTTGGTTTGTTTTGGTTTGTATGATTTAAAAAATTCTCATAAGCAACGTGCGTTATATCGGTTCTGCTATTAAGCTATATATATATACATATATATATATATACATACAAATATATATATATATATACACATATATATATATATATTGTACATTATACATATACTTGTATATACTTGTTATATTATTCCATTAAATGTTCAATTTTTTTTACATAAGATTTTAAAACTATTTCAAAATGTCGGAAATTGTATTGTGTGAGTTTTTTTTTTTTGTTTTTTTGTTGTTGATTGGTGAATGTTTTTTGTTAATTTGTTTGGTTCTGCTTACTATGGGTTTTCAAAAGTGTATCCACCAAATGTGCCGGACTCGGACCAGAGTTAAGCCAATTTATATATATTTATTTATTATTCGTGCTCTGGTCCAAGACGTATGCTTCAGTTAATTGTATGCCTAGGTATACAATTCTTTGATTTATTTACGAATTCTTTTTTTTTTACTTAATATTTTGTTTATGACTACTATCACAATTTTTTGAAAACAAGCTTTTTATTTTTGTTAGTTTTTTGGTTGTTTTTTTTTTTTTGGTTTTTTTTGTTAGTTTGTTAGAAATGTGGAGAAATTGAGATTTATTTAATGTTCTATATCATGGGCAGAGGCGGAGCATCGATATACGTTTTAAAAGCGAAACAAAAAAGCTATAAATTTGAACTCAAGTTCTCTATATATGTGGTGTATATAGCATAACAATATGATGGCAAATTTGCAATGATCTAATAATTGAATAGATTGTAACAAATTGTATATAAGTATATATATATATATATATAGGAAAATTGTCAATCTCAATGCTCCGCTTTAAGTACATGTGTCCTATATAGTAATGGCAGATGGCTTCTTTAATATATAATATTTATAAGCTATATGTTTCTGTTTTGTGTGTGTGTGTGTGTGTGTGTGTGTTTGTATTTGGTACAGACTACAAAGTTAATTTGCTATTTTAACTAATTTGTTTTTGCTAGTATTCCATTTCATCATCTTCGTCACTGTGACACAGAAGTTTGCTAAAAAAATTGATTGAGTTTCAAAATTGTTTCTATTCGAGGTACAAAGAAGCAATTTATAATTAATACGCTAGATTAATACAGCTACAATAATTAAATACATGCCAAGTTCTAAAGCAAAGTAAAACATGCAAAATCAATGCTAATTAATTAGAAATAACTTAAATCATGCTATTTTCTACATATACCATTTAAGTAAGAAGTATTTTGGTTTTTTTTTTTGGTCAAATGTGAACTGAGCGATGTGGAGTGAATAATATTTGTTCCCTTGGACAAGTGCAGAATTTTTTATGGCTGGCACATGGGAAGTACCAAAAGAAAGTTTAGTAATATCTTTTCTAGACTAAAATACGAAATATTTGATTTTTTTGTTTGTTTATTTGTGCTCATTACTTATAAGAATAGTCTTGTTTGACAGCTCAAATGGAACTCGTTCGAGATCCTGAGGTGCTTTATATATATATATACATATATATATATATGTAGCTAACTACGACATGGCAGCTTAAAGCTGAGATCGGTTAAGGCGTGAATGCGCTTACAAAAGTTTTGCTAAGGACACTTCAGAGTAACGTTTGTTGGGGGCTTTTTTTATATTTGGTGTAGTGAGCGTGCTGAATTTAAGTATAGAGAATTTTACCAAGCAATTGATTGTTTAAGTTTGCTTTTTTTTGGGACTTAGATCTAATGTGTCTCAAAACAAAGTTGTTATCCATCCTATCTTAAAATGGGGCTCAAAATTCAGGCACTGTCGCTTTAGAGATATTCAATACACATTCAAAGATAACGACTTTTCCGTATTACATTTCATGCAGTTAACGATCCTGAAAATATTTTTACAAAGAGAGAGAGAGAGAGAAACGGAAAAACTCATGAAAAGTTTTGAGTATGAATAAAACTAGAAATAAAACTAAAAACGACTTTTACATTTATACAATTTGACAAAACTTAGGATTGGTATTTTGGTAGGCCAATATTTGTATAAGGATTATTGCATAACATTTACGATCGATAACAATATGATATACGATTACGATTAAACGATTACTTTTGACAATCTCAATACAAGGCACAATGGATTATTATTATAAATATAGATGTATGTATATGTGTGTGTGTTATATGTATGTGTGTGTGTGTGTGGTTGGGCTCTACTTCAGTACTAGGGAGGAGTAGGGGTCAGTTTTTGTTTTATTTTGGATATTTAATATCGAAACGATGAAAACATAAAAACTAGATGCTGGCGCTTGTGTCATAAAAACAACTCACTCTTCCTTGGTTGGAAACTTTTCGGCATAGACGCGCGAGGACTTATTGCACGCCTTCTCGCAGCAGGGACAATACCAATAGCTCAGCACACCGATCGAGATGGCAAAGAGCACATTCGGTATGATCAGCGAGAGCACCAAATGGTACAGATTGTTCTCCCACGAATAGCGGCCGATGACCACCTCCGGATAGGCGCGACTGTAGTAGCAGGGAAATGGCTCCCCAATGTGAGAGAAGCTATAGAAAAGAAATGTGGTTTTAGTACTATATTTATACTCTTTTCGAAGAAAATAGTATATTCAGTTTGTGCTGAAGTGTGTAACAACGCATAGAAGGAAGCGTCGGAGATCCCCAAAATTTACTGCCAGTATGCTTAGAATGACAAAACAAATTGATCTAGCCATGTTTGTCTGTCTGTCTGTCTGTCTGTATGTATGCAAACTAGTCCCCCAGTTTTTGAGCTATCGCGATAAAACTTTGCACAGACACTTATTATTCAACGGGACAGCACATTGGTCGGAACCGGCCGGATCGGACCACTATATCTCTTATAGCTGCCATACAACTCAAAGTCGGTTTTGGCCATATATCCCATGTTTTTAAAGCTATCGCGATACAACTTTGCACAGATACTTATTATTCAAAGAGACATCACATTGGTCGGAGCCGGCCGGATCGGATCACTATATCTTATACCTACCATACAACTGGCAATGAATGGAAAATTCTTAGGACAAACAAAAGAAAAATGCCTCACCCATATTGTCTGGCAAAAACGCTGCAGTTGGTCGTCGGCGGATAGCCGCAGCCCTCGGAGTTGATGAGAAACTTTGTGTAGCTGACATCCCAGTGGACTCTCTCCATGTCTCGCGGATTGCGCTCCCATTCACTGTACGGAATGCGAGTGTAGTTGACATACAACTGATGGCACCTGGCAAAGAGATAGAGCTATTATATATTTGCCAAGATAGGTTCACCACTCAATATAGCTAGATATCTAGACTAGATTGTTATTTGATGGCTTGCCCGCTTACTTTGTGAGTGATGAAGTGCAGCCCTCGCGACAGGAGCTCCAGCTGCAGTTCTTGATGCCCTCCGCATAGATGTGATCGATGACTACGCACGTGACCGGCACCGGATCGTAGTCGGCGATAATCGTTGAAATGGCGGGATCGACGACAAAGGGTATCAGGAAGAGGAATGTGAACACCGACAGTATGGCAGTCGTACCTATGGAGTTAAGCACACACTCGATTAATACCCTGTAATGCATTCGATTCTGATGATTAGCGAACTTACCAAGGCACACGGAGGTGTAGAACTTTGCCTTCTCGAGTATGGTTTCGATTTCGATCTCCTCGCGCTTGGCCTTAATGGCGTCCACGCAGCCGCTGCCGGGCCGGATCGGACCATGGGATTGGCAGGACGAGCGGCCCGATCTGCTGCTGCTCAGGCTCATCTTGCTGGCGGAGAGCGTCTGGGCGGAGAGCGTCGGACTCGTCGGCATCGACGTAGTCGTCGTCAGTGTTGAGCTCTTCTTCATTGTCAGTTTGTTTATTATTAAGTGTTTGTGTTTGTTTGTGTGTGTGTGGATAAAGTTTCTGTTTGTGTTTTGTGTTTTTTGTTTATCACTAAAAGCCTTAAAAATGAACACCGCTAACTGTTTGCTGCTCTCTAAGCCTACAACAATAAACAACTCTCTTTCTCTCTCTCTCTCTCTCTCTCTCTGTGTCTCTCTCTCTCTCTGTCTCGCTCGCTCTGCGTTTCGCCTTCTGCTAGCCTAATTTAAAGTTTTTCCCTTCGGGTTTGTCAAGTTCCTTTATTTAGTTTTACTTATTCGTGTTTTGCCGAAATGGAAATTATTTTTATCGTTAGGTCTAAGTCTTTGTTTTTTTTTTTTTTGTTTTTTATGTTTTAAAATTGCAATTTGTTATTGTTTTTATTGATTAATTTTATCTAAATTTATGCTTGTAATTTAGTTTTTCTTTTTAAGTTAACTAGTTCTTGTGGTTGTCGTTACGAGATTTGTTATTTGTTTTTTGTTTTTGGTATCGTTTTTTTTTAGTTTTGATCACGCATCCCTCCAAACCTTTTGACCATTGCTGAATTTATTTGCCTGCTGCTTCTAATTCCCATGTTGTGTGTGTATGTGTGTGTGTGTGTGTGTGTGTGTGTGTGTCTCTGTCTCTGTGTGTGTGTGTTATGTGTGTGCGTGTTTGTGTTTGTGTGTGCGTGCGTGCTTGTGTGAGTGCATTCAAGTATTCTCTAGATGTTCTTTAACTTAAAGTTAAATAACTCAATCAATATTCGCTTTCGTTACGCCCCCCGTTTTTGTTGGTTGTGTGTCACGCCCCCCCAAAGTCCATGTCCTGGGCCCCAATTACTCTCAGTAAGTGGCCTAGCGCGCTTAGCCTATTCCAAAAATGTACAAATTATACTAATATTGTCTGCTTCTGATCTGTTCGTATCTTGAGAATTGCGTCACGTGCCTCGCATCTGGTGTTTAAAGTTATCGTTTTTTTCGGTTTTTGGTTTTTGTTTTGTTTTTGTTTGTATTTGTTTTGTTTTGTTTTGGTTTGTGATTGCTGTTAGCTCAGGAGTGTCCTTGCAAGCCGCTCAGGTGTTGTTAGTGGTCTTGTTTTTGTGTGGTCGCTTGTTAGAAGTTCGATGGAAGGATTACAAAGAGTTATCGAGTGGTTTCAATACCCAACTCCATTACTGCAAAGCGAAGACGCCAGTCTGATGCACCGGACTGTCTTCTTGGAGCAGAGGAATGCCTGGAAAAAAGCAAGGACAACAAAGTATGGTATTTAGTTTCAAATGGTATAATTACAGGAATTTCTTTATAAGGGAGTTCTATGTTTGAAGAGTTCGCTCCTAACTCTACTTGTGCTCTGCTTTGCTCTAAAGCTACAGTGTTCGCTTGCAAATTACAACTTACAGTAATGGTAATTTATAATTTGATTATTATTTAATTCTTAGGAAAATATATATATATTTATTTACGAATTAGAACCAGTTTTCGAGTTATTGAGCGACTACTGTAGCTGCTAACACTAATTGAGCGTAAGGTAGCGTTATAGTACGCCTGGGATTGGGTCCGCTATTTGGAGTACTTTGACATACGTTCGATTTACCCAAGGAACGGAAACAGCTGAAAAGTCACATGGTGTAATTAATTGAATTGATTTTGCCCTAGTAACGTTCGGTTTTCAGAGAGGAGGAGAGTGTTTTGTGTCGGTCGGGTAGCTTACGTGACGGATCTCATAGGGCCATGACCTCGTCGTCACCGCCACCAGCGCCCATGTCGGCATCGGTGGGTGCGCCGACGTTGCTCTTGGACAGAATGGTGGCCGTATCGACGCAGCCCTTGAAACGCATCTTGGCATCGTCGCCCACATAGACGGTGGTCTGGCACAGTATCAGCACTGAGCAGGAGACAACGAACAGCACCGACGGCACCACCGATGCGAACACAAATTGGCGGTACGTGACCTCCAGATCGAAGCGGGCCACCACCACATCCTTCTTGGACGGCGAATAGAAGCAGGGAAACCGTGCGCGCGCATTATGGTCGCTGCCATCGCGGCCGAAGTCCTTGAGGAACTCCTTGCACTCATCCATCAGCGTATTGACGCAACCCTCCAGATTGATCATCAGCTTGGACTCGTTCGAAATGGTCAAGTCCACATCCGGCGGTGCAATCTCCGGCACTGGCGTCGCCACCGACACATGCAGATGGCTGAGATATGTGAAGTTAGTGAGATCACTGAGCATATTATGCTCCAACGTGGAGCCATTGATGCAGTCCACTGCATCCACGCGATCCGATGTGTTCTTGATGAAGTAGCACGATGTCATGGCCACATTATCGCTGGACTCATTCCACACCTCCTCCAGCGTCTCCGCATTGATGGCATTCTGGCACTGCGACAGATACACCTTATCGCCGCTCAGGACGACAACGTTCTTGTTCCTGGTCGGTATATCCACGCAGCGTCTGTCGCAGTTGTAGGGCGTACGTATCTTCCTGCAGGTGCCGCGACTGCACGAGTACAGTCCACTGATATCCATGCAGTTGATCTTGCCACGTCGGCCCGAGCACTTCACGGGCGCATCGCTATTGTGAAAGACGCACTCGAAGGCATCCGTGATATTCAAACACTGTCCGGCCGTGCAGTTGAACGTGCCCGTCAGATTCTTGCACTCGTCGTTGATGCAGCGCGCCTTGTCCGCCCGATCCTGATCGATGCCGTAGCACGTCTTGTTCGCCGAATTCGTGCAGTTCTGGAAGGTGAGATTGGTGCCATTGGTGCGCAGATTCACATAGATCTGTATGCATGCGCCCGACGTCTTGCTCAGACACCACTCGCCACAGCTGCCCCACTCGCAGTTGTCCTTGTTGACCGCACGCGTCGTTGTGCACATCACGGGCGTCGGATCGATGCCACTTTTGAAGGCACGCGTCGACGGCATATAGATGGCCACGGTTAGATAGACCAGTGCCACGGAGCTGAGCACCAGGGTCATCTGGCAAATGCAGATAGTGCCGCAGATGCGTGTATCCTGTGGCGGCACAACCAGATCCTCCTCGGCTACCTTCTTCTTGCCCATAGCGTCACTGTTGTTGCCACTTCTCCCGCTAGTGCTTTGCTAATCGAATCTCTTGGCTCGCGCTGCTTGGCTGCTTGGCTGCTTGCTTCTAATCCGCGTCGCGTGTAATCCAATTAGGAGCAGCGCATCATTGTCACTCTGTGTGTGTCTCTCTCTCTATCGATTCCTCGCTCCTCCTTCCCCCCTTCGTCGCCAGTCGCCAGTCGCAACGCCCACGCTGGCAAATTGTCGTTGTCGCTTTGCCGTTATATAACTTATGACTGTCGAGCCTCGTGTGTGCGTAACGCCAGATTTCCTTTCCTTTCCTTTCCTTTCCCTTACACAAATTTCACAGCTTGCGCACGTTTTTTTTTTGGCGACACTTCTTTTTTTTTTTGATTGCTCGTAGCTTATTGATTTTTTAAGTTTAACCCGTGCAACTATTTTTTTTTGCTCTCTCTATTTTAGTTTTCACTACAAGCTGGCAGCTTTTTTGAGGCAGCCTCTATTTATTTTGCTTGAATTTAATTTAAATGATTTAACAGGTAATTATTGCTAAATTAATTATTATTTAGCTGCTTGCGGCCGTCGCTTGGGGGACTCTGTTTTTGGCTATACGTTTTTCACCCAAGGCTTCCAGGTCCTGGCACTGGCCTTCCTGGCTTCGCACAGTTTTCGCACTGCTGCCAGTATGCCAGGCATATATGAATTGCTTTTGCTTTCGCTATGGCTGCAGTCGTGTGTGCTGGGCTGTGCTGTGCTTCGTCCTCTCAGCTTTCTCCTGACCGCCGACAACAGAGCTTCTGCTGTGCTGCTGGCTCTTCTCTCGCTTGTGTCAAATCAGAGCGCTGCGCGCGCATTTTCATTACAAAATCAATAATTCCGCATTCACGTTTTGCACAACTTGTGCCCCCAGCTTCTTCCGCTCCCGGCCTGCTAAATAACATACTCTCTGCTCAGCGCTTGTGTGCTGTTAGCTGTTAGCTGTTTTCATTGATTAAGCTTTGCGTGACCGGAGAGTGCAAGTGCACTCTCCACAACATACGCCCCACATTTCGTATGTTTCTTGGGGGGCAGGGTCAGGCCTGTGATACTGTGGGGTGGGCGTGTCGATGACGTCGTCCTCAAATTAAACATTGTGCATGAATATTGTCCACGACCAACAAATTCGTAAGTGAAATCCCTGGCAAACGAAATTCTAATACTTCGCTGCCAAATGTATCTCTTTGGGCTGCTTTCATATCTCTGGTATTTCAAACCATCAGCTTAAATCCATTTTTTAAAGTAAAAGCATTGATTTCCATAAATTCAAGGTTGATTTCTGAAGTAATCTGCATACACCATAATTTCATTAATTTTACATTTTCGTAGATGGTCTTTAGAAGATATTTGCAAACCAGAGATTTACTTGATATATACAGCTAAGTAGCTATGAATGTACAGGGTATATGCTAGCCAGGCACTCTCGACTTGATTGCTATATAGAGCAATTCTATAGTTAACTAAGCGAAGGTCATTATAACAAACTTCGAATTGAGGTAGTCAATACCCTCATACTCTAAACTGTAAATACCGTTTTTCTCTCGTTTCTCTTACTCTCTTCCTCTGGTTAATTATATGCCAGCGCATTACACATTTCATTTAGTTTTCGTACATAAATATATATTTCATCTATTGTTGTAACAAATTTGCACTATATAATTAGTTAAGTATAAAACAGACAGCAGGCGACGACTGCCTTTCGGGTTATTTATACGCAACCCAAAAAGAGATTTACAAAAATATGGGAGATTAATACAGTTAAATGTGTAAATTTTTATTGTCTGTGCGCTTGCACTGCCTGCTGCTTGCAGTTATCCATCCTTCAGCGGCATGTGCCACGATTCGGCGATAATTTGTACGGCTCTTTTGCTCAGTCGCGGACCGATCAACGGATTCATTTGCGCCAGGTAGCAGCACAGCCAGAAGAGCCAACAGCAGAAAGCGGCCAGCATTAGGGTGCACTGGACCAGCTTCTGTTGTGGGCCGCGGGGCGTCATTATGGGGCCACCAATGCCGACGGCGGCCCACAGGGCGGTGAAGAACAGGATGGGCAGTACAGCGGCGCCCATGTTGCGGAGTTATTAGTTGCGGGTTGTGGAATTCGTTAAAGTTGTGCTATTTTCACTTGTTGTCTTTGTTTTTTGTGCTGCCTGACTAACGATTGTTGTTGCACATCGATATGCATGTATCGTTGTCATAGCAACCCTGGCTTAAGATTTGCGGCGCTGCCAACTTGCTTGAGTGTATCGACAGCAGGCGCTCTATTTAAATGCAGTGCTTTTGTGTGGTATTTAACATTTTATTTAACAATATTTTATTAAATAATTATATGTGCTTTGCACTTAATTTGTATTTTAACTTTATTTTGCAATATTTACAAGTGCACAAAGTGCACTGGCTTGATATGTGTATGTGGGTTACTAGGTCTGGTTGCAATGGTTACTTTGTGATATTTTTATAACAACTATTTACTTTGTTGGCAAATATGTAATTGTTATTAAGTTGAAGTTATTTTCAGCTACAGGGTTAGTAGTTGGTTCTGTTTTATCACAATACATTTTGGCCAACTTTGTCAACTATAAAATACCCTAGCTAAAACGTCCATAAAATATTAAAAGCACTCCGTACAGAAAACAATAACTTTTCACAGCACACCCATTGAATAATCAATGGCGCGTTGTTATTGAGCCACAAAACGACTTGACTTGGATTACACATTGTTGATTGAGGCGTCGATAGAAGGGATACTTTCGAATGCGCTCATAAGTAGGCAGCACTTTCTCCCAAAAATCCAACTTCCTTGCACGCAGAAGAAGGTCAATGCAGTGAAAGTTGCTTTGGTATTTGAAATTCATTCGCCTTTTGTGTTACTCACATGTACAAATTGTGGGTGCTCCAGTATATTGAGGTTTATTTACGTTCACACACACACATATGCGACGGGCACATGCCAGCTTTGGGGACACACACACACACACACACCACTACACGCACATGTATATGCATCGCACTTGCCAGCAAAGTCGTTTCATAATGGAATGCACGCACACATGAGCACAACTTTACTGTAATTATTATATTTTTGTTGCTTGTTAAATGTTAAGCGCGTTGGAATTTGTCGTTAACTTTGCAGTTGCTTCGCAGTTGGACATAAGGCAGCAAATGATTTGATTTTACAATTTCCCTTTTTTTTTCTGTCTTTCTTTCTGTCTTTCTTGCCTGAACGAGCCGAGAAAATTCCAAACAGATGAATATGTGACGTGCACGGCTCGCGGCTCACATTTTCCTGCTGTTTACGCCAATTTCTGACATTTCTCAAGCTCAATTCTGGCTCGCTGCTGCCCGAAAGCGACACAGCGCCTAACAGAGAGCGAGAGCGCAAGAGAGCGCCCTCTCTCTCCGGAGAGAGAGAGAGAGCCTGCTGCGAGCAGCTGCTTTGGGGGCGGGCGCATGCGTTCGCTGGCTTTACGTCATCCATGGAACAGCTACTGTTGCTGCGAGCTTTGCTCGCCTGGCAGCGCCGGAGCGCACAGCATGAGCGCAAGCTTTGAATCCACGTCGACGACTTGCGTATGCCCCATTTGCCTAGTTGCGTATACTTAATGAGAATACTCATACGCAGCGTTGGCAATTGATTGAAATTTCATTTAAAGCAGAAACTAACTGAAGCATTTAGATGTGGATTAATGCAACAGCAAACATGCTATGAAATAATAGTATAGTAATAGTAAAAGTACAAAAAAACACCTTTTTTATTTGCTGTAAAACTTTATATATTCTAAAAGCTCTAATTTGTGCATTGAACTCCATTCAAATCTTACAAAAATCTTAAATATTTGCAGAAAACAGTTATTAATTTTGAGAAACCAAAAAGCTATGCTGCTTAGCAGTTTTGGCCCAGTTGTCTAGGCTCCTAAGTGGACCTGTCGCAACAGCCGCCTCTTTTGTGGCAGCGCAGTGAAAGCTCTCTTCGCGCACGTTGCCGCTGTCTGTGCTGTCGGTTGTGCTGGTGTTCAGCTGCAGCGTCGCCGTCGCCAGTGGCAGTGGCAGTCCTTTCGGTGAAGAGTTCAGCCGTCGTTGTCGTCCGCGTTGCGTGTGTTGGGCTCCTTGTGTGCTCGCTCGCCATTTAGCGCCGTTGCTGTTGTCGTCGCCTCATTGTCGGTCGGTCGAGGCTCCTGCGGAAAATGACAAAATGTGTGGATATTGTGTGTTTTTTGTATTCTGATCTTTTGACCCGTACGCAATCAGGTCATAACACACACTAAAATCGTTTAACGCCTGCCAAATGCGGCAATGTTTGGTTTGTTTGTTATTCGCGGCGCTGCTGCACAAATTGGAAAAACTTTTGCGAGTTGTCCGATTGAAAATGCGTAATCGTAACCTGAACCTTGAGTAAACACGCACACACACACACACACTATATAACTGTTGTGTGTGTGTGTGTGTGTGTGTGTGTGTGTGTGTGTGTGTGGCTAGCACGCAACTCGACGTCACAGGAGCGACTGAGAGACACTTGGGAGCGTGGCTAAATGTGTTTAACGGCAACAACGTCATTGGCCATGTTCTAATAAAAACAGAATCATATTTGAAGTGTTCCAAGCCACCATCCCTTTTTTAACTGTTACCCAGTTTGGAATCACAAAAAGGGCAAATGAAAAATCGTTTCGTGCACAGCACGAGGAGTCGCCAAGTCGACAAACCCGCTGGCCCTACCATCAGCCCCTGCTTTTTTTTTGTGCCGCATTATATGCCTTCCACTTCCACTTCTCCTGCTCTCTTGTGTTTTTGTCTCTGTATTTGTGTGCAAGCGTGCCAAATGAATTGAAAATTACATGCGGCTCCACTGTGCACAGCACCCGTAGCCCCTTTGCCACCCTTTGTCTAACAACTCTTGGCCTGGCAGAACTCCACTGAAGGAGTTTATTACTTTTGCGGCCCATGTGAGCTCATTGTCGCCAGTTGTAGCTCCTCCTGCCTCCAACCTCCTCCCTCTATTCGTCGACTCAGCGGCTTATTTCCGTTTCGTAATACTCCAATACTTGTGTGCCGCCTAGAATAACAAGCAAAGCAAACAGCGAACAGCATTCAAATGTACAAAGTCTCGAGGTTATATAAAAATAATAACGACGTGTTCTTGAGCCGCATAAAAATACCAACACGTCGCTTACTATATTTATAAAACATATTTAACATGCATGTTAACGCGTCTAACGGTTATTTTAATGCACACGCATTTCATTCCCAAACGTTCCCCAACAGTGTTTCAACTGCACGTGGCCGCACGAATAGTGTGAGGCGCAGCGCAAAAAAAAGTGAAATCAAAGAGGAATAGAAGAAAGAAAAATAAAAATAAAAATAAATACAAGCAAAACTGTCCGTCCAGCAAGCCATTTTTTGTTTTTATTTGATTTAAATAAAATGCAAACTCAACAAATGAAATAAATACCAAAAAAGAAACCAGCAACAAAAACAACAAGCGGATTAAGCAGCAGCAGAGTGAGAAAAGAGGCCGTTACTTAAAATTGGCAGGCCTCAAACACACACACACATACACAACAACTACACACACGTACACACACACGCACACCAGCACACGTACACATATGCGCAGCCTTTTGCCGCAGTCATAAAATAATCAAGCAAAGGCAAAGGCAAGAAGAGGAGGAGCAAAGCAAAGCACAGCAAAGGCGAGGAGAGAAGAGAGGAGAGCCCATTGCATCGTCTCCGTGTCGAATGCTGCTGACGAAACATCTCCGCTGGGACGTATAAAGCAATTAGCAAAGGTTGACAGCGAGACACACACACACACACATAGAGGACACACAGCACTGCCAGCAGTTGGTCAGGATTTCATTATTGTTTTTGCTTTTGCGGTTTGAGTGCGGCGCGTTCAACGGTGGCCTACTAAAATGCGTGCGCATCCCTGGATTACAGTTAGACTAATTGCGACGCGGGCAACAACAACAACAAGAACAACAACAAAGCACAACAGCAGCAGCAGCAGGCATGGAACTCCACCTGACCAGCGGCGACAGCGGCTGTGAGAGCTAAATGCTAAGAATGGAGGCAGAAAGCCGAACAGCAAACAGAACAGCCAGCAACAGCAATAACAAGCAAAAGCAAAAAACGCAAACGTACTCGACTCTCCCTGTGATATAACTGCACCGTAGTTGTAAATCGTAAAAGAAATCGTAGCTCATAGTTATCGTTATCGATTAAAGTAGCTTAACTGAAACTTAAGCGGCAATTCAAATACTCATTACTGCATCAACGCTAATCGTGCAGCGTTAAAGCATATATATTATATATATATATACATATTTAAGGCAATTATAATTAGGACCTACGTACACACAACAAACAAACACACTCTCTGCCTCCGCCTGCGCCTCGCTACCCGTTTTTGGAATACTTTTTTGCTGCCGCCCAGACCTTGCGCCGTTACAACTAACAGCCGGAATCCAACCGGACATAGACCAATCAGTGCCGTACACGCCATAATCGCTTCAACAGCAACAGCATGGGTGATGAGCTGGATAAGCGCACCACCAAGGAGAAGCTTCTCTTCTATACGACCGCCTTCTTTATACTGCTCGGCACGTTCAGCCTGTTTGCGTTTCTCTTTCTCGTGCCGTTCGTGATCGAGCCCGCCTTCACCACAATCTTCATGCAGTTCGAGGAGGTGCCGGCTCTGTGTGAGACGTACGACACGGAGATCTTCTTCGGCGCTAAGAACTGCTCGTGGTCGTCGTGCCGTGAGGGCTGCACCAAGGATATCTATACGTGCACACAGATACGCGTCAAATATCGCTTGAACCTGTACAATTTCACCGATGAGTTCAACTTCACGGAGTACCACATCAATCTGAAGGAGGCGGAACGCGTCCTGCCGCCCATCAAGCGTACGGATCGCTACGAGCGTGCGCTGCGGGACTACGAGTACGATCATCTGGGTGGGGGCGATAACAATGCCATGGATCTGGATGTGGATATGGGCGGAACGGGCTCCATGGCAACGGGTCGCTTTGAGCAGCTGAACTTCGGTGATGCCGATGGCTCCAATGGCTATCTCATCGAGGATTCGGAGGATGGACTGAGTGCCTCGGGCACACTTCTCAATGCCGAGCGTCAACCCTTCGATGAGATCTCCGAGCTGAACGAGGGCCTCATGGGAGAAAACTCGACGTTCTTTTATGTGGGCGCTCGGCTGTTTCCCAATGTGAAGGGCTGCGGCTATCCGCCCATGCTGAACTGCACCATTTGGCTAAGGCGCTACACGAAGATCGGCATCAAATTTCCCTGCTACTACTCGAAGGTGGATCCCAGTCTGGTCATCAGTGATCTCGACTACTGGCAGAATACACTTAAATTGGTGTACTCGATGGCCATACCAATACCCTCGTTCATCATCTCGGTCATCTATCTGACGTACGCGTACTTCAAGATCTACAATGAGGATGAAGAGACGGCGCCGCTGGACAAGAATGCCGAGGACATGGACATCGATGATATCGATGCGGTGGACGATAGTGATGGCGCTGTGTTAGCGGATAATGCCGCCGGCAGTCAGATCGTCAACATGGACTCCATGACGAACGACAGCTGTTTGGAGGGTGTCCTGCCGAATGGCGGTCCTGGCATGACCCGTTGCATATCGCAGGGCGGCTCGATCACCGCATCGGGCCACTATATCGCCCAGTCGCCGGCGGGCTCACAGATGACGCCCAACTCGGAGATCAACTCCTTTGGTCATCAGCTCAAGGTGCAAATGGCCGATGAGTTGTCCAGAGACTCGCTGGAGAATGGCGTTCTCTCCACGTCCAATTCAGTGCAAGGGTAAGGATCGGAACGAGCCAAGGGATGCCTAGAAATTATAAAAGTGGATTAAAATACTGCAGTCCAAATGAGCACACAAACAATCAATTCTATTTGAAGGCTTACGCACGTGACAGTCGTAAGATTAGGCAACTCCAAAATGCCAAGTATAGGGAATTTGTTTTTCTCAGTTTTTTACTTAATGCTTATAATTATAGAACTTTTGATTGTTGTCTGTTTGGTGTACAGGCCAGAATATCGAACCTTACGTTAGATACGTTACGTGACATATAATATTTCCGCAATGATTGAGTTTCTTTCTTAGTTGTAAGAGAGATTTTATGATACAAAATTAATGAAATGTTTTAGTGAAAGCTCCATCAAGTGTTTTTCACAGCGATAAAAAGCATTTTATGCTCAATTTCACATTTAAGATTATCATACGTTTAATTAGCTCTTTGTGTATTTTCTGTGATTATATCAGTACAATCTGTAGTGCCGTGTGAGACACGTACTAATCTATATTTCGATCTTCTTTTACAGAAACTTGAGCAAGACGATGACGACGAGTATCTCAACTCCACCTGGGCCGACGGCGGCAGTCTGAAACGTCAGGCGCATGGTCTGGAAAATGTTAGATTCCGATTCGGAAAATGAGCCGCTGCTGAAGGAGCAATCCTAGAGGCAGCCGTTGCTCGATAGAGAGAGAGAGAGATAGGCGCAGAGAAACCCAAGTATTTCTACCCGAAAACAATCGATAACAACGCATGCGAATGCGTAACCGAACCTGAATACCTTCAGAGCTGTTAGAGACACTTACAACTATGATAGATTATATTTACCTTAACTAATAACACACACATAGGCAAATCACTCACCCACACACACACACACACACAGTCACATAATATTATGATAGATCGAAGGTATTTTCGACTAAGCTTAACACACATTCAATTTCAAAATCAATTTCCAAATTACAGTACATCAATGCATTAGCGTTTCCACACAATACGATTACAAATATGAATATGAATATGAAATATGAATACGAATATGATATGCAAAAAAACAAAAAAAACAAAACGTACACAACGTAGGGACGCAGGAGAGCCGCTTCACACACAAACAAAAAGGATATACTGTTTTGGGGAGAGTGTTACTTTAATTGGTACAAATACAATAACAACAACATGAACAACAACCAGATGAATGTTTAAGTACTATATACCTAAAGCAAATTATAATACTTATACACAATACATATACAAAAATATTTACTTGAATTATTTTTCTATTCGCAACAAAATCGAAGGCGATTCGAATACCAAAAAGCAAAAACGCAAAGCAAAAAAATGAAATAAAAAAATCTTAATAAAGGTAAAAAAATAAACACGCGCAACTTATTTACAAGAGTCGATCAATTGGAGCGCTGCAGATTTTTTTTAGATATTGTAATGCCGCATCAAGTGCTAAAGATTCAAAAGGCAGCATTGTTAATTTAACATTAAACTCTAAACTTAATTAAAAACTATGTGCGATAGAGTGAATAAAAGCAAACAAGTCGAAAAGCCTAAGTATATTTGAAATACATTAAAAATAATAATAATTATTATAATGATAATGATAATGATAATGATAACGATAACAATATCTAATAATAAATAATAATTGTTATCCTTCTAATTAACGCGGATAAAAACTCACAGCTTTAACTAACAAGAAACAGAGGCATAAGATTTTTCTTCTACATATTAATTTTATTAAGATTATTAAATGATAATGATATTTATAGGTACTACAAACAAAATGGTTCAAGCTATTCAATTAAAAATCTTTTAAAATAATTAATGCATTCAAATCATAATAATTTAGACTTAAATATAATGTTTCCTTTTTTATATTAACAAAAACAAAACCAAAAACCAAAAACCCAAAAGCAAGCAAACAAAACTACTCGTAATATTTCTAAAAATACAAACAAACGATGCGATTACTCTCAAACTCGTTGCCTAGGCATAGACGCATTTGCAACGGTAACTGCACCTATTGCGAATAATCTATCAATGATAAGCAGCAAAAGATACACATAGTTTGGTTTTAACAAAAAAGATATTTGCATGGAACACCAAAAGACAACAAAGAAAAACAAAGCAAAACAAACAACAAGCGCAACTACTAGCTAATATCATGTAAAACAAACAACAAACAAATGCTACTAGAATTGAAACAAAAGCGAAACAAAATTTCGAAATAAATACGCATTTAGCAGCCTACAAACAAAACGCATTTATTTATTAACAAAACTTGGTTCAAATTTGAATTAATGCCGCGCTTTACAGCACTAGCAGGGGCTCTGCGGCCGATAACAGCGATAGCAAACCGATAGCAGCACAGCAGTGGGCAACTCTAGAACAGCTGGTTATCAGCTGTGGCTGCAACTCGCCGTGCAATGGAAAAAATTGCTATTGGCAAATGTTGTTATTTTTCTAAAAGTGCTTAACGAATGTGCTCTCGCTTGTTTTACTACACACAAACCGCAAAACAACAAAAGCCAACACTGCTCTTGTATGTATAAGCGGAGCTATATCTGTTTACGGTAGTGCATGTTTTTTTCGGCAAACTTTTGTTGCTGCTGCTGCTTCTTCCGCTTGTAAACAAATTTCTTGGCAGCGGTTCAAGTGAAAATTTAACAAATGCTGTTGCAAAGCTGAGACGCTACACAAAACATGGACAACAAGAAGGACATTTACAATCTGTGGGTGCAGTACACAACAAAGGTAAGTTCAGCTGCTTCAGCTGGCGGCATTTGTGGTCCGTATTGCGGGGGCGGTGACGTGTTTTTCGCATTAATCACCACACAATAGATTTGCGATAACGTTTTGTTTGATTGCCTCTCCCCCACTGGCAATACACTCTGTAGACATGTTGTCGCTTAGCTAGGCCAGCCTGGCTGCTCCTGTAGTGTGTGCTGCTGCTCGTTATATAATCAAGGTAGTGTTTGAGCTCCCTTCGCGTTTGCCTACGTGACACGCGTAAGCACGACTCAACACGACGTTTTCGTGTTCTAATTCAAATTCGTGCATGTTGCTTATAATGAAGGTTTCCTAGACTCTCTATCTTTTCACTTCCGCATTGCCCAAATCTAGATAACTAACTTAAAACAACAACATGGAAGAGCAAATATAAATAGTTAACAAAGTTTAGGTCTCAATAAATTACTGTAAAAAATATAAATCTAAATATTTTATTATTTATGACTATTGCTTTCAATTTGTGGTTGACTCAATAGCAAACTTATTTACGCTCCTCCCTGATCTCTCCCCTTACAGAATGACGAAACCTACTTTCGCGAGTTTGTGTCCCGTTTTGTGGACATTTGGCGCAGTCAGCTGCAGCTGGACTTCCAATCCGATGACTGTCCGCTGTGGCACGAAGTGCGTCCGGACAATGGACCACATCTGGGCCGACTGCCCGATGAGCTGCTGCCGGCTATTGGCAAGTTTCTGATAATAGCACGCGATGCCTGCGACATGGACACGTTGCAGGAGGAGGGTATTGAGGAGGTGGCCATATTGGTAGACTGTTTGGTTATAGTGTGCCGGCACTTTGACAACATATTGGCCATTATCAAGTACGAGTACAAGCCCAATCTAATCGCCATTCTAACCAAGGTAGTCACGCAAGTAAGCAGACGATAATAAGAACACATCGTAAAATACATATTTATGTTATTTTGTTTTGTTTTTTTTTAGCAATTGGAGCAGCGATGGGCTTCCACAGCGATGATTCATCTGTACCGCAGTTTTAGCGCTTTCCTGGAAGTCATGTACGATCCTTATCTGACGTGGCGCAGCTTTCTGCGCGGCCAACTAGCGGATTATACTCGCCTGCCGTATAAACCACATGCGGTTCATGTGGAAATTGTGCCCTTTATCTACGGTATGGTGCTGCTTGTCACATGTCACCTATATTACATTTATGTTCCTCTTATCGCAGATTGTTTCCAGAAGGAGAACCTGCTCGGGCTGGCGGATATCGGCGAGCGACTTCTACATGTGCTGGGCGCAATTATCTGCGGCTCTCAGGTAGCGTACAGCACCACAGCGTACTATCATTGTAACGGACATGAATTATGCCTTCAACTGCTAATTGATTTTGTTAAACGTTTCTTTTGCTATATTTATGACTTTTTGATTTATAACTGTATTATAACTGCCACAAACTGTTGCTGCCCTCTGCACTAGTTAGTTTCTCTCGACTTTTCTGTTCATTATGCTCCTGTCTAATTTCATTTCGTTTTCATTTGTTACTGTTGCCTTTGGCTCTTTCAAATCGAACCAAAGATATACTATATTTGAAATTCATACATTCTATATGTGTGTCTGTGTGTGTGTGCGTAAAAACAAATTGCAGAAAACTCTAAACTCGAACTCAACAAATAGAAATACTAACGCTCTAACTACTACAATAAACGCCCCCCGCTCGGGTGATGGGCAGCTTCTTAACTGTGATAACTTGGTGAGTGGTAAACGCTTTTCATATAATATTGTACCCCCTCCGTTGTCCGCTCATACACATGTAGTGCTTGAACCACACATCTCTCTCTATCTCCCGCTCTCTATTCCATTCTGTTTGTTGGCTGTGTTTGTTCTAAAATGTTGTCTCAATCTTGTTTGCCGCTGCTGCAGCGCAATGGCATGAGAACCATTTGCCCGGCAACGGTTTCGATCATCATGCGCATCCTGCAGCGCTGGGAGAGCGCAAATAGTCTGCGCCGTGTGGCGCTCAATTGTTACGCACTGATGGTCATTGTGCTGCAAAAATCTAGTCCAGAAGAAGTGAGTATGCTCTGCATTTGTGCTATGTATTTGACTAACTTTCCCATTTCTCCTGCAGCGCCAAATAGATCTAGTTACGTTAATACAACTCTATTGTGATGCACTGCAGCAGCTGCTGGCGACGACGCACTTTGACAGCGGCGCCGCCAGCTTTGATATAACCAGCGACAGCGATAGCGATGTGGCCATCGATATGAATGCGCTCGCCGCCAGCGTTGCTGCAGTGCAGCTCCTGCTGCCTGCTGGTAGTAATAATTTAGCTGTCAGTGAGGCCATTGGCGAGACCAATTTGTTGGAGCTGCTCATTGGTCTGCCACAGAGCATTAAGGTAAGTATTCTCCAGGCGTTTTTGCTGCCCACATATTTACTAACTTCTCATTCCCCCCTCCTACAGGACTGGCACGTCGCCCACACGAGTACCCTGAGCAGCAATATGGATGCTTTAGCTGCTCTAACGCACAGCGCGCTACGTAGCGCGGAACAACTACGCCTCGCTGGACGCATTGAGCGACTCTTCGGGAGCATGCGAGAATTTGAGACGCCTACAGCTGCTCTGCTAGATGCCTGCTTCAGTTTGGGCTACAATGCGCAGCAGCGTTTGCTGGTGTTGCCCGAGGTGATGTTGCAGCTGCTGCAGTGGCTGCCTGACCTACAAGAGCCCGAACAGTTGCATGTCAGCTCACTGCTGCTCAAGGGCTGCACCGACAACTATGGCACGTGAGTGCGAGTAACTCAAGCAAGTGATGCCATTATTAATTAGACTCTTTTGTACTCCAGTAAGACTGTTGCCTGCAGCAGTCGCGTTGTCAAGGCCGCCTGTGGTTGTCTGCTGCGTGGTGAGACGCTCGCCGAGCCGTGTGCACAGAATCTGATTAAGCTCATCGAGGAGCTGAGCAAGCTGAGCATTGTCCCAGCGGAGCTCAAGTGCATATTCGCTCTACTGCGGCAGGGCGCAGAGTTTGCGCAGGTTAAGCTTCTGCAGCAGGTGAGCATGGCTGCATAATATACAGCATTTGGAAATGACAATTAAACTCCCGCATTATATTCCAGACACTCGTCGTGATTGCGCTGCAGAGCCTGCGCGGCAGCAACTGTTGTGCTGAGTACTTTGCCATCGAGCAGCCAGCGGATGGCATTTCTGTGCCCGACATTCGCAACTGGACGCTGTCCGGCTCGTATGGCTTCATATTCCACATGCTGGTGCGATTCACTGCTCAGGGTGCAGAGCAGTCGAATGTGCGTCGCATGCTGCTCACACTGCAAACGGGCAGCGGCTGTGGCTTCGAGGTGTTTGTGCAGCCCAATGGCAACGTTGTGGTGGCTGCTCTGACCCGTCGCGAGTATCTAACCACTGCGACGGCAACGAAGACGCTGCTCGATGGTCAGTGGCACTACCTCACCGTGGCCATAACGCCGCCCAAGCGACCCTTCTCCTACAGCCAGATCAACATCTACGTTGACTTTGTGCAGAAACTGAGCGCCACGCTCAAAGTGCAGGCGGTCAACGAGCCGTTCACTGTGTGCAGCATTGGCGCTGTGGTGGCGCCACAGCCCAAGCAGAGTGATGTTGCCAAAGGCGGCTCCTTGCCGCGCTCCTCGTCGCAGGAGAACGCACCCGCCTACAAGGGCATGCTACCCAGTCTTCTAGAGAGGACCCTATCGGCCAATGTAAGTAGCTTGTTGGACCCGTATGAAAGTCATGAAAGTCTTAATACTTGATCCCTTACAGGTGTCCAACTACTTCACACTGCCGTTGCGCACTCAAACGGCCTTCGATCCGAATGTGAAGAACTTTCCCATTGGCATGCAGGACACGGTTTTCGGCGAGCAGACCTGCCTGCGGGGACATTTAGGCGGCGTGCTGCTGGCTGAACCAACGACCAGCCTGAAAACCATCTTCGATGCGGGCATGAACTTCAGCTCCATCTTTTCACAAGATAACGATTTGCTCGAGTTGAACTCGCGTTTCGTTTTCTGCTATGCACCGGGCGCTGTTTGGCACGGGAGCTGCCAGGACTTGATACCAGGCGGCAGATACCCGGGCAGGATCAGTGCACATCACTGCAAGAGTGTTAAGATGCAGGACACAATCAATAGCATTGGCGGCGTCAATGCCATACTGCCCATGCTGCATCGGCTAGTCAGGGAGCAGAGCGAAGCGGATGTCTCCATAGGCAGCAATGCCAGCGAGGATTCCGTTGCATCGTTGAAAACGCCCACCGCTGATGAGTTTACGGATTGGGAAATGCTCTCATCTAATTCTTACACAGAGTGGAAGATGATCCAGCATCCGTTGGCCAGTCTTCTGTGCCTGCTGCGCTATCTGACACACGAGCACGAGAACAATCAGCAGCAGCTGCTCAACAGTGATTGTCTGGCCATCATTGGCACCATGCTGCAACGTTGTCCTCCAACTCTCTTCGATGTCAACGCTTTGATGGCTACACATCTGCTGATGGAGTCGCTGCAGGCGCACAAATCCACGCCCGGCTCCAACTCCCAGCTGCTGGATGCTCTCTACGAGCACATTGTCTTCGACTTTGCCATCTGGTCGCGTTTGCAGTTCCAAATCACACTGGGACATGCTCAATACCTTAGCGCCATGATCAAGAACGATCGCAAATACTTTCGAAAGCGCTATGGCGTCCAGTTCATGCTGGATGTGGTGCGTCAGTACTATAGCACGCCGGATAACATATGCAACGATGATGCAAGAACAATTCGTGCCACACTCTTTGGTATTGTGCGCTTCTATCTGCAGAAGGATGTAAACATCAAGGAGGTGAATGCTTTGATTGCGTGTCTGGCATCCGTACGACAGGAGCTTGTCCTCATCGAACTGCTGGAGATGATGACCTTGTATGTGCGCGGCAAGAACTGCAAGGATCAGATGGTGCTGCTGCTCCACGAGCCGCAGAGTGCCAACCTCATCTACAACTTCTTTGTGGACAAGAGCTACAGCAGCGAGGTTCAAGAGGCGGCCATACGAGTAAGTGCAGCATGAAATTGGAATGTTAAGCGTATCTCCTAGTCCGGCACTCACGACTAGACTGCTGTAGAAGTATTGCACTTCTATAGTTGTCAGCAGAGGGAAGCAGCAGCAGCGCTTATATTTGTCTGCATTCACATTATTACGAACGTGTGATAGGTCAAGTGGTGCCCTTCTACTCGATTCTCAAGAATTTAAATGAGGTGGACGGTTCTTATGTAATTTAGTGTGATCTCTTATTGTTTTTTGTTCTCTCTCTCTTGTTTGCTCTTACTAATAGATATTCAATTGTCCATCCACAGTTCATCAGCGGATTGCTGGCCACGTCACGCGTCCACCAGAAGTACAAGCAGGTTCTGCGGCTGTACGATCAGAGCAGCGAGCAGAGCATGTTCCCCGGATTCTTTAGCTTTATAACGCCCATGTCTCTCAGCTCAACAATATTGTTTCATCTAGTGGATGAAATGCTGGGCGCACAGCCGGACTACGGCGGACTCATGTTTGCGGTATATCATGTGAGCAGCTGTGAGCTGCAGGTGAAGCTGGAGATAGCCAAGCGACTGCTGCAGACGACCTTTGTGAAGCAGCACTCAACGACATCGATTGCGCGACAGACGGGCTGGCAGGAGTCCATTGCGCGGCTGCTCATCCGCAAGCCCATCACTAGCGTGCCGCCGGATGAGGAGCGGCGTCGCAGCTTTGGCATCAGTATGGACGTACTGCTCGAGGATAATTCCAGTTTTCTAGCGCAAGCCGATCTCATTACGTTCTCGGAACAGGAAATTGGACTCGCTCAGCTGCAGCAGCAGCAGGCGCAGTCGCAGGAGGAGCACAGCGACAGCGGTCTCATCCTCAACGAGATTCAGGCGAGCGTCTCCGAGGCAGCCACAGTCATTGAAAGCGAGATTAAGGGTAAGTGCTTCAAAAGTTTCAATTTAAAAATATTTATTTACTGTTCACTTGCACTTGCAGAACTGGCGGAGTCTGTCTCCGGCGCTGTGGTGGAGAATGTCAACAGCGTATTCTCTGTTATACGTCAGACCACGCATGACATTCAGGACACCTTCGAGTCACTCACGCAGGGCAGCTCTACGGAAACGGATAATACGCCCAGTGTTTCATTGCAGCGCGAGGAGTCGTTGAGCTCCGAAAGCTCCACGCAATCACCACATGGCCCGGCAAAGAAGAGCGACTCAATGGAGGTGGGTTTCTATTTGCCTTGCCAACGTATCCAATCTCTAATCTCTACTTGCACACAGAGCACATCTGGTTTTGATTTTATGGCCGAGGGCGATGTGGACACCGAGGAGCAGCTGGTTTATCTGGTCTCCAATACGCTGTTTAACGTTTTCTGGCGCGGCATTGGAAACGACCATCCGCAATGCTGGCAGGAGCGCGGTCAGGTCCTGGGCTGCATCAATCTGCTGGCGTTGAACAATGAGCTGATCACATCGCATCTATCGCTGCGGCTGCGCATTCTGGAAATGGCAGTGCAGGCATCGCTATTCGATCTCTCCGAGCATGGCAGTCAAACGCTTATCAATCAGGAGGTACCAAAACAATTGACTGATACTACTTCCTACTCTCACTAACACTGGTATTTTTTCAGAACGCCTCCAACATTCTACGCATGGTTTATGAGCTGGTGGTGCTGGGCTCCAATGAGGATGAGTCCAAGAAGTGCTCCACCAAGCTGCTGGACGGTGTTTTGGCACTCCTCGATGCCCTAATGATATTTCAGCAGGGCTCCTCCGATGATTGGTCGGATATGATACGCTTGTGCTTGGGTCTGTTGCTCAAGTGCTCGCATCATCCGAATCCGGGCATTGTGGCCATGGCCACCGCTAAACTACACGCTATACTTCAAAGTCGTTCCACAGAGGATCCCGCCGAGCTGTCCTATCTGCTCTATAGCATTAACAGAGCGCTCGACAATGCCATCGAAGGTGAGTGTAGCATATGAAGCCTTTAAGCAGTGTAGGCTAACATTCTCTCTTCTATGTTAGTTGGCAATCCCGAGGAATATTCGTTTTTGATGCCCGTGATGAAGGCGCTTCTGGAGAAATGCCGCTCCGCCTTCAACTTGGACTCAACGCTGCCCGATCTGCCATCGACCTCATCGGGTCCGGTATTCTTCAATGATTTTCAAATGTACAGCACTAGCAAAAAGTGGCGCAACTTTATGGAACGCATGGTAAGTTATAGAAAAGCATATGAAAACTAGCCTTATATGATCTTATGCCTTGAGTGAGATACCCTTCGATAGAAATACCCTTCCAATATTAGATATTAGATTAGATATGGCTACCAATACCTAGAAATGATCTTTCAGGACATCAAACTGCTATAACTTTGTTAAAACTCATCCGATATTGGTTCCTGGGGGCAGTTTTGATCATGTTTTGACCTCAATATTGATTCTGCATTTAAATCTGAAGGGATAGGTCATGTTGAATGTTTTATTAAACTTCTACTTGTTTTCATTATTTATTAGGCTCGAATTTTCTTTTATTAAATTTGAAATTTATAATTAACATCATAAACACTTACACCTATACTTAAACTAGTCTTTTCGCCATTGCATTCTAAGCCCAGTACTTTCGTCCTGCTCTCGTACTGACTTACCCACATATATAGTATATATTTAATATAGCTTATGATTTTTTGGCAAGTTCTGACGCAGTGCATAGAGCGAACGTTCCAACTCCCGATCGCTCTGTGGACTCTTGAAGAGCGTCGTATCGAAGATGCCTTTGGTGGTGCGCTTCAGTGTCGGATTTCGCTCGGTGCCGGGCAGTAAAGCCAGCGTGGCGCCTACACCACCACCCCTTACTAGCGGCGGTCGCGTTGGCCTTGAGCCACGCCCCGGTTGCAATCCAAACGACTGATAGGTGGGTGGCGCAATAGTGCCGTCGTAGTAGCTTTGCGATCGTGACTTCTCAACGGTGACGACCGTCGAGATGGCCTCGGTGCTGGGGCTGCGATTGCGATAGCGCGAGGTGCCGCGACTCCGGGTGCGACTAGGTGGTGTAGTGGTCACCACTGTGGGCAGAAAGGCGTCCCTGGCTGTGGGGCGCACTCGCATGGGACTCCAGGGTGACACTGTCGTCGACGTCGTCGTCGATGTTGTTGTGGGTGCTGCATACTTGCGTTTCTGCTCGACATGACGTGACCCGTGCGCAGCCGTATCCAAATCGGTGCCTCGCACATGCACATGCGAGTCCGCATCGTAGGCCTGCTGCAGTTCCGGCACGTCCAGTGTGTGCTTCTTAGAGAGCACCGCAGCGGAAGGACGACGCTTGCGCTTCCTGGTCTTTGCTGGGGTCCGTGAGCTGCCAGCGGCGTGTGCGTCCTCCGGGGGTAGCTCATTGGGAGGGCTACTGTGCTTGGGCTGGTTGGGTGGATAGGATTCCTGTTCCTCCTTGCTGGACGCCTCGAAGGGTATGGGGTCGTAGATGGGCACCTCATAGCTGGACTTGGGAAAATCAAAGCTGGTAAACTTGTGATTGGGACTTAGGGGTAGTTCCTGTGACGGTGGCGCATAATCCTCCTGCGGATAGGTTTCGACGGGCTGATGTGTCTCCGACTGGCCATAGGTGTTGGCTGGATGATGTGAGGGAGGTGATTCTGAGTAGTGTTCCTCATTTGAAGATGGTGGTTGATAGCTTTGATCGGGATGATCAGGAATTGAAGCTGGTGGATGATAGCTTTGATCGGGAGGCGAAGCTGGTGGATGATAGCTTTGATCGGGAGTTGAAGCTGGTGGATGATAGCTTTGATCGGGAGTTGAAGCTGGTGGATGATAGCTTTGATCGGGAGTTGAAGCTGGTGGATGATAGCTTTGTCTAGGAGGCGAAGCGGGTTGTTCATAGCTGTGACCAGGCAAAGGTGCAGGTGGGTGATAACTAATATCAGGAGGTGATGCAGGTGGATAATCACGTCCAGCTGGTGGGTGATAGCTTTGATCTGGGGGCGACGCTGGCGGTTGATACGAAGTGGAGATCTCATAGGCTGGCGGCGAGTGGGATATCTCAATGTTAGCGCTGTGAGAGGGAGGTCCTTGAGGCGGTTCCGCAAAGCTGGGATGATAGCCGGCATTGGGTATCTTCTGCTCGTATATGGAGTAGGAATCAGGCGCTGGTGGAGATGCAGGATGTGAGAAGCTGGGCACACCATATTTAGTAGAAGGAGGTGGCGGCGGCGGCGGCGGTGATTCATAGGGATGTGTGGCATAGGTATCGTGGGAGTCAAAGCTTATAGAAGGGATGCTCTCATGCAGCGGTGGTACGCCATATTTCTGATGCGGCTCCCTGATGTCGGAGCTCCAGGAAGGCTTGGGGTCGTCGGGAATCCAGGAAGGAATGTGATCATCGGAGCTCCAGGAAGGTTTGTGGCTATCCGAGGTCCAGGATGGCTTGTGGTTGTCAGAGCTCCAAGATGGTTTGTGGCTGTCGGAGCTCCAGGAAGGTTTGTGACTGCCGGAGCTCCAGGAAGGTTTGTGGCTATCGGGGATCCAGGAGGGTTTGTGGCTGTCGGAGCTCCAGGAAGGTTTATGTTTGTCTGAGCTCCAGGACGGCTTCGGCGGCTTGTGCTCATAGGAGCTCAGCTCCTCATGTCCACCCGGATAACCGTACTCCAAACTGGGAAACTTGTGAGCGCCATAGAGATCGTGATCATCATGACTATACAAGTCCAGATCCATTGACTGCGTCTCGTAACTAGAAGCGGGCAGCTGGAAATCAGCACCATCAAACTTCAAATGCTGAAAGTCATCCAGCGAGAAGCCCGGCTCGTCCAGATGCTCGGGAAAGTGGCTATGCGTTGCTGCCGGCGGGTGAATTGGCGGTGGTCCATAGTGCGTCTTTGGACCAGGACTCTTGATGCGACGTCTGCGCGGCTTGCCACGCTTCGAACCCTTGCGAAAGGGCGGATGTCTGCGCTGGCGTGTCAGCCTCTCGGCATTGGGCAGCAGCTCGCTACTGTTGCTGGTCAGCTGGGTGGGCACAGTGGCAAGATCTGTGTCATTGCTAATGGTTATCGCGCACAGCGTTGCTGGCAGCAGCTGCAAAAAGACAGGTCAAGTGGTTGAGTGGTTTATGTGATTTACATTTGACTTATGACAGTGGATAAAAAAAGCAAACTTTCACTGCCAATTTAGTAACATTTCGAAGATGTCAACCTTTGACTTTGCGCCAGCGTCGCTACTCTCTAGTTATAAGTGAACAATTGCGATTGCTGCTGCTTCCGCAAACACGTAACGCAATCATGAGCCTCGCTCCCTACTCTACACCTCTTTGTCTCTCTCTCTCTCTCTGCTCCTCACCCGTAATTGGCTGCCATCGATTGCCGGCTGGCTGCCTGGCATGCGAGCCATGCAACAACAACTTGCAACGTTGCCGCACGCACAGCAGCAGCAGCACAGTTGCTGAGGGGGTAAAGCATTGAACCTGAACGGAACGTCGTCACCAATTCAGGTTCAGTGGGCAGCGTAATCCGTTTTGCTGCGCTTTTGTTTATTTGTTTTGTTCACAGTTTTGCTACCTATACAATGGCCGCCATGGATGAGTCTCCTGCACTTGGTTTAGACTTTAAGCGCAATGCACTGCTCCATTGCGAGTTTTTGGCAGTTAGAGCTGGTTTTCAAGTGGAAAGAAAGCATCTATTCCTTGCTAAACTGGATATGTCTCGGCGATAGCTTATATCCTCTATAATAACTCTACTAAAACTTGAATTCATTTAGATTAAACTCGTTGCAAAAGACTTCCTCAACAACAAGTCCTGCTCTGGAGAGATCATACTTTAAAATATAATCCGTAAAGATTACTTTTATTGTTTTTGAGATACAATAACTAACTAATGCAGACTAAAGAGACAGTTTTAATAGATTTATTGCTGCCTAAAATAGTGTGTTTAGTTCTTAAGGATCTTTTTCAAGGATCTCTTTTTTTTTTGTAAACAGCTTAGGTATTTTGTATTTATAACAATCAACTTATGTTGAATGGCAAAACTTGAATCATTTCTTCAATATCTATCACGAATAGTATTTTATATCCTTCACAATGGTTTCTTTTCTGTAGAGTCCTTCATTGTATCATTCACTTAAAGTTCTTTAAACTCGTCTTCACTTGGTTTCTGCACACTTACAAGGCAAACACAGAGCCGCAATAGATTGCACATTTTTAAAGCAAACAGCTTCTCGAAGTTTGTAACAAAATGCGAACGGCAACAACTTTCATTGAGGCAAACGTTTAGATGGTCTACTACTGAGTGGTTGGGTTGGAGCGTCTGTTTAGTTATTATTGAAGCGCTTCTACAGTGAACACTTTGGCGCACACCCGGTCACGTCTCGTTGGACTTTCTTTCGGCAACTGAGCGCGCTGCAAGAAAGTGGTCTGGTTTTGTTGCTTGCACGGGCAGGCGCCAGCCAAGACGAGACTTCGTGTTAGCCGCTTGGAACCAGTCGAATGACAAAGCGTTGCCATTAAAGCACCCACCGGTGCACCACCGGAGCAGCGCCCTGGAACTATCGGATGCCCTCGAGGCGAACAGCTGGAGAGCGGGTCGGGCAGCTTGTAAGCCTATTATGTAAAGAATGCCCAAATGCGGATGTCTATGGGCCAAGCAAAATATATAAAAACAAAGCATCAAACAACAACAACTGGTCAAGATATTGAGCAAATGTTAGATTCGGTAGATCGCCAGTTTCAAGTAAAACTCGTTTCGTACAACTGCATTCGAGATGCACGAACGAGCGGCGCTTCCTCAGTGGCGGCCACAAAACGGCATCTCTGCATCCACATCCACATTGAACTTGAACCTGACCGGACGTGACGTACCGTCTCCGGTTGAGAGTCTGTCTCCGTCTCTGTCTCTGTCGCTCTGACAACGACTTGCACCGGATTGAATCAGGCAAAGCAAATGAACGAAAGCGAAAACAAGTCAGAATTTGTATCTAAGAGTGATCAGCTAATGAGTTAGCCTGTAATTTTATCATATATACAATCAGATATGAAACCTTGTTGCTTAATATATGAAACACGCCGCTTAAAGCAATTTTCTTAATATAAATACAAAAACTACTCTAAAAACTTTAAGTAAAACAGAGAAAGAAGACCTAGTCAGATTTACTTAGCTGTCGTCGATTCTTACCAATGTCATAGTTCTCAATCTAACTCCCTCTTCTGTCTGTTACAAAAAAAAAACAATAAGTCTATCATACCCTACTTAGCCGCACGCACGCTTACAGGGCATAACCTGTCCACAGCTCAACTGTCAAAACAACTAGACTTATGAAGTGTTATTAGCCACATTTATAATGCTTTCGTGTGGTTTATGCGCAGGTGAAGCCGCTTTACGATCGCTACCAGCGCGAAATTGAGCTGAATCTGTGGGAGCCCATCAATCGCTTCTGGGCCGAGTGCTACGAGGCGTGCAAGGGGGCGTCCAAGCAGCGTGCCAGCTTTCAGGCCGCCAACCGGCGGCTCTTCCAGCAGAAGATCTATATGCCGTGGAAGGTGCGCCAGGTGGAGGAGATGCAGCGACTGCAAAATGCGGCACTGCAGCACAAGACCAGCGACAGTCACATACGGAAGAAATGGAAGACGGCCAAGCGTTTCTTGTACGGCCCTAGGGGACCGTGGTTTACCGGGTAAGTGCAATGATACCTACGATCGAACAGGGGCGTACACAGTATTTTTTTAGAGGGGGCTTACAGTAATATCTACTTTTTAAAAGCAAATAGTATAAGTATAGGTATATACATATTATAAATGTTGGGAAGGGGTTAACACCCGAAACCCTCCTGCCTACGCCACTGCCAGCTCATAACTCTTTATTATGAAACTGCACAAACGAATTTCAGCATTTTAATTAAGGCGACAATTGCAAATGGGGCGTGCGCCAAACGTAAATGGTTACATATGAGTCGACACAAGTCGCTTAATCACCTTCTCACGCACTCAGCCACTTGTGTGTGTGTAGAGTCATAAGATAGACTACTTATATACTAATAGATGTTAGATATTAGATACTGTTATTATTACTATTATTATGATACATGGGTAGCTGACACGCTTTTGTGTTCATTTCACTATAAAATGCTAACAAATGCACTCATTGGCGACGCTCTGTCTGTGTTCATGTGTGTGTGTGTGTGTGCATGTGTGTGGCAGCAACAATGGGGAGAAATTGTAAAACAATATATATAAAGTTTTAAAGACGCTTGCTCATTTTGCTAAAAATATCATTTTCAATTTCACCTCTTAGCTTTTAAGCTTAAGCTGTTGTTTCATTAGTTTTTGTTAATAGCATAGGCCCTAAAGGGTATTGAACCCTAAAATTTGCAATATTTATGAACTTATGTACACCTGTTTATCATTATGGTTTTTAGTCGTAAACAGTCAAACCATTATAGTTTCATAGTTTTTATATAAATTAGCTAGCAATAAAATATGCTCAAATTTAATTTAGATGAATAATTTAGTGTTTCGACTGTTATTATTTAACTTTAAATAAATAAGTAAATAAGTTTGTTGATAGATTTGTTATGAAACTTCTTTAACTGAATTCAATTTCAGTATGTATAATACTTTTAAATATATAACTTCTACGACAGAGATTTGAATACCTGCCAAGAACTTTCTATTCAACTAAATCACAATTGATTTTTTTACTCTTACTCATTGCTATTTTCTACTAATGATCTGCTTATTATATTATGTCTGCTACATTCACCCGTATCTTCTCTTATTTTTGTACATTGTTTCATATTTTTGTGCCACTGTTGACACTGCTGTCAATTGTTGAAAGCTTTCGCTACGTTCGGGCGCCTCATCAGTTGGGGCGCGATTAAAATTACGATTTAATTTTATTAAATCATCAAAAAGCAAAAGTATTTATGCAATCGCATAGCAAATATAACAGCGACTGCAGCTAATGCATAACAAAAGCGAATGAAAAGGGTACTGCAGCTAATTTCAACTGCATTTCAGCCGATTTACAATCGCTGGCAGTTTTTAAACATTGTAAACGTGGCCAATTGCCAATTACCAATTACGCATGGACCTTGGGCGGCTTTTTTTCGACTGACGGTCAAAGCTAACTAGCTGGACGGTGGTGCGTGTGGTGCTAGGTTGTTGCAGTTCTAAGGCCGCCACCACTCACTCAACTACACTTGGAAAAAAAGTAGAGAATTTCGTTTAATCAACTACAACAAGGCCATGGTCGAAAGCCCTAGATCAAATTAGAGAAATTCTTATTTAAGGAAGTTTCTTTTCAGTCCCAATAATCCTCATGTACTCACTCAATTTGCAGAAGGTATTGCACTTATTTTAAGCACAAAACTAAAAATGAGTAAATTATGCTTAATTCCTCAATATTTGCACTTATTTTTGATACATAATCGTTTGATTCATAATATTCAATAGAAATCCTGCTACATTTATACTTAAATTTCAAAGAGCATTTTTCTCCAAGTGTATAACTAGTTCTGGACACCAGACACTTGCACTAGTTTGCATTGACAGTGACTTAAACTAGATGATCTTTAAGCAGTTTACTTTTATAACACTTTTTTCTTTGCGACTACCCCCACTCAAGTTGTTTTTTTTTCGAGCCACATAAATCAATTGCTTCTCAGTTTTATTGCATTTCGTCTCATTCGCGACTTACAGCATGTTTAATCTCGAGTTAAATAACATAAAAGAGCTGGTTAGATTAATGTTTAAAGAGTTGTTTTGTTTTTGTTTTAGTTTTTTGCTTTTCTTTTATCGCGGTCGAAACAGCCTTAAGATTAAGTAGACAAGAAACATACATGAAAGGCGTCGAATGTGAATGTGAGGTGTAGATGAGAGCGGGGACGACGGGACGATCAGTCCCCGAGTGAATTCGTATGTACATAAGGATCGCTTTCATTTCAACTAAAAATACTACAACTATCGACTATCGGTTATCGACAAGGGGCACAGCGGCGGAGATGTCCGCTCCCCAACCGCTGGCCACGTGGAGGAGAAGTTCGCGGCATTGGCTTGGCAAGTGGGTCGGCAACATTGTGTGTGTGTGAGTGGTTCAGTTTTGCTGTGGTTGTGTTTGTGACTTAGTGATAGGCCAGCGGCGAGTAGCCACCATGGTAGGCCGGTCCCAAAGCGGGCAGAGCGGCACCATGATAGGCGGGACCCAAAGCCGGAGCATAGGCGGGCGCCAAGGCCGGGCCATAAGCGTGACCATAAGCCGGTGCCAGAGCCGGAGCATAGGCGGGCAGCTTTGCGACAACGGGCGCATGGAGCAGTGGAGCCGGCGCCAGCACCTTGGCAGCCTTCACAACGGCGCCCTCGCGATGCACCACCGCATTGAAGCCGTGCACAGGATCAGCGGTGTACTCCACGATGCGACGGGTGCCATCGGCCTCGATCAGCGAGTAGGAGCCCTGGACAACATCGCCGCTGCGCGATTCCTGCTGGTTCTTCACATCGCCAGTGGAGCTATCCTGTAAATGAAAAGCATATTAGCAAAGGCTTGGGCATGCAGTTAAAGAGAGAGATTATTCTTGAAAACGTTTGAGTCCATTTAGATTTCAAACTTGCTTTAGAAAACTTGCTTCAAAAACGGAGACGAAATTTTGTATATTCTTGAAAACGTTTGAGTCCATTTAGATTTCAAAAAAATTGCTTCAAATGAGAATTTGGTTTTTCAATCTAGGACTTTCGACCTTGTCCTGATTTTAACAAGACTTTTAATATGCAAAATGAAGCTACTTCTGATCTTGAGTTGGATTAACACCCAAAAAGCTCTCTTTTCACAAAAAAATACCCTATATTCTGTTGTTGCTGTTGTTGAGTCTACTCACATGCACATCGTAGCTGAAGCTGTACTGTGGATTGGGGTCGTATGGCTCCGGTCCGGCCACCTTGGCAACGGCCACCTTGGCCAGGCCAGGATAAACGGGCGCCGCCAGTTTGGGATAGCCGAGTCCAGGATATGCGCCGAGGGCGGGCAGCGCCAGGCCAGGACCCGGACCCACCACCACAGCACTGGACACAGCCACCAGAGCGCTGAGCACAATCATCAATTTGTGGGCCATTGTGTGTTGAATGTGTGTGCTTTGAAGATTTGGACGAGATTTGTTTGGAGATTTGCTGCGGCTGCTTGCTTGGCTGACAAATGAACTCACTCTGTGGTTCTGATGCCGAGCGACAATTGCTTTTTATAGCCCACCAGAAAGCAAAGCTGCAGGCCCAAGCCCCCAAATCCGCAACCAAATCTGACGACGCGACGCTGCCTGCAAAAATATTTATGCAAAAGCAACAACAACAACAGCAACAGCAACAACAATAATAACAACAACAAAAACAACTAAAAAGTGAGCATGCGTGTGGAGTATATTGAAAATGCTTGCTAAGATCACAAACTGCAGCAGCAGCAACAACAATAACAACATGTAAGAGTGCACGGCTCGCAAAGTGCTTGACTGCTAGATACCCTGTATAAATTTCCCTTGCTACTCAAATTCTTATTGTTAAATAAGTTTGGTATTTAATGTGCAACGTTTTAGTCCAAAAAATACCATTTCAATTACTGATTATATAAAAATTCCTGTACGTTATGTCTCTATATATTAGAAGGAGTTGTGTAGTTCTCAAAAATTTTAATAATATACTATATTACTGAGCTTTAAGTTCTTCTTAAATATATTCTGTAGACTGTTATACAGTTTTTGGGGCATAAATATGAGATTTTGTGGTTAGAAATTCAAATTTATGAATTTTTTTAAGATATTTGATTAAAACATACCACGTTGATTGGAAATTCAGATTTATACATTTTTTTTTTGATATTCTAATGAAATTTCAACTCATATTGAAAGTTTGAAGTTCCCAGAGATACTGAGAGACTGATAGATAGGCTAGATCAATGCAGATTATCTGCCTGATCCAATATACACTTTATATATAGAGCATTTAAAATGACTTTTGCCTGTTACATATACAATTGCCACTTTAGTATGCCCACTTTAGTCGTTAGCTGGGTATAAAAATGAAAATAATTCATTTTTCGTTGCGTCGCAATTGCCCCTGGCAATTTGGTAGTCAGGGCAGCAGAGGAGCGGGCGGGAGGAGGCGTTCGCTGACTGTCTGTGAGTGGCAGGCAGGCGGGGTATGCAGCTAGAGGGGGATGGGGAGGGGGGGAGCGGGAGCGGGAGGGAGCAGGCCAGACAAAACAGCTTAGGCCTACGAGAATGGCACGCATGTTGTCTGGCTGGAAACTGCAGCGCTCCTAGGCGACCAGTGGACAGGCCGAACACCGAACTGGTAACCAAGATTGGAGCTGCAGCAGCAGCAGGCGCAGGCGGGCATTTGATCGTGACAAAAAAAGTTCAATTCGAAAGCGATTTTTGGGCCCGGGTGGCCAGGCGACATCAGGTGTGCGAGTGTGTGTGTGTAAGCTGGCCAACAGAGATCGGCGAGAGAGCAAACGCAGACAGCGACGGAGTCGGAGACGGAGACGGAGACATGGGGCACGCACCCAGTTGCCAGCGTCGATTGTTGAAAGGTGTGTGCGTCGCCATCGCCATCGCCATTGCCGTCTCTCTAGCCAGAGATCAGCCTTCGAAACTGGCACAAAGCTGCGCCGCGCCCAACAGCAGCAGCTACACTGACAGAAAACACACACACACAACCAAGAACAAATGCTCAGATAGCGTATGCTTATGCTAGACAGCACAGCCTTGAATCAAGCTGGTTGTCTACAATCAGCTGAAAAATGGCCTTCAATTATAAAAATTTAAGGCCTTTGCTTTTGTTTTAGAAAATATTTTCTTAAATTTAGAAATATGCCCCTTATGTTCTATATTCAGAAAACATATAGTATTAACAAGTAGTTTGCCTTTGGCGCTATTTTAGTGCGTTTTTCTTAATTGAAGTTCTCTTTTTGAGTGTACTCTCTTTCAGGATCTCAAAAAGAGCAACAAAATAATATTTTATTAAATGTTTTCAAATCGATTTACCAGAAGCCGCAAACTGATGCTAATATCAACTAAACTTTTAAATATGAAAGGATTCAAACTTACTTAGAATAAGAAGATTTATTCAAATAATTGTAGATTTTTTCTAAGTCATGAATCCTATTTCGAGATATTGCAACCTAGTATAAGAATATTCTTCAATTCAGTTTCGTTATGTTTTGTATAGTGCCGTTTTCTCTCTGTGTAGCAGGCAGGCAGCAGCAACCCCCTCAAGTCCGGCTTCAACTCCGACTGCGACTGCAACTGCAACTGCAACATCAACTGCGGCGACTCCCCAACTTGCAGCAGGCAATTGCCACTGCAACAATGTTTGTTTTTTGGTTGTGTTTCTTTTTTTTATTCATTGCGCACATTTTACTGCCATTGGGACAATTTTGCCCATTATCACTAATTTTGAACGCTCGGTGCGCCTTGTTAGGCGTCGCTGCCAGCGTCGACGTCGACGTTAGCTGCGACGTCGACTGCGACGTCGACTGCAGCGTCGCAGTTTTTTTGCGTAATCAAAAATTGTATCGCGTCGAGTACTTTCAATTAAGCTATTGAATAATTCGAGTGCGTGTCGCCCGAGT
Source organism: Drosophila flavopinicola (assembly GCA_035042425.1). Lineage (NCBI taxonomy): Eukaryota > Metazoa > Arthropoda > Insecta > Diptera > Drosophilidae > Drosophila > Drosophila flavopinicola. Next base: position 2,244,497 of record JAWNLL010000134.1, on the reverse strand, counting down.
GAATGTTTGTGGTGTTTGCATGGGAGAGTGTTCTTCGATATGGGCTCGAGGTGGGTGGAAGGGTAGTGGGTGTATTTAAAATGATGGGAATCTAAGAGTGGACACCACAGAGGTCCTTATTTAATAACGCAGAATATGACGAGATGTGTTTGGGATTTGTAAAGCCATATGACTTAGAGATCTTAGTTATAGCTTAGGCGATTCAAATCTTATCTTGTAATGCATAGTATTTATTATCCTTTAGTCTTTAGCTACCTGAACAACTTTATAATAGTGCTTTTCTCTCTAGAATCTTAAACGTCAAGTGAATATATCTATACCTTAAATCCAAAGGAATGTTTTAATTCCCTTAGTCCTCAGACATTTACTTAATCTAATGTAACTTACTTGATGTAAAACTAAGCAAAGACATCGAGCAATTGTTTTCTATTCCTTCGATACCTTATATCCTAAAATTCCTTATGTGTCCAGCTTAATTCCCAACCTAAATACATATCTCAAACGACTTGCCTGCAACTGCAAGCCATTTGTCATCGCCGCTACCCCCACTCGATACTCATTCGCTACCCGATCGATACTCAGTCTCGATAATCCATAACCAGGTGTCCCAACAATTAGGCGTGCTGTGTTCTCTTTGGCTAACTGGATTTATTAAGTGATTTATGACTCTGGGGTTAGATCTACAGAACGGACAATAACTTATCTACACGCTAAGATCGCAGCTCCATTCGGGCAGCTGTTGTCTAGCCGAAGAATGGCGCGGGTGCCACAGCCGGCAGAGCTGGACGGGGTGCGACCACCGGCACTGGCACTGGAACTGGGCCACGCTGCACCACCGCATTGAAGCCATTGATGGGATCGGCGGTGTAGAAAACGGTACGCAGCGAACCATCAGCATCAACTACCGAATAGGAGCCCTTGACGACATCACCATCGCGCGTCTCCTGCTGGCTCTTGCTGTCCCCGGTGATGGCATCCTGCACGTTGTAGGCGTAGGCGTACTGAGGATGCGGATCAAAGTCGGTGTTAACGGGCACTGGGAGCAGGGCGCACTCAATGACCGCCAACAGGGCGCAACTAATGATGAGGGTCTGCAAGTTGAAGGAAGGGGATTCAGTTCGATTGTATTCCTTCGTCCTGTTGCAAACTTACTTTGAGCAGCGACATTGTGATTTTGGAGCTGTTTTTTTGTTGTTTGGTTGTTGTGAAGGTGGCTTGGCTGCACTTTCTGAACTGTCTCTGGCTAATGATTACGCTGTGGTTTTAAACCTTTCGATATTGTCTTGGATGCGTTGTGTCAGGTGCGTTGTGGCAACCAGCGCCAAATATGAGCCAATGTCTTCGATGATGGCTGACGCAAACATTTCCTCAATGGACGTGCCAACAATTCCCATTGCACAATTCTCATAATATGACAATCATAACTATAGCTTATAGCTGTGGAACGTGAGCGGCATTACTAGCTTCCCATTTCGGTGCGTCTTGAGGTTGAGGTCGAACCTACCCCAACACTAAGCTTTGCAACCTTGGAGAAAGAGAAAAACGAGTGTGTTCACAGATGGTGCAAGAGCTTAAACTCCAATTACTTTGTCGAAACTGATCGGATTATCGAACCCGATGCCTTTTGGATTATATTTTGACTCCTATATTAATTATGCATATAAATCTGATGAACTTCCAAAATTTCGTTTTTCTATAAAAAACAAACCCGATAAGACTACCAATTCCCTAGAAATTACCTTCCAGGACTTCAAACTGACTTAATTTGGTCAAAACAGAACCGATTTGATTCCCGAGGCAGTTTTGATCATATTTTGACTCCTGTATTGATTCTGCATTAAAATCTCAAGCACTTCAGAAATTCCGATTTTGGTTCCCGAGGCAATTTTCAACATGTCCTGACCTCAGTATTTAGTTTACTTCTAAATCTGAAGCATTTAAAGCCACAACACAGAAAAGTAAAATCAAAGAGTTGTATTTTTGTTTTGTTTTGTACCGAAACTTTTATTCAGTAGATGCATTTAATAAATCACTAGATAAATGGCCGAAAATCCCCTAGAATCGGTGTGTAAGAGCTACGTTCCCAAGGAGGCTCTGATGGTCAACAGTGGGGATTATGAAGCGGAGTCTAGCTTTCAAATTTGGAGGACAGCACGCACGTCATTTGTTTCGGGATTGGATCGGATTGGATTGGAAGCATTTCTAATACTAGAACTATTCAACAACGGTCTGAGGCAAAACGAATAGCCGTTCCAGCAACTAGTAGTGTCCGCCATAGCCCGATCCGCCATAAGCGGGAGCAGCGTAGGCCGGAGCAGCGTATCCAATCTTGGTAATCGCCGGCACAGCGGCCACAGCCAGCGCCGGCTTGGCCACAACAGCCACGCCCTTCTTCTCCACGACCGCATTGAAGCCGTTGACCTTATCGGCCGTGTAGGTCACCTTGCGTATGGTGCCATCGGGCTCGGCCAGCGAGTAGCTGCCATGGACGACACCGTTGACCAGCGTCTCCTCCTGCTGCTTGGAGTCGCCGGTGTGATGATCGGTGACGCCATACGAGAAGCTGTACTGCGGATTCGGATCGTAGGGCTCGGCGACGGCCACCTTGGCCACAGCTATAGCTGGCGCTGCATGCTGCAGCAAAGTGGGCGCGGCCAGCAGCTTGGGCTGCAGACCATAGGAGACCACCGAGGGGCCATAAGGATCAACGGGTATGGCCAGAGCGACGGACAGCGCCAGTCCCAGCACACAAACAGACTGCAATAGATGAGTGGTCCATGAGTGGTGTTCGATTTATCCTTGCCATATTCATGCTTACCTGAATGAACATACTGAAGTGGATTGGATGCGATTTGACTTGACTGCTTGGCTGCTGCTGCTGCTGCTTGTGTCTGCACTGCGAGAACTCAACTCGATTGTGAGATGCATTTGCCGCGGGTTCTTCCGTTTTTATATATTCGAGGCGACGGCGCGTTTAACCATTTGTGGCAGCTCCAAGTGGCATGCCTCCTACCGCTCCTCCTGCCTCCGCCTGCCTGCCTGTTTGCCCACTGGCAGGTGACAATTGGCTGCTGTGATTGGCTCTCGACATCTTGGAGATCTCGACTTCGCACCCGATGCACATGCTCGATATCTGCAAAAAACTCATTTGCGGTATCTCTCCTAGTGCAATTTCATGTTTTTGTCGTGCACATTTCGTCATTCCATCTAGTTAGTTAGTTTTTCTCAATGGAATAGCTCCACATCGTTGCCAATAATGCGTGCACCGCTCAAGAGCGAGATACTTGTTTTGGACCCACCTCCACTTCCCCTGCTGCAGCAGCTGCACCACCAGCAAACGCGATCTCGGCCAATTCTCAGGTTCTCCTTAACGCTTTTCGTCTGATGTAATAACGCGATTCACTTGGCTAACGGCCAGTCAGTGGCCAAATTGTAAACGAAAACGAAAACGAGACCGCTGCCATTCAAACCAGCTCCCCTCAACCTGCGCTCCTGCCGCCCCACTGCACCACTGCACCACTCTAGTGTGTTGGCCATTCGACTCGTTTAATTAGAAATCTAAAATGGAAGCAATTGATCAAAGGGGTGCACTCGCGGGGGGGATGGGGGATGGGGAACGAGGCGGCAGTGGGGCGTGCAGATAGAGCAATTACGCACAGTGGTGTACTCACACACTCGCACACACTCGCACACACACTCGCGCCCACATGCCGCACTCACTTAGCATTCGCGTATTGCAGTAATGCCGTCCAAAACAAGTGACCTTGCCACAGTTGCCAGCAAAATCAGTTGGCCACGATTCAAAAAGCTCAACTTAATTACACACTGAATAAGCGTTTTTCGTAACTGCGTCAACTACTTTTAGGAAGACGTCTTTTTACAGCTTAATGAGCGTAAATTAAATTCAAATCATTTCCTTAACATGTCTGCCATTTGAAAGGAACTTCTTATAGCGCAATCCGATTTTTCGACAGCAAATCCGAAAAGAATGTATTGCATCACTTTTGGATGTACTATTAAACCATCCATATTGGTATTAAAGCATTTGTATCTGAAAAATCCATTTTATATGTTGAAATAAACTAAAAGACAACTAAAACCTTGGAATTCAAAATTGCTCCAGTTTTGACATAGTTATGGAATTGCTGAATAGCATTTCGGTTTATGCAAGTACCTTTAATATTTAACTTGATTCTTGACAGTAAAATGAAACATCCCAGAAACCCGGTATCCTAAAGATTTTTATACTTTTTGTGGCACCCACAATCGATAAAGATAAAATTTAAAGACTGTATATTTTAACACAATTTTTCAAAAAACCAATGTAATCTGAATTTTTCCGTAAGGATTAAACTTTAGATGAGTAACGATGGAAAAAAGTCGTCGGGTTTTGAAAATGGTTTCAGTTCTGTCAAAGTTATTGCAATCTTAAGCATTGCTGACAGTTTTGCAATTCCAAAGATCTTATTTCTGCCATTTAAACTCAATTGCTTAACTACAATAATATTATAATGTCTTATATTATTTCGTAACTGTAACTGAGTTATTTCAAATTTATGGACTGCAAATTTGACAAGTAAAAGTCACCAAACATGTAGAACATAGACATAGCAGAAATCACGCTGCCAATTATGGGATCTTGACTTGGCTTGGCTTTGCTTTTTTGCCAGCTGCTCTCGGTTGATCAGCGTCAAATTTTGTCAGTTTCCGGTGACAAGCGTTACCCATTACCGTTACCCGTTAACGTCAACGTTAGCGTTAACGTCACCATTGACGTTAGCTGTGTGCGTCTTCAATGCGGCCAAGCAGTGAGCGGTGCTGCCAAGTTTTTTTTTAAGAGCCAACAAGTCGCAAGGTCGTCGACTGCAATTGGCAAAAGAGTCACGCCCCGTTTTACAATCAGGTCAAATCTGCAGTACACAGTAGCGAGTAACACTGAAAATTGGGTTAACAAAAACGCTCTATTGATGGGCATAACAAGGTGCTACAACTAGTAATAAACCCGTTTCAATCACGTAAGAGAAAACCACACGTGGCGTACTCCATTTGCATTTCTAATTGAAACTTTCCACTTGCAATCAATGAGCTATCGATTAACGATTATCGATTCGCTTTGGGCTTGCATTTCATTTGCTAGATACACATATCTTGCAATCATTTATCTTAGTTAGCTAATCTAAAAGTCTTACGCTTTTTAAATTAATTACAAGCCTAACGTTGATTAAGTTTCGCGTGTGTTTTTATTATTTTGTGTTGTAAAAGAAAATTAAAGCAAATGCCATTGAATGGCAGCCGCATGACAATTACCAAAAAAACAACGAAGCAACAAAAATCGCATTCACTTTCGTAGACTTGAATTGGAATTGGAATTGGAATTGACAACAGAAAAATGCTGGCTACGTGCTGCGAATTTGGATCACAGGCAGACGCTGCCAGGCGGGTGGCTCTTTTGGGCAATTGGTAAGCTGATGGAACAGCTGTATGCAAATTTTCTGCGAATGGATCTGCGCCCGGTATAAAAGTCGGCGCTTTTTTGGTAATGGCATGTCAGTTCCATTTTGCTAATCGACGGTGACAATCAAACAAAAACCCCCCAAGTACCACAATGAATCCTTTGACGGTAAGTTGTCTGAGTGGCACTCTTTGCAGATTAGTAAGCTAATTATTTGGGCTTTGCCTGGTTGCAGGTTGTTGCAGTCCTTTCCACGCTGGCGGCTTCGGCTCAGGCGCACTTTGCCGCCGCTCCTCTGGCCGCAGCAGCTCCTCTCAACTATGCAGCACCACTGCAGCACGCTGCTCCTTACTTTGCATCTGCCCCACTGCGCTATGCTGCTCCCGCTGCGTACTCCGCACCACTGGGCTTTGCTCCGGCACCCGCTGCGTACTCCGCACCACTGGGCTTTGCTCCTGCGCCGTACTCTGCGCCGCTGGCCTACTCGTCTCCTCTGGTGCAGAAGACCTATGCCGCTGCTCCAGTTGCTGCTCCGCTGACTGCTGCTCCAGTTGCCACTCCATTCGCTGCTCAATTTGCTGCTGCTCCGTTTGCTGCTGCTCCTTTTGCTGCCGCTCCCGTTGCTGCCCCACTTGCTGCTCCAGTTGCTGCCCCGCTTGCCGCACCAGTTGCTGCCCCTCTGGCCACGGAGATTGTCGATGCCCATCCACAGTACAAGTTCGCCTATGACGTCCAGGATACTCTGACCGGTGACTCCAAGACCCAGGAGGAGACCCGCGATGGCGATGTGGTGCGTGGCTCCTACTCGCTGATTGAGCCCGATGGTTCCCGTCGCATTGTCAGCTACTATGCCGATGACATCAATGGCTTCAACGCCGTCGTCCAGAAGGATGTGCCCGTCGCAGTTGCTCCAGTCGCACCAGTTGCCCCGCTGCCCGTTGTCGCCAAGCTGCGCAGCTATGCTGCCCCAGTGGTTGCCGCACCTGCTCCCGTGCTGGCCAAGACTTTTGCCGGTCCCATCGTGGTCTAAAGTGGAGGAGGAGGAGTAGTAGTTAAAGGAGTGTGTTTAATGGCGTGCCTACAGTTTGACAAAGGATTTTCATTTGTACATATTCGATTAATCATTGTCGTGATTTAAAATAACTTTCATCGCAAAACCCAAAATTAAAGAAAAATTTACCTACAAAATTTTGTGATTCCAAAAATGAAACTTGTGTTTTTAATTATTTAAATAATAATCCTAATAAGCTACTATAAAACTAAGGTCTAGCTAGAATATTAAGCAAGACATAAGTTAAGCCTGTGCTTCTTCTTCTTCTTAACTTGCTAAACGTCCTTTCTTTTATCCTTGCAGCGAGCTGGCCGAGCAGTTTTGGAAGCTGTCGCCGCACGAGAATGTGGCAAGGATGCGTCTCAAGCTGGAGCCACAGCTGTATCCCAACAAGCACGAGAATGCCGCCAATCTGCGCGACAATGCAACCAGTGCCTACGATACTAAGTAAGCAGCTCCTTGGGTGTAATCCTCTAGCTTAACTTCCACTCACTAAGTACTTTCCGCAGAGAAATATCCGAGTTTGACTCAACCATCAAGAATGCCGTGGTCCGTGACTTTCTGGCCGATGATGAGAGCTCGCAGCTGGAGGAGGAGCTGCGCCAGCTGATCGACACGCAGTCGCAGCAGGATGCTGCACTGGAGAAGCTAGTCATGTCGCAGGACTGTGAGCTCATCACGCTAATGACCAAGGTCAAGGGTCGCATCGAGGTCAATCAGAGCGTGTTCACGTTTGTGGATCTGAGTCCAGCGTCGGAGGATGGCGCCAAGCACGATTTCAGGTGAGCTGCAACTCTACATAACTACTTTGGCCAGTTTGTAGAGTTGTACTCTTTGCAGGTTCTCCATTAACAAAATACGCGAGGTTCATCTGCGCAAATACAATCTGAGACGCAGCGCTCTGGAGATCTTCCTGATAGATCAGACCAGCTACTTTCTCAACTTTACGACTAAGGTGAGTTAGAATAACAGCTCGATTATATATTTTTGAAATATGTACATGAATTCTTCTCTATTTTCAGACACGCAACAAGGTGTTTACCAAAATCGTTGGACTGCCTTTGCCGAATATATTATACGGCTCTGGTCGCTCGCCGCCAGAGCTCCTGAGAGCTTCTGGTTTGACCCAACGCTGGGCCAATCGTGAGATATCCAATTTTGAGTACTTGATGTACCTAAATACCATTGCTGGTGAGCTAGGAATATGGCAATTACTTTCACTCTAGCCTAAAACGTATTCTACTTTCCGCTCACAGGCCGCTCGTATAACGATCTTAGCCAGTATCCCGTCTTCCCCTGGATCCTAGCTGACTACACCAGCGACGTGCTGGATCTGACCGATCCCCGTTCATTCCGTGACTTGTCCAAGCCCATTGGAAGCGTAAGTCCTTGCGATTGATGACCAACGAGTTTGCCTCTTATCAATATTTGATTGCCTCTCCAAACAGATCAATCCCAAGAACGAAGCGGAGGTGCGCAGCAAATACGAGTCCTTTGAGGATCCCTCCGGTGGCATACCCAAGTTCCACTATGGCACCCACTACTCCAACTCCGCGGGCGTACTGCACTATCTGCTGCGAGTCGAACCCTTCACCTCACTGCACGTGGAGCTGCAGAGTGGCCGCTTCGATGTGGCAGATCGACAATTTCACTCCATACCGCAAACGTGGAAGCTATTGATGGACAATCCTAACGATGTCAAGGAGCTGATACCGGAGTTCTTCTACTTTCCGGAGTTCTTAAAGAACATGAACAAGTATGTGCTTGAATCCAGCACTAGCAAAGTCAATAGACTAAATGTTAATCTAATTGTCATTCAGATTCGATTTGGGTCACTTGCAAATCACCAAGGAGAAGGTCGACGATGTCATTTTGCCGGCCTGGGCCACCACGCCGGAGGAGTTCATAGCCATACATCGACGTGCCCTGGAGTCGGAATATGTTAGCCAGCATCTGCATCAGTGGATCGACCTCATCTTTGGCTACAAGCAGAAGGGCGCCCGAGCTGTGGAGGCGCTAAATGTATTCTACTACTGCTCCTATGAGGGCGCCGTTGATCTGGACAAAATCACCAACGCCATCGAACGGGAGGCGGTTGAAGGTGCGTAGTTGAGCATGCCACTTGAATAGCTATTTAACTGCAATCCCTTCCAGGCATGATCAACAACTTTGGCCAGGTGCCTTCACAGCTGCTGCGCGAGCCGCATCCTCGCAGACTCACCCAGGATGAGACTGCACTGAAACTGGTGCGCGCCGAGCTGAGACGACCTGATTTCACACAGTTCCTGGACAAGGTGGTGCAGTACTACTGCGAGCTGTCCACACCCAAGGATCCCATTGTGTACCTGAGCTCGCCGCGCAGTCCACCACGCTCCTTCCTGCAACTGAGTCCCGATGTGCTTGTCAGCGTTTCGAAGGCCAGCATATTGGGCTGCAATTCGTGGATGTCCTTTGACAAGGAGCAGGGCTTTCTGCTCGAAATCGATGCCACCACAACTAATCTAAAGTAAGCGAGTGCTGCTTTTAAACTCAGTTGTTTTGGTTATCAATGTTTGCTCATTGCAGAAACCGCAAGCGCGTCTTTGGTCCTTTCCACTCCTCGCTGCCGCCGCATTCGCAAAACTTTGCGGTTAGCACCGACGGCAAGCTACTCTATGCCGGCGGCATTTGGGACAATGCGCTGCGCGTCTACAATCTGAACAAGGGCAAAACGGTGGCGTCGGTGACCCGCCATCTGGACATCATCACCTGCCTGTCGCTGGATAATTGTGGCTCCTATCTGGTCACCGGGTCGCGAGACTGCACCTGCATTGTGTGGAGCATTCAGAGCAATCAGCAGAGCGGTGCTCCCAGCAGCAATATCCCAGTGCATGCGCTGACCGGACAATCCCATCTGCAGGCCATCACACAGCTGAATACGCAGAACAGCTACTCACCAAAGCCACTAACTGTGCTCTATGGCCATGACGATGCGGTGGCCAGCGTGGCCATCTATACGGAGCTGGATCTCGTCGTCTCGGGCTCGCTGGTGAGTCTCGCTTTGATCTGGATGAGTTGCCAGTTGAATTGACTTTCGTTTCGGTCCACAGGATGGCACTGTTAATGTCTATACGCTGCAGGAGGGTCAGTTTGTGCGCACTCTCAAGCCCATTGGCTGCACCGAGTCCTGTGTGCAAATCTCCTTTGTAACTGTTTCCTATCATGGTGAGTGCTCTTTATAAGTTTAACTAACACTCAAGAGATAAAAGGCAAGAATTCGCTAGACAAACTTAAGTCAAAAGCAACTTAAAGTATGCAATGAAGTTTACAACCAGCTGCCAAATATTATGCTGCAAGTTAAATAGCTAACTTCAGTTGTTCTCTCATGATACTTCAAGGCGTCCGCTGTATGCTTTGTGATTTCATTTGCTTAGACTGGTTAGATAAGCCGCTTCCGTTTGCATTTCGAGGGTAGCATTGAACTGGGCCCTTTATCAAGCATGGAGTCACGCTAGTTTAAATAGATGAACGTCGCCTGCTTTGGCAGCATTCACGTGTGAGTTAAGTGCTGAAGGCGAAGCTACCGAAGTGACATTTGTGTGGCGAGCAAACAGTTTAATCAGCGCAGCGCAGCTCGCTTATCATACGCCGCCTGTAAATTGCCACACACATTATATAAATATGTATATGCTCTGTGTATGATAGAGCAATAAATATCACGTGACACTCTGACTCGCCTCATTTGTGGCCATGTCTGCTGCTGTTCTCTCTCTCTTTTGCCGCTGTCTGCTCGACTTTTGTTCATGCATTTTGTTCCATTCGTCATGGTTTCAATTCACACTTATCTTATCTTAATGTGCTATAATAAACATTGGAGTGCTTTCAACCAGTGAGCCGAGTGCTTTGATGTCTTAGCTAATAGACTGAACCAAGGTTAGGCATTAAATACAATTTCAAATATACATATTTTAATAATCTTTTCCCCTATTGCAAATAAAGCCTCAATTTCCACTTGATAAATCAATTTCTTTGCTGATTAGCGACCCCATGCGCTTTCAGTACGTAGTATAAGATCGTATAATAAATACTTTAGTATACAGAGCCTGTCCAATTGCAGTCAGGCCTCTTATCGGGTGAGATTATATTATATTATAAAGGCAGCGTTTATTATTTTGCAATATCCGGCTGCAAGTTAAACCAGAAAGTTCAGGCAAATCCGAAAATTCGCATTGAATACAGTTAAGCACACTAATTTGTATAATAAGCATTTAACGAAATTGTTTTAAAATGTTTATAAATCAAATCAGTTGCCTTTTGGCTTTACGAGCACTTTTTTATTGCGTTCTTGCCAAGCTCAATTAATACCAAGAGTTTAATTAAATGTCGAACTTTGTCGTCTCCGCCTGCTCCTCCTCCTCCTCCTCTTCCGCCTCCGCCCCTCCACCACGCTGCAGCTCTGCTCCCCTTCCCAAATCGAGGTGCTGCTTATCAATTGTCAGCGCTCAAATATGCGCATTCATACGCACACACACTTGAGCATTATTAATGGAATCAAATCAAAAGCGAACGAGTCCCGCAATCGCAGCACAGTCACACGACCCGACGACCGCCTTCAATTTCTCGCACCCCTCTCGAATAAACGAATCCCAATCCCGCCCCCCACCAGCCCCTGCTGCACACCACCCAGAGCCGAAGCAATGTGTGCGTAGCCCCAAAGCGCAAGAAAGCGTCAACTAGTTGAGGTAGCAAGACTAGCAACTACCCTGCAACCAAATTCATATTTCCCTAAAAAGACTTTATACTTATCTATTTCTATATTTTATATTTCTATCATATTTGGCAGCACTTGAATTTTTGAAAATTGCATAGAAAGGCGATGAAAGAAGAGATGAAGATATCAATGGGAGAGAATTGTAAGAGTTAGTGACAGTATGAATGAATGAGACAGCTGGAGAGAGAAGATGGAGAGAGTAAATGAGCGATTGAGAAAAGCAGAGATCTAGTGAGAGAGAAATAACTTATAACTAGAACAAAAATTAAAAAAAAAAACTTTTATATTAATATGCGATCTGCATTTCAGAAGAAATTTAAGAAACATTGGACATAAGACACAAGAAAATTTGTTTTAAAAAAATTAGTAAATATTATTATAAATCTTCAGCTGCTAAACTACAAACAAGTAATATATATATATATAGTGCAGCTAATGGGCACACAAAAGCACAAATATATCATACCTCATTAAAAACATGTCCCATCAGTACAGGGTATTAATATATAAGCAAAGACCCATTCATGACACTTTTTTTTTGTGAGGCGCTACAAAATTTTATGAAATAGTTTGTAGTAAATCTCGGCGAGGGGGCCATATAAATGACTGTGTGTGTGCGAGTGTGTGTGTGTGTGTGTGTGCGAGTGTGCGAGTGTGTGTGCGTGTGTGTGTGGGGACCCCAAAGAGAAAAAAAAAGAACCGCAGCAGACATGGAATGGGAATTTTTTGAATGAATGTAAATGTCGCAATTGGCGAGAATGAGACTGAAGACCGAATACCGAATACCGAACACTGGGAAACTGGAAACTGAGATCTTTGGGGTTAGTAGGGGGACTTGGAGGGGCTAAGAACGCAGTCTATGCAAACTGGCTGCGACATGGTTATATCTAGTTTCAACGAAATCACATGGAAGCAGCCCCCAACAGAATTAAGCATCAGCTAATCGGAAATGGTGCCATTCAAAAAAAAATAGAAAAAAAGAAGAAGCTTAATGGGATCTATAAGCTGTAGATCAAGTCAAGGGGGCACTGGCACTTCCACAACTAGCTCGCTCTCTCTCTCTCTCTCTCTCTCTCTCTCTCTCTCTCTATCTGTCTCTCTCTGTCTGTCTCTGTCTATGCAGAGTAGTTCTGCAGCATATTTGGAACGGGTTTCCAATCAATTTCATTGGCATTGCCCACTGATAAGCGCAACTACGCATCGCTTTAATCAGCGTCTCTCGCATATTGTTGTTGCTATCTTATGAAGCGTGTCATAATCTTAAAACATTCCATATTGCTCGCGCGCTTCTCTTGGACGGCGCTGCAGGTTATCAGCAGCGCTACCAAGTGGGCCGGACCGGACCGCACCACATTGGTATTTCCAAACTGCGTAGAACGACTCCGACAATCGAGACGACGCAACGCAACGGATCGCAATGGAACGCAATGGAACGCACCCTGCCCCACATTCCACAATCTCAATCTCGTGCTCGGCTCTCCTGTCCGACTCTGTAGGACAGATAAGATAGGCCTATAGCCTATGGTGAAGATGCAACATTACATTGCGCCTTGTCTCAATCCAAAGTTTATTGGCATTTATTGTATGCGCTTATCGCAGACTCTGACGTCAGCATTGCATTCAATTACTTATGAAGCTTACTATATATATTTCTTTGAAATTTATTTCGATTTTATTCCGTAATATATTCATTTGAAGCTGATTTTCTGTCATTTTTCAAGCTAATATTCACAAATTGATTGGCAATAATCTAAAAATCATCATTTAAATATTCTTCTTAATCGAATTTTGTAGTGTCTTCAGATACTGAAGTGTTTCAGATTCACACAGAAGAACTGATGAACAAGGAATACATATACTATGCATAAATTTTATAACTATCGCAATCCAAAGCTTATTGACATATATACTTTATAGTTATATAGTAGTTATAGTAATTATAAAGAAATCGTTATCAATTTTATTTTCTTTAAATAGATTTTTGGAATTAGAAGAAACTATATCTTCTTTTTGCCTAAGAAACACCTACAGGAATTTCCCAATCAAAAGTTTACTATCGTTTCTTTGACTAATGATTATATTGAATATTGAATTCTACATTTCGTTATTATTATGTTCAGTCAATAATTATGTACATATTTATACTCTTTTCGAAGAAAATAGTATATTAAGTTTGTCCTGAAGTTTGTAACGCATAGAAGGAAGCGTCGGAGACCCCCAAAAGTTACTGCCAGTATGCTTAGAATGACAATACAAATTGATCTAGCCATGTCCGTCTGTCTGTCTGTCTGTCTGTCTGTCTGTCTGTCTGTCTGTCTGTCTGTCTGTCTGTCTGTCTGTCTGTCTGTCTGTCTGTATGCAAACTAGTCCCTCAGTTTTTGAGCTATCGCGATAAAACTTTGCATAGACACTTATTATTCCAGGGGACAGCACATTGGTCGGAGCTGGCCGGATCGGAATACTATATCTTATAGCTGCCATACAACTCGAAGTCGGTTTTGGCCATATATCCCATGTTTTTGAATCTATCGCGATGAAACTTTGCACCGATACTTATTATTCAAAGAGACATCACATTGGTTGGAGCCGGCTGGATCGGATCACTATATCTTATAGCTGCCATACAACTCAAAGTCGGTTTTGGCCATATATCCCATGTTTTTTAATCTATCGCGATGAAACTTTGCACCGATACTTATTATTCAAAGAGACATCACAATGGTTGGAGCCGGCCGGATCGGATCACTATATCTTATAGCTGCTATACAACTGGCAATGAATTAAATATTCTTAGAACAAAAAAAAAATGTTACGTGACAAAACGATTTTGTACAGCTTATGAAATTTCAGTGGTGCAGTTGGCAGAGTGAAAATTGCCTATAGGTTCGAAAAGAGTATAAAATCTTCGGCACGCCGAAGATAATCCTTCCCCACTTGTTTGTTTTAATTTATTGACTATTTTGTTATTTTTTAACAAGTGCTACATTTTAAATATAATAAATGAAGTCATAAATTATTTGTCAGGCAACTGAAAAACTGAAGGAGTTCGAGTCCGAGTTCGAATCCATTGTTCGAGGATCGTTGTTAATGTCCTACCCAAAAACCATAGCCAGTGATATTTCTAGTTTAGCTTGATAGTCCCTAACTAGTATATGCAACTACTATTATAATTATATATTTCGACTCGTATATTCCCCTTGATAGGTCACATTGCCTTCAGCGCCTTGGACGACACCTCGCACTCGGTGCACGTGTACAGCATCAATGGCGCCAGCTTGGGCTCCAAGTACGTCTCTGGCCGGGTGACAGGACTCGCCTGTGCCTCCGATTATCTGGTGGTGGCCGATGATGCCGGCGACATAACCATGAGTCGTCTACACGGGTGAGTCGCAATCGATACGCTATTCGTGGCATCCTGGCTAGCTAACTGTTTGTCCCCCCCTCCCCATCCATATTGCAGGCTGAAGCCCGTCTTTGACATTCCGCTGCACGTGCCCATCCAGACGGTGGTGGTGACTCCGGGCAATACGCACATCCTGGCACCGCTGCGCGATGGACGCCTCGCTGTGGTTGCCGTACAGCTGCCACTTGGCGGCAGCAAGAAGCATTCCGTGCTCAATGTCTAAGGGCAGCGGCGAATCCTTTCAAGTTCGCAATATTCCTTTTACGTATTGAACAACACACAAACAAACAAACAAACAATCACACTTTTGTCCGGTTTTTAGCTACTTTTGGTTTGCTTTGTTTTGCTGCTGTGAATCCCTAGCAATATTTCTTTATTGCTTTCTTTTTTTTATATATATATATATATATTTGTATATTTATTGTATTTATTTGTTCATGTCGTCGTTACGTGCCAAAAACAAAAAGCAAATGGCCAAAAAGCAGGCCAACATATTGAGTAGTATTTTGTTGTTGTGGTCTCGGTTCGCTTGAAATACATGTAACCATCTATCCATATATCCATTTGACTAATGTATCTCTAAAGATACAGCTCCGAATTCCATTAGCATTAAGCAGAGATCCGTTGCCTAGATTGGCTAGCACTGAGCCAGCACTTTGGGTGGTATCGCCTCCATAGTATCACAGCATATATATATATATGTATATATGTATATATGTATCTGTTCAGCAGTAGTATATTCCTTTTAATCGCCACTTATTCACTTGCTGGCCAAACTACTACGTGGGGCTTCTTGCGCGCGCCTTCCAATTAGCGCTTGACAAATTCGAATAAATCATTTATCATTAGGCTTGTGCTGACGTTTTTTTATAAATTAGCACATACGTGCCGTCATTCAACGGGCAAACTGGTTGCCGGCAAGTGGACCGGCTGGCTCCCCCCCTGCTCCCCCCCCCTGCTCCTCCTCCTCCTTGACGATGACTTGCTATCGCTAGCCTGCCCCCCTTGTCCCCCTTGTTCGACTGCCTCTGTCTTTGGCATTGCCGTTTCCGTTCGCCTCTGGCTCGCACATATATATATATATCGTATATATATCTCGAGCATCTGAGTCACGCGCGACTTTCAAATTGGCCCCAAAATCTGCCCGGCAACAGCGAGAGGTGCAGACGCTGGCGTTTCGAACCCAGCCAGCCAGGCGGGCTGGCAGCCAGACCAGAGGCCAACGTGGTTTTGGGGTCCAGCTGCCGCTGCTACTCTCGACAGTGCCAAGTGAGAAACTTTCGTTGCCAGCAAAAGATCAAAAAGCAACAGCAAAAAGCAAGACAAATCTCTCTGCAAATGTATCTGGTATCTGTATCTGTATCTGTTTCTGTTTCTGTGTCTGTGCCTGTTCAGGTAAATGCATTTGCAATCCTCATCCAATACATTTTCCAATTGACAACACAAGTATTATCGTATATATACATATATATATATATTTAGAGTCCGTCCACACAAATTTGCAGACAATACGAATTTAGAGTTTTTGGTTTGTTGTTTTGTTTTTTTTGTACTGCCAAGAAATTCCATTTGTTGATTTCTCGTCTAGCCTTTGATAGTTTGGCCCAATGCCCAAACCCTTTGCAGACACCCTACCCCCCAAAAAAGCTTTCAAATGTAATTCCAATGACAAGTGACAATATAGTAGATCGATCGATCGATCGGATTGGCTCGATGCCTTCTCAACTTGTTAAAGCGCACAATCAGCCACGTAATACTTACTAGAGATTATCTTTCCAAATGCCCCCAACTTGAAAGCGACCAACACTAAATCCTTACATGCTAATCACAACTAACCAACTAACTAACTATACGATTATTTACGTATCAATTGCAACCTATAGCAATCTTTAAAAACTAAATACTTACCACACTATATACGTATATGCGTTTGCTCGTTATTTGTTACAAAGTGAAAAAATGAAAACGAAACTAAAAATAAAAAATGGTGTTTTAGATTGTAGATAATTTGTGAAACCTGTATAGATTGTCAAAAAATAAAAAATATATTGAAAAAGCCAAGTGATTTATTTGATTTGTATTTTATTTGTATTTATTCAAAAAACAAACACTTTTAAATTAATGCAATATATATTTATATATATATATAAAAAAAAACCATAATTCAGTTCAATTAGCTTACGAAATAAAACATAATATGATCGTATAGGTATCCCTTCGTAAATTATATATGGGTGTGTGTGTGTGTGGTGTGTGTGGTGTGTGTGTGTGTGTATAATATATAAAGACTGTTCTGTTAACTCAGTGAATACTTTTCCGTATGCGAATAATATATGTAATATGAATGAAGTCTGTCCTTCAATAAATTAATTGTTGAAAATGATAACGAATACTTTCGCGAATTCGAGCTGAATTGGTGAATTGGTGTTGTTTTTTTGTTTGTGTGTGTGTGTGTGTTGGTGTTGTTGTTGTTGTTGTTGTCTTTTTGGCTCATAGCCAAAATATTAAGTAACGGCCAATTAATTACGTTAACTAGTGTTTGCCTGAATCGTTAGGAACAATCATTGCTACTTACATAACGAAAAATCGATTACCTGACGCAAACTAAAACTAAAATTGAAGAATTACAAATATACATATACATATACATATATAAGAAGAAATGAATCAAAATTGGAAATCCCTGCACTAAATTAGTATTCGTAAATTATTCGATATGCAAAAAAGGAAAGAAAAAGAAACAAGTATTAAATGGTAAGAACATTAAAGTCTAAGCCGGCATTAGATTCTAGAGTTCAACTTAAAGTTAATAATTTTTTTTTTGTTAGAGTTTTTTGTTTGTTGTTGTGTGTATTTTTTTTGCTTATGTCATATTTTCTTTTGTTTTCACGCATCTTCAAAGGCATTTGATCTATCTAACTAACTAAAAAGTGTGTATTGTTTTGTTTTCTGTTTTTGTTTTTGTCAATCCAATAGCCTTGTGTGGAATCTTTAGTCTTGTTCCTTCTGCAAAAAGAACCAAAAGGGAGGGAAATATAGAAAGTTAGTAATGATGATAGTAAGAGATAGTGGATGCATTATTCTTTTGGTTATAGGATACTTACAAGTACGGGGTAAACGAAGGTATCGGCGGAGTCGCGACCGACGGCATTGTGCGCTATGCACTTGTAGTTGCCCATGTCCTCCCATTTGAGATCGGTGATCAGCAGATCGCCGGTGGGCAGCACCTTGAAGCGATGGCTCTGCACGATGTCCTTGTCCTCGTTGCTCCTCCAGGTGATCTTGGCATGGGGACGGGCATGCACCTTGCACGGCAGCATAATGCTCGAGCCGATCAGATCCAGATGCGTCTTCTCGGTGTAGATGATGCGCGGCTTCTGTGGTCCCTGGTACTGTTTCTCCGGCACGATCAGGCCGCCCAGGCCCAGATCGGAGTGAGAGGGATGCACCACGGTGCTGGCATAGATCGTCTTGGAGCCGGTGCGTCCAATGCAGGTATAGACACGCGCCTCGCTCAGCATATGATCGATGACATGCACGGATCGGACACGCACAATAGCAGTGGGTGCATCCTCCGAAATGGTATTGGACTCCAGGTTGTCAATCTGTACGGGGAACGAGGCATAAGCTGGGCATACTCCTGGGAGGGCGGAGAGTCTTAGACTTACCTCAGAGAGCGGCATATGGCCGACAATCCACTGAATGCTGGGCACCTGGCTGCCCATCATCTCGCAGGCAATCTCAACGGTGGCGCCAGCCGCCTGCTGCAGCTTGGTGGGTGGCTGCTTGGTGAATTTCAGCCAGTCCTCGTCGAAGGGTCGGGTGCGATGCTTCGACTGGGGCGCCGCCGGCTCCGGCTCCGTCTCAATGGAGTTGTCCACATCGTTGCTCTCGTCCACAATGTCCACGGCGCGACTGTGGGCGACCGAGATGCTGCCAAAGAGCAGCAGCAGCGCTATAGCGCACAGATTTAAGTTCATTTTCTGCAAGTGCAAAGAAAGAGACAGAGAGCGATCCAATCTGGGCTTAGTGACAGGTTCAAAGTCGTACGACTATTAATATATAGGTTAATAAACCCCCGCCAGCTGGATGACAGTGCACAAAAGCTTACGCAAATGAAGATCATCAATCATCGAGCATCAAGCAGCAAGCGCACTTATCAGCGAGGCCATAAATCAGCAATACTGATACTGATACTGATACTGACTGGGGAGCAGAGCTGGAGCTACTACGTCCGTCCGTCGATGCTTATCGACTGTAGCTATTGCGAAATACTGGCGAGATAGGAGGAGGAGCATCCCTCAAGCAACCAAACAATCCCTTGCAGAGCTTGCCCCAAATTCGACTGGTTAATTTCACAATATCACGCGGTTCACAAAACCGAAATAGAACATTCGATGATAAATGTTTGTTCGCAGAGACAAAAGAGCACAGTGGCGTAGGCAGGCAGGGGTTTTAGCTAGCTAAGCCCCCATCAGCAGATTTTTCAAATATAAAATCAAATATTTTCTCATTGCTTTTCGAAAGCGTATTTCCACCGTGACCCCCCTTAACAAAATCCTGTGCACGCCACTGCTCCAACGTAGACAGCGCGTATTAAATGGGATCAGTAAAAAAATAAATGAAATCACGTTTTTTTTCAAGTGTGTGACGTCAGTTCCTTAGAAACTAGAAACACCCACGCGTCCATGGCTCAAAGGCCGATATCGAGAAATTATTACGTTTCCGATTTCGTATAGCCCCTACCATACCTAACCAAAATAATATGAATTGGTAGACTCTAGAGTCTAGACGTGCGATTAGTTATACAGTTTCGTTGGTATTATGCATATGAGGGGGCTACTTGATGCCCCCTTCGAGGCGTTTTTATGTATGGCGAATCGCTGGCAAATGTTGCATCAGAAATATTTGTGACTCGATTTGCCCTTCGGCTACTTCGGGTATTTTTTTTTTAGAGCGTCATCAAATTCGCTGAATTTGCTTTTTTTGGAATTCATTTTGAGTTGCTGTGAAATTCTGTGTTGGCTATCATATCTATGGGGTTTTTTTCGTTTTCGCTTTTAGTCAGCGTTGGGGCGCTGAACTCACCTTTTGATTTGATTTCTTTTTCTCTTCCGGTAAAAAATGTTTGCGATTTTCACCCTAACGTACGGGCGTAAAAGGTCTAACGGGCGCGTCTCTGTCTCTTGGTTCTCGTTGGATGCGCGAGCTGGTTGCCAGCTCTCTGTTATGTTATGAAGGAGTTTATCAGCTCTAAGTTGTGGTGGCTTCGCGTCTGGGCCTTCTGATTGAAATTGAGCAACAGTTGGCTTAGCACTGACATAGGTCCGGCGCGGAATGCCGTCTTGGTAGCCTGGCAGCTTAGTGTTGGCGAAATCTTGACGGCCTTTGCTCTGCTCGCGGTTGCGCAATGTGCGGATGCTGATCCTGATCTGAAGATCTGGGCCTAAACGACACTCTTCGCTTCTGCTTCACTGTTCGTAGCGTATGTCAAGCTGACGGCTGTGGCACATTCGTAGCTCGGGCGGCTCGGTTTTGAACTGGGAACTAGCGGGGCGCTTGTCGGCGGGGAGGATCAGCAGAGCTCCAAAGATTTCCTGGTGACTTCTGTGTGTTGTTGGGGTTTGTTGGCGCGGCACTCGTTGGCATACGCACGGTTCATCGACATTACAAGTCAAGGCAACGGCTTTGGCTTTTTTTTTTGGTTAACTCGCGTTTTTTTTTTTGTATATTTTTGGGAAAAACGATTTGAGGTTGCTGGCGAAACGAGGCGAAGCGTAAGGCGGACAGGCACACTTTAGTTGTGTTCAACAGCTGAATACTGTAACAGAACTGACTCGACGGCGGCGCTGTCTTCACTTTATATGCCCAGCGAGCGTCGGCGCAACGCTGCTGCTGTCGCTGCTGCGGCGCTGTTTAACCGTTTGCGTGCGTGCGCTCGCTCGCGCTCTCTTGCTCACCCGCTCTCTTTTGCTCGCCCGTTCGTGATGCTGTGTGGAGTGCCGTCGTGCTGCGGTTCGTGTGTGTGTGCGCGATTCTTAGCCAACAGCCACCGTTCGTTCTTTCGTTCGCTCGTTTGTTCTTCTTGGGCGAGCTGAGCGAGCTGATACACAATTCATTCAATCCGGAACGAAACGGTTTAGAACCAGCCCAAAGAACTTTAGTAACATGCACTCCAATTTGAGCTGCTCTGTGCCTTTGCCCGGCTCACTTGTGCCAACTTGATATGGCTGTCACTAAGTCAGCACGCCTGGTAAGACTTTCAGCGCGGGTACAGTTTGTCGGCTGAATTCCCCATAGACTTTCAATTCCTACCACATAGTTGTTTTACCCTTGACTTAATGCAGTCGGGGAACTTAAACCGAGTCGGAACCAGTTGACAACACACACAAAAAAGAATTCAAATGTATGGCAAAGCGGAGCAATTCTTCTGCTTCTTCTTGTTGCATTCGTTGCATTCGTACGTGCCAGGCGGCATGACTTTTTTTTGCCTGGACAGGAGCGGGGGCCTAGGAGTGCGCCGGGTGGCCAGGTTCCATTAGCCGCTTGTTCGCCTGTCCAATCTGTCCGCCAAGGCGTCGCCCTGCTCTCTCCGCTCGCCCACTGCTGTTCATTGCAATCAAGTGAGTGCCAGTTTGTCTGCTGCGATCGGTCGGTGGTCGGTTGAGGGCAGAAACCACAAAGTAAGCGGCACTGATTGCCTGGCGGTGCCAAGCGGGGCAACGTCGTTTGCTAGGCGGCACAGGGGCGTAGATCGAGGAGGGGGCCGGAGGCAGGCAGCCAGTGCAGCCACAATGGCAGACAGACTGGCAGCAATTCAAACTGATCGCGTGTTCGCTTTCCGCTGAACGGTTACGTGTGGCTGTGGTTGCCAGTGGAGAGCGGCTGGTGGGGATCGCTGGCGATTGGGGACTGGTTGGCTGCTGTGCTCGTTGCTTGTTGCTGGGCGGCAGCCAGATCTGGGGCCCGGCCCGGCTCGGCTCGGCCCGGCCCGGGTCGGGTTCTCTGTCACTCTGGCTGTGACTAGTTTTGCATACCCTGTAGCCGCACAAAATTGTTGGGTATGATCTTTAAACTCACACGAAATATATATATTATCTGTCTAGAGGACAAGCTAGGTCAATCTAGCTTTGTTCCACTGTCTAGCTGCTTAAACTGCTTGAACTCGGTGACCATGAGCGCTAGAGAGCTGAAATTTGGAACGTAGTGTCTGAATCTCATGTGCAAAGAAATTCGTGAATAATACATGTAAAATTTGGATTGCTTAGGATTTTAAATAGCAATTATATATTGAGTAAGCTTAGATTACTTGTTTGAGCGTATGTCTGATGTTTTGCATTTGCCTAGAGCTTAATAATATCTTTAGCCCCGATCATTGGAAAACATTCAAATATTTAATATAAGAAGCAATTTAAGAATCTGATTTCCAATGAGTGACAAATATGAAAGAAGTATTGTGATAATTGAATATACTTTTGTCCTAACAGTTCTTTATAAGCACAAGTCACTTGGCAGAAGATTTAAAGTGTACAGGATATCTGGCAGTCGTGCTCTATTGTCTTGTAGCACTTTCTTGCTTGTTTAACGACGATGTCGGCCCCATCAGCATCGCATTGACAGCGGCAAATGAGATGCAATTCGACAAGTAATATATTTATTGCACGTTACACAAATCGTCCAACCGCTGGCAGCTCCTCTGCCTCTGCCTCTACCACTACCCCTCCTCCTCCTGCCCTGCACCCGGCACATCCTACGCCCCCCAGACGCAGCCCATCCGTTTTGGCAGCTGCCTTTTCTTGGCGGCTTCGCGTTGGCCGCACAAAGCGAAATTCAATTGAGCAAATGCAAACAGAGAAAATATGTGCTGCAGGTGCTCGAGATTCAGATTGTGTCTCGTGCCCGCCCTTAATGGTCGGCATAGATCAAAGAGGAGACGTGCAGCAGGGGAGGAGTGGGGTTGGGGGAGAGAGGTGGCAACGTTAACGTAACGTTGACGTAAGGGCCACTGAATTGAAATGGCCTTTTTCACAGCGAAGATCAATAGTTCAAATGAACGTTCGATCGATCTTGCGATCTTGCGATCTTACGGTGTTCGGGTTGTTCCATTTCCTAGCGCGATTCATTTGAGATTTTCATTGACGTTGCAGGAAAGCAACACGGATGCAATCTTTGAACTCGCACAAAACTGTACGCACAGCTACAGATACAGTTACAGCTAGAGCTACAGCTACAGATTCAGATACATTTGTTATAGATGCCCATACATATTCATAGACTGCGGCACCGGCCGGTACCAATTTGGAGATCAGCAATCAGCGATAGATCGTCGCCTTTTCATTTGGGCTTATTTATTAGCCACATTAAGAGACAGAAATTTCCTAGAAATCTGCTGACCAGTCAGCAAAGGTCGTTCGTGTGATCACTTTGCCATTGCCATAGCCATAGCCATATCATATCATATCATATGATTTGCCAGCGTTTATTGCATCATGCGGCAAGATGCACACTTGGCTAGCAAAATTGGCCCGCTTCCGAGAGATCGCCTCGTCTGCGTTTTCTGCACTTTTCTGCTTATTAACGTTTCGTACAAAACGGCCAACGCCACCGGAACTGGGCTGTGACGCAGGGGGGGCGTGGCGGGGGGGCGGCAGATAGGCGCAGCAGTGTTGACCGCAAAGAAAGCTAACTTTAATGTGATTTGAAGTCGTAAAAAAACGAAATTTGGTTTTTGGGTTGGCCTATAAAAGCCAACTTAATGGGTTTCCTTGTCTAAATTATGCAAATTAGCTTCGTATGACTAACTCCTTTAGGTAGTATGGCCTGACTTTTGGTATAGGCAACCATTTGAATGTCAACTTTAAGCCCTGAACGTTTTATAGCAAACGAATAGTAATCACAAAAAGTTATTTAGCAAGCAATCTTTTCAAAATGATGTAAGATTTAAGAAAATTATAATTGTGTTAGCAAAATTATATGAGATTTATAAGTTTAACATAATTCGTCACACTACTATAAGAATATAAAAAGTTAAAAGCGTTTAGCTTGTTTTCCTATGCTTCGCACTCTCAAAATAGCTAGATGCGGCGGGAAAAAGGCGAAATTGGCAACAGTGAAAAGCACAGATACTCGAACGGCTCATTCAAAGTCAGCAAACAGACGGACGGACAGACGGACAGACAGACAGACAATCGGTTCGGGGAAAAGATAGTGCAACATGCAACTGCCAAGACCAGTCACACACACACACACACACACACACACACACACACACACACACAGAGAGAGCTGCTGTTGTCATGCTGGCATGTGAATTGCAGGTTGTACGAATCATGAATATGTCTGTGCATATATACATACATACATACATACATATGTACATGCATATGTATATATTGTATACATATATACAGGGTGACGACGTGAGAAAATTCATGTGCATGCCACAAATTCTGTGCCGTTTTCATGGGTTTTTACTAGCTCGTTTCAACATACATATTTTTTGGTAGCCAGCGTTTTTTCTCGTTGTCTTCTGTCATTGATAAACTCGATTCTGTTGCGCTTGGCAACAGTCCGTCCGTCCGTTTGTCCGTCCGGGACCTGACCGACCCCGACCTCGAACTCGGCGCAGGCGCAGCTCGTGTCTTTGGAAACAGAAAAACAATAAATAGCCGACGGATGTGCCGGCTAAATTCCGCTGAAACCACGGGCCAGACATTTAGAAGTTACGGACAGGTTACATTTGGAGGTTAGGTGTGTACAGTCATGACAGGCACTTTTCCCGCTGAACTTGAACTGACTGCCAGCGATCTAGCAACAAAGTGGATTTCCCTTTCAAGTCTATAGCACAATACATAGAGATAGATATTCATGCACGAGATCTTCAAGCACAATCTCGTTTATAAGTGCGACCACAATTACAATTACAATTACAATTACATACATTGTGCATGTATTTGTATTTGTGCTTGGCATGGAAAATTTTCAAAACCACTTTTTTTTTTGGGGCGATTCATAAGTGTGGAAAATTTTGTTGTGTGCAGTGCTAGATATCGAAATGAAATCCAATTATCGCTAATTGAAAGTCGCTGAGCATTAGCATTAGCTAAAATTACAATAAACACTTGTCTATCTAAAAAAAATGCTCGCACTTCCTCATCTGCTCATTCATATTCATATACGTACGTACATACATATATGTACATACATACATATACAAAGTTGTCGCCTGTACTACGGTAATTTATCAATTAACCTATGGGAGTGTGCTATGCTCACACATTTGTTAGCTATGCATATGTGTGTGTTCTCTTTCTTCTGTGTGCGTGTCAGTGTGTGCAATCTGCTTCACTTGCATTCTTGCGCGCATAAATTGTAGTGTGTGTGCGTGTGTTAGTGCTAGTATGCATTGTCTCTGGTTACCTTTTGTTGAGTTGTGCAACAATCCAAGAGCACCCAACACCAGCACCAACACCGACGCCATTGCAATGGCGTCGACCACCACCGGAGAGTATCGACGATGACTCTCGCCCAATTCGACGCTGCGATTGCATCAGCCATTTCAACTCTGCACACACGGCAGCGCAGTCGACGCCGGCAGCGATGCGTCTGCCGATGAGCGGTAAAGCCGAGCATAAACCATAAGCCCTTGCCCTTGTCTTTAGCTCTCGCTCGCTCGCTCTCGCTAGCTGTGCATGTGTGTGTGTTAGTGTTAGGCTGTTGCGCTTGATGATGAGTCAGTGTCTGCGTTTAATCGTTGCTTGGCAGGTGGTATTACCAAATATGAGACTGAGATCATGTATTAAAAAACGCAAGTATAATACTAGGCTGCAGAACTGACGCGTCGGGATTCACGTAGACATGCCAGCTACGTCAGAGGTGCCAACTGACGGACTTAATCTGTTCCAATTAAGTATTTAGCTGATTTATGGCGATTTCTATTCGCCGCATACGCTAAATTCGCTGCGCAGTCGGAACTACGCCTTTGGCACCTTGAGAGCCACGCATACATACATACATACATAAGAATTTATGTTCTGCATACAGTCGCTCACAGCTTATTGCAGACAGATAAAAACCATAATCAAAACAGCATGGTCGCCAAGTTAATGAAGTTAATTTATAAATATGTAAAGACTGTTCTGCAAAACTGCATTTAAATATGTTTGATAACTTTTTTGATAACATATTAAAACTAAACGAAATAAACTGTGAGCCACTGTATGTATGTATGTATACATATGTATGTTTGTCTGCTTCATTCTATAATAACAACGTGTTGGAATAGTTTCGAATTTTTTTATAAAAAAAACTGAAAAGAAAACAAAATCATTGAGACGAAAGATCTGGTGACGTGTGTAGATGTTTTCTACTTTACGCTATTATCAACACAAAGTTCATTAGAGCTTGAAAAACAATTATGAGCACAATATGTATGTAGTGAATGTATGTATGTGTATTGGAAAAATAATAAAAGGGGCTCGTTGCTCCACACAAACACACACACACAAACACATCGAGGACAGGGCCACGCGCAATCGAAATCGAAAGAGGCGGCGGCGAATGCCACACAATTAACAATTTCTCCTAATTGGATGCATACATCTAAAAACATGTATATATACATATATGTATGTATGTATGCATGAATACATGTATATTTTCCATCATTTATCTGTAATTCTCATTGTCTCGCTGGCAGCATAATGTACGTCTTGTGTGTGTGTGTGTGTCGCAGCAGCGCAGCGTCACACGAAATTCGCCGCAGTTATCGGAGTACCCGCTGCCGCACCCACACCCTTTGCCCATTTGGCCACTTGGGGGCTCGTCTCTCGCGCTGCCCAGCGTGAGCAGCGGCAGCGGCAGCGCGACGCACATTGTGCCACACATACACACAACTCGGCGACAGAGCGAAGAGCGGTAAAGCTTCCAGCAGCTCTGTTTGCTCTTTCTCTTCCACACGCTTTGTGGGCTCGCGCTCTGTGTCTCGCTCTCTTGATCGATGGCATGCAAATGCGGCGAATGCAAAATGCGAAATTGATTGTCATGCGAATGCCGTTGATCCGCCAGCCTGCCACCTACCAGCCTCCCCACCCCCTTCACACTCGTTCGCCTGCCCTCTCGCTCGCACTCGTGCGGCCTAGCTGTGACGCATTTGAACTCGCCTCCGTGCAGTGCTCCGCTTTGATAATTCCATATGTGCATACTTCAATGCGCTTTTCGCCTTCAATTTTGTTCATTTTTTTGCTTAGGTTGATTTTTTTCTTTTCTTCTGTTTTGCTTTTCATTAAATAAATTGCAATTTATTACAAAGCGATCTGATTATTAATTGCTTTTGAATTGATTTCGCTTGTCCGACGAGTTTTTGCATCGACCGGCGGGTGCAACTGGGGCAACAACGGCGACGGCGACGGCGACTTCAACTGCGACTGCGACGGCGACGGCGACTGCGTGACCAGCGCAACGTCGGAAAGCAGAGTGCGGAGTGTGACCAACTCTGCGCGGATGTCCCGCCGCGCACGTAGCCCAGTCCCAATTGGAGCTGCTTCCAATCAGACGCGGAGTCAAGCAAATGCAAAGCTGCGCTTGAGATTATATTCATGTCAGATTGCGAAGACTGCAGCTCAAGTTGCTGATATTTTGATCTTATTTGTCAAAGAGTCGCATTTAAGAAAGCATCAAAGTTTATTTTCCTTGAGTTTTATTTCATATTTGTCGTCATTCCCACTGCGTTCTTCTCAGGGTTTATGCCATCCTTTTCAAACTTATTTACTTATGAGCGACTTGTTTTTGTTTATGCTTCGGCCAGATAAAAGCATATTTCCGCTTAACTGAATCGCCTGAGAAGAGCTCCACACACACACACACACACACACACACACACACACCGCTTGAGAGCGTAAAGCCCTCGAAACAAGAATTTACAATTGTTTTTTCCATCATCGACCGACAGCAAAATAAACAAAAACCGATCTTCAGAAGACGACATTCGAGCAGACTTGTCGGTGTCTATTTTAAAGGATTTGCATGGGATCTTCAAACTTATCGCCTGTGCTAATATTAGCTCACTGCTTAGTATAGTATTGTATAATTTCAAGATCACTCTGTTTCCAATCACAGGTCAATTTGCTGCACCCTGCGATAAGCGCTGAACGTCATATTAATAGTTTGTAGTGGGTCGAATTCTACAATTAATAATAACGTTGTATATGTACTACTAAATTGACCGAATCACGACCTCTGCTATTAAGCAGCATCTCACAACCTGCAATCTGCCGTAATCCACTTTATTCCACTGAATTCTCGAACTGGCTTAAGTTTGTGATTATTTAATATGATAGTTCAACAAGAAACTTGTGGAGGGTATTTTCAAATGTGCAACGGGCTTGCATTTAAGAAAGCAGCCCTAACCTCAAAATAATAGATATAGGTATCTAATGTTTATAAAGCTTCAGCTTGTAATAGAAAACAAATAGTATATTTAAGGAATTGGAATTAGAATTCAATAGTCAATCAATTATAAATACCTAAAAGCAGTTCTCAAACATTCTAGAACACTTAACCTCAAACTTTTAACCAAAAATTGAGCAGTGAATATAAATTTCCCAATATGTTCGGAAAATGGCACAGAAATATAAATTTTTTGTAAATTAAGCAAATGTTTACAATAATGTTATAGGCTTAAGCTTAAAATATTCAACAAGTATTGAAAAATACTAAAAGATAATGTAGATTATTCTAAAATTTGGCAAGTAATAGAAATTTCTTAAAAGAAAAAGCATTTTGATAATATATATTCGCTTTTAGCTAAACTTTCAAATAAACAGAAGCTTTACTGTTTGGCTAATCTGTCTGTAAATATTTTGCAATATTGTGAAATAGGCCTCGTTAGAGTGTTTATTATTCGTTGTGTTTGCAAGAAGAGACAATTGGTTGTTTAGCACCATTATCGCACAATTGTTGAATCGATGCCATCGCTGATAGGCTGGAAAGTGCAAAAAGCGCCAAGTAATACGCAGCTAGATAGATAGATAGCTAGATAGACTTGAGGAACAGGTGTCAGGTGCCGACAATGAGTCAGTTCAAATTCAATTTGAGCTGATAAAAAGCAACACATATTCATGTTCACACGAAAATTGAATGAAATTGACCGCGTCATATTCGCACATGATTTGTGAGTAGTTCAATTTTTGGGTATTGTTGGCCTACCTGCATAATGAGTTGCGCTGATTTCGCCTTGGTTTTGGTTTTTCACACTTTTACAAATGTCACGAGCTTTTCACTTCAACTTGCGGGATTTCCGAATGCTCCTTTTTCACGTATATATTACTGTATTTTTATCTGTTCTGTTCTGTTCGGTTGTGTGCCGAGAGATGTGTGTCTGGTGGCTGTGGCTAGTGTTTGTACTGTGTGGCAAAAGGTTGAGCATCCATGCTTTTATATCGGAATGCCGAATTCAACAAGTGCCGCGCTCGTCAAATTGGACTCACTCGGCTTATTAACAGTTATAGCGTCTCGGTCTGCGTTTCAGTTCTTTGGCATTGGTATTGGTATCGATGCTCGTCGTTCTCGTTGTCGGCATCGCTTTTTACTCTGTGTGTGCGTATATGTGTATGTGTGTGCTCTTTATGTGTGCTTGTATTTGTATTGGTATTGGTGCTGCTGCTGCTGCTGCTGGCTCCTTTGATTGAAAAAATGAATGCAAATTTATTTGAATTATTTTATATCACATTTTTCACATTAAAAATGCATGCGCATTCATTTGTTGCGTAGCCCCAATCCATAATTTAAGCGACTTAAGCACCAGCACCAGCAGTTCAATAGTTCGGCTCAAGATCGATCTGCAGCAAACAGTTTTCGGTTGCGGTTTCGGTTTCAGTTTTAATTTTTCACATCAGATCGCCCGTAATTTGTGTTTGCCACCCATTATTGACCCTTGTTAACTTTTCGGAGCATTTGATATGTGTTCATTCGGAATTCTATGCTTTTTTGCTCTTTTCCCATTGTCCGAATTGTGTGTTGTCAGCGAAATCTGCATTTGATCAACATCTGCTCTAGAACCAGTTCCAGCTGGGATACAGGCACTTCCGTTCCCCAAGACGTAGTTGGAATAGGTGAGCTTAACTGCGATTACGCCTGTGGCGGGACAATTATGTTTGTGCAGCAGATTGCAGGGTGCAGACGTCACTGGAGGATTTGGCACATCTAATGCCTAGACTACAGTAGTTGCTCAGGATCTAGAATGCTTCAGTTCCAGAGTAAGTATTAATGCTGTGAGTCAAATGTGAGTTATACTTTGTATACCTTGAAAACATAAAGAATGGTTAGAAAGGACTTAATAAAGTTGTGCATATAAGGTCTATATATTCTTGATCAGCATCAACAACCGAGCCGATCTAGCCATGTCCGTCTAAGAGCTAGAGACCTCATCCTTTATCAAGTTTATTTAATTTTATCGATAACTCGTCCCATTAAAAATTTATCAATACGCTGCTTGCAGCATGGTTTGATAGGTTGGTATGAGTGAATGTGCGGACAGGGTTCAGGGTATCTCCTAGTCGGGTATCTCCTAACTTTGGAATATGTTTGGAATATAAGCTTCGTAGTTTATCAATTTTTTTCATTTTATCGATAACTCGTCCCGTTCAAAAGTTATCGATAAGTTGCTTGCAGCATGTGTGTGTGTTTGATAGATAAGTATGAATAAATGTAAGGACAGGGCTCAGGGTATCTCCTAGTCAGGTATCTCCTAACTTTGGAATATAAGTTTTGTAGTTTATCAAGTTTATTTCATTTTATCGATAACTCGTCCCTTTAAAAAGTTATCAATAAGTTGCTAGCAGCATGTCTGTGTTTGATAGATAAGTATGAATGAATGTAAGGACAGAGTTGAGGGTATCTCCTAGTCGAGCCTTCCCGACTAGAACACTCTTACTTCATTTTAAAGTTTACTTTTTTATATTTTAGATACAATTAACTTGAAATATATACTCGTATATTTTGGAGGCAAACACACAATGTGGAGATGGAATAATAATGGAAATATGTAACCCAACATATCTACAAATGTATGTATGTGCATTAAACTCAAATTTGCAATCCATAAAACCTTTATATATTTCTCACAGCTGGAATCGCAATGTTTGGAATATGCACAGCTAGTAAACTTCTTCAAAGATCTGGAAATACATTCATGTATGATTTGGCAATGTCAATTAAACGCGCCTTTAATTAAATCAAGCATTTCATATCGATGTGCTTTTTTCATCTTTCTTGCAGCTGCAGCTGAAGCCAGCGATCCGATGAAACTATCAATGCTGTGGAGAGCAATGTCATCGATTCCACTTCGTCGGAAGACTTCGAGGACAACATCTTTTAGATCCAGAAGCTGACTCGTTGCTTACCACCAAGATCGTGTAATCTGCCAGCATCGACTCAAGCCTTGAAAACCACTGAAAAAATGCTGAGCAATCTCGGATGCAGTTCCCCTCTATCATTAGTGTCATTTAATTCAAAACCGACAAGAAAAACAATACATAATTATTATACATTTTTATTTCCAAAAAAAAACATTAATATATCATATTATTTGTTTAATAAGAATAGCCGTATTGCTCGATTGTTTTAAGCATAAATGTATATCAATATGTTTTCTTAATTCCAAATATACTATGTTTATTATACGAATATTTATACGTTTTATGCTATTAATATTTATTGTAAGAATATATTTAAAATAATATACTAAGTTTTATTCATCTATAATCAAAATCATATTTGATACATTTTATTTTGTAATAATATACATTTTATAATATATTTGTAAATAAAAGAAATTTCAAAAACAAATATACTTGTTTTTTCACTCAAACAAAATAGGCAGAAGGTTGATTATTTTCAATTTCTTCAGGCAGCAAAAAAACATTGACAAAGGCAAAATTTACGCTATTTTTCTTCCCAAAGTACCAGGCGCACAGAATCCAGCAGATGAACGATGATTTTCTGTTTTTTCAATTCAGCTTGACCTTGAAAAAGAATTTCGCTCAGAGCGACAATAGTGAGCTGAGAGTAGATCTTCAGACAGCAGAAAAAAACATTGACAAAGACCAAATTTGCACTATTTTTCTTCTCAAAGTACCAGGCGCACAGAATCCAGCAGATGAACGATGATTTTCTGTTTTTTCAATTTCAAATTGACCTTGAAAAAGAATTTCGCTCAGAGCGACAATAGTGAGCTGAGAGTAGATCTTCAGACAGCAGAAAAAAACATTGACAAAGACCAAATTTGCACTATTTTTCTTCTCAAAGTACCAGGCGCACAGAATCAAGCAGATGAACGATGATTTTCTGTTTTTTCAATTTCAGCTTGACCTTGAAAAACGAATTTCGCTGCGCTCAGAGCGACAACTGCAGAAATGTTTTTCTGAGCTCGACTCTCAGCTCTAAATCGTTGATCTGCTGATTTTGTGCGCCTGGTATTTCCCATGACAAAATCCACTAGAATATGATTTTCATTGCAGCATCTGAAATTTCCAACCATTAAATAAAACTCATCAAATTGGATAAATCGTATAATTGGTTTTTTATTATAATCATTTATAAATACATATATATTGCTAATAACACATTCACTATAGTTGTTTTATACCAAGAATATATTTTACATTTAATATTTTATATTTTAAAATATGTTTTCCTTATTTTTAGTAGTTTTTTTAATGCTTAATCGATTAAATTAATGTTTATATTTCAGCTTGAGTTAAATTATCGTATAACAATGAAATTGTAATGAAATTGGTTTATTGTGTGTTTTAAAAAATCGGCACAGATGGAGTTCTTAAATTTTAAAGGTAGTATGATGGTAACATATAAATGGTATATAAAAATGATAAACTATAACAAATTTGAATACTTCTGTAGGCCAATAACTTAAAGTTTTTGAATATTACATATCAAATAGTGTCTTAAAATAGAGAATAGTGTTTTCAAAGAAGTTTTTTTAGTTACAAGAAGCATTGAAAATGACGTCATACAAAATATGTACTGCATTTCTGCACAATTGCAATTTCCAGAAGTTTCCGACGCTTTTTTTTCGGAGTGAGCAGCATATTTGCATTTTGCAATGCCGACGGACGCAGCTGTGGACAGTTGGCGGCGTTAATTGATTCCGTGCCATAAATTGAAATGCACTCGCTGCGGCCGGTTGCCGATTGCCGATTGCGGATTGCGGATTGCCTGTTGACTGACTGTTGCCTGTTGCCGAGTGTCAGTTGCACAGCCCGAAACCGTTAAATTCAAATGAAGTTGCACTTAAAGCTGAATGGGAGTGGGAGGTGCTCGGTGCTTGATGTTTGATGGGCGTTGGGCTGCTCCACGCAATAGGTGCCGGTGCCGGTGCCGGAGCCGGAGCCGTTGACGGCTGACAGGGCACAGCAATAATTGCGACTGCGTTGTACAATAATCATCGTAATGAGCGGCTAATCAGTGGGCTGGCTGCCAGGCAACAAGAGCACACCCCGTCGTGCATATACCCCACTCAGACTTGCGCCCACGCAGCCAATTTGGACAGCAATAGGGCTTCATTTGAATTGCCAGCTTGTCTCCAATTGATAACGGGCCATCGTCACGCCCACACGCCAAACTGTTTAGACGGGACAAAAAGTGTCCCTACAATGGATGGGCCACCAACAGTCAACAGTCAACCGTCAAGAGTCAACTGTCATCGTCATCGTCATGGTCATCATCATCCTTATCATCATCAGCCAATCAGCCAGCAGCATGGCGTAATTAAGCAACAGCTTCTCCGTATTTTGTTGTGGCCAAACAGCGGCGCAGTTATCTGCAAATTAGTTGAATTAATCACATCTGTAATGTCGCCATTTCCCTTAAATCCCTACCACCATCCCCACCTCCCTATACATACCTTAAGGAATCTGCTGCAGCTGCTGCTTAAAGAGTTCCTCCTTTTGCGCAAATTATGAGTCATACTTTTAGGGGCAAAGTTTTGATATGTGCCACTGACTCTTCCCGGTTTTAAGTTCCTCTTGTCCAAATTTTGATCTGATAAAAGTAGATGAATTAGTATGGAGCACAAAACATGACCAAAATATCTTAGGAAGTCAAAGTTGGTTCGGTTTGAGCGAAGCTATGGAAGTTTCAGATGTTGTAAAGCACTTTTTGAGACCTGGAACATGTACTTGTCCATATTTATGCCATGGCTTTTAAATTAGTTCATAAACTTTAAATGTAGCAGCAATATATAAGTAAAATTGAATGATTGAACGCTGTTTGGAATGGAAAATTGGTTTACTTTTAGAAAGTTAAAACATTTTGAAGCCTTGGAAGGAAAGTTCTCATGTTATATCATAGAAAATCCAAAAAAAGTTTAATATTGAAAGCTACTAATGACAAAGTTAGCAGGTTTAAGCATTAAACAAACATTTCCAAAACTGGAGCCACAATTTTTTAAAATGTATCCAAAAAAAACTAGCTTATCAATTTTAAGCGTAGAGGACAGGGTTAGAGGAGTTTGAAGTCTTAAAGACTTGGAAAATGTCCTTTAAAAGTATGCAATATATATAAAATTAGCTGATAAAACATATTTTGCATCAATATACTCAAAAGAGTAAGTTTATATTATAATATACCCCTTAAATGGATAACCGTGCATGCTTCAATAGTCAAAAGCTTAATTGTTAAACTGCAAGTGCAACTATATTTATGCGCTGCACTGTACGCAATCATTTTGTCAAGCTTGCGGTTGTTGAGCTTGCAAAGCTTTCTACAGTTACCAGCTGCAACACGTGTGTAAAAAGCTCAGTCAAGGTTAATGGCTTACACCAAAAGAGAAATCTCAATAGATTAATTGATTATATGCTCGCAACATGACCAAAATGTATAATTAGCATATCTGCTCTTCCTTCTAGCCGTCTGATTTAAAAAAAGAGTTTCTGGTGAAATACAACTTGTCTGCTTAATGACCAGTTTGACCAGTTTGCTCTAACCATTTTCCTCGGGTGTCTATTGCGATGTGATAATCATAAAAACTGCAAAAGCTTCGCTGCTGCTTTCGCTCCAAGACATCAGACAGTCGTCAGACGGACTTCGTTACAGTAAGTGCTCGTGCTTGACTATATCTATTGATTTACTGATCGTATGATCGCAACAGTTTTGCAGTCACAATGAGCTCATACAGCTGTTTGCCGCTGGCCATTCGACAGACCAAGCTTTTGGCCACACGCAGCTTCCTGCTCCGCAATCTATCAACCTCTCAAACACTATTCGACAAACATGAGTAAGTTATCTGTTTTCGCCACTCCTACTCCTGTTAAATGCCAGAAAATTGAGGGTGTCCCTAAAACAGGTCCCAATAGAATCGTAAAACTTCGGACTGGGTTGTGCAGTGAATACATATTTGTAGATGCATGTAAAAAACGATTACGTTTATGTTTATAGACGTTTGTATATATTTGTATTTGTTTAAGAGATACAGTGGTCGCTCGATAACAACTTATGCAATATAATATTCAGTGCATTGTAAATTTTGTTTAATGTATGATTTATGTACTATTCCAAGAATGAATGAAATAATGATATATACAATATTTTAAAAACTTCGAATTTCTTGAATTTTTTAAATATTTTTATATATTTGAAAGTGTGTAAAAATTAAGATTAGAATTTCGGAATTATTTCAATTTATGTTTTCTGGTTCTATTATTAGTTTTAGGTATGAAGAAACTCTGGTTTATTTTGCTTGATAATATTAAAATGAAATCAAATAGGTAGTTATATTTAGCGAGCTACTACTGTACCTATAAAACAAACACAATTAACATGATTAGAGCCCAGGGAATTAGGCACGTAGACCAAAAGTATGTTAGCTCATGGCACCAGCTTTTTTTATATATATACTTTGTTTTTGTGATATGCTGAATTATTTAATTAGGGGGTACAGTTGAGTTAGTTGATATAACTATTGATTTGTTACCTTTGGCAGATGTAAGGTTCTGGTGGTCGGCGGTGGTGCCGGTGGATGTGCCCTGGCCGCCAAGCTCTCATCCCGACTGGGCCGGGACAAGGTGATCGTCATTGAGCCCGCCGATGTACGTAAGCCGTAAAAGTGAATGTGACTTGAATGTGACAAAATGCGTTCCCCGCAGAAACATTATTATCAGCCGATGTTCACGTTGATTGGCGGTGGCATGAAGCGTTTGGAGCACTCCTACAAGTCCATGGCGGAGGTGCTGCCCAAGAAGGCCAAATGGCTGCGCGAATCGGCCGTGGAGTTCGATCCGGACAGCAATACGGTGAAAACATCTGGAGGGAATACAATCAAATACGATATGTTATTGATTGCTACGGGTTTGCAGTTGAATTATAACAAAGTAAGTTAAGAGTGGCTTGAGAAATGTACCCCAATAATATTCTTATATTTATTCCCTCTAAGATTCCCGGCTTGGAGGATGCACTGGCCATACCCAATGGCAAAGTCAGCTCCATTTATTCGCCCAAATACGTGGATAGAGTATACGATAGTCTGCGTGATATCAAAGGTGGAGAGGCCATCTTCACGTTTCCTTCGTCACCCGTCAAGTGTCCGGGTGCGCCACAAAAAATTGTCTATATAGCCGAACACTATTTCCGCAAGGTAAATTAGTATTTTAACAACTCTTTTCAATTCTAACGGACTTCTTTCTTAGACCGGCAAACGTCAGAATATTAATGTTACTTACAACACTGCTCTGCCCGTGCTTTTTGGCGTCAAACACTACGCAGATGCTTTGTGGCCCATTGTGAAAAAGCGCAACATAACGGTAAACACACGCCGCAATCTAATTGAGGTTAAGCCCGAACAGGATATTGCAGTTTTTGAAAATCTAGACAAACCCAGCGAGCGTTTTGAGGAGAAGGTAGAGTTGAGTATGTTTATATATATCTATAGACTTTTAAGTATTGCCGGTATTTTTTACTAGTACTCCTTGTTGCACGTTGTGCCGCCCATGAGTGCCCCTGATGCGATCACCCGTTGTAAGCAGCTGATCAATGAAGCCGGCTTTGTGAATGTGGATCAGTCGACACTGCAACACATCAAATACAAGAATGTATTCGCTATAGGCGACTCCTCCGGTTCGCCCAATTCCAAGACTGCCGCTTCGGCAGGTAAGCTAACCATTGCTTTAAGTACCGTTGATCATGTTTTAATCTCTATTATAATTCTAACATGCAAATTTGTACAAATATACTCATATTTACCTTCTAGCTGCTCAGTCACCTGTAGTATTTCGGAATATGATCGCCGCTCTTGATGGTAAGCCTTTGCTTGATGTCTACGATGGATATGCTTCGTGTCCGCTGGTTACCGGCTACAATAGCTGTATTCTCGCCGAGTTCGACTATAGCCTGACCCCGTTGGAGACATTCCCCGTAGCGCAGAACAAGGAGCGCTACTCCATGTTTATCATGAAGAAAGACTTTATGCCGCTTCTCTACTGGAAGTTAATGTTGACTGGATATTGGAATGGACCCGCTCTCATGCGCAACATGCTTTCAGTTTTCAAGTTTAACAAGAAATAGAAGGCTGCTGTGCAACACAATGTAACAAATGATCTACACACAAATGCAATAACTCTTATTTTCCTTACAACACAATTTTGTGCATTTACACTTAGTCAAAATAAAAGATTTTTTACTCAGCTGTTAGTTAACAGTTATGTTAATAGCCAGAATCAATTGTGACGTTTACCAGCTGTTGCAGCCAAAAATTATAATTATAGACCAATTATAATTTAATTATGCTAATAATTACATTTGTATTTTTATAAACAAGTTTATAGAGTTCAAAAATTAACCAATTTAAATAAAAAGCCGACAATTATAACATATCGAAAATACAACACTGCGCTGCAACGCAAGTTTGAGCGGCATGAAGTCAGCTGCAAGCGCAAAAACTCAAGAAAAAGAGGAAGCATAAGCGTGGCGTCTCTATAGGCGCAAGCATTTGAAGCTAACGATTTTTGTTGAAAGAAAAATAATAAAAGTGTTGAGATTAAACAAATAGCAAAATGAAAGCAATGTAAGTAGTTTTGTGTTAGCTGTGACAGTTGTAAAATGTTCGATTCGAATGCATAGGTCACGTACGCCGTTGCGCGTCCCGAAAACCCCGCGAGCGGCGCCTGCGCAAATGCACACAGACAAGGGCCGCAAGGATACGTCCGGCAAGCTGCAGGACCCTGTGAATGTGTTCTGTCGCGTGCGTCCACTGCAATCGGAGGGCGATCTGACATGCGTGCGTGTGAAGAACTCGACAACAGTTGCGGTCAACTCGCAGGATCAGCTGCTGCATCACAAGCAAAACGGCGCCCAGCGTGAAATGCAGTACATCTTCAAGCACGTCTTTCAGCCGGACAATACGCAGCAGGATGTGTTTGCCTCTGTTGCGCAGCCACTCGTCGAGAATCTGTTACGCGGTCGCAACAGTCTACTCTTCACGTATGGCGTTACGGGAAGTGGCAAGACTTACACCATGACAGGCAATGCTCGTCATCGGGGTGTTATGCCACGCTGCCTGGATCTGCTGTTTCGCACTATCTCCGACTATCAGGCCAAGAAGTTTGTGTTCAAACCGGATCGCCTGAATGGCTTCGAAATACTGTCCGAAGAGGATGCACTACTGGAGCGGCAGCAGGAGATGAATCAACGTTTCGCTGGCACCGGCCGCTTTGCCTTCCGTCGTAATGCCTCGGATCCGGAAATCGCTTCGCAGGCGTCGGTGGAACCAACGCCCCTGTCCACTCTGGACGAGGATAACATGTTCTCGGTGTTTATCACCTATGTGGAGATGTACAACAATAGTGTGTACGATCTGCTCGAGGATTCGGGCATACATAAGTAAGATGGTTGCTATTTAGTACTTTTATTGCCTTGCAGGGGGCAAGCTAATGAGTTAAACTTTTATGTTTATCATCAGATTACTATAGAAACAATCTGATCATCCATCACATTTTTCAAGATATCTAAACTTAACTAATCAAATATGCCTACCTTTTGCAAACACAGGTCCTTGCAGTGTAAAATCATACGCGAGGATGCGCATCATCAAATGTTTGTGCACGGCGTTACCGAAGTGGAAGTCAAGACCGTCGAAGAGGCACTCGAGGTGTTCCAAATGGGTCAGAAGCGCAAGCGCATGGGCAACACAATACTCAATGCGGAGTCTAGTCGCAGTCACTCCGTATTCAACATACGCCTCGTCCAGGCGCCCACAGACTGCCAGGGCGAGCATGTGGTGCAGGATAAGCACACGATCACGGTGAGCCAGCTGTCGCTGGTGGATTTGGCTGGCAGTGAGCGATCCTCGCGAACCAAGAACACCGGTGTGCGTCTACGCGAAGCGGGCAACATCAATAACTCACTGATGACGCTGCGCACCTGCCTGGAATATCTGCGCGAGAATCAGCAAACAGCGGGTAGCATGGCTACCAAGAAGATACCCTATCGCGATTCGAAGATCACGCACATGTTCAAAAACTACTTTGATGGCGAGGGTCAGGTGTCCATGATTGTGTGCATTAATCCGCGCATCGAGGACTACGATGAGAATATGGTAAATAATCCTTTCATTGTTTTCTTGTTTAGTCCTTACTCAAATTGTACTCCACAGCAAGTGATGAAGTTCGCGGAGATGACGCAGGAGGTGCAAATAGCGCGTGCCACGCCCATGAAAACAGATATGGGCTTAACGCCTGGTCGCCGCAAGGCCAACAAACTGTTCAAGATCGCTGTGAACAATCTGAATGAGCTGGGCATTCCAGAGGCCAAGCAACTGGAGGTGGATGTGGGTCTTGTCTACAGTTTGGGTCCCGATTTTCCCAACTATCAAATGGATAGTCCCGAAACGGAGTGCAAAATCCAGGAGCTGATGCAGTATCTGGAGCAGCGCATTGAGAAGCGACACAAATTGCGCGCCAACATGGACACTAAATGTTAGTTAGCCAAAAATTGGTTTCTAAACACTGTTTCCAAATGGCAAAAATATGTATATTCGTTTGGTGATTTGTCCGTCTGAGAATATTCTATATATTCATGATAGACAAGGTCTTAAGATATCATATCTGTCACTTAAAGCCATATCTACAATCCTAATATCCTTACCAGAGTATTAAACAGAGTATTACTTGTACGTACCCTCTTCTAATCGATCTCCGATTGCAGGCGACAACTTCCGTCAGCTGCTTATGAATCTAGACCGGGATAATCTGCAGCTGCGCACGGAGCTAGCTTCGATGAAGGCCGTCTACAAGCTAGAGCGCGAGCGGACTGTCGCACTGGAGAACAAGGTGCGCATACACGAGAGCTCCATCGATGTGCTCAACAATACGGTGGGCAAGCGCGAGCGCCAGATCCAGGAGCTCAGTCAGAAGCTTAGCGAGCACGAGTTCATGCTCACACAAAAGGTGCAGGAGCAGGAGAAGCAAAAGAAAAAGTACAACTCCAAACTGGCCGTCGAGTCTGATAAAAACAAGCGCGAATTTGATATAAAGCTGCGCGAGCAACGCGCCAAAATGCAGGAACGCATGCGCATCAAAGACGAAAAGCTGCGTCTGGTGTCCAACATACTGCAGGCGGAGGATGTGCCCAGTCTGCCGCGTTCCCACAGCTCCGAGAATATACTGAGTGACAAGGAGCGCGGCGGCTTCACAGCGCGCACGGAGTCCTCCGTGCCGGCAACGACGCGAACGGATATTTACGGCACGCCTCGTCATGTGAGCTGGATATTTAAGTTATCAATTCCACACCAGCAACTCATTCTGTATCTTACCTTTCAGGGCTTGGCCGCTGCTAATAATCGACACCGGCGCTCGCGCTCCGCCGGCGACAAGTGGCTGGAGCATCGTGCCGCCAATCCGGTGCCCCTGGGCACAATTATGCAGCCCTACCTCAAGAATCGCAAGTCGGTCACGAAGCTCACGGACATGAAGGAGCTGACAGGACACGGCACCACCAAATACTGCCTCGTCTCGCAAGAGGCCGACACCGATGGCGATGTGGAGACGAAACTGTACAAGGGCAATGTGATACCCACCTGCGGCGGTGGTGCACAGGTCGTCTTCAACGATGTCGAGTGCCTCAAGCAGAAGTCACCCGTCCACTCGCCCACACGCAAGCGTCCCAGTAACGGGAATCTTTCCGCATCGGCTTTTAGTGGTCCGCTGCCGACGAGCACCACAGGAATAGCCTCGATGCAGGATGTCGCGTCGCGTTGCAGTCGTGGCATCGAGGGGCACAGCAGCAAGAAGTCAAAAATGTAATTGATATATACTCGTCGATATACTCACTCGTATTATAACGCAAACATTTTCAGTTAATTATGTATTATACTCAAAGACGTATAAGTTTTGAATCGCAAATGAAATGATTTGTTTTAAGTTGATGAACACAATTAAAGAAGTCCATTATATACACATTCCTAATTTTATAATGGTTATACTCTTTTCGAAACAAATATTCACTTTGTGCTGAAGTGTGTAAGGCATAGGAGAAAGCGTGAGGGACCACCAAAAGTTACCTCCAGTATACAAAACAAATATAAGCTAATGAAATCTATTCATAGACTCGAAAAGAGTATAAAATCTTCGAATCGAAAATAATCTTTCTCCACATGTTTTATTTATAGTAGTCAGCAAACTGAACTTGATTCAAATTCAAACAGCCGATAATTAGGCTTGAATCGGTTTTCATGGGTTGGCAGGCCTAACAGTTTTTAACTGTAAAATTGCGCAGAGTAGCTCAGTAAACGGCTTATCGATACTTCAGTTTCACTCTCAGCTGAGCAGCTCAGATACTTAAATACTCAATTGAGTGAACGCATTGAGTTTAAGCTCAATGTAGTATAAAGCCTACTCAATGGAATGAATGCAAATGATTTCACTCAATGGCAAATGAACTTTAAAGCCAATTTCAAAAGCTGGCACTTCAATTAAACGCATAAACTGCATTGCTAATTTGATTAAAACGGCCAGTAAACAATAAACAATTTAAGAATTACTGCATTTTATTAATTACTGCGATTATTATGCCATAAAGTATTTCATAAATTATTGTATAGAGTAATTTGCACACTTATGTATATATATGTTTGTAGCCTGTTTTCCCCCATTGGGCAAACAAAAAAATGCAGAGCGTACATTTCACTCGATGCCTTTTTTTTGGCTGCATTGAGAGTACAAATATATATATAATTATATATATATGTATATAGTGTATCGAATTACCGTATTATTGGCCGATCGATGCATTGTTATCATTTAAGGTGTTTTGTTTGTTACAAAAATGATAGGAAACAAACATAAAATCACATGCACATGCATTTTATTTTTAACTCTGGTTTGTAATTATTATTCCTGCATTTATTCAGATGTATGCTTAAATTTGTAGATTAATTTCAATTACTAATAAATCAGTCTATAATTAAAATATATGTTCGCTTAATGCTTTTGTGTGTGTGTGTGTGTGTGTGTAAGTATATGTATGTGTGTGAGTGTGTGAGCTGCCCCCCAAAATGAGTACCACGGAATACTTAAAATCTCTATATACGGCTCCAAAATAAGTGTTCGATTTTCGATCACTTAAGCCAATACCAAAACATACAATTTGAACGGAGCCTCCACACGGAAGCATAATTGGTAAGAAAACAAACGCATCAAATTCAAATACGTACTGAATTACATACGTGCATTTATGTGTGTGTGTGTGTGTGTGTGTGGTATATATAATAAGCAAAACAGATCGAAGGAAACCACAGAATGGAAACAGAAACATAAGTGGGGAAAACCGAATGCATTAACGGCAATATTAACATTATCATCATAATCATAATCATAATCAATTCAAGTAAACAATTTACAATTTAATCATTATAAAGCTGTGTTTTTTCCTCTTTTTTTCAATATAAAGTTTCAGGTTCATTCGCCACGGAACGAAATATGTATGTATGTAAGAAGTATATGCAATAATACGTATATAGTTATATTCATAATTGTATTCTATGAACCTAACATTCGACTTTCAATGCGATATCTGCATGTGTTTTTTTTTTAATGTACGTATTCATAATCAATAAGAACTAAGAAGCAAAAATTATGCTATGGTGGAAAACAAATTTTGGCTATAAAGCAACGTAATTGAAACAAAATTATAACACTCACAACTCCCATGTGTGTGTGTGTGGTTTGTGTGTGTGTTGTGTGTGTTGTGTGTGTGTGTTGTGTGTGAGCAGCTGCATTTGTTGGCAAGGCAAGCGACGATAACGATCCGATTATGGTTTACAGAAAGACGCGTCATCTGTGTGTTTATGTGTTTGTGTGTAAGATGAGTGTGCTTATGTGGGTGGAGATTGCCTCCGTCTGCTCGGTACGAAGTTAGCTAAAGCGCTTAGCGGCACTCTGTCGGTCGGGCGTATGACAATATGGAGTATAGTGCGCTTTCTTCGGCCGACAGGTTGTAAGTTGTTTCGCAGCGGAGACTGTAATAACAACGGATCCTATGAGCACTTGACACAAGCGCCCTCCACATCAAAATCGAGCACCATCAGCTTGGTCTCCTCCGTTCCGTTGCGCGAGCCCACAGCGCAAATGAGCTTCGTGTCATTCGCCCTAAAGAAAACAAATGGTTATAATAAATAATCTTAACATTTAAGTACAGTGGGCGCTCGCATATTAGAATGCCTCAATTACAGATATAATTTCAAGAAGATTCTAACTCTGAGCAACCCCTTTACTATATTTAGGTTAACCTACCTTATGCGCCACACAACGCCACCGGAGCCACCCGAATCCAGCGCAACTAGATTGCGTATAAAGTCGCCCGTTTTGACGTCCCACAGCTTGACGGTGCCATCGTCGGAGCTGGTCACCACAAAGCGTGAATTGAACTGCAGGCAGGTGACTGCGGACTGATGCTTGTTGGGACCTGTCAATCAATCACATAAGCTCTTAACAAATATCTTTTGAAATATATGCATGCAGATCCACTTACCCGATAGCGTCTGCAGGCACTGTCCCGTTGTTATGTCCCAGACTTTGACGGTGGAGTCCGCATTGCCCGAGACGAGTATATTCTGGCGCAGCTCCATGCCCGAGGTGAGGCTCTGGTGGCCCATCAGCGTGTGCTTGCAATTGCCCGTCTCCACATCCCATACGCGTATCGAGGTATCCAGTGACCCAGAGACAACATGAACTCCATCGAACTGCAATCGAGAAACGGATTTAAATTAGTTTTGACCAAGGCTTATATTGCAACAAAAAGGATTAGCCGGATTTGCAGCTTACGAGCTCCAGCAGTAGACAGTTAACTGTACCTGCAAGGAGTAAACGCGATTGGTGTGTCCCTGCAGCGTGTGTAGGCACTCCTGTCGCTCCGGATGCCAGATCTTGACCATGTAATCGTAAGCGCCGGACACAATCAGCTTGCCATCGTATTGCACACACCGCACTGCCGCCAGATGTCCCACGAGCACATGCATGCAGCTGCCAACCTCAATGTCCCAGACACGCAGCGTTGCATCCCGCGAGCCGCTGACCACTCTGCAAAACATAAACAATAAAGATTCTGTTTGATAGCTATTGCAGCTGGTACTTACTTGCTGCCATGCAGATGCATGCAGCGCACTGTCGAGGTGTGTCCCTGCAGCGTGTGAACGCAGCTGCCGCTGTCCATGTCCCACACCTTGAGGGTGCGATCCGT
Source organism: Drosophila flavopinicola (assembly GCA_035042425.1). Lineage (NCBI taxonomy): Eukaryota > Metazoa > Arthropoda > Insecta > Diptera > Drosophilidae > Drosophila > Drosophila flavopinicola. Next base: position 2,200,102 of record JAWNLL010000134.1, on the reverse strand, counting down.
GCTGCCGGAGATGATGATGTTGCCGGACATTTGCGAGGACCAAACGCCGCCCGTGTGACCGACCAAGGTGCGCAGGCACTGAAAAAGGATCAAATTGGAATATTAGTTTGATATTCAAGTGATATTATGTGTTAATCCTTGCAACAAATGATGAACCAATCTTGTATGTGTACCCCCAGAGCTAACTTTAACCTAATATTATAATTTTGGAACTTGGTATATAATTTACAATTTCAATTTAATTATAATTGAATAAAATATATATAAAATTTAACTTTACCTTGCCGTTGACAGCGGACCACACTTTGAGCGTGTTGTCGTCGGAGCCGGACACGATGCGATTACCGGAGAACTGCAGACAGGTGATGACATGATCGTCGTGGCCCTTGAGCACCTTCGGCTTGCGCACCGGCCGCGACCGCCAGTTCATCTCGATGATGTGCTGCCGCATATAGGCGGCCTTCCACGGCGACGCTATCGGCGGCATATTGCCGTCGCGTCCACGCTTGGGCCGATCGCTGCGCGACTCTGTGAGGATCATGGCCTTGCGGCACTTCTCCTTCCATAGCAGATTGTCGTCGCAGAGGAAGCGCCAGCTGCGACAGGTTTGTGCGGCGCGCAACAAATCCTTCGGGTCCAGATAGGACAGCACAAACAAGGCCAACTCGCGCGGCAGCAGCGAGATGAAATCACGCTGGAACTGCGGCTCGATGACCTTCATCATGTGACGCACCTGCGACGGATCGCAGTGATCGATGAGGCGATCCACGGCCACCAGACGCTCGGCATGGGACCAGCGCTGAAACTGGGCTAACCACTGCGGCAATTCCGGCGGTGGATTATCGCGTGTTGGCATCAGAGCACGCGGCGTGCGACGTCCCAGTGCCGGTGAGCTGCCAACGCCGGCGACAGCAGTCGGCGTCATGCCGAGCAGCACGGCGGTGCTCAGCGGCTGCGTGGAGGAGCGTGGCGTTGAGGCAAAGTCGTAAGCAATGCGCTTACGGCTATTATCACCGGAGCCGGCATTGCCACTGGCGCTAGCAGCACCACTGCCGCCTGAAATGCTCATGGAGTAGTCACCATCCAGGAGACGACCATCGTTATATTTGCGCTTGCGCTGCGGCTGTTGTTGTTGCTGCTGCTGCTGCTGTTGTTGCTGCTGCTGACTGCAATCGATGGCTGTAAAGGAGTAGGGCTCCTCGGCCGTTGCGTACATGTGATAGCTATCGATGGCATCCATGTCGTTGGCCTCGCTCAAACTGGCATTACTGCCGCTGCGACTGCCGGCGAGCATGCTATTCTGGCACGTGCAAATCTCCTCCAGGTCGGAGCAGTTGTTATCCTCATCGCAATTGCCCCACGGCTCATCGGCATTGAAATCGCCCGGTTCCACAACATCACCATTGTTGCTGTTCTCCTCGACGACAACTTCGAGCACAATGGCATCGTTGGGGCCGTTGCGTACCGCCTCCACGCGTCGACGATTGCGTGCGACTATTGCAACGTTGCCCGCTGCCAAGCCGCTGCGTGCCAGAAAACGCTCCTGAGTCTGTGCGCTGGCATTCACCTGGCGTGCGCCGGCCGGCCTGGCTGTGGGCGCTGCAGCGTAGTGACAGCGTGCCGATGTTGTCGATGTGGCTGAGGTCGATGGCTGTGCATCCACATCGACTGAGTTGCTGGGGGCGGCGGCGGCGGTGGCGACGCAGGCAGCTGCCGTGGTGCGACTGCAACCGACTTCCTGGCTGGTCTGCGAGCCCACCGAACTGAAAGATGTGGCCAGGGGCGCCGCAGCGTCCTTCTCCGTCGGCTGAGAGCCCGAGGCGGATGTGTTCTGGTTGTCATTCGCATTGGTGCTCGTGCAGACATCTGTGCGAGAGTTTGTGGAAGTGGACGCATTGCTGCTGCTGCTGTTGATGCTACTGCTGCTATTATTGTTGTTGGTGGGCTGCTTCACAAGAACGACAATGGGCACCTTGGCAATGTGACTGGCTGTTGTTGAGTTGCCGCTAGTGCCGCTGTGCTGCGGGCAAACTACGGTGGCCAACAGCGGTGCGGTGGCATTTGCCAAAGATGAGCCCAAGTTGAGTTTGGCAGTGGACTTGCTCAAGCGACTGTTTGTGTACTTGCGGCTGCTCGTCGGTGTCGTGGACAGATCCTTGTACGTGCACTAGGGGAGGGATTTAAATTAGATTACATTTGCAGTCAATTTAGATGCATATTATATAAAGTGTAGAATTTTCCGTTTCTATCTCTACTATCTAGACTGTGAAACTTACCTTGCTATCTGAGGAGAATGCGCGTCCTTGGCTGCTGCTCGGCCAATCATCGCTGCTGCCATTGACCTGAGCAGCCACTCCTGCTCCTCCTGCTGCTGCCGCTGCTGCTCCTGCTCCTCTATTGATCAGACTTAGATTGAGGCGATTCTTGCTCACCAGCGAACTGGTGCCTAGTATAATGCCGCCGGTGAGTCGCTGTTCGGTCTCAAAGTCGCGTCGCTCTATCCGATCCATCGACTCGATTTCCGCCTTGGATAGCGAGTGTGCTATAACGCTGGCACTAGAACCGGTGCCGGAACCGGAGCCGGCGCTGGCTGCCTGTGTCGCCTCTGCATTGGCCGTGATGCTCATTTGCTTCAGCCGCACGGACATTTGTCTATCGTGCAGCGAGCTGGACGCTACATCTGTCGGCCCTTGCCCGCCTGGCTCAGACTTAACACTTCTGGGGGCTAGCGGCTCCTCCGTCTCGAATTCATCGCTGAGACGCTTCGGTTTGCCCGCTTCGACTGCATTGCTAACGGCGGCATGAGTATGTGATGATAGCGGCTCCTCCACAACGGGCGTCTCCAGAAAGATTTTCGAGCCGTCGGCTGTCATAATAATGTTATCGCCGCCGCCACCGCAATTCAATTGTGATGTGTTGGGGCAGTCTATGGGCATGGAGCCCCCGTCCACGGCATCCTCGATGTCGTCGTCCTCCTCATCGACAATCTCCTCCTCGTCAAAGTCATCTTCATCGTTTATAAGGCATACAACGGGCGGCTCGGTATCATTATCATTATCGTTATCGTTGAAGAAAACGTTATTCATCGAGCTGTGATCCTCGGATCCCGCACTGCGTGTACGCCCATTGAGCGTGTCTGTGGAGGAGCTATCATCGACGGGCACAACAACAACGCCCACTTGTGAGGCAGCAGCAGCTCCATTGCTGTGCTGCAGTGAGTTGGAAGAACTGATCTCGAATGTCTCCAGCACGCCCGTCTCCGTGCTGGACTCATCGTCGAGCACTACGGCAAAGCCATGTTGCGAGTTCGCAGAGACACAGTCCTCCACGTCTTCCCTCAGTTTTGACATAGATCCTGTTCCTATTCCTTTTACTCTGATGCTCGCGGTCGCGTTGCCTGCGCTCAATCTCACTTGGCTAGTGCTTGGCTTTGGCTGCGTTAGTTGTTGAGGTGTTTGCGGCTTCTGTTCGATCCCAGTGCTGCTGCTGCTGCTGCTACTACTGATGTTACTGCTGCTCCTCTCCTGCTGAGCTTCGACCTCGGCACTTGCAAAATTACTGCTGGCAACGAGACATCCTTTTTCCATAATACTATCACTATGCGCAGGGGAAAGTCAATCGCTTCTGGCACGCTGCTTGCTATCCTGTAAGGTACAACACAATAATAAAATTAAAGGCTAAGTAAAATGAAATTGTAACCAAGTACAGGCATGACAGTAAACACACAACATTTACATTCAAAAAAATTTCGTTTATACATATTATTGGGTTAAAAAAAATATATATGTATATAGTCAAGTCTGTAAAACTGCATAGTTAAATAGGCTCTAAAAACAAGTCTTTAATATTCAAAAGGATTTAGGATGACGAGACTCATTTAACGACAATACTGAAAGTTGTAATCATTGAGCGACTACTGTACTATTAAGAACAATAGTATAGAAATATCGGTAGATTTTCATAATTTATTGTTAATATATAAAAATCATAATAAACGCGTATTTGGTAAGTTGAATTATTATTTTGAATAACTGAATTAATGATTATACTCTCTTATGATAAAAGCAATGTTGACTCAGCTCGTTGACTTGAACAAGAATATACTGATATTTATTATTAATTATTCATTTCATGCATTACACATTGACCGACAAAATTTTAATATTCTTCGTTATAATATGAAAGCCACAAAGGACTCTAAACATTAAAATAATCGAATGTCCTTTGAAAACGTCCGAATTCCTCATTCAAACCGATATTATTATTATTAATCTTCAACTTACAAGCCACAACATAAATGTATGTGAAGTGCACGCCTTGCGTTCGTTCACAAACCCGCTGTAAACTATCCTTTTACCCACCAAAAAAGCGAGCCGCTCTTGAGCAGCGACAACGACGCTCTGAAAAATTCCCACGCAACGCGAAGCAGCGGCAAAGAGGCAAACGGCAAAAGTAATAAGCACGATGAAGATCGAGTGCAGGCAGTTTTCAGTTGTTGTCTGTTTCTGTCTCTCTCATGTTCGACTCGGTGAAGAGACTAAAACTGAGAATTGCGAAAAAAATACATGAAAAATCCCAAAAGAAAAGAAAAGCAGTGGGAAAAATGTTTGTACGGCAGCCGTCGCCGTTGCAGCAATCAAAAACTCAGCAAAGGAAATCACAAAAGTGCATCGGCGGAAGAAGCTAAAACGGCGCGAAGTAGAATGGGCAAAGAAGATGAAACGGGTATTACAACAACACACTAGCACAAACACATTCCCACACACACACACACATATACGCATACACAGGCAGACAGATCAGTAGCCCAGGCAGAAAAGGTAAAGGCATGAGATGACAAGAGCAAAAGTAACGGACGGAAGAAGAAGCAATAAAGATACACACCACCAACAACAACAACGATAGCGTACACCTTGCAATTTAAGCCGCTATCTGTTTGCGCGCTCTCTCTCTCCTCTCTCTCATCGTCAGCTTCGGTTGTCACTCTCATACTCTCCCTCTCTCTCACTCAGTCGCTCTGTTCCACAGCATCAATTTAACGCACACCAACACACACACACACGTATACACAGCACACAGAAAAAAAGGGATCACAGCAGGCAAGAACAACAAAGACCGATCCGCATAGGAATTTTCTACACACACACACGCACACATGCATGCATTTGTAGATCCTGTGTTGCATCACTCGTAAAACAGATCATATGTGCATGAGAATGTCGAAAACCACCCCTCCCCTCTATCAACCCCTCCTCCATTGGCTGTTGACCTCCTCTGAAGGTTTAAGGGTCTGCGCGTCTTGCTTCATTTTGTGTCTCTCCGCTTTCACACGGCATTCGTGTTACCTGTGCTCCGACCACAAGGCCTAGGACCAAAGACCCTCACACATTTTGCTTTTCAACCGTTTTCAAGGCTTAAGTCGTTTTTTCAACTGACCATTGACAAATATTTATACTCAATTAAAATTGCGAAAAAGTTAATAAAACTTACTGAATTGTACTGGCCCTAACCCCACTTTTCTGCACCTGCACTGAGCGAGAAGCCAGTCCCATAATTCGTGGAGCAAACAACAAAAGAAAAATGTGAACATTGTTGTACACACACACACGCACACTGACGCTGACGACTACGTCGAATGTCGTATGCATACACACATAAGCATGCACAAACACACATACAGCACAAATGTCACGACATGCATGAGAAAATGAGTTTACTTTACCCCTAGTTGGCTTTATTTTGCACTTTGTACAAGAGAATTCGTAAATTTGGTGTTCACTCGACGTTTGCAGTTGCAGTTAAGCTTAATTGTTTAACTATTTCATCCGTTTTACACTTTTTGCGTTTAGTTCACGCACACACACACACACACAGGCAGAATTTGCCACTGAGCACACGTTTAATCGAATTTAGCACGTACGTTTCTCAGCCGTTCCTCTTCAATGTGTCACCAGCTCTCCAGTATTTGTATTTTGTTTAACCGATTTATCATTAATCTGATAACAAAAACAAAATTCTTAAATTCAGACAGAAAAATAACTAAATGACTTTAGCTGCGCTGCCACTATATGTTAGCAGCACCAAAGTATTGTGCGAAAGCATCGATACGCTGATGGCATCGCTCAAGCATCGATATAATCAGCTGCAGCGAAGTGCGATACCATCGAGTGATGCTATTCGATAACAGTAGCTACAGGGCATTGATTTTATATTGTTTTTGTCGTTATGTATTAATAATAAAATGTATGTCTAACAAGCTGATTTGACTATGCATAATCATAATAAAGCAGTTAAGCTACATAGTAAGAGGCTAAATGGCGTTGAATAAGAAGACTATGCGTGCCAGCGATCATCGATACACAGAACCGCCCGCAATCGATTGCTGTGTTTAAATCAAGTTAAAAGCCCATTAATATCAGTTTAGCTGCTGAGATGTCTACAACGGTGGCGTCTGAGGGTCTCGGAGACCTTGTCTCCCACTACCTTGACAAAGGCATAGTGCTTATTATCGCCGATCTGCTCAGTTTAATAACAGTCTCGTCCTGCCTGGTTATCAAAGTGCCGCAAATAAACACAATACGAGCCAATGAATCGTCGAAAGGTGAAAAGACGCCCACGAAATTTGAAGAACTCCCACACAGAAATTCCTGGCTTTCTTTTTTTGTACAGGCATCAGCGTCTTTGGTCTATGCTTGGAGCTGTTCAGCTACACGGTTATGATGTCCTACAACTACACATCAGGCTATGACTTTCTGTCCTACATGGAATATCCTGTGCTGCTGCTGCAGGAATATGTGCTCATCTACTATGTGTTCAAGTATCAGGATATGCTGGGAAAACGTACTCAAATATTTGCTATATTTTATACGACCATAGCGACGCTTATCTATCTCAAGATCTTTCCCATAATCATCCTAACGTTCCTGGTGGTGAGTAACAATCAATCTTATCAATCTATATGCATCGGCTGCGAAATTGATTACAAACTTCGAATAGTAAACAAAAATATATTAGACTAGATAACGAGTATTGGCTGTGTGTTATTTTGCTAGCATTCTATCAAACTCGTTTTCTCTTTTTCTAATTGGTTAACTAATTATGTTATCGTGATTTTGGGCAACTCGTTTTTGTTTGTTTCTATTGCTATTAGCAAGAAGCTGGGCATAATGAGGGGCTCTGAACTGAACAGGGCATCTTCGGCCAAGGTCACTTCTGTTTGCTATAGTATAATATTTGTGATGCTTCTATTTATATACGTATTCTAGTCGCGTTGACCAATTGTCTCAAAAGCCATATATGCATTGGTATGTGTGTGTTTCATTAAATAAATATATACATGTATACAGTGGTCACTCGGCAATTAGAAATTCCAGAAATTAAATTTGAAACTGGGTCAAAAATCTAACAACTAACAAATTCAATAAAATTATATGTTGAATATTTCCATAATATATATGTATATAGCATTTTTGGACTTCTAACAAATAAAATTCAAATCAGTGCTTCAATTTCATTCACTTTCACTATATATTCATTTGATTAACTTCCATTCTATAGCCCTTCTGCACGCCAATTGGAGCGACCAGCAAAGTCCTGCAACTGCTGGCCATTCTGCGCACAAAGGACGCCAGCTCTGTTAGCCGCACCACGTGGGCGCTATCCGCCTTTACCAACATGAGTAAGCACAGCAATCAAGTTAATTATAGCCGCTAATTTGTGATCACTTCCCACAGCCCGCATCTATACGGTTTATGTGCAGTCGCACGATGTGATGCTGCTAAGCAATTTCCTGATATCCACTTTCCTCAGCTCAGCTGTCTTCACCGCCGCCTGCGTCTACAAGAAGAAGGCCAAGACAGCTTAGAAACGCACACACAGCGACACACGAACAAAGACAAATACTCAAAAGGACACGTTAATCACACTTGTTATCAGTCATTTACGCTATTTTATGTAAATTCGCATAATATATAAATCTAAATTCATTGGCATGTTGTTGTCACTCGCTGCATGGTGAAGCGCCTAACTGTCCGCATAGTAGGCGACAGCCAGTGCGCCCAGGACTGCCAGCAGAGCCACCGCATAGATGGCCCAACGCTGCCAGTCTATATTGAATTTGGTTGGCTCCACGTCCAGTGCTTTGCGCTCCTTGTGCTTACGCTTGCCGAACTTTTGCTCAAACTTCTCCAGCTCCAAGCGATTCTTTTCCTCCTCTTGGCGCAAACGGCGCTCCAATTGCTGCTGCTCCGTGGCCGCCGCTTTGGAGCGCTCCACTTGGCAATTGTTGTCGCAGTCCAAGGTCGTTTGACCCGCTCGCTGCTTGTCACAGGCAATCTCCAGCTTCAGCCGCTTGCAACTACAATGTATGCGCACCTTTTTGCGGCACAGCTCCGGATTGGGACACTCACCCGGATGACAAATGGTCAGGCAGCGATGTCCGCAGGCAAACTGCAATTATTACAATTAAATAAAGTATACGCCACATTATGCTTATAGCTACGCACATTCTTGAGGCAACGATTGCCACAGCTGCACAGCTTCTGTCGCAGCTCCTGAATGTCCTGCACGCTGCCCGCCTGATTGAAGTACTCGCTGCACTTGTAGATCACCTGATTGAGGCCGCAGTGGCATTTCTGCTTGATAACAAAAGCACATGGCGCACAAGGCGGCGGATGGCAGCCTTTGCTGCAGGCATGCGTACACCCTGCAGGGCGCACAATGGCGCATCCTTGCTCACACTTGGCACAGCCCGCCTGCTGCTGCATATCCTGCAGCTTGGGCACCGCATGACAGATCAACGCACAGCTGTGATTGCCACACTGCAGTTGACGCGCACATCTGCGACCGCACGACGACGGCTTGGAGTTCCAGCAGGGCCAGGTGGCGATCTCGTGACCACCAATGCAGGTGACTTTGAGACCCTCCTCGCAACGCGGATGCGGCTGGGCGCGGTACTCATACTGAAAGCAGACAAAACAGCAATCAGTAAATGTATAAGATGCTAACCCTAATAATTCGATTATCCCATTTCAAGTGCAACTTTACCTTATTTGCATGGGGACGCACTGCATCCGCTGGCTTGGGAGCCCTGATGGCCGCATGACAACGCACCCTGCATATGTGACCACATCCGCTGGTATCATTGGGCAGCCCGCAAGGCTGCACACATGGTGGACACTCGCCCTTGTGGCAGCGATGTCTGATGGCGTGATGACACTTGGCCGTAATGCTGCAGTTGAGAGTGGAAAACGCATTAGTATTAGACTACAAGCGATAACATATTGCCAACTAACCGGCATAGCTCCTGGCAGGCAATGCGAGCGCTCTTCTCCCTGCCGCAGGGCACGCTGCGACGCGTCCTGCCGCAGCGGCAATTCACCTGCGACTCCAGCTTGCAGGGATAACAGGGTCCGTTGTGGCAGACAGACTGACACTTGTGCTTATTGCAGCTCAGCTGCTTGCCGCAGATCTTCTCGCAGGGCGGACACTGATCGCCGCAGCACTAAGCGAAATAAAGAACTAGTTATTACAATGGAGAAGATGGGAAATAATTTAGGACTCACCTTGCGGTTGCAGGCATGCTTGCCACAATCGCGCATCTGTTTGCATTTGGTTTCGCAGTTGAAGTCCTTGGAGCAGGGCAGCTCTTTTTGGTGCAAGCCACAGCGGCACTTCTTCTTCGTGCGCACCAGACACTAAAAAATAGCAGTTATGCAGTTAGCATATGTATAATTTCATTAATGTCCTGCACAGCTCACCAGGTTGCAAGCACCACGATGACAGCGCTGCGCACAGTTATGCTTGCCACAGGACAATAGCTTCTGGCAGGTATCGCCACAGGTCTCCAGCACCTCGCTGCAGCCGCCAGCTTTGATCTGTTCGATAAATACAAACGGCTTATAGACATGTCAGCAATATTTGTATAGTTTCGCTTACGCTCTTTCCGCAAGGACAGCTGCGCACGCCAAATGGACACTCGCCGCCAGCACAAGGACCCGCATGGCAAACCTTCTCGCAGTTGTGCAGTCCACAAGCAAACGCAGCGCCACAAATCTAAAAAGCAATCAATCAATTGTTTATATCTTATCAGGTTATCTTTATCTTTACGTACATTTTTGCACTTCCATTTGGGCTCAGCGCAGTTGATCACTTTCTGCTCGCGTTTGCAGTCGCAGGGCTGCGAACTCTTGTTGCTGCACGGCGGACACTGGCCAGGACGATGGCATATTTGGTTGCATTTGTGCTTGCCACAGGCCAACAGCGATTGGCACTACGAATACATAAAGTTATTTAGTATATTAACTCTGTAACTACGCCAATTACACCTACCTTTTGCTGGCACTGCCAGTTCTTGTCGATGCAGCGTACCGAGCGTGGCGCCGCCTTGCCACAGAGACACGAGCTGTGCGCCAGCTGAGCGCAGGGCGGACACGGACCGGGATGACAGAGCAGCTTGCAGTCGTGGCCGCACTTTGGCTGCAACAGCTTGCCACAGGTCTCGCCGCAGGAGTGCGGCACCAGAAATGGCTGCGCCTGTGGATTTGGCTCCTTGCCGCAAAAGCACTCGTACTGGGTGGGCCGATCCGCTGGCTGGTAGTCGCGACGGCACTGCGGACAGCACCAGTGCAGCGACTTCTGGCGCTTGGGCGGGACGAACTCGCCCAGATGATTGTAATGGCCCTGGTTGCCGTTCTGCAGCTCCGCCTTGACTTTCATCTGCATGACGCTGTCGTTGGCCCAGCGCTGAATACAATTCAGATGGAAGAAGCAGTAGCAGCTCTTGCAGGACCATATGGACTCCACGCGCCGGATGCTGCCAATGCAAATGAGACACGTTGCTGCGCCCGAGTGGAGTGTGTTCTCCAGAAAGGTGGCGGTGCGATTGACATTGTTATCATTGCGTCTGGCGGCATTCGAGCTATCCGGCGTAGGTTGATAATGCTTGTATAATAGATCTGCGAGGAGTAAAAATTAAATCGAGAACACGTCACATATATAGTTGCAAAGGATTAATTACCTAGAATGTGCTTCTCATCCAGTTCGCCTTCATCCTCTGAGCTGGAAGCGTACGCATCCACTAGCTTCTTTGCGGCTGCCAAATTCTTTGCCTGTGCTTTAGTAAACTTTTCCATTCTTTGCCGGTTAAATTGAGCTGAAATTCTAATCTCGGTTGCCACGGATTGAACACTGAACCCAGGCGTTCAATTGAATCTATCTGAAGCGAACTATAACTTAAAGTTCCGTAATGGTAGTTCTTTTTTTATGGCAGTAGTACTGTCGATTAATTGGCAAAACAGATTCAATCAATAGAAAAAGGACAAATAAATTGTAAAAATATTCATATAGTTTATTTATAAAAAAAAGACAGCGCTGGCTTTCGGCTTGCTGCATATGTTATGCTATACAAGTAAATCAGCCGGACTAAATTTTGTAATATCTATTCGTGCTTTGCTATTCGACTCAGTCTATTTATATATGTTATGGCTGTAAGACTCTGTCTCGCTTGTAAACTGGTGCGTGTACTACCTTTAAAATATCGCTCGTGTGTTTTAAATTTAAAATCGCTATATAAACAAAATGTCATACGTCGATGAATATCAGTAGATTTTCAGTCATTTGCTTAGCTTGCTACAACTGTCACGCGCTCATCTCCAGCATACAAAACTAACAAAAAAAAAACTAGTTCACATTTGGATTTCATTTCCGATGCCCTAACTTTCACAATACAATAAAAAAAACGCATAATATTTTCAGACGCAGACGCAAAAACAATTCCAAAGATGAGTTTCTACAATTACATATTCGGGCCAAAATTATATATGGAGTACAAAGGTGTGCCCGAACCACAGGTGAGTGTGATTAGACTATGGTTACAAGTGAAATTCTACAAGTTTTCTCGTTGCAGCGGAAAATCTATGAGCCCGGCGCAGTTGAAAAGTTTGGTGAACAGATACTGTCAACGGTGGGTGTGGGCGTAGTCACTAGGGGGGGCGTGACGCCAATGCGATGAGCCAACAAAACTAATGTGGTTTATTTGCTTGCAGCTGTCTGTCGTGTGGTCGGTGAGTTATTACACGTCACCACTGATCTTCACATTCCTGTATCGACGCGGCTACTTTGCGGCCGAATCGATGCCCACACTGGCCAAGTTTACGACTAGCGTCGGCCTTATCGTCATCATTTCGCTGTTCATGCGCGGCGTTGGCCGCCGCCAATCGCGTACCTATACAAACATGATAGCTGCGCTGATGCAGGCCAAAGCCAACAAATCATCGGATGCACTGCGTCGCTACGACATTGACTTCGGAGCCTGGCCCGTTGACTTCGATGTGAAGACCTTAGCGGGGTGAGTGAGGCGGGCACTCGCACACACAAACGGCAGCCATAATCCAAACATCTTGAATCCACAGCGATGCCAAGAAGCCCACAAGTGCTGCGAGTCGCCGTGAGAATTGGAGCTTGGTCGCGCTGCCTTGCGAGGTGATTGCCTATGTGGCCATACACACCTTTGGGCTGTCCATGATATACCCCGGCTCCGTGAAGCTGCTGCAAAAATTCATGAGTATATAGCTGCCACAAATCGCTTTGTATCCCATAAATTCTCTTTCCTTTTGGTTTGCAGGACCTGCCTTGATCTCAGGCCGCGCCAAGCTCATTGAGGACGACAATGGCATACGCTATAAAGTGAAGACAATTGACTCAAACGAAATCGACACGCTGTTCGTTGATAATCGCAACGATAATGTGGGCAATGGCAAAACACTAGTCATTTGCTCCGAGGGCAACGCGGGCTTCTACGAAGTGGGCATAATGGGCACACCAATATCTTTAAAGTACTCGGTACTGGGCTGGAATCATCCAGGCTTTGCCGGCAGCACCGGCCAGCCACAGCCCGAACAGGACAAGAACGCCATCGATGCCGTAGTGCGTTTTGCCAACAACCACCTGGGCTTTGCCATTGAGGACATCATACTGTATGGCTGGAGCATTGGCGGCTTTAGCACCTTGTTTGCTGCCTCCATATACCCCGAAGTCAAGGGTGTGGTGAGTTGATAAAGCATATTCTCTTGCTTTCATATTTTTATTGTTTGTGCCGTTTTGAGGTCTTGGATGCAACATTTGATGATGTTCTGTATTTGGCTACGCCACGTATGCCGGCTAGTCTGGGCGGAATTGTGCGCGTTGCTATACGTAAACACTGTAATCTTAATAATGCCGAACTGGCTATGAAATACAATGGACCAATTTTGTTAATACGCCGCACAGAGGATGAGATTATTGCCGAGTAAGTATCAAATTTGATTCGTTTGCTGTGAACAGCAAAGCGACTTGACACAAATTTATCCCAAACGTTTCTTATATTTCACAGGGACAATCGCATTGACACAAATCGTGGCAACTTTTTAACACTGTCCGTGCTCAAGTATCGTTATCCCAACTTGTTTAGTTCATCGCAGCTGTCGCGTGCCAAGGGATTGCTATCGAAACCATTGGAATCCTACAGCTACACCGTTGCCGAGGAGAAACTGTGCATGTCGCGCCTCATAACATACGCCTCCGATGAGGGTAAATCGTATCCCATGCTAATTGGCGCCGACTACAATGAAGAAACGCGCAGTCAAATGGCCGTCTTTTTGGTAATGTTCTATAATTGCTATATGTGTTTCTGTATGTTATAATTAAATCTCGTTTATTTTTGTTTTGCAGTTGCGCAAGCATTTACGTGATTACAACTCGTCGCACTGCACACAGTTGCCGGGGGAGTTCTTTAGCGTTCCATGGGATATACCCATTGAACATGGATTTGTATTCACTTAAGGCCCACATGGTTGGCAGTAACAAATGGTATTCGTATTTGGAGTGTTTTTTTGGGGGCTTTTTAAGTTGTAAGTTTTAGAGAAAATGGTTCAAGTCCTTTTTGCATTTTAACTGGTTATTAAATTATTAATTGGTCAAGCTGTTGTTCAATACAATAACTGGTGTAAAATCGTCTTATACATACATATACAAAAAATGAAATAAATGTCGCAAACCAATCACAGACAATGGCGATTAGCCCAATAAACGGGTTCGTTGGTGAAAAATGTCTATTTATCTATTTCTATTGCTATTGGTATTCAATAATTACAGCTGCACAGTGTCAGCAGTTTAACAATTTAAGGCCTATGAGTTTTTCTTCGAGCCGCCAAAGCCAGAGAAGCCCATTATGGCGGCCATATCTTCGGGCAGTCCGCCATTCATGTCGCCGTTCTCCTCGGCCTTTCGCTTGCGTTCTTTTTTCTTCTCCTTTCTATGCTCCTTGTAGCGATCCTCCTCCTCTTTGGCCTCTCGCAATTTCTTGTCCAGCTCGTAATCTTTCTGTTTCTCCGCCATTTTCTGCTTATTCTGATGGAAGCGATCCTTCACCTGGTCAACGGTGCTGCGCTCCACCTTCATGGACATGCCCAGATTGCGCTGATGCTTCTTGCCATTGATGTGATCGAGAAAGTTGATCGAGTCCTTGACGACACAGTCGCACACATTGCAATAGTAGCCGCCGGATTGTGAGGTAGGTGTATTCTTATTTATCACAACACTTTTGCCCAATTTGCTGTCAAGGTCAACCTTGTAGTCCCGTCGTTTGAGGTTCTCCCGCTGCACAGGCTCTGTGGAATACAAACGAAATGTTCAATACTACATTACACATTTAGCACCAGTCGTACCTTCGTCCTTTGGCGCCGCATTGTTGAGCAGCCGCTCCTGCGCCAGCTTCTGATACTCGTTCTTGTCCCATTTCCTGCGGTGGTCATCCGGTCGCATCGTCATTTTGGCCAAAGTTTCTCTTTATTCACGTCAAATATCCAAAACAGCAAAATTTTTTATTTTATTGCGATAACAAAATTTTGTTATAAGAGACTATCGATAATTCTAAGACGCAGAGTTGCATCAATGTGGGCGGGCGTGTTAACTTTGATTTTTGATAGACTAGCCAGCCAAAAGTGCATATGTGTGATCGTCCCTTCTATTATTATATTCCTTTATTACTACTTCCTCCTGATTTGCGTTGTCCAGTCTGGTTGGAATATCATCAGATTTCCTGGGAGATTCACTTTCATTTGGACTTGGCTCCACACGGTTGGCTGATGCTTTTCTAGAATGAAATCTATGAAAAATATAAATACAATATGTTAAGTAATAAATGCAGTTATGGTTGGTTACTTTTTGTGTCTAGACAGATTGTCTTTACGCGAAAAGCTGCGGTTGCACTCATCGCATTTGTAACAATCCGTATGTGCAGATATGTGCCGGTGGAGTGTTGATTTTAGACTAAAAAGCCTCCCACAGCCTGCGACAGAGCACATATACATTAATATCACGCTGTTGTGGCATATTCTAACGAAAAAGATTATAGAATGAGTTAAGAATAAAATTCGTAATCAGAGAGTTAACATACTGATGATGACGATCCAATGAATCTTTGCGAGTAAAGCTCTTATCGCATTTGTTGCATTTGTATGTGGTACTGAAGTTTTGCTGGTGGATAGCTGAGTGTCGTTTTAAGGACGCCCTCCTATCAAATGCTCTACCGCAACCCTCTTCAGGGCATATAAATGTCCTGTAGCTCCAGCTCATCGCCTATAAATTAAACTCAACAATTTTTTTGGTAGGTCGATAGCTTATCGATAAGAAAGACAGTCAAGACCTACTTCGCAGAAAAAAACTGCTCACTCGGGCCAAATCTGGAAAGATACATATTTGCATTCAACCAATTATTAAATAATTCATCACTTACCTATTATTTTGAAAGTATCAAGCCATACTTTTAAGCTTTCAAACAAAGAAATTTCAACTGCGACGCACCGCAGCCTCGCCTTGCACCACAACCTCAAGCCATAAACAACAACTTGTATCGAGTATAAAGTTGTGTGTGTCATAAGTATCGATAGTAGATGAACATTTGGTAATCGCTGTGTTATTGATTTTTCGAAACAAGTGTGAATTCTTATTAGAGTCAAACAACATTTCGTGCTGGAATTCATTAAAAATCCACTCAACATTCGAAATAATAGTGCATTAATAAAAAGTTAAATATGGGTGCTGCGTTTTTCCCATTGCTGTTTTTCACTGCAGTCTGGGGTGCTGTGGGCATTGGCATGCCCATTATGACGCCGAAGGGACCTCATCAGAATTTAATACGCTGCATCCTGATGCTGACTGCTGCGTGCTGCTGGCTGTTTTGGCTGTGCTGCTACATGGCCCAAATGAATCCACTGATTGGCCCCAAACTAAAGCGCTACGCCCTGGCCATGATTGCAAAATCATGGGACAATAATCTTGTAGAGGGCTGAAGTACCTTAAACATATTCAAGTTACACTATGTGTTGTTGTAAAAGCCATGTTATTCCGATAAATTACTAAATAAATGCAAATATGTATATTAATTGAAGCAGTATTGTGAAATTAAATTATTGAAGTCATGACAGCTTAAAGAATTTGATTTTAGCGCCGCAGATCTGCAGCCCTGGACATGCTAACTTGATCGACTTTATAAAGAGAGCGAGAGAGAGAGAGTGCGTGAGAGCCATTGATTGCGCCTGCGCGACTAGACTACTCTTGGTCGCTCTCTCTCTCTCTCTCTATTGACGGCGCGCCGGGCTCATCTTTCATTCTCTTACGCAGAGAGCGTAGCTCAAGCAACGGCTGAGATTTGAAATCCCATTGGATTCAGTTTTCTTTCAGCTGCGGGCGCGTCAAGTTGTCATTGAAAATGTGTCTGTTGTTTTTGTGAGCAACAATTATCGTGAAAATCTCTACAGCAGAATATTACTTGAAAAAAAACAGTGTATTATAGCAATTGTTAACCAAATAAATATCAGCACTCATGCTTATTGAGCAGCTGCATTGTTAGTTATAAAGTTTGACTTAGTTCAAATGGAACCATTTTGCTGGCCTAAGCTTGGACTATAGCGAATTCACATTTTGGTAAGAAGCAGCGAAAATTACAATACATAATTACATACATTTTGCACTGGTCTAAAGTGCTTCTTCGCGTAGTTAGTCGCTCCCTGGCCATAAACTAGTTAGACATGCATTAAACTAGAAAAAGTGGTCGCACTTAAAGCCAAAGGTACAAAACTGGTTACATTACTTCAAGCCCAACCAGCAGAAGTAGGCAAAAAAAAAGGTATCAAAAGCAATAAAAAGCAGCAATAATCGCGCACAAAGCTGAAAAATTATGGATGTTAAAATGAAAATGGCAATAAAAGACACACACAGAGGTAGGAAATTAGAGAAATGAGCGCTTAAAAAAAGGGCGGCATTGCGAGAAATCAAAAGAAAAATATGGCTCGAAGCGCAGACAAAAGAACGAAACAACAACAGGTGATTGAGTCGTGTCCGAGTTCGAGTCGGAGTCGAAGTCGAAGTCGGAGTTCTTGAGTCCAAGCCATTGTTTGTGCCGCCGCTAAAAGAAAGAACGCTTCAACGTTCTTTGCTTTGGTGCTCTTTATATGTCGCTAACCGTGCGCAATTACCACATTTATGAACTGGGCCAATTGACAGCGGCCAGAACCGTTGCTATAGCCGACTAGAACTCCATTATTATTGGCCAAGCGGGCGACCGGTGGTGATAGTATCTCAAGCAATCGTTTTGCATCTAACAATTAAGCGCTAGCCGGAAATTGATTCTGTTTCAGCAAATAGAGCAGCTCCAAACAGGAAGCGAACCAGCAATTTGTGAACTGACTCATTAATGATCGAAATCACTTGCCAAAAATGTGAAAGTGGCCAACATGAATCACAATCTGATCATCAACTCAACTGCTGCTGAAAGCAGGACAGCTTAATATTAGCCAAACATTTTTCTTTTGACTTGTTACAAATCCTAGACATGCAAACACGCCCAAAGTGTCAACGCTGGGTAATTTTCATTTTCACTCGTAAAAAAGCAAAAAAAAACAATTTTCATTTCTAGCGGAAGTGGATCAAAAGAGAAATAGCAATAGAAATGGCGGCGCGCCAAATGTTTTTGAAACTTAACGTGTCGTTTTTATAAATTATGTACATTTTTACGAGCGGCTTTTTGAATTTTATTATTATTATGTTTTGGTTGATTTCGTTTCTGGCCAAATTCTACATTAACGCGTTAATGCAACACTTTCGCTCGTTAAGAAGGTCTGTCTGTACCTTTTGTACTTTACCGCTACCCTGGCTGCCCCCTTGCTGCACACACACCTACACACAGCCGATGGGGTTCTCATTCTCAGCTGGAAGAGTTGGAAGAGGCGCGTGAAGAATCGCAAATTGGCAAGAAATCAAGCAATCATGATGGGGCCCCGACTGGCCCGAATTACCATTGACAGCTCGTGGCTGTTGTTTGGTCGTGGCCCCACCTCTGTTTCTCCACTGTTTGCTGGTCAACTGTGCCGCACGATTCTCCAGCCGGACAGAGATTATGCTGGATGACAGACAGAGTCGACTGGCTGCAAATCTGGATTGAAGTCGGAGTCGTCCGATTGGAGTCGGAGTCTTCCCCCGAGTGAAATAGAACATAACGCTAAACTGCAACTAAATTGCATTCAAATGATGTAAAATCGCTAGCTAATGGGCCGCTCTTTTGTTGCGCCAGCGCAAAGCGAACTGCGAGAGAAAAGCGACCTCAAATGCGACTCGCTGTCGGAGTCGGAGTTGGTTGCGGTAAAGCAAATGCACTTTGATGGAATTTCCAGGCGTGTACACACAGCAACAACAACAAAAACAACAACAACAGCAACAGCAGCAGCAGCAACAAAGAAGCAGCCAACACACAAAACTAAAAAAGAAAATGAAATGCATTCGCTCATCTGCGTGTCGTGCATTTTGATCGTGGCACTAATTGCACTTGGAAGTCTCTTCGTTCTTATCTCCGAGTTGCGTTTGCCGCATACTAAGTTCAAAAAAACATCTTTGCCTGATATTTGCATTTGTTGTGGACACTTTCGGAGGATGCGAGAAGTTTCCCCCAGCTCAAGATTGCTCAATTTGCTTTTAGTCAACACGAAGATATCCACGAGTGTTGGAAACCAGATTGCACTCATTGAGAGCTAACATGGCACTCAATGTCCAACTAGACAGGAGCTGTCCGTTATTTGGAAATTTGTATCACATTTTGGGATTAAGTTAAAAAGATGAGAACTGTACAATCAGGCATTTCGTTTGATTCAATACGTATATGCACAGTTATAGATGATACACTTAAAAAAAGGTCTTATTGAAAATGACAAAAAGGGCAAATCGCTATACTTAACATACAAATTGACAATGTAGTCACATTCTAGCTTGAGTCACAGCATCAGCTGATATAACGGATTTGCGCAATGCATAATCTACTTTATTTGATTCATGCCAATTTATCATAGATATCGCTTAGTCTAACGACTCCACCAAAAAACCGTTTAGCACTCAACCATTCTTGCACAAACACTGTTGCCAATACTGTTAGCACTCAGCGTAACGGTTGCACTGATACCAAGAACAACAACAGCAACAACAACTACTTACACGCAAGTGACTCTACAAATTTAATACAACTGAAATTCCCGCGCATCAAATGCGGAATTCGTGGTACGGCCATGTTTACCAAATTCGTTTAAAGTCTACACATACAGCGACCGACACACATGTGCTTTTTTGGGGCTGGGAAGATTTGTTTGCTTTTAATTACATATTTTAGTGTGGCCGCCGCTTAAAGCGTAACGGTTAATGCTTTTAATGACTGCCCCTCCCCCACACTACGTAATTCCCATTGGCGTGTTTGTCAGCACCTTTGCCGCAGTGTCGCCGGCGTCAACGTCAGCGCCATCGTCATCGTCGCTTTCCGTTCGCCTGTCATTCAAATGAAAATGCACTTTTGCCAAGTTCCGCATAAGCTGGAACTGAACTGAGAACGTTCGCTCAGCGTTCGCTCAGCGTTCGCTCAGCGTTCGTTCAGCCAGTTCGTGTGTCGTTTACCAGCACTTGCAATGCTCGCTGCGTGGTTGTTGTTGCTGTTGCAGTTCTGCTCTAGTAAGGCCGCTTGCCGGCTGACGCCGTTAGAATGATTATGAAATTGCAAACAGTTCGGTTTATATTGCATATTCATGTATGCGTCTCAGCAATTACTTTAATATATTATACAATTATTTTCATTCATGAGTGCGTTCATTGGGATTCCAACTTTTACCGCACAGCGTCATTGTGCGGATTGCATAAATTTTCGTTAAGTTTCAAGTTCCTCCAAAATATGTATATATATAAACCAATAAATCAGCTAATAATTATGACATTCGCTGACAATGTGCCAAAAAACAACAAACAAACAACCCCAAAATAACTTTCAAATTTTGGGAAATTTATTTGTTTGTCAACTTTTGTTGTTGCATTGTCTGTGGAATGCTTCAATTTTGTCGATCTTCTAGTTTTCAACAGAGATGCGCTCCAAAATAAACTTTCCATTTCGCTGGCATGTTTTACTGTTTTATTTTATTTTTTTCTTTCTGTTTTATATACTCTTTTTGATAAGCATTTCCAAATGTCCGAAATGTTGTTCACATTTCACTTTCTTCAGCGCTGACACTTTGTGGGGCCATTATTATTGAAAGTGGATGTGCTTGATTATAATCTGGTCGAAGTATCGCTTGCTCTTTTCGACGCCTCACCAGACTCAGCCCGCCTCCCCCTTCACTTCTTGAACAATGGCCTATGTGGATCACAAGCAGGTTGCACGCTTCCGTTAGAAATTTGGCAGACTAAATTCTCATCAATCATTCTTAGGAATTAGTTTTGTTGTTTTGTGTTTTTTGTTTTTGTTTTTGTTGCATTGCTTTAACAATTTCACCAATGGGAGAAAATCGGCTAATGCGAGAAATTTAATCAACTTATGCGTGGACAACGACGACGTCTTAATGCCGCCGAAATGTGAGTGAGTCCGAGCTGGTGAGTCGACGGTTTTTTTTTTTGGCTAACTTTTTTTTCACGCGGCTCAAACGCACATAAGTCAATTTGTTCTTTCTCCACACAAATACGATATATACGTACATATACAGTGAGGCAGTCGAACAAACGGTCAGGTTTCCAGTTTTGGGGTCTGGGCCTGCGCCTCAAGTGCCTGACTCTTGGCTCTTGGCTGTTGGCTGTTGGCTGTTATGGCTGCTGTCCCGCTACCGCAACCGCTCCCGCTCCAGCTCCGGTTCCGACGCTGACTCTGACTCCGCGCATGCGCAACTGGGTCAACGTCAACCCATGGCAATGGCAATGGCAATCGCTCGCCAGCCGTTTTTCTGGCAGCACTCACATGTGTATGTATGTGTGTCTGCCAGATAACTGTCTGTCAGTCTGGCCACACTCCAAGCGTATATTCATATGTGTATGTTTGTTAACACTAATTGTACTTATTCTGCAAGTTGTACTTGGAATCATTTTCTGCATCGCCGCTTGCTTTTGGCGCTTTTTATGCGCGTATTATGCAAATTCGTTGTTGTTGTTGTCTTGCCTCATGTGGAAAATGTGCCGTTTTATTTGCTAAATAAAATGATGTTGCTATAAAGAAAATAAAGTCATAAGGCTTTGTGCATGATATGTTCGTAGAAAAAAACGGTGAACATTTAAATTAAAAAAAGCTTATGCTTGAGATGTACATCTAGATGACAGAAGATGACTAGACTGGTTTAAGGATTAAAAATCGGTTCAGTCTTGACAAAGTTATGGCTGCTTAAAGCCTGGGAAATGTATTTTTTGGGATTTGGGCAGACTAGGTAAGATTAATTTTGACTGAAAATTTGAACTGTTTTAGATTTTAACACAGATTTAATATAGAGGTCAAACCATGGTCAAAACTGCCTCAGGATCGAAATTCGGATCAGTTTTGACAGAGTCACGTGAGTGTTTTAAGTGTTGGAAAGGAATTTCTAGGAACTTGGTAGCCTAATCGTAGTTTTGTTATACTCTTTTCGAAGAAAATAGTATATTAAGTTTGTCCTGAAGTTTGTAACGCATAGAAGGAAGCGTCGGAGACCCCCAAAAGTTACTGCCAGTATGCTTAGAATGACAATACAAATTGATCTAGCCATGTCCGTCTGTCTGTCTGTCTGTCTGTCTGTCTGTCTGTATGTATGCAAACTAGTCCCTCAGTTTTTGAGCTATCGCGATAAAACTTTGCACAGACACTTATTATTCCAGGGGACAGAACATTGGTCGGAGCCGGCCAGATCGGACCACTATATCTTATAGCTGCCATACAACTCGAAGTCGGTTTTGGCCATATATCCCATGTTTTTTAATCTATCGTGATGAAACATTGCACAGATACTTATTATTCAAAGAGACATCACATTGGTTGGAGCCGGCCGGATCGGATCACTATATCTTATAGCTGCTATACAACTGGCAATGAATTAAATATTTTTAGAACAAAAAAAAAATGTTACGCGACAAAACGATTTTTTACAGCTTATGAAATTTCAGTGGTGCAGTTGGCAGAGTGAAAATTGCCTATAGGTTCGAAAAGAGTATAAAATCTTCGGCACGCCGAAAGATAATCCTTCCACACTTGTTTTTGGTTGAAAAATCGAAATTTTGGAAGTGCTTCAGATTTAAATGCAGAATTATTATATAGGTCAAACCCTGAGCCAAATGATCTTGGAACTCAAAATCTATTAAGTTTTGCGGAAGTTATGAGCCAAATAAATAAATATAATTTTAGTGATTTTTTTTTTGTAAAAAGGAAATTTAGTTGCTTTAGTCTAAAATTAATAAATTAACTCTTTAAACTGTGCTGTGTACGAAAATTTCAATAATAAAGGCATTTAGCTATTATTTGTAGCTGTGGCTGAAGCCTTTCATTAGTATCTTTAAAAACGTATCTTAAGCCAAACCAATTAGTTTCACCTGAAGACACTAAAGCTGTACAAGAAACAAAGTCAACGTCGAACTTTGGGCCAACACAACAACAACAGCAACAACAACAACCATAACAACAACAACAACAACATCATCAAGCGCATTCCAAAGCAGAAGAACTTTTACTTTTGACAGTTCAGAGTCGTAAAAATCATCGTTTCGAGTTGTTGGCTGGCATCCCAGGTATTCCAACGCAAAGACTATTTTTACACAGGTTTCTCTAGCTGTGTGTGTGTGTGTGTATGTGTGTGTGTGTGTGTGAGCTTTGATTATACATAGTGGCAACATAAATACTACGTATGTATATGACTTGGTGGCACGAGCAATAACCCGGCACAGGCAGCTAGCTATCCCAGAACTGGTTTCTTTGGCTGATCTTCAGCGCTGTACTTAGGGTGAAGTCACTGGGCGCTTTTGTTGTTGTGGGCTGTTGGTTCTGCACTTTGTTGCTATTGCTGTTTCCCAAGTGAAAATTCCAAGATTGTTTCGAATTTGTATCTTCTGCAGCTCCAACCAGCCAGCGTATCAAGTGTCGGAGTTCTCTAATTAGATTTGAGGCTCGGCTAAAGAAAAACAACGTATTTTTGGTTGTGAAGCTTTCGCTTTTTACGACTGTCCAGCCGTGAGCACTTGACTGTTCCATATACCAATTATAACAATATATATATATATATATATAAGTATATGGGAGTTAATCAGCATGCTGTCTTTTATGGTAATGTCATAGAAAGCATTCTTTGGGGAGTTAGTTTTGGGTTATTTGGCTGTAAACCGGTTGACAAGTTGGCGCATAACAATTTTCTACTCGTCGGCTCTGTCATTCTTTACTTTACTTTTTACTTTGGCGAAAAGTGAGAATTTCCATTTGGCTAATGGGCATGCGGAAAAACAGGACGGTCCGGTTTTTCGGACACCGGAAGTTTGGCGACGCGAAAATGCGGCTTTGCAACTGATGAAGCAATCAGCTTTAAGTTTGGACCAGAAAGAAAGCAAATACAACTGCTTAATGAAAGTGAAGCATTTGTAAATAATTAACTAAAACGAAATAATTGCCTTGTGTATCTCCAATAGGAGAAATTAGTATTGATTCGTGGAAAATATTATGTAGAGATGTTGCTTAGTTTTTTAGATTTTTTAAGTTTGTTGCCGCCTTAAGTACAAATATTACTTGTAGAGAATTCTCATTATTATATAAATTAAATTATTTTTGACCAACTAAAATGTTTCCCCTTTTTCTTATAGATCAACTGATCCAGGTCCTAAAACTTCAGCGACTTTAATTAAAATTTCCCATCATGGATACCGTTTATGGCACCAAGAAATACTTTCAGAGCTTATCCGGTGTCAGTGATATATATCGAACGCAGACATGTCGGCAAATGGTAAGTAAAATTAACTTCCTGCGTATATCTGTGGGTATCTCAGTCATATATCATTGTGAAAGAACGGTTAACTGTTATACAACTTGACTATGAATAATATTAGAAGCTAATTTACATGACAACAACGCCAAACAAAAAACTAGGTTAAAAGTTAACGCTGAATAGCGCTGAGAAAAAAAGAAGATCTTTTGATAAGCAAGTCACATTACGTAAACCCACTGAGTTTAGAATTGATGCATGTTTCATTTGAAAGAAAGAACCCAACTGCATATTTACTTAGACTGCAAGATTGGAGTTGGGAATTGTTTGCATTGCCCATTCTACAAACAACTTTGTTATTAAGTCAAACAATTTCAACAAGCGAGAACACCAAAAGGTGAATGACTTTCTCTGCGGAGAAGCACAGACGAAGAAGAACAAACAGTCCGAAGAGAACGTCAGGAGGGAGAGAGCACAAACTAACAAGAATTCGGCTAAGCCAGTCTAAAGAACAAACAGCTGTTGCGACAACAGGTTGTCAAACAGCTAAGAGTGAAAGAGAGAGAGAGAGAGAGACGTACAGCGGAAGCAAGGAGAGAGAGCAGGGAGAGTGACTGTATTATGCGCCACAGCTAATGACTGTTAAAGGGCAATCAAAAAACAAAATACCCCAGAAATAAAAGAAAACAATTAAATATTTTTATAGTCTCCCAAAAGCGCAATACTCTGTTCTAGGTATAATAATGAACGGGCATAATATAGTTTTTGGTTATACCATTTAAGAATTTATCAGTAGTGCATTAAACTTAATATGTTGCTATTTTTCCTTAAAAGAGATTATCAGTACTGTAAGAAACTATATTTAGGGATTATAACACTCTTAAACATTGACTCTAAGACTGTGAGATTAGCTCACTGACTTTAAAACTGTGGGCTTTTAGAAAAATACTGAAATAAATATACTGAATATAATTTATATGTGACTTTAAAGCCTTAGGGGAAATATATGTGCATATTCTAATAGGGGAAAAAAAAGAATGTTGTCTTAAGGGTTATGCTCACGAAAACTTAAAATATCTTGGTTTTAGGATATAGCCAAAACGATTACACTCATTTTCCCTTTAAGAACAGCGTATAAACTCCAAAACACTATCGCTTCAAAGTCCATAGTTGTACGCCCAGTTATTCCCAGGCTCTTTCATAAATACTAACTGATTTTCAAAGTGCAATGACTTACCAATTTAAATGCGTAAGAGATGACGGCATTAATTAGCAAATCATGACAACTCTTCCATTGCTTTGATGATAATTAATTCTGATATAACAAGATGCGATTTGAACTCTCACGCTGGCTGAAAAACAGTTAGCGAATTAAAGCTAAATCAAATCATGTCTTGATTTTAGCACTGATTTAAGATTAGCGATTAGCTATCTAGTTAGAAAGTGCCTAAAGGTCTAGCGGCTTTTGAGAAAGTTTCGCCAATACCTTCGACTCATCAGCAAAGTGTTTGGATAATTATCAAATTAATTGCTCAGGTTCCTAGCACAGACTTGACATGCTTCTAAAACACACTTTTAGTACCCCAAAATGAAGCTTTTAACATAATTTCTTTTCGATTTTCGCAGAACACCTCCGAATATAATTATCAAAATACTTTGGGACGGCGTTCCCAGCTGGGCGCTTACTATCACATGAACAAGCAGCCCTCCTATACGAACGATCACAGCATCAACAGTCAGTATGGCTACAACACATGGGGCATCTGGCGGGATGGCCGGAATATAGCGCCTTCCACATTCTCCACCAAGACCCACACGCACTATCCAAAGAACCGATCCTTTTCGATCATTCTCACCACGGCGGCGTTTATAGTGCTGCTGGCCGTCATCTCTATAGCGGGATTGGCCTTCTACTTTAGCTCCATTAAGGCCACACTGGAGGATCGTAAGTATTTCGTGGGAAGAAACTCAGGAGAACACTTAGTGTTGGCTTAAATGAAAGATTATATGAGAGGATTATGAAATTTCCATGCAGAAATGTTATATCTATATGAAAAATAAGAGGAAGAGAGAAAGAGAGCTACATACTGAGAGAGAGAGAGAGAGATAACTTTTAAATGTAACCTTTCTTACGATCTCTACAATCTTACAAGCATTTGTAGCTGTTTGTTAATCACTTCGATTCTCTTTAAAATTCCAGCTGTTCTGGGCTTCGAGGGCTCGTTTCGCATTGCCAAGGGCGATCTGTACTCCACTGGCCTGAAATACAACCACACCACCACCTACAAGCAGAAGATCGAGTTCTACAAGCGATTTGTGGAGCGCGCTATGACAGACAATGGACTCCAACCGCTGCGCACTGATGTCTGGGGCTTCGGGGAGGGTCCACTGATAAAGGTCTCCTTTCGCGTGTTCCTCGATGTGCGCAAGCTGCCACAGTAAGTATATCTACTCCACTGATGCCTTGGTATATTTACTAATTTATGTGTTTGTTCCGCTTACAGAAACATTCTCAGCGTGGAGGAGTATCTAAAGGAGTCACTGTTCTTGGAGACATCGGCTAGCAAATCTCTGTATCGCTCGCTGCGTCTGGACACCGAGTCTGTGGAGATTAAGCGCATTCTGGACGAGCAGGCGGTGCGTTCGGCGGCTATATTGAAGGAGGCAGTAAGTAGTTAATCCACACAAATTCAACAGTTTGTTCTGACTTGATAAGAGCTAGGGAGCTACCTCTTAGGAGGAGAAACTGGAGACTCTCTTGGGAGATCTCTGGCATAGAAAATTTTAATTAGCAAATTCCTGACTTACAACATTTCTATCCACCACAGCAAACTGTGCCCACAAGCCAAACCCAGCTGGAGAAGCGTCTGATGAAGAAGGGCTCAGCTGGCGCTGCAGCTGCACCGTCGCTGCAAACCAAACCACTTAGCACGCCCAAGCCACGTAGTCCGCCCGCACGGCAGCACCACCCAGACGACGAGCCGGACATCGATGTGGAGAATGCGCCCGTCATCCAGGGCTCCTTCGAGGGCTCCTTTGAGATAACCAAAACGGATGCGGACATCGCACGCAAGAAGGCCTCCCCAACGCGTTCCTATCAAGCCAGCAGTCTGCCACCCAAGTCCATCTCGGTGACGCCCTATTCGCTGCGCGTCAAACCGAAGAAGCCAGTGATTGAAAAGCTAACCACCATAACGCCAGCGAGCCCAACGAGCAGCAGCACAAAGCCAACCACAAGCACAACCACAACAACAACAACCACAACAACTAGAAAGCCCAGCACCACCGCTCGCAGCACAACAACCACAACGACAAAAGCAACCACAACAACGCCAAGAACCACTTCATCAACAACTACAACATCTACGACTACAACAACCACTCCAAAGCCCACCACCACCGCCAGCACCAGCACCACAACAACTACCACAACAACTGCAGCACCTAGCACTACTCCCACCACCGCTTTTACTTATCCGCCGCTGCCTGCAGCCTCCTCCACCGTTGTGGTGCCCAAGCTGGATGCGAATCTCTTCACCACTTTTCCTATCCTCGATACACAACCCTGGCGTCCCATACATCGTGAGGTGCCGGAGCTAATGCCGGGTCCGCCGCCTGCTTTTCCCACCAAAACACTACCTGTGCTGGGCGGAGCAGCACCAACCACGCCCACTCTCAATCATATACCACAACGCCGCAACGATGAGCTGGAGCTGCCTTTTATTGGGGATAATCCTACGCCTCCGGCGGCTGCCATGCCCGCAATGGGCGTTACCCTGGATCCGTATATGTCCTTGGGTGGGCATTTCCAGCGACAGCCAGACGGCAAGCTGGACCATCCCAGCCAGCAGGACCAGGACATGCTTTTCTATCACAACTTTGGCAGTCCTGTCTTCATGCCCGGCACGGAGAACATTGAGCGATTGGGCGGTGCCCTTGTGGAGCCGCATCCTTTGCCGGTGCCTTTGATCGATGACGTCATCATACCACCATTCCGACCCATTAATCCCAGCGTGGGCGGCATGAATAAGCTGCAGTTCAACATCGATGGCAGCAATGAAAGATTCGAGCATCTCGGTGGCGGCGTCATTGCCAAAAAGCAGGAGCAGAATGCCACCAATCACCAGGAGGCCAAAGTGGAAGCAACTACAACAAAGTCTAGCGCCAGCACCACTGCAGTCTCTGTGAGTGACTCAACTACACCACTCAATATTCAGTTGGGAGCTGAAACCACCATCGCACCCGCGGTGCCTGCCCAGAAACCCACGGAGAACTCGGTGCTGGCCGATACCATTGGTGAGTTCTTCATGGAGCTGCTGAAGCTGCCCAAGGAGGAGAATGCGACAAAGACACCAGAGGTGGAAAAGATTGAATCTCGCATAGAACCAGAAGAAGAAGATGTGGAACCGGAATCGACATTGGAAACCCAAATTCCTAGTCTAACAAAATCCAAGCCGAACTTTCTCAATCTCAAGGAACTGATTTTGCAAAGAAATTCAGCCAGCTCATCCTCCACTCCGACGACCGACTCCACAACAACAACCACCACAGAGAAAGAACCAACAACCACCACTAAAAAGAATCGCATACGTCCGAACACCGAAAGACCCACCATGATGGACGACTCCAATCTGTTTCCCTCCCACTCCAAGTGGGAGTTTGTGAATAGCTCCGCGCCACTTAATTTTGGGTACAATGGCAATATGCGGAAGGTTTTCAATAAGACGCTGCAGGCTTGGGTCTCGGAGGATGTGGAGAAGACGGAGAACCTGACACTGCACGACATCAAGACGCGCATCAACAATGCCAGCAATATACAGGATATATCCCTGATCTTTGACACGCTTGCCTCCAAGTTGGGCATCACGCCGAGTGCGCCCATGAAATTTCCACCCTTCTCGCACAACAAACTGAAGCACAACCAGCGAAATGAGACTAAAGTGAAGCTAATCACCACAACCACTGAGCTGCCCATTATGGAGTCGAGTGTTAAGAACTTTGTGGAGCTGCCGCTGCAACAGCGCGAGCCCTTTATTAAGCCCATGTCGAGTTTTATGGACGACGGCTCCGCTGAGGTGCTGGGCGCTGCCATTCCCGTTGTGGGCGAGGCGGAAGTGGAGGTGGTAGATCCACTGAAGTACGAGGAGCTGCTGAAGACATCACAGTTTGCCGAGGCCACGTCCACGGAGCCGAGTCCACATCGTTTAGTCACGCTTCTGCCGGTCCGTTCCAATTCTGGCATACGCACCTATAAGCCAACCGCAGAGGAATTCGAAGTCGAGTCCCCGCGCAGCCAAAGTCCAAGCGAGATTGTGCCCGTGTCCAGCCGGCCCAAGTCCAGCATACGTCGCAAGAGCAACCCAAATCAGAGCAGAAGATTCGCTCAAACTCCGGCGGAGGCGGTTGTTAAGGGTGGCATCAAAGTCACGGTGAAAAAATGAGGAAACTGCCCAAATTCCAACTGATTCTAAGTAAAGCGTGAACAAAATTACAGCAATTTAGAAATGCGACTTTAAAATAACTTATATTAAGTAGAAAATTTAAGTTCTTAAGTTTAAGTCATAGAAATTGGCGCGTACAAAATCTTGTTCGAAAATTGTTCAATTGCAGATCGCACAGAATACGAACAATTTTGGAATGACAATTTCTGTAATATTATTAATATTTGGCAAACAAAAATCGTTCCCATTTGCCAAAAGTACGATTTTAAGATTTTTTTATTTAATGTATACGCATGTGAAGCTGTTTAGTTTTTCAATAAAATATATATTTCCTTCAGCTTCAGGTTAACAAATTAAGCTCACGTATGAGATAAGTTAAATGTTAGTCAAAAAGTAGAATTTAATAAGCTTGATCTTTGAATAAATTACGTGTCAAAAATAAAGGAAGCTTGTTTGAAATGTTGTTATGTTTGGACTTATCGATTGCTTGGATGGCAGCGATACACTGTATATTATCGAAGTCGATTATAGCTGTGCCAGCCCTAAGTGTTTTGCATTGTGTGCTTGTGCAGCCCTAGCTAGTCGCACAATTTCGCGGTTTTGGTTGTGAAGAAAAGAAAACAAAAAACAATTGGCTCAATTTATGCAAAAATTAAATAAGAATTATAAATAAAACGACTTACCAACATGGGTTGTGCGGAAAGTAAGGACGGCGAAGGTGAGGCCCAAAACAACCGCAATCGACCAAAATACCGCTCCTGCACTGATGTCTTCTGGCTGGGCCTTTACATAGTCTTTTGGCTATTTCTGGTAAATACGCAAATTTAATTTTAAATATAAGTATTTATGCTTATAAGTATAACGCCCACCTAGCACTAATTCATCTGGCATATATGTATGTATGTATGCGCTAAGAAAGTGAAAGCTGTGAAGATTAATCAGACTATGCGATTTGTGTCTGTGTTTGTGTTTGTGTAAGTGCTCCAAGAGGAGCAGGAGGAGGAGGAAGGGGTCGCTACTTTGTAGTACCGGAGTGTGTGTCGTCATCGTCATCATATGAGTGGAATTGTTAATTTCGCTAATGAATCGCCGACCACAATGAATAATGCGGCTAAGCTGTAGCTTTGCCTTTAGCTACTGTTATACATAAATTTATCGAAGTACCCTCTTGAAAATATGTTTCGGACACGCTATTCCCATGTCATATACATATGTATTCTAGGAGTGCTTCTTGTCATGATAGGGTCGTGGGCGTTGTCACTTATACAGTAGTCTATGCATGCATATATTATACACCTTTCCATACAGCTTATATGGATTAGATCATTTATCATATGTTTGCTTTGCTTTGATTTAATTTGCAGATTGTCATAGCGATATTTTCGTTTGTTTTTGGCAATCCATTGCGTGTGATCAATGGCTATGATTCCTTTGGCAACACCTGCGGTGTTAAGCACAATGAAAAGTTCCAAAACTTTCCACTATCCGGCATGAATACGGTTGACAAACCCGAGCTATTTTATTTTGACGTCAAAGAACTGAAAAAGTCCTTGAAGATCTGCGTTAAAGCGTGCCCGCGGCGCACGCTGAGTCAGCCTAAGGAGCTTCTGCAATACTATACGGAAACGGGCAGTCAGTTCTGCAAATATGACTACAATATGGCACAACTGGATAGGCCAGGCATGACTAAGGATGATAAGACCTTTGATACCCTGGGACCATGTCCCACTTTTCCTGTGCTCGAAAGGTAATGTGCTCTAAGTCATTTCATTGACTTATATAATACAAAATATATATTATTTTGCTATTTAGTTCCCCTGTACTGCATCGCTGCGTGCCCAATAAATCAAGTAAGGAGGTCAAGGAAATGTACACCATGCTCAACAACTGGGATGTGGCGCAACAGTTTCTAGGCGACATTTACTCCACCTGGCATATTATTGCCATTGTCTGCGGTGTTTCACTACGTACGAAGTCTACAATTAACATTAGCAATTCCCATTTAATATGTATTTTTGTTATCTTTGCGCAGTCATCTCTATTGCTCTGGTCACCATGATGCATTGGCTTTCGCGCATTGTGTCCTGGCTTATTTGCGTGCTGGTAATTGTGGCCAGCATTGGACTGACCGCTGCACTATGGTACGCCTACTATAGCATTCGCAACAAATCGGCCAGCACGCAATACTCGCAACTGGAGGAGTTTCTGCGCAATCAGCAGGCGGTGCTCACCCTCGCCATTTTAGCCACAATCACCATGGTGTGTTACATGCAAATTTATATACCAAACTATCATTTGTTAACCCTTACCTTGCAGATCATTCTGTTGGTCATCATTTACTTCCTTAAAAACAAACTCTCTGGCTTGGCGGCTCTGTTCGAGGAGGCTGGCGTTTGCATGTTGAATTTGCCTGGCTTGCTGATCGCTCCGCTCTTGGCATTCCTCGTGCTCATTGCCTTTCTAGCCTTTTGGGTGGTTGTCGTCATATGCCTCGTCACAGCTACGACTCCCGATCAGAGTCCCATTGCGCCATTTCACAGCTCAGCAATACATCCCACACTGCCGGCAAATGCTGCACTTTTGCTCAATCAGACGGCAGCTGGAAGCAATGAGAGAAGTAAGTAAAAACGTGGTTATATAAGTATTTTATATATATCAATAGTCTGATCTCGCTGTTTACTTCCTGTGCGAAGTATACGACTTAAATAATCTTCAAAGAGCGTAAATATTATACTCAATAGCTCTGATCAGATTTCAAAGCTAAGCTAAAGCTCTGCTAGACTTGAAATCAGTAAATATTCATTGAACATTAACCAAAAATTCTTCAAATATTAATTCTACATACATTTTTATATTTTTGAAAAAAAAAATTCTGTGGTTTTTAAATGTGTAAGTGATAAATCATCCCTCATTCAAAAATGTTTGATGCATGCACCTAATTGGTATTTCCTATTATATAATACTTTTGTATAAACACTTTTATATCTTTGTGTCTAGACAATTTTTTAAACTTCTTTATGTACATATTGTATATATTATATATTCAGTCGCTTCAAGATGACAAATTGTTTGGTATAATTAACTAATGGCTTATTACCCTTCACACAGCTATTACACGCATAGAGTATGCGGATGCGAGTGCTCTGCGCAGCATGTTCTGGATCTATGTAGTGGGTCTCATTTGGACGGTTGAGTTCATCTTTGCCTGCCAGCAATTCGCACTGGCCGCTGCTGTCGCCTTCTGGTACTTTGGCAAGCCGACAACGACGCCAACTCTCTATGCAATTGGCAAGCTAATCAAATACCATTTGGGCACCGTCGCCAAGGGCTCCTTTATCATCACAATATTTAAAATACCACGACTCATATTGACCTATTTGTATGCCAAGTGAGTTTGGATTGGGATTTGTCTATGAACGGTTAACTAATTGAATTTCTATGTCCTGCAGACTCAAGAAGGGCGAGGACAAGGGCTCAGAATGCGCTGCATGCTGCCTAAAGTGCTGCATCTGCGGCTTCTGGCTACTGGAGAAGTTTATACGTTTTCTCAATCACAACGCCTACACTGTGGTGGCCATTGAGTCCATCAACTTTTGTCCAGCTGCTGGCATTGTACGTTAACTGCTTACTTACACATATGTTGTATGTTGTAGTTTATATTTGTTTCCGACGATTTCAGGCCTGGAACGCCATGGCCACCAATGTGCTGCAGGTGGCAACGATCAACAGCATTGGCGACTTTATTCTGTTCCTGGGCAAAGTTGTGGTGGCCGCCCTCTCGGGTCTCCTTGGCATCTTTATGCTGAAGGACAAGCCGGGCCTGAACTTCTATATGGCGCCAGTCATACTGATTATCATATTCTCCTTCTTCATTGCCCACATAGTGCTCTCACTCTTTGAGGTGAGTCATCTGCATTTTTCGCTTCAAAGATCTTTTAGATAACAAATTCCGCTTGCAGATGGTTGTGGACACGCTATTCCTGTGTGTCTGCGAGGATAAAACGATTAATGGACGTGCCGGACGCTGGGCACAGAGTAATTTGGCCAAGCTAGTGGGTGAGGAGCCGCTGCAGCCCGGCGAGGAGCCGCCCATACAGGTGGTCGAGATGATGCCGATCAATAAACAGCCGTTCAGCATTACGCGACTGCCGCCAACTGATGCCGAAGTCTCCCCAATGGCGGAGTGAATATTCCAGCAAATAAAGACGCTTTCTTCAACTATATATACATATAGTACATACACATTATTCCGTGCTCCCAAGTAACTAAGAAACTCATATAACGAACGCACATCTCTCATTTGATTGATCAGGTGTGGAATTCGACTCGTGCCCTCCGTGTGAACAAAACTCAACGTACAAAAACGTATATAATCGTAATTTAAAATATTTTTGTAAACACTAACGAAACTGAGGCAAAATGCACAATTGTAAACGTATTTATTAAATGTATTCATTTTTATATATGTATTTATGTAATATGTATTTATTCGTAAACGTTACGCGAATTAAAAAACATTTTAAACTTTTTTCGTGCGTTTCACTTGCGCCTTTCGCCGTTCGATCACCTGCTTAACCGCCTGCATTTGCTTCTCCTTGATCTTGTTGGTCAGCGCCGATTTAGGTGTCTTCTTTTGCTCGGCCTGCTTTTTGGCCTTCAGCGCCAGCAGCTTGGCCGTTTCCAGTGGATCCTCATCCTCAAAGAGCTCCTCGTTGTCAAGTCCCTCGTAAGCGTTAACTGGACGCGTTGCCACCTGGTGCACCTTCTGTTCCACGCGATTCACGTATTTATCCTTGGCCGCCTTCTTGAGCATCTGTCGCTGCTTGGAGGGACTCACGTAATCGGGATTCTCCCAAATGGTTTTGCCTGTGAACGAGCCATCAAATATCTTCACCGGATTCATGACATAGCGCGGTCCCACCTCGGACAGGCCACCATCTTCGGAAAGAATCTGGAAATTCCTAAACCAGATGCGACTGTCTAGATAGGTGAATGTGTACACGTGATCGACAAACGGCTGGCTCTTGGGATGATGGTTTGGCACGGAAAATGTCTGCACAAACAGCTCCTTCAGCAGCTTCAGATGCGGCAACTCATCGAACTTGGCATCGAACGACAGCAGCGGACGTGATCCTCGCAAGCAATTGCCTGTCAGCTTCAGCTCGGCCATCGTGTGAATGTTCTCAATGAGAAATTTGGCCGAGGGTCCGGTGGCACCAACGGTGTTGGCCATCCACATGTACAGATCCCGTTTGCGGCGTCCTTCGAACAACATTGCCTTGTTGCAGTGCTTCATTTCGCACATCTCGTTGACCACCGACAGCGTCTTGGAGCGCTCCATTTTCGACTCGACGCGATGATGGGGCATCAGAGTCTTAATGTCGCGCATCAGATGTCTGTCGCGATGACTGATACCACGTGCCGCAAACACCAGAACTCGCTGTTTGTTTATCCATTTCTCCTGCAGGGATTCCAAGAAAATATCACAAGTGAGATGTTTCCCAGAAATTCTTTTGGTTTATTGGCGCTTACCTTCCGCGGAACGGCTTCATCTGATGGCCTTTGAGATGGTAGTGGTGGATTCTCATCGAGTGGCACAATCTCCAACTGCTCAACCTGCTTTTTCTTTTGGAATTTACGACCCATTTGTAGTTTCAGAATGCGGCGATCCAAACAACGTGGAGTTGAAATGAAATAGTGATGTGCTATTAAAGATATATCGATAGGCGCAAGTGATCGAACTAACAGCTGCCAGAACAAAGTCGTTCATTTGAACGTGTTTTATTGTATGGTATATTTATGTTTTCCCGATGCGGTCACACTGATAACAATAAACTTAAATCTAATATTTATTATGTACTAGCTTTATTCGTCACTATCGCAGCTTGCTTCGGGACACTGATTACAACGGCTCTCATTGATGCCATAGCCTAAACAGTGCCCACCAACACACTCACAGCAGCCATCGTGAAACCACCTGTAGCTGGACGCACCTGTCTTCTGGCAGGTTTGCCTACACTTATTCCAAGAAGTGCACTGGTCCAGATATAAAACCGTACAATTGCGCATCACATTATGGTCCTCATTGATCGCATTGCTACTTATTGCAAATGTATGCACTCGCCAATCATAGGTGTAACCGTCATTTGGCGAAGATGTCAGTGCCTCGAATAAAGCAGTTACTCCCTCGAAATCCTCCACATGCGACTTCTTAGACATTTTAGCCATATCGCCACGTATAAGCTGGAGATTCATCACTAGCAACACCAGCATCAGTATTGCAATTTCTTGAATTGACGTCATATCGAACGCCTCTATGCGACTAGCTGCATTTCAATCGGTTGGCGGCTTTTTATGTGAGTGTCTCACGCAGGTAGTTATAAATTGGCGTAAATTGTAAAGGCTTCACAGCGGGTGATCCTGGGTCAACAGAGCATCTGCTCGCCTACCTAAAATTTTCACCAAAAGCATTTGCAAAACATTAGTGTTGAAAACTGCCGAAATATAAAGAGAAAAATAACATCGGCAGCAATCGATAGCTCTGTCGATTATTTATTTAGTAGTATACACAATTACTTCTCTGATTATTCTGCCATTTTGTATTCGGCGTCTAGCCAGCAAAACAAAAAGGAAAAAAACTTAGAAGTGTCTGTAAAATTAAGTTATTAGCAAATATGTCCGATTATCGCTCTCAATCTCGTGGCGGGGGACGTAGTCAAGATTATTCCAATGACGACGATCCGCCCATGTCGCGACTGTTTATAATATGCAATAAAGCACACACCGAGGAAGATTTTCGCGAAGCGTTCTCACCCTACGGCGAAATAGAAGATATTTGGGTGGTTAAGGATAAGCACACACAGGAAAACAAAGGCATTGCCTACGTCAAGTTCTCAAAAACATCGGATGCTGCAAAGGCGCAGGAGCAGATGAATGGCAAAACCATAGGCAAAACGGACAGAACCCTAAAGGTGCTGGTTGCCGCAAAGTAAGTGACCTGGCAATTTTTCTTGCTTTGCTGAGGTCAGCAATTTATCGCTTTTTCGTGGTTATTTTACAGTCGTAATCAAGGTTCAAACAAATCGGAGAATGAGCAGGAGAAGTATTTGAGACTTTTCATTGTGATTCCAAAGACCGCCACCGAGGAGGACATTCGCGATGAATTTGCCCAGTGGGGTGAGGTGGAGAACGTCACAATTGTCCGCGAGAAGAATAACGGCAGCCCCAAGGGATTTGGCTATGTGCGGTTTACAAAGTAAGTACAGAAGAGTGTAAATAATCTTATCCTTAATCCTTACATTTCTAAATTTGTTTTGAAAATTTTTATTTACAATTTTAAATTTTGTGTTTACTCTTCTCGAAGAAAATAGTATATTCATTTTGTGCTGAATTGTGTAATGCATAGAAGGATGCGTTGAGACCCGCAAAAGCTACCTCCAAGTTTTAAAAAAATAAAATCTAGGGTACCAAAAATATCTTTACAAGCTAAAGTATTTGTTAATTTTGGCCTGTTTTTAGGCCAAAAAATTAACCATCATTGTTATTATACTCATGACGAAGAAAATAATTTATTCATTTTGTTCTGAAGTGTTCACTGCATTGAAGGAAGCGTCGAGAATCCCCAAAAGTTACCTCCAGTATGCAAAACAAATCCATCTATCCTGCAATCTATCCATAGACTTGAAAAGAGTATAAAATCTTTGGCACGCCGAAGATAATCCATCGCCACTTGTTTTAATGACTCGTACTCATATCCCAATAACTTATGCTCAATTTCAGATTCTACTATGCTGCTGTGGCTTTTGAAAATTGTTCGGCCAAATACAAGGCGGTGTTTGCCGAACCCAAGGGCTCGACACGCACACAACGGGATCAGTATGGTCGCCTCGCAGACGATTCGCCCGTATACTCTTCCGGACGCCCTGGCGGCGGTGGCGGTAGCACCACCGGCGGTGGTGGTGGTGGGGGCTCAACTTACAATGGTGGTGGCGGTGGTGGTGGTGGTAGCTTCACCAATGATTGGAACACATCGGTCAACAGCGACATGTCCGCTTTCCTGCGCATGCAAAATGTGCCCGTGCCGCAGCCCACCTGCTTGGAAGTCACGGTCAGCAATTGTGTCAATCAGGATCAGCTGTGGCGTCTGTTTGACATCATACCCGGCTTGGATTACTGTCAAATTATGCGGGAACGTACGTAAAGGTTACAAATTTGTGATTTACACTTGACTCAAAAATAATTTCAGATGGCCCACGAACAAATGAAGCTGTGGTCGTCTATGATAATCCCGAAGCTGCCATTTATGCCAAGTAAACAAGTTTATATCAAACTCAAGCATATTTACTATGTATATATATGTTCCTATCTCATTCTCACAGAGACAAGCTGCATGGCCTCGAGTATCCAATGGGCGAGCGTATTATTGTTAAAGTCAATGGCATGAGCTCAGCTCGTATGGACACCTCGTTTATTGACAGTAAGAACGTAATTCTAAATTGTTTATTGTTATCTTTACATTGCTTGTTTATGTTGCAGAGCGCACTAAAAAGGATGCTATTTGCAATGTGCCCTTGCCACCGACACAGCCACTGGCATCGCCGGACGACCAAGTAGCTCAAAGGTTATTCATTGTGCTCGCAGCGGTAAGAAAACCACACTTATTCCGTTTGTTCACTTGCTCATATTTTGTAATACCAATCTAGAATCTGCCACACTCAATACTGAAAAACATATTTTCCTGCTGGAAGGGTCTTATCGATGTGTATTTGCTGCCCAACAAGAATTGCGGTTACGTTAAATACTCGGAGCATGAAAGTGCTCAAAAGGCGATTGGGATTTTGAATGGTGCCGAAATCTGTGGTACCAAAATAAAGGTATAAATAAAAGTTACTAGAAATACACAAGTAATTAAATGCATATTTATCATATAGGTTATGGAAGCTGAGGAGCGTAGCGGCTCGGATGGTGATGATGGCGGTAGAAAACGGCTGCGTCGCAATTAAGTGTAAGTGTTCCTTTCTCGTGCTGATTATGTGTATCCTATATATATTAATGTAGCCATAGTTGGAAATGAGTTCAACGCCTGCGCTGAGGTAAGTTGTTAGTGTTTAGTGTATACAAAAAAACAAAATTTAAAGTGATGCTTGTTGCTGTGTAACACCAACTATATATAGACTTATCGTAATTGATCAGACTGCTTTTAGTTACTACCGATTCTGTACTCAAACTCAACGCGAATTCAGCGATTTGACTGCCATAATGCCATAATCGAACCAGCGAACATAATAAGCAAAACAATTTTTATCTTTCTATTTCCACAGACCCACTGACAACATTGTACTTAACAGAGAACATAAATGTACGAGTAGTTTACTTTCAAAACAAATAAACAGTTCAATTAAAACAGTTCAACTGACGCAAACAACCGCCCAAAAACACTACGGAATCAACCAGTACCAGAACCACAACAACCACACAGAGCGAAACAGACACGGAAAACGGAAACAAGAAACAAGAATTACCAACCAACCAACCATACAACAAACCGTACAATTGACTTGTTCGAGTGCGTTGTAGTACCGAGTACCCATAATATATTTATAGACCAGACCTAAACGGAGCCAACGAAACCGCAATGATTGCTAAAAACCAACCACTAACGGGACTATCGTATCTATCGCATTACCATTCACTCAAAACCAAGAAACTATATACATAAACGAACTCTTTGTACAATTTACTAACGTATTCCGACAAAGATAAGAATATATATATTAAAAAGCAAAACTTACGGATTCGGAGATTTCCTTCCAGAAATTATCCATTCAATTATGACATAATAACATTAAATACCACTATTATGTAAAGCCCTTAAAGCAACATTAATAAAGGAAATTACCAAATAAATATGTTGTTTTTATATTAGTTACAAGACCCGAAATGTTTAAAATCTCGACACATTTCACGCGAGTACTGCCATGCAGTTGACATCGATTGTTGCCGATATTTATAAGAAGCCACTCGATTACTCGCATTGACCGATAAATCCAATTAACAATTGCAGCCCTGGAAAGTCACTCAACAGCTGTTTGTTTAGTTGGCTGTGTTTTGCTTGGTTTGTGTAAAAAAATCTTATTCTTTGCACTCGGAAAAACACAATACTGTCAAAAATGGATCC
Source organism: Drosophila flavopinicola (assembly GCA_035042425.1). Classification (NCBI taxonomy): domain Eukaryota; kingdom Metazoa; phylum Arthropoda; class Insecta; order Diptera; family Drosophilidae; genus Drosophila; species Drosophila flavopinicola. The sequence continues at coordinate 2,160,230 of JAWNLL010000134.1, read as the reverse complement.
CGCGCTTCTTCGCGAACGCGAAGCGTTCAAAAAGCGGGCGATGGCCACGCCAACGTAAGTTCACCAAGATTCGCATGCCAAGTGTGTTTCTACAGTTGTTTTTTTTCTGTATTCCCAGCGTGGAGAAGAAAAACATAAAAGAAAGAGCACCTCCACCACCGAACCGAGATGATTCCCAGAAGAAAATGCGACCACCAACAGCTCCAAAGCTTGATTCATCTACGTAAGTGCTAGTCGCCTACAAATAAAGGACACACTCACCATTGTCATGCCTCTTCCTGCAGCTACAAAACGATGTCTGGCAGCTCTCAGTACCGATTTGGAGTGCTGGCCAAAATCGTGAAATTCATGCGCACTCGTCATCAAGATGGCGACGATCATCCCTTGAGCATTGAAGAAATCCTAGATGAAACAAATCAGCTCGATATTGGCCAGTCTGTGAAAAATGTAATGCAATGAGACATCACACTTTTAATTTGATAATCCCTTATATTATACATTGCAGTGGCTCTCTGGTGAGGCGCTGAGCAACAATCCTAAGATTGATTGCACATCCGATGGCACAAAGTTCAGCTTCAAGCCAGTGTACAAGATCAAAGATGGCAAGAGTCTGGTTCGATTGCTTAAGCAACATGATTTAAAAGGACTCGGCGGCATATTGCTGGAGGATGTACAAGAATCACTGCCGCACTGTGAGAAGGTCTTGAAAAACCGCGCAGCCGAAATTCTGTTTACAATACGGCCTATCGATAAGAAGAAAATATTATTTTATAATGACAGAACCGCCAATTTTTCGGTAAGCATTAGAATAAAAGAATTGTATACCTTAATTGCTTTAATAACTTATTATTTCTATAGGTGGATGATGAATTTCAGAAGCTCTGGCGATCCGCCACTGTTGACGCCATGGACGACGCCAAAATCGATGAATACCTCAAGAACCAAGGTGACACCGAATATCTATTTAAAGCGACATGCAGTTTGCATTCTCATAAATTCCTACATATATATATTCCAGGCATACGTTCGATGCAAGACCACGGCCTAAAGAAGCCAATGCCCAAACGCAAGAAGGCGGCCAACAAAAAGCGACAGTTCAAAAAACCACGAGACAACGAGCATTTGGCAGATGTTCTGGAGATTTACGAAGACAATACCTTAACGCTAAAGGGGTCAAATCCCACATAACATACATGATTTTCCCATTACTATCTAATACAGTTTAAATTAAGTTGTCGAACTGTTCTAACTTAAATCTGACATACAAAAGTTCGCATTCATAAAATTTAGTTATTGCTGGATAAACTTGGATTGCTTTCCAAAATATAAACATTTTAAAATTAAACTTGAACGTCATAATACAAAAAATACAACTTTGACAAGTTCGACTGTAGCTCTTTAATGAAAGAGGAATGTGCCCTACTCAATGAAAATACTTGAGATTAAATCTTTAGAAATTTATATTATATGAGTATTTTGTGAACTGGGAGCTAATATAAATTTGTGCTTCAAAAGATACAGCAGAAACGCTTTCGCTAATATTTATGACCACTTTAGTTATCTTTCAGCGTGTTTTTGGCATTTAAAATACGACTTGTCGCACAAGAACTACAGTTAAAAGCAAATGTATGTAATCTAGGCATAACAACGCATAACGGTGTGTACTCATATGTTTGCATGTGTGTGTTAGTGTGCATGCAACCACAGCAATCGCAATCGATTTTAAACGCTGGCAAGTCGATAAATTGGCCGCGAAACACAACAAAGGCGTCAGTTGGCGCTGAAGAGCCAAACAGTCTGGTTATATACGACGGTCGGTTAGAGAACTCAAAAGCGGGCATCCAAGGAACCCGTTTTCTTCTGTACTTATTATTCACAGCGCGTTCGCAATAGTTTCTCTTTGAGCACTGCACTAAATATTATTCAACAAAATGAGGTGTGCGGCATTTGCGGTCGCCGTTTTGTTGACCTTTGGCTATGGGCCAGACTCGGGAGCTGCTCTAGGAGCTGAGTAAGTCTAGTTAATTACATAAATTAGCATTTTAACTGCGCTAACCTTGCTGGTTTATTTCCAGTGATCTAATATATGGTTACGAGTGCCAGAATGGCTTGTGTCGCAAAATGGAGCTGACCGAGAAGAATTTCGCCAAGGCGATTAGTCTACCCGTTTGCAGGCTCTTCTGTGGCAGCAGCATTGGAACCCTGTGGCCCAAGCCCACGGGATCTGTGCAGCTGGAGCCGCTGATGCGCCAGGTGAACATGTCCTCCATTGAATTCCAAATACCTGGCGTCGACAAAAAGGATCAGGTCTGGCAGGGAGCAGAGCAGCGCTGGCTGGACCTGCTCGAGGCCAAGATACCCAATCGCAGGAGCCTCAAGGAGGGTGGCTATCAACTGACTGTGTTTATCAACACCACAGATAATGGTGCACCGTCCAGAATTACCCTGGATACGGATGAGAGCTATGTTCTAAACATCGGTTCCGATGATGCCGGCCGGGTGACGGCTAATATCACGGCAGCCAATTTCTATGGCGCTCGCAATGGCCTGGAGACGCTCAGCCAACTGATGGTCTACGACGATATACGACGCGAGGTGCAGATAACTGCGAATGCCTCCATCAGCGATGCGCCCGTTTACAAGTGGCGCGGACTGCTGCTGGACACCTCCCGCAACTATTACTCCGTGAAGTCTATCAAGCGGACATTGGGTATGAGAACTATTTATTATGTAAGCAATGGAATTGCTCACTCTTGTTATGCCCTGTACACATTAAAATGATGTATAAAGGGTATAAAAAGCATTTCTAGTGTCTTGAAAATGTTAAGGTGGACATGAAAAATTATTAAGGGTGATCGTGGTTTCTTTCGGAAAAACTCAAAAAAGTATATTTTAAAAGTGGATAGATCATAAATTAGGATAGATCAATAAATCGGTTAATTTTGAGCAAAGTTATGGGGATTTTAAATCTCAGGTGGCAATAGTGAGCGGTTTATTGGGTATCTCCTAGTCGCTCCCTCTCTCAACTAAATTACTCACTTATTTCAATTGCAGATGGCATGGCCATGGTGAAGCTGAACACCTTCCATTGGCACATCACGGACTCACACAGCTTTCCGCTGGAAGTGAGCAAGCGTCCGGAGTTGTCGAAATTGGGTGCCTATACACCCAGCAAAATCTACAGCCATGCCGATGTGGCGGATATAGTTGAGTATACCTCAGCCCAATCACTCTATCTTGCCTATAACTATAAACTACTTTCAGGTGGAGTATGGAAATGTGCGTGGTATTCGCGTAATGCCTGAGTTCGACAGTCCTGCCCATGTGGGTGAGGGTTGGCAGCACAAGAACATGACTGCTTGTTTCAATGCACAGCCCTGGGTTCAGTATTGTGTGGAGCCGCCTTGCGGTCAGCTGGATCCCACCGTGGACGACATGTACAATGTGCTGGAAGACATTTTCAGCGATATGTTTAAGCTACACAATCCAGATGTATTTCACATGGGCGGCGATGAAGTGTCCTTGTCCTGTTGGAACAGCAGCGCCACCATACGCAACTGGATGCTGGAGCGCGGCTGGGGTCTGACAGAGGCGGACTTTATGCGCCTGTGGGGCCACTATCAAACGGAAGCCCTAAACCGTGTTGATCGCGTTGCGAATGGAACGCATACACCCATTATCCTGTGGACCAGCACGTTGACGAATGCGCCCTACATCGATGACTATTTGGATCCGTCGCGTTATATTATACAAATCTGGACGAAGGGCGACGACAAGGTGATCAAGAAGATCTTGAAGCGTGGCTTCCGCATCATCGTTTCCAACTATGATGCTTTGTACTTTGATTGCGGTGGAGCTGGCTGGGTGACCGATGGCAACAACTGGTGCTCCCCCTACATTGGCTGGCAAAAGGTCTATCAGAATAACATTACCAAGATTGGCGGTGACTATGCGCATCATGTGCTGGGCGCTGAGGCGGCCATCTGGTCGGAGCAGATCGATGAGTATACTTTGGATAATCGCTTCTGGCCGCGAGCCAGTGCGTTGGCCGAACGTTTGTGGTCGAATCCGACTGAGGGCTGGCGCCAGGCAGAGTCGCGTTTGCTGCTGCATCGCGAACGGCTCGTGGAGAACGGTGTTGGAGCGGAGGCGCTGCAGCCGGAGTGGTGCCTGCAGAACGAGAACGAGTGTCCTGTTGATGCGTATGCTGTGTAGTTCTTTTAACGAGTAGTTTTAGCGAAGGCTGTCAATTGTACAATTGTTATATTTATAGATATGCTCAGCGCAGCGAAGGGGTTGTGATTGCGCCGCATTCCACCCTGCCACTCGTTGGGATTGTGCTTTCGTGTGCCTGCAATAAACTCCAGTTGAATACAGAGTGCGAGTGACTCGTCGTTTAATATTATTATGAGATTATTTGTTGTTTTTTGTGTTAAAACGCAATCTTTCCGTGGGTCTATGAATACAATGTATGTGTGTGTATATGTATATGTAATTTCTAAAAGCAGCACAGCAGTCGCAGTCCGGCGAACGCACTTCACTCATTCCAATCCTCCTCGTTGCGACCAAATTTATAAACCAAGCTGCCAAACAGTATGAAGACGTTCTGCAATAGCAACGCCACGCCCAGACTCGAGTCCTTTTTATCTGTTTACAAACGATTTCTTATTAGCAAATTAAATCTTCAAAGATTAAAACCCGTTAAATACCGTTGTTCACAAAGTCATCGACCATTACCCAAATGGCTGCTATAATAGACGCGAATCCAATTACAAAGCCAATGAGTAACCATATTTTGGCGATCCTCGCTCCCGATTCCGATGTGTTATCTTCGGAAATCTACAAAAACATCAATAATGACTAATTTTCTTTGTACATAGATACATACATATACATATATGCGCATAAAGAGCGTTGACTTTTAACGTACATGTTCGCCTTTGACTGTGTTTATCATGCAGAAGCTAATGGTGCCGAATATGCCAATGAAGACATGTCCTGTCGTTATTTGATGCTGGCCATCTCCAGACATCGCATCGATTATTATCCACCACCCTGTAAAGAACTGCAGGAGACAGCAGGAGCAAAACAATTACGGATTGCGCACTTCGGTTATTCAGTGTTGTTGTTTGACCTACCAGTAATCCGGCCGCCAGGGCGGAATTTTTGTTCCTCGATGTTTCGTTTGTGAACCAGTCCCGCACATTATCCACGAGACCCATTGTTTAATTTTACTAAATAAATGTTTTCCTGAAAAAGATTGTGAGTCTCGTCTCCAAAAAATGCACCTGCACAACGTTTATCGAATGTATCGAATGACTTAATTAATCACTCAAAGTCGATAGGAACAGCTGTTGCAATTTTAGATTTTATGCAGCCCTGCTGTTAGCGCGTCAACGGTAGTTGGCAACTCTAGTTCTAGCACGTGTGGTGGTCAGAAGCGATATAAACAAATTAATTTCGTCAAAATGAAGAAAAAACCAGAGGAAATTATCACAGACGAAGAGGAAAGCAACGCAGAAGAATCTGAAGCATCGGATGACGAAAGCGAAGAGGATTTGGCGGCTAGTGCAACAGAATCGGATGAAGATGATTCAGATGCGGAAGAAAATGAAACCGAGGCTCCTAAAAAATCGAGGGCTGAGATCATTGAGGAACAACTACACAGCAAATACGAACAGTTAAAGGGTACTCGTCTTTATGTGCGCTTTCCACAGAAGTTGCCACTGGATGATAAGGAATTCGATTCGAAGGTGAAATCGCTGCATCCTCTGATTTCCAAGGCAACAAAGCCACGTCAAAAGCACGCGCGTTTTTGCCTAGTCGAATTCAAATCAAAGGAAGATCGCGATGCAGCCCTGGAGGAAATCAAAGCATCCATAGAAAGCGATGCAGCTTTTAAGGGCTTCTTTGTGTCTCTACCCAAAACCGATTCCGATGACTTTGTCAACGAACTTGTTGCACGCAAGCAACAGTCGCTGGAGAAGAGGAAAGCAAAAAATCTGCTCAAACGCGCCTCGAAACAAGTGCAACGCAAGGACACTTTCACATCCTCCGTGGTCATTACCAATCTGCCCAAGACCGCCTCGGTGGCCCAGGTGCGCCAGCTCTTCGAGAACGCCGTCGATATACAAATCAAACCAGGCAAGGGAAAATTCCGTGACTTCAGTGCGGCCACTGTTACCCTGCCGACAACCTTTGAGGCAAGGAGTGCGCTGAAAAAGGAACTGGAAATTGGCGGCAGCAAGCTTACGCTGCGTTTCAATACGCAGCAGAAGAGGCGACCCAAGAAGAACTTGAAGCGGCCTGCGGCGGGCGAAGATCTGCCCAAAAAGCCCAAGAATAAGAAGGCAAAGACGCAAACAGTAACGGCTGAATAGAAAAGTAGTTGAATTAGCAACTATTTAGATTTACCTATGTATCTACATTTTTATAAGTTCTGATAACATGTTAAATAAACAAATGTTTAATCAAAAACAAAAAATGATGAATCTTACTTATAAATAAATTGGTTTGGCGCTGTATTATATAGTAATCCGATGTTAATCAAATGATTCCAAGACATTACGCATATAATCAAGCTTATCATTTGAATAATATTTTCCTTTTAAGTTACACACAAAACAGGAAAACTATTGCTATGGAGGCTAAATTATATAGTGATCCAAAACGGAAACATAGTCTTATGCACAAACATAGGCATTTGAAAAGTTACGTAGACTACTGATTAAAAACATAAACTTTCAGAGAATTCTCCTTCACTTTCGTACCATGATAACAATACGCATTTAAATTTTAAAATATTTATTATCGTACACGATATACATACATACATAGCTTTAGGTATTTACTTGAATAAGCCGGTTGAGTTTTTTTTTTACTGGATATACATAAGTTGTTTACTAAGCCTATATATAGTATGTAATTATGAGATTATTTTTGTGCACAGGGATTTGGGGGGAGGGTTTTCAGTTTGTATGTAGTACGTCCAACAATAAGTGTGGGCTAGATATAATTCATATGTGTTGTTCATTTTTTTTTTCAATACAAAATATTCAACATTTGCATATACATTAATATGTAAAACTCACAGTATTTGTTTTTTTTTTTATACTTTTTTTTTGGTTCCAAATGGAGCTGCTGATATCTGTGTATATAAAGTTTGAAAAGGGGGAACTACCAGAAAAAACGTAATTGTTCGTATGTATTTCAATTTGCGATGTCGAATGTGTCAGTGTCTGTTGTGCATCTATTTATATGCAAGTATTTTTCTCTATTGATTTTTTTCTTGTTTGTTCGCGCTTGCAAAATAATGACGCCAACTTTGACACGGACCAAGCTTTAATATACACATCTACAGTATGTGTGTGTGTGTGTGTGTGTTTGGGGCAAATAACAGAAAAGTAATCAGCATTATACATTCAGAAATGCAAATTGTTTTTTTTCTTTTTTTTTGTACGAAGCGGAATTATAATGAGAAACGCCATTTAGATCTGTCGAGCTCTTTGAATACTCTTAGTTACACTTAGTTACGCTATAATGAGTTATTTAAAATTGTTGTAAATATAATCAAAATTTATATCGGCGCCTCGTTCCGTAGCCATTACTTTCAAGAAGGATTCGAAATAAAAAAAGTTTAATTAACGTTCTTCACCAACATTTCGGGCATTTTTGTTTTGTCCAAAAGCAGTCTCACATATTTGCTGTTATTGTAGTACATACGTTCTCCATTTAACATTACACCGATAAATACACATACATAATATATATACCATATCTCATGGTTGTTGTTGCCAGGCAGCTGACTTATTTTTCAAGCTTAAGGGCATTCAGATTTAATAAGGCGTTGAACATCCGCTTAGTTCGCTGATTAAAAAACTGCAGCAAAAACCGTGAGTCATGTGATTCATAAAAGCCATTCGAAATGTATATTATATGTCATATGTATATAAGTATGTATATATATATATAGCTGATAAGGGTAAGAATGAAGAGCCTGTTGCTTTGGGTCTGGGGGCACTCAATTGAGTGAAGAAACGGATAAATCTTTGAATTATACGCGAGTGTGAGTGGAGAGTTGAAGGTAGTTTTCGAAGAGATTAGCGGGGACTCTTTGGATAGTTTCTGGTTTCATTTTTTTTTTGTTTTGTTTTTATTATATTGTACCCCGAGTTAAATTACGTGTGCAGCAGCCTGTCTCTAGCCGAGGGTGAATTATTTTGTATAGTTGAGTTTGCTGCTGCTGTCGCCGACGCTGCCTGAGAGAGTGCCGCAGCAGGAGGTGGTGGCGGCGGCTGCGCTGGCGGCGAACGCAACGGAATCGATGGCTGAACAAACCGCACACGTTCGGCATCCGTGGCGGCATTGCTCACAGCGGCAGCACCGGCTGCTGCATTAAATGCCGACGTAAACGCTGTGGCGGCTCAAAGAGTGTGGTAATTGCGCTCATTGCGTGCCTTGTAGAATTTGTAGGCGACAAGTCCGATAGCCAGCAGACCCAATGTCAGCACAATTCCGCCAATAAACGACGAGCCATCGAAGTGTCCGCACGGCACAGGTGTTGGCTTGGCCGTGGTCGAGGTGATCGGAGCCGGAGTTGTTGTCGGTGATGGTGTTGGGGGCACCACTGTGGTGGTGGAGTTGGGAGCTGGAGTGGTCGTGGTCGTGCTGCTGCTGGTGGTGATTGGAGCCGGGGTTGTCGTAATCGGTGCTGCAGTTGTGGTTATGGGAGTTGGTGTAGGCTTTGGTGTTGGCGGAGTTGTTGGTGGCACCACTGTGGTGTTCGCTGCCGGTGTTGTTGTTATTGGAGCTATGGTGGTTGATGTCGGCTTGTCAGTGGTGGTTGTATCTTTGCCATCCGGTACCGGCACCGGCACTGTTACCGTGGTCACTGGTTCCGTAGTAGTTACTTTAGCTACAAAAATATATATTCATGCATTAATTCAATTTAACTTGGCTCTATAGAAGTTTTATTTGCTCAAATCCTCTTCAATTACGCTGGCTGCTTACATACACACACATACAGTGGAACACAGCAGTTTTTATACAAAGGTACAATTTAAAAAGCAAAGCAATAACATTTATTTTAGAGCAGTCTTAAAATATTTATTACGGAACTTCATTAAAATATTTCTAATAATATTAAATGCTTTATGACAATGCTTTTACATTTTTTACATCAACACGAAATAATCTGTGAGCCACTGTACAAATAGACGCAGTGTGGCATTTAAGATTCCCATACACATGCACTTATAAATTTGATATTCACTGCAGGCACACACACACAGACACAGTTACACATACGTTGAATGAAATTCGTTGTGGCAGAAGAAAAAAAACTTACCTTCGTCTCCGGCGCCGTCGCCCGCTTGACAACGATATGAAGCAAACAGTCCGACGAACAGACATAATAGCAAATATTTGGCCTGCAGCTGCATTTTTTGTTGTTTTGCGTTTTATTAATGGTAAATTGCACGGACTCCGCTTAGCTTGTTTACTTCTTGGTATTTTCGAGCACTATGGCGTTTCTTTTGACGTGTTAGTTAATTCTGCTGCGGCAATAAAGAAAAGTCGGTGAAAAACCAAAATAAGCAAACACAATCAAATCGAATAGCAATGCAAGAGTATATGTGTAGTTTAACCAGCGCTACTTTTATTGCAAGTCTCCAGCAAAGAATTAAGTTATGTGTCCCACTTACCAACAAAATCGGCAACGCGCAATTAGCGAATGATTAATACAAATCCAATCGAACGAATCACGAACAGATTTTTTTTGTGTGTCCACAACGCAAGGTTGCTCTTGCAGCGATACCAAAGCAGACCGATACAATTTATCGATTAACGACAGTGAACATCTTGTAACATATGCGACGGTCACACTACTAGTCACACACACTGACTCAGAGACAGTGGCTTTTTCCAATTGCTTTATGGGGAGCGGATTTAGATTAAAAAATCGCGTTAAAATCGTGCAATAACCACAATGACATCTTACGTGCGCGCCATGTACGATTTTGCAGGTGAGCCCGGCTCATCGGAGCTATCGATCGTCTCCGGCGACATTCTAACGGTGACCAGGAGCGACGTGGGCGAAGGCTGGTGGGAGGGCAAAAACAATAGAGGCCAAATCGGTCTCTTCCCCGCGGCATACGTGGAGGTGATGTCCGCCGCCGAGGCGCGTCAGTTCACCACAACGGCGGATAGCAGTGCAGCCCCACCACCCGATCCCTTCGATATGCCAGCCCCACCGCGGTACGATCAGACAGCCGACGACGACAATGACAGCATTTGGTCGGACAGCGATGACAATGAAACGTATTCGGAGATAGCGCCAGCGGGCGGAAAGGCACGCGCTGTCGGCCTCACGCACTCCGCTAGCGATTACGATAACAGGCATCTACCTGTTGCACCCAGCGATGATGCCATCTCGCTCAGCTCGACGGTGGCGGGTGGCAGCAATGCGACCATCAAGAAGGGCATGTTCGCCAAGAGTTCCGATTCCTATATACTCGGTCTGGCCAGCCCCAAGGAGAAGATACCCGAGTGCGAGCTCGCGATCATCACGCAACTGGAGGACTCTATCTATCAGTGGACACAGAATCATTCGCCCTACTCTGTCATTGTGGCCAGTCCCAAAAAGGAGTCAAAATTTAAGGGCATGAAAACCTTTATTGCCTACCAGCTGACGCCTAGTTTTAATAATATATCCGTGAGTATTGCTACTGTTTACGGCTCGCATAACTATACTTAGATAAGCCCTGTGTGTGTGTGTGTATGATGGGTGCTGCTGGTCACACTGTGCAACAAGTTGCAGTTCTTGCTCATTTTGTTTATTCTAATAAGAATTCCTATTCAGTTTTTATGTTTGTTTTGAATACAGTCACTCATAAATATAAACTATCGGAAATTTGAGTGATCCCACAATTACAAACGTCTTTACACCTAAATTTAGTTATTTTGTGGAACTAATTTAGTAGATAAATAACTATGAAATTGCAATATTTTTGTTATTGGATCAACGTATTTAAAAGCTATAAAACATAGATTTCACACATACAATAACGTTCACTTAAAAGACAAGGAGCTTTATTTTGTTGACCAGTGTACTTATGCTGAATGTGAGTTGAAGTTGAAGTTGTGAGTTCAATTGGGGGCAAACCAAGGGGCAGTCAACGCCACTGACCAACTCAGCTGCACTTCAATTATACTCTTTGTGTGTTTGTGTGTGTTGAGAATTGTGCTGTTATTGCGCTATTACACTGAGTGACTCAGATGCCGTTGTTACTGTTTCTGTGTCACATTTCGTAATTGAATTTATATCTAATCTGGCTCGGTGTCAACGCTATGTGGCACACACAGGTGTCGCGTCGCTACAAGCACTTCGACTGGCTGCACGAACGGCTGGCGGACAAGTTCTGTTTGATTCCGGTGCCGCCGCTGCCGGACAAGCAGATCTCCGGCCGCTATGAGGAGCAGTTCGTGGAGCATCGACGCGTCCAGCTGCAGGAGTTCGTGGACTGGGTGTGCCGACATCCGGTCATCTCGAAGTGCGAGGTGTGGTATCACTTTCTCACGTGCACGGACGAGAAGATCTGGAAGTCGGGCAAGCGGAAAGCCGAACGGGATCCCTATATGGGCGTCAACTATTGTTTGGCCATCTCGCCGCCCGAGAAGCATCTGCTGCACTCCAAGGTGGACGCCCAGCTGGAGAGCGGCTCGCAGTTCATACACAGCATGGACATGGCCGTACGCAATCTGAACAGCATTTCCAACGATATGGCCAAGCGCTCGCTCGCCCAAAGCAAAAAGGAATACCAACGCATCGGCGACGGCCTTTCAGATCTGGCCAAGTCGCTGTCCATCGATGAGCGGCGTGCCCCGACACGCAATATGGTTCCCTTGTCGGAGAGCGTGGGTCGCATTGGCGGCATCTACATTGGCATTGGCCAACTGTTTGGGGATCAGGCAAAGCAGGACTGGATTCCACTATCCGATCGGTTGCACATATACAGGTGAGTAATCCCTGCCTTACACAAGTACAAAATGTAATTGGTTCTTTACTTTTACAGAGGCGTCTTAAACTGCTTTCCGGACATCTTTTCTACGCACAAGGGCGCCATACAGAAGCGCAAAGATTGCGAGCGCTCCACCGCCGAGGGCAAGATGAGCAACGCCCAGCTGCAGGAGGTGAACAGTCGCACCGATGTCGTCTCCTATACGCTGCTAGCAGAGCTAACGCACTTCAAAACGGAACGCGATACGCATCTGAAGCAAACACTCAAGAACTTTATTGCCGAGCAGATTAAATTCTATCAGGCCGTTGTGGGGCGACTTCAGGAGGCACATCGCCAGATTGAATAGAGATCGAGATCATGACGGGATTGTCGATCGATCGATCATCGGCTGGGAGCACTAGCACACGTAAACGTACACACTATCAATAGCTGAAAACATTCGCACGCGCGCATTTCAAATGCTTTAAAAAAACGAAAGGAAAAACAAAAAAAAACTTTAAATTAGATGTGGTTTTAACTAAACTATAAACTTAATCAATAATCTTGTTTGTAAGTGAAACAGTTGCGTATTTATACAAAATAAATTAACATTTATATATCTATACACCGAAATTAAAAATATATACATATATATTTATACATACATATATAAATAAATGATATTTTCAATTACATACCAATGCACATGTACGCTGATAATATTTTAAAAAATTACCAATGCAATATCAGCTTTTAAGTGTTTATAGCTGTTATCAATCTAAAGCTTTAAATAGACACCAAATGGTAGCAGCATTTAGTGATTAATTCTGAAAGTATGACATCGTTTTCCCCTATTACTCATAGACTAATGCTACGATTGTATTAAGTGTATGCAGGCTGTCTCTAAAGTTAGCTCTTTAAATGACTTTTTCAAATACCAGTTTTCTATTAATTTCTTAACATAACACTTATTTGTCAGTCAAAACGCGCCACATCTGTTTTCAAACCCTTCTTAAATACATTGTGTATAAGTATACTACCTTGAATACCCCTACCCATAATATACCTGATATATCGATATAGATGATTTTACGGTATCATTTTGTTAACCACGGGAATCAGTTTTCTGTTAATTTCCTAACAGCAGCTTAACATAACTCATTTGCTAATAAAACATAAATCTTGTTTAAGACCATGTAATATACAAATAAAATCTAAAAAATCCATATTCTATCAAATAACTTTAAAAGTTAATATCACCGCTGTTAAGCCAAATTCAAAAAACAAAAAAACATTAAAACAACCGGCTGATTTTTAGCTATTCTGTTGCCTTTATCAGCGAAATTCTCTAAAAGGTTTTTCTTTATTTTTCATGTTTTTGCCATTTCTTGTTTATAAGATTTTGTGTTGTGATTCTTGTGTTGTTGTTGTTGCTTGTCGCTAAAACATAAATATATATTGTGATATATAAAGATTGCACATGTTTTTAAGGGATTCGTTTTTTGTTTTCTCGTATAAATAATAAGCATAATGATAATAATAATAATAGTAATAATTAAAAAGGAATAACTAGTGCAAACAAAAGACCTTCTGATAGCTTTGCTTTTTGCGGAATGAATACAAATTGTTGTTGTTGTTGCCTTTTAGCGCTGCGAAGGGTTTTTGTTTAGGGGTTGGTCTAGTTGGTGTGGGGGTTTAGGAGGTTGGGGCTAAGAGTTGGGGGGACTTACTAAGTGTAATACATCTAGATAAAAACGCTATATACACACACACGAGTTAATAATAATAATAATCATAATAATAATATAACGCAGCTTGGGTTAACAATAATACAATAATTAGGTTTTACATTTTTTTTTTTGCTGTTTTGCTTTCATTGCCTCTGCTTCTTCTGCTTGCTTGCTCATCTACATTTTTGTTTTTGTTTTTCTTCATTTTTGTTAACAAACTACCAATAACAAATTTTTACTAATTGTTTTTTTTTCATTTTCTTTTTTGTTTTGTTTTTAATTATTGTTGCTTGCCGGTTACCTTGTTGTTGTTGCTGTGTTTTTTTTATGTTTTTCTTTTTCTTTGTTTAAATTAAGGGAAAATATTCCTTAGCAATTCCTTTTCGATAAAATGGCCTATATGTTGCGCCTTTATATGGGTGCTATACTCGAGTATAGCCTTGTATTCATGTAGTTATTATTTCTATATGTGTTATGTTAATATGCAAGTGTTTTGGTTATATGAACGCGCCTTAACAATCTATATCCTAGCCATAATCGCCGGCATATCGACCGTGCTTGTTGCTGCTGCCGTGTGCCGCCGCTGCTGCTGCTGCTGCCGCCTGTGCCGCCTTCTCCGCCAGCAGCGCCGCCTTCTGTTGCATGTACGGGTTAAAGTGTTGCATGTACATTGAGGCGGCAGCGGCGGCATAGTTGTTCGCATAGCTATTGCTGTTGCGCTGATTGCTGTTGTGATTGCTCCACTGTTGTTGCTGCTGCTGCTGCTGCTGCTTTTGATGCTGCTGCTGCTGTTGTTGCTGTTGATGTTGTTGCTGCTGCTGCTGCTGCTGGTGTTGCTGTTGCTGCTGCTGCTGCTGATGTTGCTGCCAGTAGCTCTGCTCCGCCATGTAGCCAGCTGTGGCATCAGCAGCAGCAGCAGCAGCGGCGGCGGCTGCTGCATTATTATTATCATTTTTCTGATACAGATACGAGTTGAGCAGCTGATTGCTTTGGAACATGTTCTCCATGGCAGCGGCTGCCGTTGGATAACAGAATTTGTTGCTACTATTATGATTGTTTTGATTGTTGACTGCTACTGCTGCTGTTGCTGCGGGCAGTTGCTGCTTGACTGCTGCGCCTGCTGTTGCTGCCACATGTTGGTAGTTGCAACCGTTGCTGCTACTGTAGTCATGCTGCTGCTGCTGCTGCTGCTGCTCCTCGTAGTTGCTGCTGCTGCTGTTGCTGGCTGTGTTTGCTGCCGCTGCTGGCTCCTTGTGAGCCCGGCTTGACTGTCATTCGCCAGTGGCCGTCACCGTCGTCCATTGCCAGGGGCTGTTGTAGCCCTGCTTCGGATTGCTGTCGATACAAATTTGATTTATGTTAATAATTGTCAGCAACTAAATAAATCTGCATTTCAATTAGAAACATTTTTGAATTTTCTATGGATCACAAGCCACGAAAATGTTCCCAAGCCCATAGTCTTTGCAACACTGAAAACTCCCCTAGCTCTGTCAAAAGTGATAAGATTCTATTCTACTAAAATCACTCAATATTTACCTGCCAAAGAGTGGATGCCACAGCGCACCATTGGCATCCATGGTGGCGCCACCAGCTGCAGCTGCTGCTGCTGCCGCCTCCGCCAAATGTTGTTGCTGCTGCTGTTGCTGTTGTTGTTGCTGCTGCTGTTGCTGTTGCACCTCATGTGCCAACATGCTGCCGCGTTTGCGCTGCTGCTGCTGTAGCAGCAACTGTTGCTGAGATTGTGATTGCTGAGGATGCGTTTGCTTGGCCTGATCCAGCGGACTGTAGGTGATGCAGGCCTTGCTGCTGCGTAGCGTGCGTCCGCCGCTGGCTTCCAGCGACGGCGCTGTTGCTGCTGCTGCTGTTGTCGTCGTCTGCTGCTGCTGTTTGTGCAGCGAGCTGCGACGCAGTGCATCGAAGGGCACGTTTAGCAGCGGCACCATGTTGCTTTCCGGCTCCAGCAGATTCGAGAGAGATTTGCAGGTGAGACGCGGCTTGTGCTCCGTTGGTTGGGTAGCAGGAGGAGCAACAGTTGCTGGCGTGGTAGCAGCAGCAACAGTTGCTGGCGTTTTGGTCTGTGGCTGTTGCTGCTGCTTGTTGCTGTTGTTGTTGTAGTTGCTATTGAAGTCGGCATCGGGATCGCGTCGCGCACGCTTGTGCTCCAGATGATGATGCTGTGCTGCCTGATCCTTGGATTGCTGTGTTGATTGCTGCTGCTGCTGTTGTAGCAGTTTCTGCATAAAGGCCAGCTCCATGGGATTATTAAAGCCATTAAAGGAGGCGGCCGCCGCAGCTGACTGCTTGGTAGTGGCAGCAGGCACAGCAGTAGTCACAGGATGCGCCGCCTGCTCCTCACCGCCCGACTTCTGCTTAAGGCAATGCTTGTACAGCTCATCCAGCTGCTGCAGCCCAAACTGATTGTTGTACAGCGGCAGCAGATTGCTCACAAACTTGCGCTGCAAGCCCAAAGGATCCTTCAAGGACTTGAAGAACTCCTGCGACAGCTGGCCAAAGTAGGGCAGCCACAGCATCTGCTGCAGCAGCGCCAGCGTTGTGGCATTTAGCTCCGTGGACATGCTAGAGTCCGCGGCGGGCGAAGTTGGCGGCAGCGCTGGTGTGGTGGGCGTGGCAGCTGTGGATTTGGCTGGCAATTGCGGCTGCAACGGCAAAGGTAGCTTGACAGCGGGACTGGGAACTGAGAGCGATTTGGATTGCAGCTGTTGCTGTTGCTGCAGCACGATGCTGGGCGAGGGGGCTGGTGCTGGCGTGGGTGCGGGTGAGGCGGGCACGGACTGCGGCAGCTGAGGAACAGCACCCAGCTTGCCCGCCTTCGCCTGATCCGACTCATTGCGCAAAATGGCCTCCAGTTGCTCCATGGTCACGACGAGTATATTGGGATTTTGTATAATCTCCGGATAGGCAAAGGCCTCCGGCAGACGCAACTCCGGGCGTGTGGTGAGCAGCAGTGGTATCTCGCGCGCTGGTGAGGCGAGAACGGCGCCCAAACGATCCTTTGGCACGAGTATGGGATCGGGCACCTTCCACTGCGGATTTGCAATAAGCATTTTCAGCTGCGTCAGCGCATCCGGATCCTTGTCCATTTTAATGGGCTTGGCGCGTTTTTTCAGCGGCTCCATGGTCTCAATGGCCGCCTGCGCATCCTCATCCTCGTCGTCGATGACGACCGTTTGCAGCTTGTCGCTTGCCGTCGTCGTCTTGCCCAGATCCATGGGCTCGGCCTGCTGTTGTGTGTTCCCGTTGAGCTTGAGAAATTGCTCGAGTATGAGATGCTTGATGGTCTCCGAGGTGGTCTCCACCTCGGCGGGTATGCTGGTGGCGGGCAGCTGCAGCAGCTGCGGCTCCGGAGTTTTCGCTTTGAGTATATCTGAACTGGAGGTGACCGCACACTGACTACGCGACTCCGACGGCGGACAAACCTCCTCGCGCTTTTTATAGCTCAAATCCTTGGGCGTTTCATCCGGCACAGCTGTCAGCTGCTGCTTGTCCAGACTTGGCGGCGTCTTGGACAGCAGCACGATGTCCGCTTCCGGTGAGTGCTGCTGCTGCTCCTCTTCCTCCGTCGCCGTCGTCTGCTTGTCGAAGGAGTCAATGTTGAGGAAGAGCTCACCATTCAGGCCCTCAATCTCGCCAGCCTCGTTGAAGGACAAGCACTTCGGCGCATCATCGTCGCTGCTGTCCATGCCCAGTATGCTGGGCAGCTCCTTGCCCGCCGCCACATCAGGCACACAGAAGGAGCTCAAGTCAGTGCCAGGCGGAGGAGTTGCTGTTGCCGGTGTGTGTTGCTGCTGCTGCATCAAGTTATCCTTAACCAGCGAGTCGAGCAGATCGGCGCCATTGCTGCCATTGTCGCTGCTGCAATTCTGCAACAGATCATCGGCATCGTCCAGCAGATCCTTGAGCTGTTTGGTATTGGCATCCAGATTGGCCAAATCGGAACTGTTATGTTCAGGCTTGGCAGAGTGCTGCTGCTGCTGCTCCTCTTCCTCCTCATCCGCCTCCATTTCGGGTAGAGTCTGCGCCACAGCTGCTCCCTGTGGCAGAAACAGACCCGTTTTGGGGCACAGCTGCAGCTCCAGTGGCGCCGCCGCGGGTGACAAGGAGCGGGAACGGCTGCGGGAACGAGAGCACGAGCTCTGATATGTGGGCGTGCTGGTCTTGGTCGCCTTGGTCGATGCATTCGTCTCGCTATCCAGCAGCGCATCGAAAGAGAGCTCCGTCGGCGCCAGCTGCTGGGCGGGCACAACGACAACATTTTCGATGACGGCCGCCAGATTGGTCTGCTGCTGCTCCGCTTGCTCCTCCTCCTGATGCTGTTCCTCTATGGCAGTCCAGTCATGCTGCTCCTCCTGTTGCTGCTGCTGCTCCTCCTCCTGCTCCTCGGACTGTTGCTGCTGCAGCTGCTCCCGCTTGACCTTCATCAAGGGCGCTGCCGCCGTGCTGTGGAAGAACTTGACAATGCGACTGGATGAGGCATCGGTGCGGGGCATGGAGCGCCAGCCGTTGGTCGTCTTGGTCAGGCGTATGCGATTGCGTTTGTCGTAATCCTCGCAGCGCACCTCCACAATGCGGGTGTCGTCCTGCTTGACCCACAGGAAAATGGGATTGACGCTAGGCGTGGTTGGTGTGGGCATGGCAGTTGCTGCTGCTGGCGGCTCATTGCTTTGGTGCGCTGCAACTGTTGCTGGTGTCGTTACGGCAGCAGTTGTTTCTGTTACGGCGACGGCAGCAACTGTTGCTGTTGCGGCGACTGCAGCAACTGTTGCTGGTGTGGCGATGGCAGCAACTGTTGCTGCTGCGGTTTTGGTTTCAACTTTAACGGCGCTTATTTTCAGCGCTGGCTTCTCTGGCTCCGGTTCAGGCACTGGTTCTGGTTCCGGTTCCTGCTCCAGCTGCAGTTCCTGCTGCGGATTCTTAGCTGCTTCTCTGCACTTTGGTTCCGTTTTGATCTCGCGCAACATCTGCTTATTAATGCGCGGCGTATTGGCCACCTTTAGATGGCCAAATTTCTGTTTGGCCCGCGTACCGCGCGCTCCACCACGCCCTCGCCTGCGACGCGCTGGCTGCTCCTCGAAGACGAGAAAGATGTCGCGTGCGATTTTTCGTCGCTCCGATTTTCTGTGGCACACGGGCGGCGCTGCGACGAACTCCTGCTTAACAATGGCGGCGTTGGTGTGGCCCTCATTGTGGCTGGTACCGTTAGCCTTGTCGCTGCTGCTATTGCTGCTGCTGCTGGCATTACCGTTAGCTACACATTCACTTGGCCTGCAAGTGTTCCGGGGCATTTTACGGCCGGCCGCAATTGCGTCAATATGCCACTAGCACAATGTTTGTCATTTTCTTTGCTTGACTATATTTGTATTTTTGTTGCTTGCTCTTTGCGGCCCGTTTTACCACCGTATGCTCTTTTTCTTCGCACTTCTTTCTTATTGGAAATTGGGAGCAGGCGAAACTCTGATTGGGCGGCGACAGTCTTTCACAGTTGTCGATCGTCGTGCATTTTGTGTGCTGTGTTCTGCCACTTGGCCAGCTGCGCTCCTCAATTTTGGTTAACTTTACTTCACTTTATGTCGGTTCGCCTGTGCAGCTATGCGCTGTGTGTTTTACGTTGACAAAATCAATGAATTTTGTATATGTACTGCCTTTGCCTTTGCGCGTAGTGTGACCGCACAATATATGGCATCGATATCGATACTTGTGCCAGTACTTTGCAAGGCGCGCAAATTCTTTTTGATTTTTTAAATTTGAATTTTGGTATTTTCTTGTCTTAAACGATATACATGATAGCTTTGCACTCGTTTTATTCAATTTTAACTCTCATTCGTACGCGTTATACTTGTCTGGCTTCTGTTTAATATAATACCATTTTTCTTCATAATCAATTTAAAAACTCTTAATACATACAAATAGCTAAGGTTATTAATTAAATGTTAAATTAATTCTTGATTAACATCCAATTGCGCTCATATTTTTAATTTGAAATACATATATAAAATAACACTGAGGGAATGCCCGTAAGAGCTGCGAAAGAACGATGTGTTAAATAGCTTTCATCACTATAAGGACTGTCGATACATCGATTTAATTCTTACATTCGTGCTGCCATCACCAGTCTTATCTTTGTTGTTGCGCTGCGTGGACGTGGGTATTTCGCTCGCATCGCCGCTTTTAATAATATTTCTAATTTCTTTTGTAATACATACGTATATATATGTATCGGCATTGCACAGTGATATAAGTAAAAAAAACTGCATGCGTAAAATCAATGCGGCAGTGTGTGTGTGTGTCTGTGAAATAGAATAAGTACAAAATGGATGCAAGCAACGATGATCAACAACAGCAACAACAACAACAACAACAACAGTACTACGAGCACAGTTGGAAATCGGGCAATCATGGAAATTCCTTATCAGACAGCAGGGATTATGATACAAACTCGACGCGCACATCGCTAACTGGCTCGCCGCCCATAACATCGTTGGACTTCAATGGCTTTGAGGACAAAGCGCTGCTGGCATCGCTGCTGGCGCCCAAATTGGACGACGGCAGCAGCAACAGCAGCACTTACACATCTGGGGAGCAACAGGTGCTGCAACCATTAACAACAACAACAGCGACAACAACCACATACACATTGTTTAGTGCGCCGGAGTTGCAGGCACAGACGCAGACAGTAGCCGACGAGGACGATGACAATAACAATCACATTGTTGACGACGAGCTATTTACTTTGACAAGTGCACCCCTGTTGCTAACCAGCACCAACAACAACCACACATCATCCACACCAACACCCATACACATTTCATCACATCAAACACAATCCACGCCGTTAATTGCCGCAATGAGCACGTATAATTTGGATGATATTTGCTTTACGTTGGAATATCAGTTTCAAAATCAAAAGCTCGTCCAGGTGCAGCCTCCCACTGTGGTGTCCTTCAGCATGACGCCAGTTAGCGAAGAACAGCCACCAACAACAACAGCTGGCAGCGATCCTATGCAGAACAACAACAACAACTCAACATTCGCATCAGGTTCTACTACTACTACAACAACAACTGCATATTTTACTCTTGGGACGAGGTAGTAAGCCCTGGCACATCACATTGCATGCTACTCAACACTGCTTTTGTTGTTTCGTTAACTGCTTATCGATATCGTTCTTATTGATAACTGCTATTGTAATTTGAACTATTTTGATGTACTACACTTGTTATTATTGATTATCAATACTTTCGTTGTTTCGTTAAATGCTTAACGATAATTGTGTTATTGATAACCGGTTGCAGCAATTTAATGTATTTTGTTTTACTTTCTGTTGTTGTTGTTATTGCTTATCGTTACTTTTGTTATTACTGCATTCGTAGTAGCACTGTAATATACTTGCTTGCATATAGTTATTTTAGTATTGTTTGAAGAGGTGCTTGCACTTCGGCACAAAAATGTATGCTGCTGACCCCCGCCCATGGCTATGCCCATGACTAAATTTTCCACTGCCCACACAAAACTGCGGCTGCATGCTTCTTCCGTCTGCTCTAATGTGACGTGCCTGCCACAAATTTACACATACATACATATGTATGTATGTATTGTTTTTCTTTTTTTGTTGCTGCTTACCCAAAAACTAATTAGACTCAAAAGTCGCCTGTAAAAAATGCTAACGCAACTGTTGCTTTTTTCTCGGCTGAAACTTTTGCGCAAATTTCATCAATTCCCATGTCCACTTATTACAACGCGCGTCCGTAAAGTGTCCGAAATGTTTTGCATGTTGTTGCTAATTGCCTGATTTGTGTTCAGCCGGTGTTCACCCACCTCTAACGCACACAAATGCATGTCTGTTCATATGTGTGTGTGTGTGTGTGTGTGAGTATGTATGCATGTACTCGATACCGCTGGCAATGAGAATGTAACGGTTTTTGATGCTGCTGCTGCTGCTGCTGCAGCAGCCGCCTGCTGCTCGATGATTGTATCCAAATCATTTGTTTGGTCTAAAAATAATGTTGCCGATGAACGCATTTAGAATTCTTCCCCCACTACAAAAAAATACACACACAAATACATGCATATATAGAA
Organism: Drosophila flavopinicola; assembly: GCA_035042425.1. Lineage (NCBI taxonomy): Eukaryota > Metazoa > Arthropoda > Insecta > Diptera > Drosophilidae > Drosophila > Drosophila flavopinicola. The sequence continues at coordinate 2,138,410 of JAWNLL010000134.1, read as the reverse complement.
TTATGTATGTATATTTGGCATATACATACTTGTTGTGTTGGACAAGAAAACACAAGTTTTGTATTTTTACTCAAATTCATTCACACTTGCTGTAAAATAGCCGGTTTCCAATTTAAATAAAAAACGTTTCGCGCCGCATTGTGAAATTCTATTCGAGAATATTCCATCAAGCGAAGCAACTGATAATATGCTGAGTTACGCATAAAAAGCTATTAATTCGTTGTATGTTTAAATCTAGCTTTGAAATGTGCAAGTTTTTATACTAAATCTGTCAGCAGCAATTGTTTGCTTTTGTTATCAGCTCTAATAAGACGTTAAGACGTACGTTCTGATTGGACAAATCAAATGCTTTGATTATTTTTTGTAAGATTCCATAACTTTGTGTCAATTTTTTTAGATATTGTTGAGGAATTCCCTTTGGACTCTAGTTTATATGTACATTTAAAATAAAAGTTATATATTTCCCAACAAAATGTGATATTGCAATTTAAGCAAAGTCATTTCGAGCTAATTGGAAAACAATTGTTTTGCTAATTTTAGATTTCCATAACAATCTAAATTTAAATTGATTCCATTTAGTTTTCATGCGTTTCCAGTTGCATCACCTGTATAATATGAAATACTTTGTCACGTATTCTGATTGGAAACACGTGTTTATTTGTAACTTTTCTTATGGGTTTTCTGATCAATTTCCCTTTTTTACTATTTACATGCGAAACATGCGATGCCAATCTAAACACATCAAACTAGATGCAAGCAAAGAGTTTAATTTAAATGATTTCTAATGACGTGGTTAGCCTTTGCTCTGTAGTTGTTTTCATTTTTAGTACCATAATAATAATTTTTCAAATCTCTTTTCTATTTTCTATTTCGCTGTCTGCCCCCTAGCAACCCCTCCCCCGCCGCACCCCTGCGACTACGTGACGCTATTTTTATCACTATGAGTGTTCACCTCAATCATATTTCTCATTTTTCAGCACTCGCGCGATACTCGAGATTAGGGCAGGTTGTGGGGCCGGAGGAGCATTGCCAGCTGTGTGTCCGTGACAGGGACAGCAGTCGGCAGGGGTACGGTCATGGGCGGAGGGACCAAGGGGTTAGGGTCTGCTGGGATCGCAGCCCAGTCAGGCCGCGCGCGCGTTCCGTCCGTCAGTTGTCGATTCCTCCGCCACTCGCCCACGCACTTGTTTGTTCTTGTTGTTGTCTTTGTTGTTTTTTCTTCCAATTCAATATTTTTGTTTGCGTGTTCGCCGAGTGTGTTATTTCTTTTATAGTTTAGCGACGTCGTGTTTGACCATGACAATATTAAATATGAATTAATCTGCTTAATATTATATTGGCTTAAAGGCGCTTCCAGCTCTTCAGCTCTTTCTTTTCTTTGTGTTTTTCTTGGTGTTTGCTATTTTGACGGATGTTTCTTTTCAGTCAGTCGTTTGTCAACTGTTTATTAATGAATATGTTTTCTTGTTTTTTCTTGGCTGCGCTCTAACCTCACTAATTGGCGCACACATTCGCATATATACAGACATATACAAATTTACAAGTACAGTGGTCGCTCGCTAATTAAAATGCACCAGCCTTAAATCAATTATTTACAATTTATGTTTGTATCAATCCAAATTCTACAAAAAAAATAAACCATTTTATATACATTTTAAAGAATTTTAGATAATAAATTTCTAGGAAGTTTTAAAAGCCCAGCGATCACTGTATGTATGTATGTATATAGTTGTGTTGCACTAAAACATATATATTTATATATATATTATGTATGTATAGAAGATATTTAACGGCCCACTGACACAAATCGAACGCAGCAGCTCGCCGAACGCATATTTTCTTTTTGTTTGTTTCCAACTGGCGAGCGATGTACATACAAACACACACACGCACACACACAGAAACAGAGAGAGAAGAGAGAGAGAGAGGAGAAAGAGAGAGATTGAGAGAGAGAGAGTGAGATATGTAAAGCTATAATCGAACGATCTTGCAGCTATATCGAAGAGCAGACAGAGCCAGACGAGGAAGATGAGCTGGCTCACTGCATCCATCCGGGCGCCCTGCACCAGGACGAGACCGAAGAGGATCAGCTGATGGCGATGGCGTACGAGGTACTCAGCACCCCAAAAAAAGAAAACACGCACACACTCGCTAAATTGTGTTTGCCGTGACTAACGTATTTTTTTCGTAACGCCGCTTTCGTAGCAATTAGCCATATTATAGCATATTAAAATCGATAATCCTGCGAGCCGGCCCCGCTCAAGATCCTCGCCGCTCTCGCTCCGCTAGGCGTCTAATCAAAAACGTTTTGTTAACCACTTTTAGCGCATTTGCAAACAGTCAACTTGGTGCGTAGTTTTAGTTAACCTCTAAAAAAAAACAAAAAAGAAAAACAATACTCCCCACTCATTCACTACCCATAATACTCTACTATATATAAACAATTGCATGTTATTTTATTTGCCGACTTACGAACTACATAAACATAATACCTAATATGACCTAATGACTCTTCGATTGCTCACGACTCTGTACATAGTTTAACTCCTAGCTATGCAAACCTATTTGGCTCATTCAACTAATATAGATTTTTATCTGTTTCCCAAACACGCAGAGCTCGGATGAAGCTCTAAGCCGCTATAAATGCAACTATGAGAACTGTTATCGCAGCTATAGCACTATTGGAAATCTGCGCACGCATTTAAAAACACACACAGGTGAGTTTAGTCTATAACTAGAGATCTTTTGAATCTCATATTTTTGTTCAACAAAAAAATAGCCTTCTTAACTTCAAGACTCAAGTGTTTAAAATCACATTGAAGGCACTTCTAATTACTAGAACGCTGTCTGTATTCTATATTATAGTATTATTATTATTATATATGTATATCTATGTAGTCGATATAGTAGCAGTTGGGTCATTAGCATTTTTCACCAGCGTACTGGCAAAGTTCAGCAGCTCTAATTGTATATCCGCGCGTGTTGTGGCATCCACACGATTCAATACGCTCTCTAGGTACTTGTAGAAGGGATCCTGCGGTGCGGTCACTTGTGCTGCAGCCGCCGGCACCTCCGTTACCTTCTTCTCCAGCAGACCCATGACTTTGCTGAACTCTGCCTGCGCTTGCTGCAGACCTTGTGGCGTCTTTTCGCTGGATTCGTTGCTGCGCGTATCCTCCTCCTGGGCATAGTTTGAGTTTGTGGTTTCCTCATAGTTATACTCTGTTTGGTTGAGCGGGGCGTTGACGAATTCATTTGCAAAAGCCCGATTCGATTCGTTATTGTTTTCAAATGCCAGCTGTTTGCAAGTTGAGTCCACATCATGCAAATCCAAATCCAGCTGGCTGTCATCCATGTTGCTGCATATATTTAATATACATATGTATGTATATATATATTAATCTAAACTTTAGAGTTTCTACAGTGGCGTACGCTGGATTTTGTCAAAGGGGGCTTAAGTAACTCCAGAACTATGCCTCCAAAGTCTCCACCCTGCCTGCGCCACTGAGTTTCTACACTAATCTCACCCGCAGCCGCGTGGTTTAATGTGCTCCAGCAAAAAGGACAACTGATTAAAATGACGCCAGTGGCTGGTCTCCAATTGTGCATCGCCGCATTTGTGATATTCGCGCACAAAACGATCGCGCAGCGTTTTCCAGCGACACTGGCTCTGCTTAACTAAAACAAAACACAAATTATTACAATTTTCTTACATACATGTAAGTATGTATGTGTGTGTTTGTGTGCACTTGCCTGGCAAACCGCATTCGTTGGAGACGTTCGTCCATGCCTTATCTCTCTTGAGGCGATTGCGAAAACCAGTGTGTGATTTATTATACAAGGAAGCGTGATGTTTAACGCTCAGGATCAGTTTTTCCTCAATGTCGGACATAATTTAACGTTTTTAAAAGCGTTTTTAAACAATTTGCATGCGTGCGTGCGCTTCGACGGTCAACGTGAATGAATGAACGCTGTGGCAGCGTTGAACAACACTAGTGGTGCTCAAAAACAGGTCTGTTATACATGTAATGTAGACGCGTGACGTCATGAGCGTTGAAACTTAACGATAGCAAATACACAACAGAAACTTAAGCAAACAAACAGTACATTTGTCAGCTGGAAATATAACACAATATAATCTATGGCTTTATATTGTTAAAAAATAGCTGATAAAGGTCTAGTATCTAGACTGGACAAGTGTAAAACACGTTGTACAGTGTATGATTGTTGTCATTGTTGCTAGTGCTGTTTTCAAACTATATCTTGAGCTATATAATAATAAAAAAGTTGACAAAATTAATGGGATTTGTTGGGAAAGGTTAAAAAGGAAATAGCAACAGTGTTTAACTTAAGTCTTTTACTTCTCTAAAGAAAGTCTCACTTTAGTATCGGCAAGTCCACAATTTTAAATGAACCTTTTCTTATCATACCATGATTGACATCGCTTTTGTCTGGGCAATTAAAAGTGAACCTCTTTATTGTTATGCTATGTTAGCCAACACTGGCAACTATGTGCGCTTACTTTGTGTGCCGGCACCGTTGACAGAGCGGGTAAACATCTCTAGCGCACGCATAGATTTAAATTATTATTTATTCAAATGATTTATTACGTTAAACTGATCGTATTGTTTTCTTGTTCCATTAACAGGCGACTACAGCTTCAAGTGCACGGAGGAGGGCTGCAACAAGGCATTTCTCACATCCTACAGCCTAAAGATCCATGTACGCGTCCACACCAAAATCAAACCCTACGAATGTGAAGTGAGCGGCTGTGATAAGGCGTTTAACACGCGATACAGGTAAGTACCGGAAATAGATACAGACATGTCTATATATAGTACAAGGGCTAATCAGTATTTGGTGTATTACCAGATTGCACGCCCACTTGCGTCTGCACAATGGCGAGACGTTCAATTGTGAAATGTGCCAGAAGTGTTTCACGACGCTCAGCGACCTGAAGAAGCATATGCGCACGCACACCCAGGAGCGGCCGTACAAGTGTCCCGAGGACGATTGCGGCAAGGCCTTCACGGCGTCACATCATTTGAAGACACATCGACGCACGCACACCGGTGAGAAGCCGTATCCCTGCCAGGAGGATAGCTGTCAGAAGTCTTTTAGTACCTCGCACAGCCTTAAGTCGCACAAGAAGACGCATCAGCGACAGCTGCTCACCAAGGGCAAAAAGAAATCCAAGCGCGCTCAGAAACTGCTGCAGCAGCAGGAGGCGGAACAGGAGCAGGATCAGTTGGACACAGAGCAGGAGCTGCAAAAGACAGACATGGTGCTGCTCAATCCCAGCAGTCACAGCTCGGAGACAACGAGCAATGATAGCGGCGTTGTGCTGCAGCAGCTCACAAATGTTTTTCTGCTGCCCGAGACATCGCAGGCGTATCCCTTGTCCTATGCCGCCGAGGAGGAGCTACCCAGTCCGTGGATTGATGCGGGCGTACTTGTCTCCAAGCCCATAATGTCCATGGCGCCGTTGACCGATGCCTGCGTCGTATTGCCCACAGAAATGCCCAGCTATGTGGATATAAAGCACAACTTTAGCAGCGGCATCAGCGGACACATGGAGGAGCTGGCAATGCCGCCGCCTGCGCCGCTAGACGTGGACATGATTATCGAACCCAATACAGCTGCCAATTTGCCCACTCTAGAGCTAAATCCGCAAAACATTGAGGAGCTGCTCAAGGACGACAGCTTCGACAATGATGAGGACATGGAAACGGAGTCGCTGCTCAACGATATACTCATGACCATTGACAATAACAGTGCCCTGCTGCAGGCGACGCTGCATCAGGCTGCCCAGGTGCCCAGCGATGCATCCGGTCTGGTGGAACTCGATATTCGGGACAATAAGCCGACGCTTAAGCAGATCACAGCAGATGCGGGCATCTGCAATTGCACCAACTGCAAGTGTGATCAGACCAAGAGCTGCCACGGCGGCGAGTGTGGTGCAGCGGCCAAAGTTAGCAACCCCAAGCCCACAACAACAACTACAATCATATCGAGCAGCTCGAAACGCATCTGCGGCAGCAGCGCCGCCAGCAAAAAAGTGAGTAAACGTGATGCGGAAATGAATCAGAACATTGAGGATGTTGCTTTGCTGCTGCAGAATCTCGCTTCGATGAGTGGCGGCAGCAGTGGTGCGGTCGGAGCGGCTGGTGGTGGCTGTTGTGGTGGCGGTGGAGCTGCTGCCGCTGCTCCAGCTCCTCCAGCTGCTGCCTCGGCTTGTGCTTGCGCCAAGCCGCCGCCGCCGCCTGCAGCAACTGGCTGCTGTGCTCCACCACCGCCTGTCAGCAGCTGCTGCTCCTCCGGCAATAAAGTCACCAATACCGGAGGTTGCTGTACGCCCGCAACGCCACCGCCGCCGCCCGTAGCCAGCTGCTGCTCGGTCAAAGCACAGCCGCCGCCCGTAATCAGCAGCAGCTCCGCCGCTTTGAAGAGCAACTCCTGCACCTGCAAGAGTCCGGCGGAGGGCGTGGCCAACGGCTGCTGTGTCGTCATCTGCATGAAAACGTTGCAAGCCCTGCGCAAAGTTCTGACGCGCCGGAACCTCAACCTAATGCTTTGTCCGCAACAGAACTAAAGCCGCCCAAAATAATAAGCAAACAACTTTTACCACCACAACAACAAAGCCTAATACCAAAAAATATATATTACCAAGTATTGTAATGTGCCTGTAAAAAGTATTCCATGTAAAAAAAACAATGTGGTCTATTATAATATTGTTACTGTTGTTGTTATATGCTGGCAAGGAGTATATCCTGGGCGCTTAGCTAATTTGTTCAATAAAGCCATAATTGCAAAACCCAAAAAAAAAAAAACGGCGGCTGGCCGCGCCTTAAAAACTGTTCCGTTAACTTAACACACTTAAAGCCGCCTACACTAAAAACAAAAAATAAAGCAAACCAATTTATGCTTATATCTAACGCTTAAGAAGTTGTGTCAAGGATCTGCAGGCGCTTGATATCAATATTTAACCACAACTTCTACTTTAACACTTGTATAGAAAGTTACAATTGCTTTGAAATATGAGAAAAAAAGAGTTATGATCGGATAAGCCGAAGTTTAAATACCCTTGCAGACTTGTGGTAGATATTCTCATTTAAGGGGAAAGATTTGTTATAGCAACAAGAAATACAATATAATATTCTGATATTGGCCAAAATGTTTAGTTTACTTTACATCCATCCAATTTCAATTTATATCATTTTTAGCAGCAGATATATTTGATATGGTTCTGATCTTAGCAATGCAACTCAAGTTTCACTAATTTTTGGAATGGTTGCAATTTTTTAAGCATAATGAAATTAGTGAGAGCTTATTTTGGTAAAATATTTAAAATAAAAATCACTTTCTGCAGCAAAATTTGATTAAAATAGTTTCGAAACATAAAGATACGATGGATGGCTTATAAATCTTTGCGAAGAAGTAAATAAATATTCTTTATGGCATCATAAATGTCAGCTTAGATGCGCTACAAATTTCTAACAGTGCCCTCTGCAAGGGCATAAAAACATTTAACACATAAAAATGCAAACTTTATATGCTTTATATTACTACATATTATATATATATTTTTTATATCTGACATAAAACATTTTGTATAAAGTCGAATAAAAATATATAACTAAACTTGTTGTTTATTTTTTTTTTGTAATAATTATTGCTGTTGCTGTTTGTTACTGTTGTTGTTATGTTGTTTCCGTTTAAAAGGATACGCCTTCGCTTCGGAATGCCGCTTTTTGTATAGAATGTTTACTAAATTCCTAAATGAGAAGCGTTTAACCGTTTATCTCTCTTTCTCTCTATACATATACTTATATATAAATATGTCTAATCCTCGCCAGCTGGTATGGCTTCCTCTAGACGTCGCACGAACTTAACACGCAACTCCGTCACATTGTCGCCCTTCAGCTGATCCTGCAACGCAAAGCAGAGAAAGATAAATTTTATAAATGTGGCATGAAGCGACAACAACCAAAAAGTATTCCACACACACAAACAAACACAGACACACACACACACACCAAAACATACACAGAGCTAATGTGACTGCCCATTTTAATATAAAACATATCTACTATACGTATGCATATATCCTGTACCTGGACAAACCAGCACTGCACCTCCAGTTGGACCATCTCGAGGGCGCCGCGTATGCAGCCACTGAGTATGGCGCTATAGCGCAGATTGCTCAGATCTGTGGGCAGCTCAACGAACTCCGTCAGCGGATTGGAGTCGAACAGCAGCGAGAACTCATCGGAGGCCGCCGACCAGTTGGAGATCGTCGGCTGCACATTCAGATAGATGCGAAACGCCTGCTGGATGCGATCGGCAGTCTCGCGCATCTCCAGGCAGCGTGGCGCCGACGTGCGCGCCAGAAAGTCCTCGATCAGGCGCATGCCCATGTTGTAGCCGATGCGTTCCAGCTGCTTGTTCACATCGTCCACGTTCTCGAAGTCGCGCAGCATCTGGGTGACCAGGGCGCCGTAGGTGAGCGTCAGGAACTCCGAGTTCTGTGTGTGTGTGTACAAAAATAAATAAAGAAAATGCAGTTTTGAGCCAACAATAAATCGATCCAGAAGAGACCCATATACATATATGGATTAATGCTGTTCATAATGTCCTATGTTTAAGGTGCTTTCCGAAATCCACAAAAAATTGCGTTTTATTGATGTAAAGTTAAAAATGTTTAACAGCTGTGTGTTATTTTAAGACCGTGTTAAGTTTATAAACAGTGAACGCTCGGAAATTTAAATTGTTTAAATATAATATTCGGAATTATCTGCCGTTTTTAAATAGAAATTTATTTATATTTTTCGAAAACCCTTCAAAATGGTTTGATAAATAAATTTATATGTAAGATTGTCATCATTTTGAATAGGAAACTTTTGAAAACCCATAAGAACTACTATAAAATTAATTCAATTTTAAAAATTGCACACTAAAGGCATTTTTTTTTTAAATGTAAAGTAAATCAGATTTAAAATCAGAGCCGAAGCGTTTTTAAATTTCCTAGCGATCACCGTTAAAAACGTAACATTTACAGCGCGCGTCACTTGAAACATTTTGTAAAGTCAACATGCACTTTTGATGCACACATCTCAATAAATACGAACATTTATTTGCAATTGTGTGTGTGTGTGTACAATTCGAAAAAGAATTATGACCTGAGCTTAACATAAGGCTTAACGAGTATTTAAAGTTAGAGTGGCTACAATGCTATCTACAAATTGTGTGCAACGTGGTGTGCTGATTATTCCGATTTGATGGCCGTTATAGTAATGCTCGGCGTTTGGTGTGGTGCTATCAGTTTGGGTGGTGCACGTGCCGTGCCCCGACTAAGTGTTGCGCCACCACTCGCTGCCAGTGGCAACGTGATGCCATCCAGTCCGCCCGCATCGCCCTTCTCCTGCGCCGAGTGAAAGCGACCGCCCTCGCCGCGCGCCCGATTCATGGCATGCCGATGGCGAGATTCGTGCAGGTATTTACAGCGTTCCTTGGGTATGCGCGACTCCAGTTTGGCACGCGCCTGCCTTCTTATCAGTATGCGTTTGTATTGCTTGGCATTCACATAGAGCGGCTCCTCGTCCGCCTCCCCCTTGGAGTTCTCGTCCTCGCTGTTGGTGTTGGTGCCCGTGGTGCTGGTGCTGACATCGGCGCTGCTGCTCGCATTGCTCGCGCCCGTTGTGGCTGCGACGGCGCTGCTCGTTTGCACCTGGACCTGCACCTGCGTTTGTTGTTGTTGCTGCTGCTGTTGCTGCTGTTGTTGCTGCTGCTGCTGCTGCTGTTGCACATTGTTGCTGCTGGCCTGCTGAGCCGCATTGTTGGCGGCAACGGCTGCTGCATTTACCGCCGCCATTTGTGGCACCATTATGATCTGTTGTCCAGCGGCGGAGTTGGCCTGATTGGCACTCGGTGCCGCTGTTATTTGCACCAATTGTCCATTGATATTGAGGTAGTGGGGCGCGGGTTGTGCAGCCACCGCTGCCGCTGCTGCAGCATTGGGATCGAGCGAGGTTAGCGTGGGCGTCTGATAGAATATGGTCTGGCCGTCGGGTAGCTGCATCACTTGCATCTGTGGCTGCTGTTGCGCCTGCAGCATTATTTGGTTCGCTTGCAGCGGTATCAATTGTGGTTGCATTCCACCCGCCGCACCGCCCGCCTGTCCCTGCTGCTGTTGGCCAATTATGATTTGATTGCCGGACAGCATTGGCATAGGTATAACCTGTATGGGTTGCCCCGCATTGCTGACCCCAACTGTTGCCGTCGCTGTGTTTACATTCGGATTGTTGCTTGCGGTGTTGGCGTTGCTGCTGCTGTTGGTGTTGTTGCTGCTGTTGCTAGTGTTGCTCATTCTGGGTGTTGCTGCTGTGCGGTTACTGCTAAAATGGTTATCCATAGCGCGCGCAGGTGGCGGCGCTATTATGTGTGTTTCGTGCACGCCCTCAATATACACTTACTGCAAGTAGCGAATGTGAAGCCGATTTTGAGGGTGGGTTGACACTTCAAAATGTTTCGTACTTAAACGAGACTAGGACTAGCCAAAAAACAACATAACTTACAACTAAAAACGAGAGTCGTTGTCGAGCCCCCTGCTTTCAGCTTTGTACTTACCACTTTTTTGGCGTCTAATCGGGTCGTTTGTCGTGACATTTTGAGCTGTTTTTATTTACAAAAAAAAGATGCTCTTCAAATCGTGGAAATACTTTTTTCTTCAGTGATGGGTGTACTGCAACATGGGACAGCTAAAGATAGATTTTACAATCGATAGTTTGCTTAGTAGGAATACGATATATTTGTTTTAAAGTTAGTGTTATTTTGATTTCGAGCTTTGCTTGGAAGCATATCGAGTTGAGAGCTTTTTTCGCATTAATTTTTATTTTCCTCATTTTATATTTTTATTTTAGTTATTATGCATATCGTTTAATTGTAATCACTGTAAAATTGACCAACCACCACAATTTTTTGATTTATCGAAGTATCGTATTGACATCAACATTCCTAGTCCAAAGTACAGGGAACACTGCTCTATTGCGGCCAGCTCCGCTTAAACAAATACAATAACATGGCTTCAACTGGCCTGCTGGTGGTGTCCAACATCAAGCAACTGGGCAAATCTCTGCGCAGCATAGAAAAATACGTAAACGCGCTGTACATTCACCTGAATGTCCCGGCGTCCACTTTAGCGCCATCGCCACCAGTTTGGGGTCAACTTATATCACAATTGTATGCTGACAGCAGAAGCTACGTGGGCAACAATATGGATCTGCGCGTACTGGTGGTGCCGCTGAAGCAACAGCCCAGTTTGAAGCTACGCAAACAAGTAGATATCATATTCTCCGATGCACATCACCCGGAGCTTTGCGAGAGGCTGCGCAACGAACTGAATATAAGCAAGCCGACAATTTTCCTAGAGGATGCCAACTACACGGATTTGCAGGCAGACAGCCGCGAGTCGCTCAATCAGAAGGTGTACCCGAATGTGGTGCTTGGTGGCACCTTCGATCGCATTCACATTGGTCATAAGATATTCCTCACACAGGCGGTGCTGCGCGCCGGAAAGCGACTCGTAGTAGGCGTGACTACAGCAGCGATGACAAAGAGTAAGCAATCTTAAGTCAGAATTGCCTGACTGCACAATACTCTGTTCTCAGCATAACAGCTTACAGTTTACACAAACCCAATTCACTCGCTTTTTCATATGCGCACAGAGTATAAAATGCAAACTAATTTTAATCAGCACTTTTCTAATCACTTATCTAACCTATTTATAGGCAAAGTGCTGCCGGAACTTATTTTGCCCGTGGAGGAGCGAATTGCCCAGTTGCGCGAATTTCTGTTGGATATAGACAACACGTTGCAATATGATATAGTGCCCATCGATGATCCATTTGGTCCGACACAACATGATCCCGAGATTGAAATGATTGTGGTCAGTGCGGAGACGCTGCGTGGCGGGCAAAAGGTCAACGAGATCAGGGCAGCCAAACAACTGTGCCAGTTGGACATATTTGCCATTGACATTGTGGAGAGCAATGTAAACGATGGCATACATGAGTCCAAGGTTAGCTCGAGCAACACGCGCATCGATCTGCTTGGAACCCGTTGGCGACAACCTGAGGTAGGGATTTATAGTATTTGAATTTGAACAGATATGAATGCTCGCATTTCTTCTAGGATCGCGCTTATCTACCCAAGAAACCCTATATAATTGGCCTCACTGGAGGCATTGCCTCCGGCAAGAGTAAGATGGCAGAGCGCCTGGGCAACATGGGCGCCCATGTTATCGACTGTGACAAGGTGGCGCATGATGTCTACGAGCCGGGTCAGGCGTGCTTTGATAAGATAGTGAAGTACTTTGGCCAAGATATACTATCCAGCGATGGGCGCATCGATCGCACCAAGCTGGGACCCCGAGTCTTGGCAATCCGCAGGAGCTGCACACGCTAAACTCCATAGTTTGGCCAGAGCTAATGTTGGAGGTCAATAGACGGCTGGATAAGCTGCGTGCTGCCGACCAAGTGCCCAAAATTGTAGTTCTCGAAGCGGCCGTGCTTCTGAAAGCCGGCTGGGAGACCAACTGCCACGAGGTGTGGTCCATGATAGTGCCGCCCGAGGAGGCCATCAAGCGGGTCATTGAACGCAACAAGCTGAGCGAGCAGGAAGCACGCAATCGTCTCGCAAATCAGGTGAACAATGCGGATATTGTGGCCAAATCGCATGTGATCTTCAGCTCACAGTGGGACTATGATTTTACGCAGAGGCAGGCCGAGCGTGCCTGGAAAATGCTCAACAAGGAGCTGCAGCAGTCTGGCCGAGCACCGAATAGCAGCCTGTGATGCGGATATATTATTTATTGCCAGCTTATTGTTTTATTTGTTGTTAGTTGTCATTATTAATGCATTTGTTTGTAATCCTTGCTTAATTTTAAGTCGAAAGTACATGAAGCAATAGCCAGGGTAATAACATGGTGAAAGACACACTAGAACTGCAATTTAATACCAATTAGCCATGGGTTTGCTTAATGGCTCTCGCCCTTTTTGCCGGAGACGCGCTTGAAGTCCGTCATCTTGGTGGTGATAATGGGTGAGCCAATGAAGCCAATGTAGTCGATTTGAGTGACGTCGCTACCAGACTGATTGTTCTTCACAAATATCTGTATGTTTTGTACATTCTGGAATTTGACATAGCGCAGACTGACGGGATTACCACTCTCCAGCTCCTTTTCCGCCAGGCTGCAAGTGGACAATTGTGGTATTATTAAGTAATTAAAAGAAGCTGACCCACTTACGTCAGATCCTGCACGCTGCTCATGGACTCCGCCATATCAAAGTCAATCGTACGTGGCTGATTGATGAAGAGCTTGACGTCCTTGGGTCCCAGCTGGGCCGGTGCCTTAAATTTCAGCGAGTGTATCTTCACAGCCTGATTGAATGTAATGGACATAATGAGCTGCTCATCGCAGTCGGACTGCAAGAAGCCGCCGGCCGAGGCGAGAGCATGCTTCAAATTGTGATCATCCGATTCATTCAGGCACTCGCACTCTTGCTTCGAGATGAATGTGTTGAGCTCCATCTGTAAGCGAACACGTCATTGGGCTATATTTGTTTAGTGACTCAACTGCAGTTTATTTACCAAGCCCTGGCCATAATCCTCGCCAGCCTCCTCGGTGCCGCCTGTGCCAATATGCTCCTGAATTTTCGCCTCCAATCCGCCTATGTCAGCACCCTGGATGCGATCGATTTTAGTCCTGTTGCGGTAGAATATAAAAGTTGGCATTGCCGAGACTCCCTGGCCGGCAGCTGTGTCCTGGCACTTATCCACGTCCACCTTAAGGAATATGGCTTTGGGATATTTGTTGGGAAACGTCTCGAAAACGGGCGCAATCCTTTGGCAGGGGCCGCACCATGTTGCCGTAAAGTCAACAACAACCAGACGAACGCCCGCCTGTGTTAGCTCCGCTTGGAAATGCGATTCGTCGTTAATAACACGTACTGACATATTTAGTTTTAATTGCGGAAAATGCAAAATGACTGGCAGGTTTTACAAAAAAAGCAAGATGCTCGATTCTGCTTGCTCTTTGTGCGGTATCGACACATATCGATAGTTTGCATTCGGCGAATAAAATCGCGTATCGACCCAGCTCTAAATATGGCGTCTGAATAAAAAACAAGAAGAAGAATTGATAAAAATTCTATGCGGCCGCCGCGAAAATAATAAATTGATTGTTAAAAGTAATGAATATTAGCGCCTTACCTTACAAAATAACTAGTTTGTAAAAGAAAACACAGAATGGACGTGCAAGCGCCAAGAGGTAAGCCGCAATTGTGTGCAAAAATCGCTTTCCACACAGACAAATTCACACACACACGCATACACGAGCTAAGCTAAAAATGAACGATGTGCGCTCTTAACTGTTCTTTGCAGATGCAAGTTTACGCAATATAATAGATAAACTGGCAGAATTTGTGGCACGCAATGGACCCGAGTTTGAAGCAATTACCAAACAAAAGCAACAAAATAATCCAAAGTTTGAATTTCTCTATGGCGGCGAATTCGCCAGCTACTATCAGTTCCGTGTGGCAGCGGAGCAGGCAAGTAAGTCGGCGGCGAATTTGTTTTCATATTCACAACTGTGATTTGTGATATAAAAATTTACTTGTTTTAGTGCTGAAGCAGCAGGGCAGCATGCCAACGGGTGCTCACTATATGCAACAACCGCCGCCAACTCACGCGCATTACGGGTCGCAGCAGCAGCAACAACAACAACATCAGCATCAGCAGCAACAACATCAGCAGCAGCAATCGCAAATGCCCCACAATATGCATGATAATGCACCGGAGAGCATGCAACAAGCGCAACAACAAAAACCCCAACATCTATGGCCACCCAATGCAAATGCCAGGCCCGGCCCCAGTCCCGGACCAGGAAATGGATCCGGACCACCACCAGTAAACCCACAACCAGTTAACAACGGCACAGCGCTGGCTTTGAATCTTACCACACAATTGGATGCAATTAAAATGCAGCAGAATACGTTGCGGGAGCAAATCAAACAATCGGATGCGAATCTGTCCGCACAGCATACGGTAAATAAATCAAATATTTTTGCTCTCTTCACAGGTGTGACTCCCTCTATAAACATATACATACATATAAATATATACATATATATTTTATATGCAAAACTTCCCGTGAGCGGAAAGCAGCTTAACTTATAAATCAGTTTCACTTCCCACACAGTGTAATCATACTCTGTTCCTGTACTCTGGATAATTTGCAATTTCCATTTCTTCGGTACTTCAAGTCAAGTGTTGCTCCTTGTTCAAAATTCCAAAATAGAAACAAGCAAAACTAATCAACTAACTGCCGATAAAGCGGTAGTCTATCTGAATGACCTGTTGTATAAATCAATTATTCTACTTTCTTTGATTTAAATGATTCAGTGATCTCTTCAGAAATTAGAATCGTAACTGAATTTCAAAACAAATTGTCCATATTTTTGTTTCTGTTACAAAATTTAAAATCTTGTGTATTACAAGAATACAATTGGCATTTTTTCACTATAAAATATTAACAATTTAAAAAACGAAAATGAATCACCTCTAAAGCCGAGTTGAAAATAAGTTGGGCCATAGCGATATCGTTTGTATACACATATAAATACAAAATCCATGATAATTGCTTTCTTTGCGATCTTAAAGTAATTGTTGCAAATATATTACTTTCATCCAATTGTCCAATTTCTACTGCCTTTATTCATTGTACAACCCTCAACTGTTTCTTGCTGGGCGCCCTTCCCTGATTTACAACGGTATCCCTTGTTTAAAGGTCAACATGTGTGTGTGTGTCTCCCTATTCTACAGTCACTCGTCTGTGTCCCGTTAAATGTTATATATATACTATATACTTTCAGCTTTTATATTAAAATGCATTTTTCCTTAACGATTCACAAACTACAATATGTTTATATTATGATTTACGTATCGATATAACAATTTTACAATGCTACATTAAATTTTTGCTTTATTGTATATTTTTTGAAACATAAAACCTAAAAAAAAAAAACGAAAACCACTCTTCATACCAACTGACAAAAACAAAAAAATGTGTATAAAAAAAACCCAAAACAAAATTGTTAAAAACGAAACTCTCGTTTATTGTCGCATTCGAAACGAATCACAAATCTCTCTGTGCGCGCCCAATAATCCAACGATACCGAAATTGAACCACCAACAATAAACTGAAACTGATACTGAAATCGAAATCAAATCCAATGAAACCAAAATGAAACCTTTAGGCGCTGATGACACAAAAGGCAAAGCAAATCGACGATGCGATGGCGGCGGCACAGACGACACAGCTGGAGCAGTTGGCCAGTGAGCAGGGCATCGTGCTGAGGGAATTCGATGGCGTCCTGCAGCCGATCATCGAGTCATGCACTAAGGATAGCATATCTGCAGGTAAATATATTTATGAGCCTAGCTCCAACAATTGTAAAAGCAATATACATGTTTACTTTTGAGCTAGACAAAACTGCAAAAGATATTCAAAATTAAATTATAAATATTAACAAAACATTTAAATACATAAACTTAATTTGCCAGAGACAATGACAATATGAGTAACCCGTTTGATATTGCAATTTTAGGCAAGAACTGGATTTTACAGCATTCAACCGACAGCGCAAAAATCAATGTCGTTTTACAATATCTTTTAAAGAAGTATGCCTCAGTTTTATATTAACTACTGATCCTTCAACATTTATTAATTACATGTCATTTCTTTCTTTCAACGAGTGTTTAAACGAGTCACAAAACGAAAACGAAACGAAATGAAAATGAAACACGCAAGCGATGCGATGAGAGCGTGTGACGATCAATTGAGCGAGAGAGCGCGAGCGAGAGTCCATTACTCGCTGAGTTATCGATAACAAATTTAATCGTTGATTCGTTTTTTGAAAGAAACATGATGTTGGGCTCAATAAACATTCGCGTCTTAAGTGTAGTAGTTAGGCAGCAATAAACAGTTGCTTAGTTGAGACACAAACACACACACACAAACTCACAAACGCTAACATACAATACACATGCAAATCAAAGCACAGAACATTAAACTGCAGCACAACAAACAACTTTTTTTTTGCAAATGTTGTGTGTACAGAGTTACAAAAACAAAACAAGAAATGGACAAAAATATGTTTTTCGTTTATTAATTTATTTTTAGGGCTTTGGTCAATGGTTCAACGTTTCAGCAAAAATTGCATCTTATATATTTAGTTAATGATATACTCCATCATTGGTAAGTTCGCAAAAACAATTCAAATAGCAATTAAACGAAATACTCGAAAAAAAAACTAAGTAACAGAGCAAAAGCAATACAAAATGTATCAAGATGGGCATTTAAACTTTGTTGCTTAGTTGAGGGACAGAACACAGACAGAGACTGATACAGACAAACTTTCTGGGCGTGGGACATACTGACCTGGGGAAGACAGACCTGCATCCTTAGAAGCGATGCAGGCACGTTTGTTTAAGCGCAACACATCTATTTACAGCATGCGCAAAAATATCAGCGATTTGAAGAACAATCTCGAGAATGTCGTTATACCGATGTTCTGCGGCGCCGACTTGAGTAAGCATTTAATATAATCCTGTAACCTGGAAGCAATCCTTTAATTTGTGTATTTCTCATATGACAGTTGCCAGCAATGATCAGCGCCAGAAGCTCTCGAAGTTGCTATCGCTGTGGGAGTCCAAGGCCAAGTTCTTTGATGCCTGTGTCATATCCAAGCTGCAATCACCAGACTCATCGATGCAGGAGTACAAAACAAATCTGCAGAATACGCATCATGATATTGTGACCAAGTATACGCAGAGCACCAAGGCTACGCTGGACAAGTGAGTATAATTTACCTATAGTTTAAATTGTATTTGAATATGGTTACATTTATTTAAAACTAACTTATACTTCTCTGCGTAGCTACCAAAAGCAGCATCAAATCTTCATGCAGCATGCAACACAACAAATCGCCCAGTTGGAGCAGCAAAAGCTGCAGTTAGAGAAACAAATATTGGTTGCTCAAAAGGCACAACAGCAGCAGCAGCAACAACAACTACAGCAACAGCCGTCTCCAGGCAAATCGATACCTTCCCTTATGGCACATCGCATTGCCATGCCCGGCGTGGATCAGGAGCATATGCACACTCCGCCGCCGCCAACGCACGATCCCCATCCGCAGGCAGGCAACAACCTCTATGCGGGCTACCAACAGCAGCAGCAGCAGCAACAACAACAACAGCAGCCGCCACCGGCTAATCATTATGTGGATCCGCGTGGTCCCAACTTTTTCATTCCGGACATGTCAAAGCCGCCACCAGGTTTCCCAGCGCCCATACCGCAGCAGCAGCAACAGGCGCCGCCAGCTCCGTTCCCCGGACAGGTGCCCGTTGCCAATAGCGATGTGGATTTGGGCGTGCTAAATGCAGCTATACAGGCTGTCATGCAAATGCAACACCAGCAGCAACATCAGCAGCGACACTCGGACGACCAGCAGCAACAGTTGCAGCACCAACTGCCACATGCACACCAACACCAGGCACAACAACAACCACCACCGTTTGCACAAATGCCGCTCAACAATTTGGGTCAGCAAGCGATTGATTCCGGTGTAGATTTGGGCGCACTTAATGCCGCCATACACGTGGTGCTGCAGCAGCTGCCAGATGAAGCGCATGGCGATACCGATCGCGACCTGGACTCTGAAGAGTCGCTTATGCCACCACAGGAGCCGCAAGTGCCTTCAGCGCCTTATTACGACTTGCCAGCGGGTCTCATTGTGCCCCTAATCCGACTGGAGGACTACAACTATAAGGCGCTCGATCCGGCGGACATACGATTGCCAGCGCCGGCGCCACAAAGCGAACGCCTGACCAACGCACTGAATGCCTTCTATGCGGCGCCATCGCACGATCGTCCCAGGGACAAGTGAGTAGCTAGACATATCTGTATAAGTTCTTTATATTCAGATACGCTTAAACTTACAGCGAGGGCTGGGAGAAGTTGGGTCTCTACGAGTACTACAAGGTTAAGAATGCGGCGCGCAAGCAAAAGGAGGAGGAAATCAAGAATGGCACACGGGAGAAATCCCGCTCACCCAGTCCCATTGTGCTCGAAAAGGCGAAGAAGAGCAACAAGCGGTGCTATCGGTAAGTCAAAAACAACCATTTAATCGTTTTCATATATGCAAATATTTCCTTATCACTTGCAGCTCCAAGAGTCGTAGTCGGTCGCGTTCCCGCTCACCCATCACACGCGCTAAATCCCGCTCACGCTCCAAGTCGCGCTCCGTGGAACGCGTGCTCACGCCTCCGCCGCCGCTACGCCCTCGTGGCGGTGGAGCGGGAGGAGGCGGCAGCAATCGCAAGTTGCGCACTCGATCGCCACGACACGAACGTGACAACAACAGTATGCGCGAGCATCGAAACAATAGCAACAACAGCAGCAGCAGCAACAGCACCAACAGCAACAATATTGTTAATAATATTAACAGCAACAATTCCAGACGCGTGGAGCGCGACAGATCGCCCACGCCACCCAGTTTCTTGTGAGTACTGGGAGCGTCTTTCGAGTTGCACCAATTTTAACTATTTTTATTATGCTTTGTAGTGGTAGCAACTTTGCCAAGCCGCAGGAATTTATTGAGGAGACCAATAAAGGCCACCAGATGCTCATGAAAATGGGCTGGGGCGGCACGGGCACTGGCCTGGGCTCCAAGAGTCAGGGCATAGACACGCCCATCTCGGGCGGCGAGGTGCGCGATCGCAAGGATATGTACAAGGTGAGCAGGATAAGATATTTACCATTTGATTAGCTATTAAGCGCTATAATTCCCTTTCCCTTGCAGGGCGTGGGCAACAATCTGAATGATCCGTTCGAGCGATTCCGCAAGAATAAGGGCGCCGCTTTTGCACATCGCATGAGCACCAGAGATTACAAAACTTAAAATCCCGCCCCTGTCGCATTGTTGTCGCATTTCTGTTCGTCTTCTTCCCTTAGCCCAAGAGAATACAATAAAAATTTTTATAAAGCAAAAATTTAAAAATGTGTATTTGAATTGCTAATTATTATGCTGCCACATTAAGTGCCGTTTGCGCCGCCTTGGCGTTGACCTTCTCCAGCACTTGGAGCAGTCCCTTTCCGGGACCGCACTCAAAGGTGCGCGGAAAGTCGACGCCCGGCCGCCTCTCGTAGAGCACGTGCAGCGTCTGCTCCCATTTGACCGGACGCACAATCTGTTTGGGCAGCTGTCGCAGTATATGCGTCGCATGCTTGTACGGCCTGCCATCTACATTGGAGTAGACGCGTATGATGGGATCCTGCAGGCGTATCGACTTTAAAGCCTTCGCAAACGGCTCTACGGCGCTCTCCATTAGGGAGTGTGAAAGGCGCCACTGACCGCCAGACGCTTCATGCGGCGTATTTTCAGCGCCTTGGCATTCTGCTCGAGAAACTCCAGTGCCTCCACGTTGCCCGCAACGACCTTACAGTGCGGATACATGTAGTTGGCAATGCCGCAATAGGGCGACTCCACGCCGCGATCCAAACACCATTGCTGCGCCTTGGCGCATGCCTCACCCAGATTTGTGTCCGGGCCGTAGAGCGTCATGGCCATGGCGCCGGGCGCCTGATCGCAGGCCGCCTGCATAGCATTGGCGCGCACCTGCACCAGCTGTAACGCCTTATCAAACGGTAGTGCGCCCGCATAGACCAGTGCTGTGATCTCGCCCAAACTAAAGCCGGCGGTGGCCACACAGCTCTCAATCGCCTTTGGTCGCTCCTCACGCAGCTGCTCCAGTGCCGCCAGCGAGGACACCATCACGGCCAGCTGTGCGTACTCTGTGCGGTTGAGCTTCTCGCGCGGCCCCTCCAGACAGATCTTGAGCAGATCGTATTTGAGCACCTCGTTGGCCAGCTCGAAAATGCGACGGGCGCCGGGAAAGCGCAGAAGATCCCTAGCCATGCCCACGTACTGTGTGCCCTGGCCGGGAAAGAGCACCACGCTCGTCTCTTTGGGATCAATTGATGGCCGGCTTTTGTTGTTGATGTCCAAAGGATCCGCGAGCTCATTGAGCAGCTGCTGTCGTTTATTGGCACTCGCATCCTGGGCAGGTTCCGTCGTGCTGCTGCTGCTGCTCCAGCGACACCAGCTCCAATTGCCGGGCACATTTGTTTTGCGCACCAAATTTCGCGCTTTTGTTACGAACATATTTTTATTTTTTGATAGAAATGCGGCTGCCAATTTAATGCATAACAGCTGTTGTTAGTTTGTGCTAGCGGCCACTAGCTGGCGCCACCATGGCTGTGATGGTGGCGCCCCTAAGCGCTTCTGATGACAACTTCGCCAATGGCCGTTTCTTTTGAAATACTTTCGATTTCGTTGGCGTTGAGCTTGATTTATGTTGACCCACGCCGGCTAGTTGGCTATGACTAAGATGTTTTTTGGCTAATACCATTAAGGGAAAATGTGATTACCTTACTAATAAAGATTCGGCATTGATTTCACATTAGTCATGCGTATGTGAACTTGGTTTTTTTATTAGCTAAATTGTAAGAGCATAAAAATTTCGGTTTCTCGTTGGCTCATTAGAAATGCGAACATTCCTTGTGCCATTGATCAAAGTTTCTTGAACTTTTAGCTTTGCAAAGACCGAAAAGAACATTCTTTGACAGACCGGTAAAGGAGGATAGCAATGAGAGATAAACGGCAAATGGTTCATTGTGTGTGTGTGTGTGTGTGTGTGTGCGGCCGGCAAAGTCAGACGTCAGACGGACGTGACGCACCACTTTCGCCCTTAGTTCAAGGAACACGCCTTCCTCAAAAGCAATAACAACAACAACAACAACGCTCACACGATCGCGGCAGACTTTGGCCCATGTGCTTGTTGCCAAGGACCAAGCTCGTCTAGACACCGCAGCAAGCGCCGATGATGATGATAACGATGATGCTGATGATGCTGATGATGCTCTTGATGGCTATCTAATAGAACGAGAACCAGTTTGGTTTTGGCTGCCAAAAAACGGCGATCGGACGGACACATTTGAAGCGGTAGATGAGTTAAGATTGAGAGCTTGCTCGGCTGCCCAGGTATGTTATACAAGTACGAATAAGAATGAGATAAGAACATACATAAGATCGTTGACATAGCGCAAGTGGCGTGGTTTCTTTTTAAAATCAGGTTGTGAAATACGTAGCATATGCACATTAATACACACACACATACATTGTATTTATGAATGAGTTGGAGAGACTGGCCTTTTGGGTCCAGCCTGGACCCCGTGGAGCTGTTATAGACCATCACAATAACAACAGTAAAACGACAACAACAACAACAAAAGCAACTAATGAAATGCATACTTTAGTAAATGCCAAAGCAACTTTTTATTCACATTCTTGCTCGTTCAGGCGAAATAAACACAACAACATACATGCATATGTCTGTAAATATGTCGAGACATATTTATATTATTGAATTTCAGTTAGGTGCTTTTTTTTTCGCACACAAAACGTGCCGCTTAAACCGTTAGATCTCAAAGCTCAAATGCAGAACAACAACACGTAGCAGCGCATACCAAATCAGTACGTATTTACACACAAATGCCCATATACAAATATGTAAAAAGTATGCAAACTGCAATTGCGTCTTATTTAAAATCACGCATACGACCCGTTTCCGCATGCGAGAAAAACCAAACGACAAAAAGTCGGCCGAATGTGTGCATTGACCGGCATCATGCCATCAAACGGCCAAAAATATCAAGCACGAATGCGTATGCGTATGCGCGCAGGCATATTTTTAATGCATCAATTAAAGCTGCACGTAAAATAAGAACAGCATCAACAGCCATAACAAAAACAACAACACAACACAAATGCAGCCAAATGCAAATTGGACGTCGTCGATTAAGAACAACCGTTAAGCTCTCAATGTCAGTATAACGTCAATGCTGCTGCAGCACCTGCTCTGTTCTGCGCTGCTCCGCGCTGCGCTCTGCGCTTTGCTCTCTCCTCTCACACGTTAAATGCACAAGCAGCCAAACAACAACAGCAACAGCAAAAGCGAGAGTGCATTTGAGATGAGAGTGAAATTGCATGCGTGAGAGTGCGAGTGCGAGTGAGAGTGAGAGCTGTTTGGCCTTGCGCAAGTGGCTGCCATGCTGCTTGCGCTAGTGTGTGAAAGCACTTTGACCCAAACACATGTACATAAATGTTTGCATATGTTTGTATGTGTGTGTGTGTTAAGCTCAAGCAGACGCAAATATATCAATTGAATATCTATAAATAGTTATAGATCTCTATGTGATTTGCATAAAGCAAGCCTATAAGTTAAAAACATGCATTTTATGAGCATATTTTTTATGTTTGGCTGATAATAATATATATAATATAACATCACATAGAACTTTTTAAAGCGGCAATTAAAAAATATTCAATATTTAAGAAACATCTTTTGCTTGCTAAAATTATGCAGCATCAAAAATTTTGTATGATGCAAAATGAACCCGTTTTTTCAAAGAATTGTAACATTCTCAATTGAATGCATACTTTTTTTTTGCGTGTATGCATAAGCTTATCTTAATTAATAAAGATATCATATCTATATATGTACATACATTTGTAGAGCATAATGTGCGGGCGTCAAAACTCGTGACGATGATGTGCGAAAACAAATTTTTATGAATGAATGAAATGACCACAAATACAAACATACACATACACTCACGCACTATGTGTATGTATGTATGTATGAATTTCACAACGACGTAAGCAGCGTGCGTGAAGCTGCGCATGTAGCTAACGGAATTGCCCTAGCAACAAGGTAACAACTTAGCCAACAGTTGTAGCCGCTAGCTGACCACGCGCTCACTTTCTCCCGCAGTGGGTGACCGCCAAGCGCCGGCTTCCTTATTACATGACAATAACAAAATTACAGTTTCAAGGTGCTAGATTAAAATGAGCGGCGCACGCTGTAAGCACTATCACTATCAGCACTGGCACTAGCATAACAGCAAGCGTCGCCCGTGACTCAGGGCAATTATGTTGAAATAGCCCAGCAGATGTCTGCAATATGGGGAAAATATTCACTTAATTGGCCGACGTCTGCGCATCCTTTCATGTCTGACGTCTAAGCGCACATTCGATATTTATTATTGCGCTGATGTCGGCGCCGGCGCGCCTTTGCGCTTACGCATGCGCTCGCATGTGCGCGCGCGCTCTCTCTCTCTCTCCCGCTCGCTCGCTCTCGCTTTACTCCTACCCAGGGCGCACACACGCACGCACACACGCTCAATGAGAACGCGAACGCGATCGCGAATGCGAAGCTGCTCCTGCGCTCTGGCTCTGGCTCTGGCATTTGCATACATGCGCGTATAAAAGCTAACAACTTTGGGCGAAGCTTTCATTTGAGTTCGCTGCTTATCAGGTGACGGGTCGGTGGTTGTTTTTACCTTACAAACAGTGCTTCGTTGGTGGTGCGTGCGCTTAACCCGCCAAATCACTCACAATAACACGTATACGCCGCGTTTGCCAGTGGGGCAAGCTGCAAGTGAATAAGAATTTATTTGCAAATATTTGGATTTAATAAAGAAACCACAACAGCTTCAAACATGCGTGTTAAGGTGAGCTATTTTAGTAAAAACAAATATTTATAAAATATAAATATAAATATTTAAGTTAGTTTTGAAAATGTATACTGCCCGCAATGAATTTCGCAATTTGAATATTGCACTGCCTTAAAAGGCAGCTAAAAACGTTTATGCTGTAAATGTCCCATAAACGCAAATAGTGGGAAATTTTCAGCATAAACTCATTTAATTGCCTTTTATGGTAGCTTATATATTTTTTGTTATTATGTGTGTGTGTATGTGTTTGAGCGCTGTTATTGTTATTGTTACTGTTATTGTTTTCGATGGGTATTACTTGTTGCTTAAAGAGGGGTGTGTACCACAATGCAAACCTGTCCACAGCGCAGCGATTCTCACCCGGTCTGGGTGCTAAAAATAAAGAAACAAATGCGCTTTTGTTCTCTGTAAGAGACAATAAGCATAATGCGCTCAATATTTTGTCATTGCCTGCGGCGGTGCTAATCGAAAATGCGGAAATGCCTACCTGCGAGAGCCGTATTACATAATTTCCCACTTTAACTCTTTTTCCCTTTTTTGTTTGCTGTTGTTGCTGTCATTTCGGGGAAGTTTCGCACATTAAACAACGGGCAATTAAAAATTGTCATTTTCGGCTGTGACGACTTGCAAATGCGCTCCAGTTTATTATGCTGCTGCTTGACCCAGTTTGTTGGCCCCCCACCATAAGCCGACAAGGACAGACAGCGTCACGCTGCCACCAGCTGGCGTCATCCAAAGCCGTTTATCCACATATACAGATACAGATACAGATACAGCTACCGATCAAGATACAGATACATTTATACTTACAGCATTGCTAACACATATGCAGTTAATTTGATATTTTTGGGTGGCTGCTTGGCGTTTATATTTAAAATGTATTTTAAACATATCTCTCTCTCTCTTTCTCGCCTGCAGTTCAATGTGTGCCGCTGGACGCTGCTCGCTCTGATCCTTGGCTGCTGTCTGCTGAATGAATCACAAGCCTACTGCTCGCTGGACAAGATGAAAACGTTTGCCATGGAGGCTTGCGAGATACTCTTCCAGCAGGACGAGGGCCGGGAACGGCGCTCAATAGACTACAATGCTCATCGCACAAATAAACTGCCACGTAAGTATTGATTTGAGTTGAAAATAAGGTCAGGGAGTCAATCAACCCGCTAAACGGAATCGGAACTGCACAAAAAAAAAAGATGAGAAGAAAACAAGTTTACACAGCATAAACACAATTAACAATAAATGTTAAATAAAGCAGTTCCGATGCAAAATGTTTAACCGTTTTCAAGGCACAAGTTCAAGACGCAATATTAATTAAATATTTTTCAATTCAATTACAGATGACAAAATGCATAAAAGCCAGCACTATATCGGCAGGAGTAGCTATCCGCATGGCGGCTATCTCAAGGTCAGCAAGGAGCACTATCATCATCTGATGCGCCTGGACATCATGCCGCGCTACAAGCCCCGCAAGCAGCACCAGGACAAGAAGATGCGCTTCCGGCGCGACAGCTCCGGCAAGAGCTATAACAACATCTCCTACTGCTGCTACCATCAGTGCAACGAGGAGTTCTTCTGCTGAGCGACAGCAATGGGAATGCTAGTCAGCCAACTACCGATTCCGTCCTTAGCACCTAGTTATACATATATATCCTTACATGTATATTGATATTCCATGCGCTCACTCTTATAGAGTATGTACCTTAATTTGTTGTCCCCGTCCAGCGAGGCCAGCGAATCTTGCCACAGTATTACACAGAACATAGAACAATGAATCAAGTATTAAGTTTAATAAGCTCTTAGTGCGTAAGACAAACATAATATATGTATATACAGCATATATACAAAATATATATATAAATACACTCTGAAAATACTATGCGACTTTGGTACTGCCATTTTCTACAACTGTTGGGCGCATTTGGGGCCAAGGACAATATTGCTCGATTAAAGAACGAAATTTTGATTGCTGAAATACTTTCCGTAATTTCGAAATTCCAAATATAACCAGTGATTTTTATATGCAGAATTATTTATGCTAATGCAAGAACGAATTAAGAATTTTACGTGTCAAAACTACTTGCCCTAAAGTTTGATGGAAACTCGACGAGAAGCCTAAGAAGAAAACATCCCTTGGATCTCACCTAGGTTCCAAATTATCTAACCAAACTATATAGCTGAAACAAAAAACTGTTAAATCTCCCATTATAATATTTAATAATTGCCTAACCTAGACAGATTTAAAACAAAATGTTTACCATGCTAAAAATAAAAAAAAGGGTGAATGCAGGATTAATAAAGGTGTCAAAGAATGACCAAAAAGTAATTGATCTTAAGAATATGCAAATTTTGTATAGATTTTGCTTATAATTAATGAGGCTCCGCGTCTGCATTAACTTTCAAGAACTCATCGTCATTAAAAAACAATAGAAGTCTGGTTTTCATTCCCCGAAGACAGCTAATTAACATGTGCAGCTGCAGGCTGCTGGCTCAGAATTTAAATAGCTTGCAGCACAGCGACTGAAGCTCCACTTCAGTTGGAGCCACAGTCGAGGGCAGCCCCAATGGAAAATGATGCGCAGTTTAATTTATTGCTATGGAGTTCTGCTGCTGCCAGTGCTGCAGTGCGTCGGTCCTCTGCGGTACATCGTGAACACAGATCACTGTAGAATCATGGAACCACAGCTAATTACTGTGCCCGAGTTCCATCGCATCAAGTACAAGCCCTGCTCAACGCTGGAGCCACTGACTCGTGTGGAATACAATAGCACAACCCAGAACTATGAGCTGTTCATCAATCAGACAACTTTTGAGTGGTATTTGGCGGTAGATATGGAACTGGCCGTTCAGTCGAAAGTGCATCTAAGTTGTTGCTACATGCAAATCCGACGTGTCAACGAGGCACAGATCACACTGAGCGAAAAGTGCACGAACATTACGAATAACGGACAGCTGCCCAATAACACCTCCAGCTTCATAGTCCAGTGCTATGCGAACAGCAAGCTGATCTACACCAATGGACACGCAACTGTACCGGAGCGTCAGCGTTTGCGTGAGCGTCTGAATAAATGGGCCAACATGCATGGCTCCAATCCACGTGCCCCCAGTGTGCTCCTAATTGGCATTGATACCGTCTCGCGACTGCATCTGAAACGCGCCATGCCCAAGACGCGCCGCTATCTGAATGCCACGGGTTGGTTCGAAATGGCCGGCTACAATAAGGTAGGAGAGCGCTATGACTTGCTTTTAAAGGGGAAATTAAAGTTATGTCTAGAAGCGTAGCTGCTGAAATTTCCCAGCTGCGCATAAAGTTGTTCCCAGTATAATTGCAGTTGAAAGTGTTGTGATTCTAAAACTGTGGCGTATGTAGATTATGCTGACAAATTCGATTTTAAAGCATTTCGTATGAATTCAGCTGACAAAGATGCATATAGTTCTGCCAAATATTTACAAAATGGCACACAGCAAAAGAAAAAGTGATAAAAATGTCCTTTCGTGAAATATACTGGGAAAAAATCAAATGTGCAGTTGAAAGTGTTGTGATTCTAAAACTGTTAAAGTTGTAGATCATGTTAATAAATAGGATTTTAAAGCATTTCCAATGAATTCAGCTGCCAAAGAAGCATATAGTTCTGCCAAATATTTACAAAATGGCGCACAGCTAAAGAAAAAGTGATAGAAATGTCCTTGCGTAAAATATACTGGGAAAAAATCAAATGTGGCAACGCTGCAGCCCTGACAAATTGACCAATTGTGTAAGCAATTCAAAAAACCTTGGTTTTTTCTTGCTGATCGAACAGGTTGCAGACAACACGCTGCCCAATCTCTTGCCACTGACCACCGGGTACAATTTGCGCAGAGTGCTCGACAATTGCAATCCGCTGGAAGAAGGCGGTCTGGACCGATGCAAGTTCATCTGGAAGGAGTACGAGGAGATGGGCTATGTAACGGCCTTCGGCGAGGACGACACGCCCATCAATACGTTCAACTATATGATGCAGGGCTTCCTCGATTGGCCCGTCGACTACTACATGCGTCCCTATCTGATGGCAGCGGAAAGGTGGCTGGACAGGAGCAGACAGGGCAAGCGGGATACGCAAACGTGCCTGGGCTATCAGCATGACTCCGAGCACGTCTACAACTATGCGCTGGAGTTCGCGCGACGCTATCGCAACGATAGCTTCTTCGGCTTCTTCTGGACGAACACGCATAGTCATGGCGCGAGTATTTCCCGCACCAGCGCCATGGATTCCTACATGCATGCTTACCTGGAGCGCTTGGTTCGCCAGGGCACCATGGAGCACAGCGTGGTGCTGTTCATGAGCGACCACGGCATGCGCATGGGCAGAACCCGCGTGGGCCGCCTCGGCTGGCTGGAGGAGCGTCTGCCGTTTCTATATATCTGGCTGCCGCCATATTTGAGGGAATCACATCCGCAGTTTGTGAAAGCGCTAAAGCGGAATCGGCGCATGCTGACGAGTCCTTACGATTTGTATGAAACAATGAAGCACATCCTGCAGCTGTCGCAAAGTGCACCCGAACTGAGTGACACCACTGACTGTCCGCGTTGCCAAAGTCTCCTGAAGCCGGTGCCGCGGAACCGCAGCTGTGCGGATGCTGGCATTGCGGATCACTGGTGCACCTGCTGGTCCTACCAAAGCTACTCCACATACACGCCCACTGATTACCGAATGGCCGACGAGGTGCTGCAATATCTTCTCAAGCAGACGGTCGGCTTTAGGAAAGATAATGCCGGTCCTCCATTTATTCCGCATACAATTGTGAAAGCTTACGTGGCAGTCAAAAACAAAGGCGATGATCCGAATGTGTCCATCCATCGGCTACAATTAACGATAGGTAGACAACTGAAACTGTACGAGGCAACAGTGCGCTATAATTCCAAATCCGGAAAGATGCGCGTTACGGGAGTCAGTAAGTTCTCATAAATAAATCATCTGCAATTACCACTAATAACAGGTTTAATTACTCGAGTAATTGGCATTTTCTTTTTTGTCATTATCTTTTACTCCTTATAACAAATAAAAATGAGATAATGACCGTTTCATAAACATAACATAATATTTTGCGAAAATTAAAAAGAAATTTACCATTTAAAAAAAATATAAAAGCAATACAAACAATTTTTAATTGACATTAAAAAACTTCATTATTTTAAACGAACTCATAAAACATATATTTTCTTCAGTAGCTTTAACATAAAAACAAAGCACAAACTAATAAATATTACTTAATATTCAGATTACTTAATATTCAGAGTATTTTTCCACGTTGTTATTATTATTTTGATGGGATTAATAAAGCTTTTAACTTTGTGATTTGGTATATAAAATTAAAAATATTTCGTTATTTAAAATCGAACAGCTTTTAAAGTAGGTGTAACTACTAAATATTTAAATTTATATTCAGTTTCACCAAAAAGAAAATTATCCAAAATAAATATAGCATATCTCTTTCAGAGCCTAGCTTTTACTCGCATCGCATCATGAAGCTCTCGTTATTGATATGGTAATCACAAATCACTCATATAGTAGACACCATGGCAATCGGTGCACTTAACCCGGCGGCAGCTCTGCGCATCAATTGGCTGCATTGACTGGAAGTACTTGGAAACGATAGTCAAGATGTCAACACGTTGGCGTGCCAGAGCCTCGGCGCTGAAGTCCTCATAGTTGTTGACGCACTGCATCAGAATGCGATAGAGCACCATTTCTGTGGATAGAAACGTGTGCAAAGCGCGGTCAATGCCATCCACATTCTGCTCGAGAAAGTCGCGTGCCAGCTGCATGAGCAGCTCCACCGACTGCTGACTGAAGTATTTGGCCAGCGCATCGAGCACATCCAGCAAGCTACCCAGGTTGCCAATGTGCTGCACAAACTTGTGGCCCAGCCAGTGGGTCAAAAACACCACATTCAAGCGCATCTGCCCGCCAGCATCCAAGCTGACCACATTGGGCAGCAGCGAGGCGCCGACGGCACCCAGCGCTGTAGCACCTTGCGCCAAGTGCCTGTGCATCTCGTGCATGCTCAACAGCGCCCCCTTAAAGGGTATATCATTGAGTGTGCGCACAATGTCGAACTTTCTGCTGCCAGCGTCGCTGTGCAACTTGATCGACTCCTCAGCGATTTGTCCAAAGACCTTTCTGCAATTAACAAGATTGGCATTAGCAAATTACAGATTACAGGGTATACTAATGGGTAACCTGGTTTGATTGCGCACAGCGTAACGCAGGGCGGAGGCATTGGTCGCCTTGTTGGCGATGCGCATGTTGTTAATCGAGTGCGTAAAGATGACCAGACTGGAGGCAATTTGGAGCACATCAATGCTGCTCAGCGGCTGATCGTCGCTGATTTTCTGCAATTATAAGCGAAGGAAAGAAAAGTTACTTGCGGCTTACTAAAGATAACAGAGTAGTTGTTAATTACTTTTCAATCCACATTGGTAATTGCTTGTGGATTGAATCCGATGCTCGATTCAGATATGCAAATGACTATCTACTTTTGAACTTTAAGAGCTAAATACTACTGTAACCCCCCTTAACAAAATGCCGCCTATGCCTCTGGTCACAGCTGTCTACATACGCTTTCTCTGCCTAGCAATAGATGACATCAGTGCTCGACCGCACATCGAACTCACCAAATACAAATCGTAGACGCCATTGGCCACACCCGTGCCGGATAACACAATGGAAGACACATTAATGCCCTTCACGGCCAGCTGGGTAGCTGTATTGATTTCCGCGCGCGCCACACTCATCGCTGTGGTGGCACCCGTTGCACCCAGGCCGACAACGCCGCCGGCCACGCCCAGCCAGCTGTTGCGCGCCACATTGTCGCGCAGCGATATGGACTGCTTGTGCTGGCGTCTGTCGTAGAGGCAGCCCACCGAGCGTACGGTGCTGTATGCAGCTGCAGTCACGCCAACCACAGTGGCAGCCATTAGAACGGCTGGCGCCACAGGCAAGGCCAGAGCGGCAGCAACTGGCACGGTGGCAGCCAGGCCACCCACTGTGGCTATAGTATCGCCCGCGTGCAGTATTTGATGATTGGCACGCGATGCCGGCGTTCTGTGCACCATTAAGTGAACGTCGTTGTCCTGGTCGTTGTTCAATCTGTAGATGCCCTGACTGGGCGCAATCATGGTGCCCTTGGGCAACGTGTTCTGATAGACATACTGACTCCAATTGGCATAGACGCGTCCGTGCTCATCGATAAAGATCATGCAGCAGTTTTCGCTATCGTCGCTATCCTCGCGCACGCACTTGCGCGTCCGTATGACGGGATGACAGCTGTAGCTGGTGGAAAACATAGCCAGCTCGGGATCGGTCTCGCTGGTCACCAGCACGTAGATAATCGCCGAGAGTAGCATGCGATTCGTGTATTTCCTTTGCTGCCATACATTCTCGAACACTTGCTGCCGCTGTCGCGATAACATTTTGCCCTTCTTTGTGCCATGCTCGCATATCAGATTCGCAATCTTTTGCTTGAGCACATCAGCTTGATCGGGCGCCAGTCTGCAAGAAAATATATTACTTGTTTGGCTGGTAAGAAACAATCGCAAAACTTACGCGTCCCAAATGATTTCCGAATGCCATCCGCTGCTCAGTGCAAAGTCCTGTTGCACTTCGTAAACAGTCCTGGTCATCTTGTGCACTCAAAAACATCGGCTTGGAAGACAAGTTGAGTGCTTTGGAATTGACAAAGTAATTTCGACAATTCGTTCGTTGTTATTTGCGTCGTTGTCACGGCAACTGCATAGCGAAGCTGAATTACATATGTATTTGTGAGTACGCAAGTGAGTATATTTTGATCGTAACGGTCGATATATTCCTAAATTTATTGTATAGTTATCGCTTATGGATTTCTCTTAGCTGCAGCCCTGATATACATTTTGCATCAAATTTACGCGCATGTTGTAGAAATGAAACAAAAGGTCCTTTGAAAACTTTAAGCTGTCCTAACTTTGCCAAAAATGAACTGATTTTGAAGCTCCAAGGCAATTTGTACATTTAAGTTTTATCAGTTTTTGAAAATTTCATATTTTTGAAAGGATGTACTGTTTACTATTTTTGGAAAACCGTTTATTAAAATAACAAATAGGTATTTATGACTATATTGTAAACACGGCTGCCACTAGTGACACAATTGTACCAAAACTGGTATTTTATGTGACAAATTTATATTTTTAAGTTGCAGCCATGGTTGAGCGTCTTCCTCAAACGATACCAAGTAATTCATAGGGTTACTACAATTACGTATAAATTTTTCAATAGCACATCCGATATCGATACTTCTACGACAGCGCTTGCAGCCCTGGCATTTTGTTTATAACTAATACGCGAAACCGCCGCACACAGCCAACGCTTGAGTTTATGACAATTTGCCATTTAAATTCAATTAATGCGACTAAACACTGACTAATACACGATTGACGTGCACGAAACGCAGCAAGCATACTACAGTTACGGGCAATTTACGTAAGAATTAACAAAGTGCGCAGTGAAAGAATAGCTCAAAATTGAACAAACAGCGTTGTTGGCCAAAAAAACTACCCAACGAATACGCACATACAGGCAATACGAAGAACAAGCACTTATATACAGATGCGTGTATGTGTACTGTAGATATATACACATACAATGTATATTTGTAAGCCGAAACCAACTAACAATTGACATTGGGGCCAGAAGCGTGTGCACCACCTGTTTGTTTATGGCGGCGGCGGCGCACTCTTACAGACATTGTTAACAAATTGCGTATGCATGTGTCACACATTTGTTGTTGTCGCTGTTGTTGATAATAATAATATACCTGTGTACACATATACATATATGCATTGTACATAACCCTATGCGCAATTGATATTCTCGTTGTTCGCGTGTCATTTGAATATTATTAGTTATTTATGGCTTCAAATGCACAACTCGGTAAACTCATATTGTTAATCGCAATTGGCGTCTTTTTTTACTACTTCTTCTGGGTAGCGATTCTGCCGTTTATGATACTCAATGAAGGTGAGTATTCAAAACAAACTCGATATATGCAAGTGTGTGTGTATATGTTTATGATGTGTGTGTGTGTGTGTCTGTATGATATATTATTGTTAGCTTTTATTAAATAATCTCAGTTTACGGGCATCATCAACATTTTGCTGTGCGGCTTTTGTGCAGTAATTAAAGTTCCGCTGATTAAATTCGTTTTGTGCGACAAATGTACTATATATAAACATATATGTATGTAATACATTGTATTATAAAGACCCCGCCCCCTTCCCTGTGTGTCTGTTGCTTTTGTTGCTGATGATGATATAAGGTGTGTGTTTGAAATGGTAATTTGAAGCGTTCTCTTTGACCGCAGGGGCTGCCAGCGTTTTTTTGTCTAATCAGCAAAAGAAAGCTTCTACTTTCTAAGCGTTATTAACAACAATTAATGATCGTTAAGATTATAAAATGTTTACGGTTTAAGTATGATTTTTTTTTTTACATATATATATACAGTAGTCTCGCAAGTTGGACATTTAGAAATTATAATTGCTTATGAATTAAAATCAGCAGCAAGCAGTTGGAATATACTTAATTTTATTTTTAAATACAGTCTAAGGCGAACCATTGAGTTTAATAACACCATAAAGTATAAATATAATCGGTCATAAACTAAGTTAATTCTATTAAAAACTTTTTTTGTTTTCCAAAATAAAAACCAAATTTACAAAACTGGGGTATCTAACGTTTCTCTGTCACTCGAACAAAATTTTCATTTTTAAAATCAACGTATGGAATAAGTTTTCTAAATTTTAGTTAGAGTTAAGGAGATACGGCCTTCGAGTTATGGAGAGAAAATTGTAAGTTTTATATTTATACTCAATGTGGTTTGAGTTATAGAAAGTAAGGACATAGGCATATACATATGACTTTTAGATTGCTGCTTGAATATAATTTTCATTTGAATATTCATTATTTATGCATATGAATTTATTTGTGCTCAAACAGCCTGGACACACAGGGTATTTGGAAGTCGATCATGCTTAGTTGCAGTGCTTTTTATTTTTTTTTTCGCTTACCTGTCGCACAAACGTTTCACACAATTGAGAGCAGCCAATGTCAAGGTCGTTCTACGTTTTACATGTCTATATCTCTCTCACTCATGCCGTCTCTCTCTCTCTCTCTCTCTGTGTTTGTCGCTCTCTTAGGTAATCCCATACTTTCGTTGTTTCCGCCGCTGAAATACGCCTTCATCGTGCCCACCGTTTTCGGGGTCATCTGCCTGGGCGGCATTGCCGTATTCTCCTTCTATCACATCTGGAGCATTACGAAGGCGAAGCGTAACTAAAAAAATTAAACAACAGCTCACACAAATGCGGATAGGCCGACGTCATTAAAGGTCGCGCCACTCCATTATCAGAGATTAGACGATTAGTAAAAGCGTAACGAGCGCACAAATCAACAGGCTGCTGTCCGTCAGTTGGAGACAAGATGCCACAGTGGCTGGTCATTGGCATCTCGGGCGTCACGTGCGGCGGCAAGACGACGCTGGCTCTCGGCCTGCGCGACTACTTCAAGGGATTGCGCAATGCGCCGCTCTGGAATACACCCTACACGATTGGCGAAGTGCAGCTCATCTCGCAGGATGATTACTTTCTGCCCGTCGACGATAGACGCCACAAGCGCGTGGACAAACTGAATGTCATCAATTTTGAGCTCATCACCTCGCTGAATACCACACAAATGCTGGCGGACATTGCGCACATAATCAATGGGCAGACGGAACGGAGTTCCACCTATGCGAACTTCGAGCACTATGCGCTGCAGTATCAGCAGCAGCAACAATTGCAACAACAGCAGCAGCAACATCAATATAACTCCAATTATTACCAGCCGCATGTGCACAGCAACGGCAAACATCTGCCAGCGGCTTATCAATATCAGCCGCAGCGACATCATCCACAACAGCAACAACAGCAGCTGCAGCAGCAACATCATCAGCAGCAGCAGCAGCAACATCGGCAACATCATCCGCAACAACATGCGGATCACATCATGCGTCTCAATATCAATGCACAGATTGCCGCCCAGTTGCGTGATAAGAAAGTCAATGTGCTGCTAATTGAGGGCTTCATGATATTCAATGTGCCTGAGGTGTTGGCTCTCTGCAATCTCAAGTTTCACTTTCATTTGCCGTACGAGAAGTGCTTTGAGCGGCGCTCCAAGCGCACCTACGATCCGCCCGATGTCACCGGCTATTTTGAGCTGTGTGTCTGGCCGTACTATGAGAAGAACTTTGCCGAGTATCGCGACTGCAAGGACATTACGTTCCTCAATGGCGAAATGGCCAAGGAGAAGATCTTCAAGTTCGTGCTGCAGCGCATTGTGCACTATTTCGATGAGCGCTGCGATGTGCCAACCGCCTCGCCAGTCGCCTGTCCGCCGCAACAGAAGCGCTTCGGCATGCTCTACATGGCCACGGCGGCCAGCAATAATAATCATCTGGCGACAGCCTGTCCCATGGAGCAGTAGTCATTATACATATATACATATATATATGCATATGCTGGATGTTTGTAAAAAGCAAAAATCAATGTACATTCAAACGTAGTTTTACTATTTAAATATAGTGATCGCAGGAGCGCGAGTATCATTCGCTTCTGTGGATGATGCTAATGTGCGCATAATGATTATTATTAGAAGTCCTTTTTTTCTAGTATGAAAAATTACTGATTGTAAAATGATATACTATAACCAAATGTTATTACAATTATTAAATTTCTAACAATTATGGAATTTTTAAGAGCAACTGAAAAACAAATGAAATTCTATATATTTTATCTGAGCGTATAAAAAGAGTGCTAGCTTTAAGTTCTAATCCAATTGCAAGTGACATTTCAAATTTCTATAAGTTTCTGTTTCTGCTTAAAATTTCAAATTCCCAGCGATCACTGTATGCAAATTTATATTTCATTAGCTAGTTTTATTGTTAGCATCACTTAAGCTAGTTTAATAACGACACAAACACATTCACTATTAACGAATTGTGACAAATATGTTTTGAAAATGGTTCAGGAATTCATTTAGCTGTGCTAACTCTACCATATATGGTGTACTATATAGAAAACAAAAAAGAAACATGTATTAACTGCAAAAATCACATGAATGAAATTCAATATTATATATACGAAAATATGTAAATTAGCCATTGTAGAAAACTGGCAATTAGTTTAAGCTCTGGGTTGAGGAGTTTATTCATTTGAATGGCCAATTTGAAGCTTAGCCATCTGTAAATATTGTATGTACTATAACTATATATTTACTGTTTTAAATCATACTATAAATGTAAGCCTATGGACCTCTAAACTAACTGTAGTTTTTTTTTCTTGTGCGAAACAAAACACACACACACACACAGACACACCCACACATACATACAAGCCCGAATAAAATATTTACCTATGTGTATTTTACCCCTGGAAAACAAAGCTCAAAGTTCTTGCATTGCTAAATTTAACTTTGTTTTATATATCTTTATTGCATTTTGTGTCTCCTGGATGGGAGATTGCAGGGGGAACGGGATGAGTGCGTTGCGCGAACACAAGAATTGAAAAATAAATACATTAAATATATATAAGAAGTATGTACGATTATTAAATATACAGTACTACTTGTCCAACGGGCATTTTGCTTCATTATTATTGATTCACATTATTGAGTAGGCTGTCTGTCTCCACATGCACAAATTTTATTGCCAATGGTTTTGAATGAATAGTTAAGTGCCGGCGCCTCAGAAGTGCGGCTGACTGCGGCCTGTTGCGATTATATCAATGTCAACTTTATATGCTTAAGATTATGTTAATAACTTTATGCTTAAATATGCTGCGTAGATGCTTCCATTCAGTTAACTGCTGCAAGAGAGGAGAAAGATAATTAGTCGAGGATGTTTCAGCTATAGTACTCTGTTGCCAAATGGAATAAAAGTGCAGGGTGTCACAATATTTACAGCTTTTATTATGCTAGGAACAGAGTATTACACAGTCGGGCTATTGAAGATGATGCCACTAACCTTAGAGCGCATCCCAGTCGGTTTGACTGTTGTATACTTCCTCCTCGAGCCAAACGGCATAGTTGGCCTTAAAGTAATCGGTCAGCTCCACCTTGCGATCCCACCAGCCCGAGTGGCCGAAGAATGCGAAGTCCGAATGGGTGAGTATCTCATCGCTGGGAAAGCCGCCCTCGACTCCATAATCATGCAGCTGATGTTGCTGCTGCCCACTGCCGGCAGAGCCACCGCCGACTCCTCCTCCGCTACTGCCATTGTTGCCATAGCCATTGGAGTCCCGATCGTTGCTGCCATTGCCCGCATGCATGTTGGATTGCTGCGCATTCTCGGCGTTCTGGGCGGCGGTGCCATTGTTGCCGCCACCAGCGCCGCACTTCTGCGTGGCCTCCGGATAGCGACGTAGATTGAAACGATCGACGCAGGCGCGCAGCGTGCACTCCTCCGCCTGGAAGTCCCAGGGTCTCGACTCCAGATCATTGCCAAAGGCCCAGTCGTCGTTGAGGCGATGTCGCACCTTCGAGTAGATGGCACTCAGAGTCTTCATGTTGGACTTGCGCCACTGGCGGCCCAAGTACTTGGTCTGCATCTTTAGCAGCTTCAACACATACAGCTGCATCATGGCGTGGCGCACCTTAAGCGTCTTCTTCAGTATTGGCGCCGATTTGAAGACAACCAGCATCATAACCCGCGAATGCTTCCACTTGATGAGCTTGTTCAGGATGCGCAGCAAATTGATGCAGGAGAAGACGTTGCGCCACGAGTACGGCTTGTCGGACATCTCACCGCCATAGACAAAGCTGTCGCCGCTTAAATCCGGCTGCTCGCCAATCACACACGATGGGAAATCCAGGAGCGGTATCGAGTTCTTGGTGTTCACATATTCCGTGATGGTTTGATTGAAGAACTTCAGCACGAGGGGAATGCAGTTAGCGAAGACCAGATGCTGCGACATGAACTCAAACTGATAGACATGATTGATCTTAAAGTGCTTCAGATACAGCAAAATAATGGCCGAGACAGCCTTCACAATGATCTCTTTGTGGCGACCCATGTCAACGGTCAGTTTGGTCGACTGTGTCGCCGTCAGCGGCATCTTCTTGGGCAGCACATCGGCCATGATGTTGATGCTCTCCGTTTTCGACTTGGATGTGGGCGAAGCGGCAAGTAGCACTTTCAGCAACGCTATCATATATTGCGGCAAATTGGGCAATATGGCCTGGTAGAGTATCTCTGAGGGCGTCAGCTTAATCTCGTCCTCGTGCGTCGAGATGGGATTGCGGGCAATGTCCTCCTCCTTCTTGATCTGCATGTCCGCCAGGCTGACGTACATGTGACGCTGCAGCGTCTTGAAGCCCTCGTGTATGGGCTGCGGCAAGCCCGCCAGACTCTCGTGATCGCCAATCAGCGAGTAACCAATGAATTTATTGCGCGATATATCCAGAAACTGATCGATGTCCTTCTGGCGCACCTTGGGCGTCCATGGCAAACGTGCCGTGATCTGCACAGCGGGCATTGCCGGCGGCGGCTGTGTGAGACTTGGCTGATTGTTGGGATTCGCTGTTGCTGTATTGTTGCTATTGTTGCCCGACGTCGAAGCGGAGGGATCGTCAAAGGGACGATAGTACTGCGAAAGCTCGTCCTCGCCATTGTTAGTGCCGCTGCCTGTCGACGAATTGCCATTGTTGGCGTTCGGGCCGCCCTCGTTGCCCGACATCTCCATGTCTATTTGCTCGGGCTCGTCCAGGAAACGTTGTTTCATCAGAGAACGTCTGCGGGTAAATGAGAGTTTAGGCATTTTTTAACAGATGGCAGTTTTAGTCTTGGGAGTCAAACGTTATAATATCCTAAAAAGCAACCGATTCGATTTAAGATACAATGGGGACCTGAATTTGGAAATGTCCATAAATAAAACCAGAAACTTACTTGAAATTCCGCTTGGGATATTGATTCTCTAATATATCAGTGGCCGTGGCGGGCGGTGAGCTGGCACGCATGCATTTCGTGACCTCCAGTGTGTCCTCGGTGATCGGATCCAGCCCGACCTTTGCTCTGTACTCGTTCTTGAGATTCTTTAGCACCTCCATGCCGCCCAGTCCCAGCAGAGAAACCTTCCACAGCAACAGCACAACCTTTTTCATGGGAAATTGCGGAGCAGCGCCGCTACAGAATCGGGTAATCATGCCCAGCAGCTTGACGGCGAGAAGTTCGCCATCAGGCAGCGGACTATTGATCTCCTGCACAAAGGACTCCGCCAGTTGTTTGTAATCCTCGCTGCCTTTTTCACGCTCATCGCGTATGGTCTCCGTTATGATATACAGCACCGAGAGGATAACGCGTATATCTGTGGAATCCACCAGGGTGACATTGGTGATCTTCACCGCTACGATGTCCGGGGAGCAGGCGGTTTCAATTTCCATGTTGAGCAAATCAATGAAGGAGGAGAAGACGCCCAGCTGATAGAGCACAATGACATTGTCGCGCGTATTCTGATGCTGCTCCTCATCGGATTGCACCTCGGCCCAGCAGCCCTGCGCCAGATAAAGGATACAGCGTGCCGCCTGCATGCGAAAGGAGCGATCCGAGACCTCCAGTTGATCGACCAGTTTCATCACAATGCTACGCTGCGAGGCGGCGTCCTGTTTCTGCCAGTTGGGCGGCAAATCGTACAGCTCCATTTGGTCCTCGAATGCCTTCACATTCATTTGGAATTCACTGAACTCCGTGTAGCTGTACAGCTCTG
Organism: Drosophila flavopinicola; assembly: GCA_035042425.1. Lineage (NCBI taxonomy): Eukaryota > Metazoa > Arthropoda > Insecta > Diptera > Drosophilidae > Drosophila > Drosophila flavopinicola. The sequence goes on along the minus strand of JAWNLL010000134.1, from coordinate 2,097,914 downwards.
CGATCTCATTCTGATAACTATCCACGTCCGCATAGACGAAATCCAGATCGGGGCCATCGCAGTTGGCATCTACGTCGTGAGTGTCCTGCTCGAACGAGTTGTTTATAGATGAAAGCATCATTTAGAGGCTGTTCCTACAACTATGTGTGTGTGTGAGTAAGTGTGTGCGCGTGTGTGTGTATATGAATGTATGTGTTTTGTGTGTGGGTGGAAATGTGTATCCTTGTTGGCAGTACGGCTGCTAGGCTGCGCGCGCCTTCTCTTCACTACACTTTGCCAAAGGGGCGCATAATACTATTTATGTGTTACACACTGCATTTCACGTTGAATTTTGCAAACATTTCACAAATATGCTGCACAAAAGAAGAAAAATTTTTAAGTGTGACCAAGGCGTACTTTCGCTTGAATGGCCTGCCCTGCTCAAGCGTGAGTATCGTTTTCTTAATATCGATAGTTTATGTTAAGCAACAGCTGTTCGTAAAGTTCTGTTTCGCATGTTATTTGCAGCTGTTAAATTAAATTTCGTACATTAATCGCCGTTTTTGATAAAAAAAAATAAATGCAAAGCTGTTTTCATTAAAACAGACATTTTAAAACTTTTTGCATTATATTGTGTTTTTTTAAACGAAAAGTTAGTGACGGCAGATATCGCAGCAATTTGTCAGTGTGTCCACACCACATTAAAAAACGGTTTTTAATCTGTCGCCAAAATATACCAATAGGCGCCATAAACGGTCACGCTGCAGCTATATATTTGTGTTTCCGAACAGTGCCGGCAGCAGTTTTCATCTGAGCTTCAAAACATTACGATTACGAAATAAGTAAGCAAAGTTAATTTTTTTCATTTGCAATCATAAGTCACAAAAGCATATCTGCGTGTTCATTTGGAGAGAGCATTGCGTGGGCAAAGAGCATAGAACGATTGGCGACTATTCTTAGTGCCTCCTGTTGTACTTTGTACCCTTAGTGCATATCAGCGTGAGTTTGCAGAAATCCCAATTGGCATATTGTCTGCAAACAGAGTTTATTTCTCTTGTGAAATTGTTGTTGTGCATTTGTAAGGAAAAATGGCTGGCCGTTCAATGGTGTCCCTTCTGCTCGGTGCTCTGACCGCGGCCTTGGGCTCCTACATCTACTTAACCATGCAAGTAATTACAAACTCTCCCAACTACAGTTGTCACGCACTACGACAACAAATATCTTACTATTACAGTAGTACTTACTATTATGTATATTGGGTTCTCGTCTTTGTTTGCATGCCTCAAACTAAAGTCGCGTGCCGGGGACCAACGGCTAATCTAATCGATGCATTTCACACACGCACACACATGCATATAGTTTTAAGTGTGGGTATGTAGATATATACATATACATATGTTATACAGTGGTCACTCGAAAATTAGAACGCTTCGTTGGTGGAGGTGTTGTCGTTTCGCAAGTAAGCTATAATTAATGCAAATCTGACATTTATCTGCAGTAAAATTTATATTGTGTAAAAGTCTGTTAAAACAATTATGTAGTGTGTTAAAAATTGCGACATTCAAGTGTTTAAAAATAGATAAGTTCTCTTAAAAGGAATCTAGAGATTAAATGCTGCTACTGCATGACAAACAGCGCTGTAATTTCTAGATTATTCTTATCGCTAGCAATTCTAATCTCCGTGCGACTACTGTATGTTGTTGACTCATTGGTATACTCGATGTGACTTTGACCTTCATAAATTATGCAGCGATGACCACTGTGGCAGAACAATTCTTGGATTGTTTGAGTTCCAACTACCATTTGTTAATTGACTGATACTATATAGATAAGTATGTTGGATTTCAATGACTATTTGCAGCCGGGTCGAAACTGCTATTAAATATGATTATGAATGTCAGGCACATGCAAAGCATTTCGCAGCAAGCCTTCAGGAGCTTCAGGCTATCAACAACAGGCACTCGCAACTTTGGTTGGCAGCGAGCAGTTTCAGTAAATCAGTTGCATCCTTGGCGTCGCTACTGCGTTGTCCTTTTGCCATTGGTCGCCGTTGTTAATTGCAGTGCAGTACAGGATACAGCAGCAAAGCAACCATACTCAACAGCAGTGGCCGTGAGTAGTTGTGTGTTGTTTTTTTTGTAGTAGTTCTTGTTGTTAGGACTAACCTTTAACCTTAGCTAAAAACTAAAACTTGTGTGCCTTGCTTTGCTGTTTAACATAATCCTTTTGGTCGAAATTCATACCTAAATTCTGTTGCTTTACCTGCTTGTTGATCTTTACTTTAAAGTTTAAACAACTTTATAACTCATCTATTTTTCCAGGTCGACATGTCTGGTGGTGATTACAAGAACGCAGCGTCCATTTACGAGTTCAACGTAAAGGACACTCATGGCAATGATGTCTCGTTGGAGAAGTACAAGGGTCAGGTTGTTCTGGTTGTCAACATCGCCTCCAAGTGTGGCTTGACCAAGAATAACTATCAGAAACTGACGGATCTGAAGGAGAAGTATGGTGAACGCGGTCTGAAAATCTTGAACTTCCCTTGCAATCAGTTTAACTCCCAGATGCCAGAAGCTGATGGTGAGGCTATGGTTTGCCATCTGCGTGACTCCAAGGCGGACATTGGCGAGCTCTTTGCCAAGGTATAAATACTAGTACTGTTTGTTTGCGCAAATGCTAAACTGATTCACTGTCCACAGGTTAATGTGAATGGCGATGATGCTGCTCCACTATACAAGTACCTGAAGGCCAAGCAGACCGGCACCTTGGGCAGCGGCATCAAGTGGAACTTCACCAAGTTCCTCGTGAACAAGGAGGGCATCCCTATCAATCGCTATGCGCCTACCACCGATCCCATGGACATATCCAAGGATATTGAGAAATTGTTGTAGATCTCCAGCATATACATAGCTTATAAGCATTGTATAACTATCTAAATTAATAGCTTTCGTCGCGCCAATGTTTTGGCTTTAGCTTACAACTTAGTCCTGTAGCTCGGGCACATGCAATGCATGTCTATTGTAGTTGTAGTATGGTTTTATATTCATTATAACATGATCTTAAATAAAAACGAACCATATTCAAAACTCTGTGTTCACTTACCTCCATGATGGCCATGCGCGCCATTCGATAGAGTTTGGCCAGCAGGCCCACGTTCATGATGACGCCGTCTTTCTCCTTTTTGGGCATACGCACCAGCTTGTAGTGTATCCAGACCATGTCATATTCGGGATTCGTCATAAAAAATATATATGTGAATATGCAAGCTGGATACTATTTTTGTATATACACGTTGAAAAGTATCTGTAATTTGAAATTTGGACTCAAAATCGGTGTATGTTTACTACATAGAAATGGTCCCTGTTTGACAAATAAATACTCGGTATGGTTTTTGTTTATTTATTTAAATAATTATGTATTTTTTGGGTGCAATTAATCATTAAATTAATTAGTATTATTATTGTTTATATAAGGTTCATATATATTTATACGTATATATATATATTTGTTTTATATATCAATTTTTAGTTTTTCATTTGCTTTGTTGTTTTACTTTCTTTTCCATTTACCAGCTTTTCTTTTGTCTAATACGCCTACTGAGTGCTTTCTGCTTATTAGTTCAACTCGTAAGATTTGTTTTAACATATACACACACAATTGTTATAGATTTTTACTGGTTTTCCTTTTGTTTTTTGTTTTTGTTTTTGGTAAGTACATACATAATATATCGTATTCCGTTTAGGGATAAAATCAAAAGAAATTAATTGAAACGCTTTTCTATTTACTGCACAAAAACACAAACACTGTCGCTAGTTAGAATATTAGTTATTAGTTAAGTTTAGTCATAGTTTGTTAATGTTTATATGCATATGAGGTGTGAAGTGTGTGTGTAAGTGTGTGTGTGTGTTGTTGTTGTTGTATGTATTTATTGTTGAACAAAACTCTATCAATTATTAAGCAATTGGCGACATATTGTACACGCTACGAATATTGCTAAAAATACCTGCACATTGTTGTTTTGTGTTCTTTTGTTTTTCCTATGTTTTGTTTTTATATTTGTTGTCCTATTTTTTGCATTGTTCAATTAATTGTATTTTATTTCCTGTCAGCCCCATTTATGTTTGGTTGGCAAAAGCACTTTTTGGGCAGGCGCTTGTTTAATTGTTAATACGTTGATTGTTTAAGTATATATATCTATATATATGTATATGCATATTTGTTGAACAAGTCAAGTACAATAAGTAAGTGGGTGCTTAGTTACTTACTTGCCGAAATGCTTGTTGCAATGAATCTTTGCAATACGACTTTGTGAATGATGTTTAATTTTCGATTGATTTCAATTTCTTAGTGTGTGTTTCGGAGTATGAAGTGTAATCCCTATATATCGTAACATATATATATATATATGTATATAGTTAAATAGTAGTATTTATGCATTTATGTATGCTCTAATTAATTCCCTTTTCCATTTTGTTGTAAATTAATAGCCAAATATCATTTTATTCATAACATTGAAATATACATATATAATTCTTTAGCTGTTTTTTGTTTGTTGTCAAATTAAATAGTAGACATAATTAACAAATTGTGTGAGAAGCGCTTAATTTAATCGTTGAACTGCTTGGTTTTCATTTTGTGAGTTTTTCCATTTTGTAATTTGCTGAACTTTAGTTTCACTTTTGCTTAAAACGATAATCGCAAATTAATATTATTGTATATTTTTGCTAAATGTTGTGTTTTTTTTTTTTGTTGTTATATTTCATTTGACTACTACGCTTTTGCTTTTTAAATATGTTGCACATTAAACTTTTATGTATACATTTATTTAATTTATTTTCTAGATAAGTAGATTGTTGTTCTTGTTTTCAGTTATCATGTTTTTATCTTTCTTTTCTTTTTTTTTGGATTATACATGTCAAATATTTTGTATTTTCTTTGGTAACTTTTATGTAGGAACAAAAGCTGTTTAGAGCACTTTTTTTTTGTTGTTGTTAAACATTTGTTCCGAAATTCATGTTTTAGCTGAAGAAACTGAGTTCAAAGAGCTGCGAATGCGAAAATTTTGGGAAGCAACCTGATCCTTGCCCAGCGCTGGCGCTCCTTGTTGCCAGCACAGAGGATAAGTGTTGAGTACAATATAATATATATATATATTTTCATATATAGCATAGCTTTTGTTTTTATTGTAAATATATATATATATATTTATTTATATATAAGTATATGCATGAAATAATGTAACCATAAACAAATTAGCAACAACTTTAATTTGTCCGGAGCGTCTTTTAGTTTTGTATTATATTTATTATTAATATTATGAGTCATAATTTACTTAAAATGTTTTTTTCTTGCATTCTCTCGTCTGGAATGCCTTTTCTTTTAGTACAAGTTTACGTAGAAATTATGTTTGCAATTCTCGAGATTTTCTTTTATCTAGTTCAACTGAGTTTGTTTTCTTTATTTTATTTTATTTTTTTGGGGGATTTTCTTTTGTTTTCTGATGCTATTTGTCATCAAGAAACGTTCATGTGTTGGCTTTATCCACAATTACTTATGCGCCGCCATGCTCCGACTTGACCGCTACTCCAGCCCCAACCCCGGCCCCGACTCCGGCTCCGGCTCCATCATCGACCAGCGCCGACTGTCCTCCGGCTGGGGGCTGCTGTTGTTGCGGCGGCGGTGGGGGCATATACTGCGGATACTGTGGATACTGCGGCGGCTGCTCGCCTCCTATGAGGCCTAGTTTATCTGTGGGGCGGAGTGGGATGGGAGAGAGAGAGAGAAGCGTGTTAGTCCATGTGGCAAAAGATGCGTTTTCCATTTGGATTTGCTCAATTGAATGACAATTACATTGATACGATTACACGATAATACGATAATACGTATACGCCAATAAAATATATTTATAATATACACTTCAATGGACTTCTAGCTCAGTTAGGATGGTTAATTTTAAAAAGCATGTACGAGAGCACCCAATGCAGATAAGATCATCTACACTGGACGCAGATATATATGTATATGTACATTGAATAACACTAATTATGCAAAAGCTAATTCTAAGCGTAGAAATTTTCATGTTTCCCATCCAGCTGGCAATTCTGATTTCTGTTCCATTCGGTCCCCCGTTAAACTGGTTGGTGCATTAAAACTTAGGCGCATTGTCCATATATGGTAAACAAAAAAAATATAGTATATCTTTAACAACAACATCAATAATGAACAATTATTGTAAACGAAAAGTAATTTGCGTACGGTAACAGTAACTCACACATACATGCAGATAAAATGATAGTCGATTAGTTATCGATAAGCGTCATGTAAATTTTTGTTTGTTGCTGTTGCTTACAGTGTTTGATAATGGTTTTATATTTTTGAGACAAAGTGTGAAATGTTTTTGATGCTGCCTCAATTGCAGTTAATTTTTTTGTTGATGTTGTTGTTGTTGTTGTTGTTTTTTGGTGCTGTTGGTTGTTGTTGTTGTTGTTGGGTGGTTCTTTGGGTGTTCGTTGTTGTTGTTGTTGTTGTAGCTGTTATTATTAATTGTTGGTTGTGAGCGTATTTATTGTCCTGTCGCCACGTCATCCGTCGGACTCGGTGGGTCATCGGTCAATTTCTCAGCCAATGGAGTTTTCTCGAGTGTCGTTGGTGGTTCGGATTTGAGTGTGTGGTGTGGTGGTGCTGATGCTGATGCTGATACTGGTGCGGATGCATGAACCTGCTGCAAAGCAGGAGGTGGAGAAGCAGCAGCATCATCCGACATGAAAGGTTCTACGAGAAATTTGTGAATTGCATTTTTGTTTTTGTTTTCATACAAGCCATTAAAGTGGAACCAAATTTTTCATTTTACATTGTTACGTTGTTAGTGTGTGAGATAGTGGTGTGTGTGTGAGTGTGTGTGTGTGGGCTCTGAAAATACTTAAATAAATAGCTTTTAAGTGATTTGTGCACCTAGCAATAATAATTTTGCATATATGATGGACAAAATATATTTTGCTTGTTTTTCTTGTTTTTACCTCAAAAAATAAAATTTAACGAATTTCATTTGAATAATTGTTCTTATTGTTTAACACAAACATAAAGCTAAAGCTTGCACAAATTATTTCTCTTCGTCTTTCTCTGTAAATTGGTGGAAAAAATTCGGTGAGTGTACAGTAAATGTGGGCGTGGACGTGAATATTCAGTGGGTGTTTGTGTTAGAAAATTATTGGTGTAGTGTAGAGAAAATAAAGGAAAAACACTTGAAAGTATATATATATATATATAAAAAACTGATACAAAAATTGCAGTACTTTATGCATTTGCTGTTTTTGACCTTGGCGATAATCGAGTTTCATTTATGTTTCAGCTACATTTACTATATAATTTGAGGGGACGACTTCGAGTGAGTTACAAAGAGGACATTTGTTGTTGTTACTGTAGTTGTATGTATATATTTAAATTGTCTAGTACGCCAAGACGGAACGAAATGAAAACCAACTGTGAAACGAAACACTAAACAAACCACAAAGATTACGGTTTAACGGAGTTACGGGATACGCTAGCTCTAGTATTCCAATACAGTGTGTGAACTTATAGTTCCTACAAATTACGGGTACAAATGAATATCGTTCAACTTCACTATGAATGGAATGACCAAACTCGAATTACTTTCATTTTAATATATATTTTTAGCGGACACAGGGTGTTTCGGGCGAGGCTGCTTTCGAAAACATATCAACCCAAACAAACATATACAGAACAAAACACACAGATACAATGATACGATAATTATTAAAAACGAATACAAACAATAAGAAAACAATACACGACCTTAAATCAAATTACCGAACCTGGTGCGTATGGTATTCGTATGGAACCAGATGATGCTGAAGTTTATTTTTAAAATACTTTTTTTTTATTTTGATTTTGATTTTGACTTGTGGTTGTTGGAGCGCATGATATGCTAAGTACATTGGATGCAATTGCTCGATGGATCGTTCGTTTTTGCGTATGACAACAATTTTGGGGGATTTGGTTCGTAAGGCGTCGAATTGCAAATTCAGTACTTAAGCGAACGATCATCAAACGTACGACAGTTGGACTGTGAGTTGATTGCTCTACTCGTAGCAGTTGTAAAATGATTCTTTTTTTTGTTTGTTTGCTTTTGCTTTTGAATTTGATATTGTTGGGTTGATTTTTGTTAGCATTGCATTTTGTAACTAAGTTACTAGGTAGTTTCTTATAGTTATGGTTATAGCAATCTACATAAAGTTACCTAGAGAAAAAAATGTGACGGAATAAAAAAAGTACAAATGAATTTAGTTTGAGTGAATATTCCAAATTAAATCAAAATCAGCGCTAAAAACAAGTTTTTTTTATAGAATTATTAAAAATAATAAGAAAAAACAATATATTTTGGGGGTGTGAGTGTGTGTTTGTCTTTTGTGTGTGTGTGTGTGGATTGGTTGTGTCTCTGTTTGTGTGTGGCATGTAGTGAACAGGATATAGAGATTTCCGCACGAAGGACTTACTTGCTATAATGCCAACGATGACCAGTCCAATAACGCCCATGATGATCATCATCTGCAAGTAGCGAGAGATCATTTGAATGACTGTCAAATAGGGTATTAGTTAGTCTAGCCGACCTTCAAGTTCTGCAACCAGAACTTTCGTTTTAGCTTGCCCGCCTGCTGCTCGAACTGCGAGGCGCCCTGTTGTAAGGCATCGGCACGATCATCCAGCTCGGAGAGCTTAGCATCACGCTCCAGCACCTTCTCCACATTCGTGCGCATTATATCCACGACCTATAGAGAGAGACAGAGACAGAGAGCGAGAGTGAGACAGAGTGAGTCTGACTAAGTCCTGCGTTTTAATATGCATTAAACTTGTATGCTTACCTCATCGACTTGGGCCTGCGTCTGTTGCAAGCGCTTTTGTGCCGCAATTTGTTGTGGATTGCGTGGTCCGCCCACAATCTCACCATCGCCGCCCTCGCCCGCCGGTGGGCCATCGGTTGGTGGTGCATCGACAGCTGCTGCAGCATCCGCCCTGCGGAGACAGACAGTTAGAGCCATTAGTCATCAATAAATGGCATTCCAAATTGGCTAATCAACTCCCCATGGAGCAGTCTCAAATTAAGTAGTAGAGGGGCATTCGTTTACGCATGAGAGATGTGTGGTTTCAACATTTATAAGATAATAGTACATGTGTATATAATTGTGTGTGTATGTGGCTACGAGAAGTGCTCAAGATCTAGCCGGATTACTCAAAAGGCCAATAGAGCTGGGCACTTACGGTTCCTTATTCTTGTCTTTCTTGCCCATGGCTAGGCTGTTTAGTGAGCGGCGTAGAAATTGTAATATTAACAAATTAAAACATAAATCAAGGCAATATATAGGTAAACCTTTTACAAAAATATTGCATACTTATTGGGGTTTACAGTAGTCCCTCGCAAATTCGAATGAAAAAGCTACACATTAAATTTTATGATTTTTATAAGCCACATTTTTCGAAAATTCTTAAATTAAACATTTTTAAAACATAAAATAGTTATTCTTATAAATAAGAATATAAGATTTGTGAACAACTCGAATTTCAGGTAGCTCAAATTTGCAAGTGACCACTGTAATATGCATATAGGGTAGGGTAATATTCGCATCAGATTTTAAAACGTACATTTTGCATGACTAACTCATGAGGGCACGAGAACTTGTGTTTAAGTTTATCGATTTTGCGGCGAGGTGCGGGAAAATTGCCATGTGATGCGACGGACTTGGACTCGGACACGGATACGGACATCTGTACGGACATTTGCTTGGGGATGCCAAAAAGAATTATGGCATCACACACACACAGATAGAAAAGATAAGCTGACAATCGAAATGGACAATATCGGGGCAACTATGTATTTTTATCTATGCGTACACTTTGTGTATTTGTGGGTGTACACAGAAATAATTCCTTTTGTTTGCGCGAAACGCGTCGAGAAAGAGAAATCAATAATTTCCATTACTTACATTGCTTTCTGTTTGGTTTTGTTGCTGTTGTTGTTCTAACAGCCGCTGCTGCTATTGTTGTTGTATTAACAAATTTGAACGTCTGCGACGGTCTGAAATTGCGATGCCCGTGTCCGTGTCCGTGTCCTGTGGACTTTTCTATGCACTTGCCCAACGTCTTTCAGTTGAGAGCGTGCTCACGGTTGTGGGGTTTGCTGCCGGATAGCGGGGGGCGCTGGCGGTCTGTCGAATTGCTGGGTGCAGCGCAGCTTTGGCTATTCGTTGTTTTTGTTATCGATGATGGCTAACGCGCGCTCGCTCTCCTCTCTCTCTCTCGCTCTCTCGCTGACCGTCAGAAACTCTCTCGTTCTCACGCTCTCGCTCTCTCGCTCTCTCTGCGACTCACTTGTAAGCTTTTCGTCAATGAATTTGCGCTCAACGCACTCGCACACAGACACACAGACCGAGTAACGGCACCTCACACGGACTCCTCCTCAGCTGCGGGGGTAACACTGGCTGGCAGTTGTGAGAGAGAGAGTGTGTGAGTGTGTGTGAGTAGAGTATGTGTGTGTATGTGCGGGTACCACTTGCCACGACAGCCTTTTGCAGCAGCAGCGCTCTGTGTGAAGGAATCTTCTGGCTCTTCTTCGCTGAAACTGTTTGGTGGTTAGAGTACAAAAATAGTTGCAACTATTTTTAGTATGTATGCTTATGCGTTATGTTTATGCTACGTATATCAATGGCGGCGTTCAAATGATTGTTTTTGCTGCTGCACAAAGTACGCCCACACACACACACGTAAAAATTGGCTGGATTCTCAAGTGTTTTACTCATATGCATACATATATTTAGCAACAATTTATATTGCATACAGCTAGGCGCACGTTAAAACACTTTCAAGTTCTATTTGTATGCGACGTGTGTGATTTACAAATTCCATTTAGCAAAAAATTTGCTCTTGCAAAAGAAAAAATCAATGAAATTTTTACACAACACCGTTTTTTTTCCTGTGGGCGATTTCAGCGCTTTGTTTTGACAATTTTGCCAACTATTTTAAAGATATAGTCTTTGTATGTGCGCCTTGGCAACACATATTTCAATTGAAATAATATATTTAAATAATAAATAAGTTAAATTTACGCAGCACAAGAAAAATTTTCACTTACGACGTTTTAAGCCAACTGCGAAAACTTGCAGCTTTCCTAACTGTTATGTGTATTTGGGGAAAAAGCTCCGACGAAAAGGACGAGTACGAAAGCTTCAGAGAGTGATAAGAGCAACGAGTAGCTTTTACTATATTATTTGTGTTTAACGAGTACAATTTGAATATTTTGCTGTCTGGCGGTAATGGCGGGTTTTCACAGTGCTTTCCTGAATTTTGTCTGTATCCATACACGGTACATTTTGAGGCAACGTCCACGATTGACCTGCAGTCGTCTATCCACAATGAGCTGCTCCTCGACCAGTCCTGCCTTGACAAACATATCGCGCAGCTCCTGTTCCGTGAAGAAATATACCATAGTGCCATCGCCGCGCACATAGAAATTATCCTCTAGGCACTTGCCGCTCTTGAAGCGCAACTGCGCAAGATCATAACGTCCATAGTCCCGAAATATCAACAGGCCTCCAGGCTTAAGGTAGCGATAACAGTTATCCAGCACAAGCTGCATTTTCGAAGGCTCAATTGCCGACAATACAAAGATCATGACAATAATGTCCTGTGAGCTCTCCTCGAAGGGTACTTGCCACTTCTCCTCCGTGGCATCCATGACAAACACCTCGCAGCGTTTCTCATCAAACTGCTGCTGACTGCGCAGGATTTCGATAGCGCGTTCTGAGAAGTCACAGCCATAAACCCTCAGCTGGGACTCTGTGCTGTACTGCAGTATGGGCAGAATGGTGTTGCCCACGCCGCAGCCTAGCTCGAATATGCTGCGTGCCTGAGAATCCTCATTGGCTGCCAAGGGTGCCAGCTCGGGAAACTCTGTGAACAGCCAGTGGCGATCTTTGAAGAACCGATTGTCGTGTATGCCGTAAAACGAGTCCCAGAACTTGGGCGCATCCGACTGGAAGCGTTCCCGCTGATCTTCGCTCATTTTAACAGTTGAATTCCTCTCAACAGCCGCCTGAGCGGCCTGCTCTTGGTCCTGATCCCATTCCACGTGGTCCCTGTGGAGTAGATTTTAATGAGAGAGTAATTGTTAGTTAGTTGATATACTATATATACCATGCATTAAACTCGAACACCTCCCGCGCATCGCTCAGTATCCGCTCACCACCTCCACCGGGTTTCTTGCGCTGGCGGGTGTGTTCCCAAGTTTTGCTGGCGTAACATCGCTGTAGATATTTACCAGGCGTTGTGCTTGAAAACATCGGCGTCATCCTTAAGCAAACGTGTACCAAACTGCGGGCGCCTCTCATTGTCAACTGCATCATCTAAGGGCTGATTGGTTTCGCTCATAATACGTTGTTCAATGTGAATTTACTCTATTACTTTGTAAACAAACCGCGTTGCGGCTGCAAGCATATGGACTGCAAAAGGGCCAGACTGTTGAAGTCTTGCCCATGTGGCAACGCTAGTTGACTCGTAATCTATCGACTCGCCGCCACTGGTTATCGGTTAGTATAACAAAACCGCAAAATAATTTTTGTTGTATGCGTTGTTGCTTTCTGCAGCAAATTGAAATAAATAAATAAATCAAGAGAAAAGCGCCAAGAAAGTGTAGCAGCAGTGCGCAAAACACTCGCCAGCAAAGTTTGATTGTGGTGTGCGATAAAAATAAAAACAAACAAACCGTTTAAAAATGATGAACGAGGCTGCTGCACTGGCAAACATGATACCCTACGATACAATTGGACTCTACGAGCAGCCAAAGCCCCGTTTCATCTTCAAAATGCCGCGCGTGGTGCCCGACCAGAAGTCCAAGTTCGAGAGCGACGAGCTGTTCCGTCGCCTGAGTCGCGAGAGCGAAATACGCTACACGGGCTATCGGGAGCGCAGCATCGAGGAGCGTCAGGTGCGCTTCATGAACGGCTGCCGCGAGGGGCACACGGAGACAAGTTTCGTGGCATCCGGCACCAATCTGCAGCTGGTGTTCAATGCCAATCAGAATCCGTACCTGCACGACAAGGAGTGCGACTTTGATAAGGAGCATGGCAAGGTGCACATCAAGTCCTATTTCATTATGAACGGCGTCTGTGTGCGCTTTCGCGGCTGGCTGGATCTGGAGCGCTTAGATGGCGTCGGCTGCCTAGAGTATGACGAACGGCGAGCGATGCATGAGGATGCAATACTGCGCGACCAGATCGATCGCTACAATCAGCGTCTGCGTGAGTTCGAGGACACAAAGCGCGCCTATCGCGACAATCGTCAGGACGAGATGGAGGCAGTGCGACGCGGTGTCGCCTCCGGCGGCATTGGTGTGGGCGCCAGCATGTGGCGGCGTTAGTTAGACTTTTGGACGGCATCAGCGCCGTCACAACAACAGCAGCAGCAGCAGCAACAACTGCAACTACAACTGCAGCAGCAGCAGCAACAGCAGCATGAGACTCAATTCGCAAATACTCAATACTTTATGGATAACTGAACTTGCTCCTTACGCCCAAAACTTGCCAGCAAAGGCGAGCTTGGATCACGCATACGGCTAACGTTTAGATTCGCTCGAAATATGCGCCTAGGCTTAGTATTAGCACTTAGTAAATTACTTAATGTATTCTTGTATGGTATTAAACATAACATTTTAATATGAAATTATAGTGACGTATAGATCTAACATATATATATATATATAAATATTTAAAACAACCAATAAACTTACGCATCATAATACCAGTATTTCAATCGTGACGCAGTCTGACGCAGTTTCATAATTTACATATTTTTAGTAGAAATAAGTAAGCACATAAAAATGATTGTAGTTATTCGCATGCTTTAACAGAGAGTATATTAGATTTAATATGCATTATGTAACGCTGTGAGACAGCTACGATTTACTCTATAAACTTCCAGCAGTTAACTTTATTTGGTCCCCTTTTCTAACTTGCTTGTAAATCTTATTTGGCCAACACTGAAAATGTTCCTTATAAGATTTATCAGCTGGATTCACTACCTTGTAAAGAACTTGACAAAACGTATTCCGAGAAAGTCAACTTAAAGCTAAAAAAAACACGGGCCTAAATTTAAGTTTAAAGCAATATATGTTTAATGGGAGTTTGTTTCGATGTACTATTTAATATATTGCAACTTGACATAGACTAAATATAAGTCCAAAAAGCGGCTGAATCGAATCACTAATTAATAAACGTAGATGCATTGGAAAACATTTTAACTTTAAAGAAATGTTCTAATTGAAAAGCACTTTGATTTACAATAAAAAGCTGATAACCATTTCATATGTTGCATATTTGTGTATTGTAGATATTTAATATATTTATGTATGTATGTATATTTTATAAACATTTGTGTAACACTAAAAAATACAATTAAAGTTGCATGGAAAATCAAAACATTACCTATCCGTTTAACGGAACTGCAGATTGGAAACGCGCAGACCGATGCAATCCTTGCCAATTTGACTGACCTCGCAGACGGCGCAGATTTGGCCCTTGTACTGGGGATCGTAGGCGGAGCCGCAGAAGGGGCAGGTGACCTCTGGTTTGCCGCGATACAGCGGCTTCCAGCTGATGGCGCAGATGTTGAACGGATTGAATTCCTCGTAAGCCAGCTGATGCTCATCGATGGGATTCACCTCGCAGGCCTGCAGTATTTTGCGCACCTGCTGCGCCACCTCGGGTCGTGGCGCCAGCTCCAGGAGACGGCGGGCAAATGATGCTGCCGTCTTGTAGTTCTTTAGCTTGAAGTACATGTTGAGGGCGGTGCGAAGCGTGAGGATCTGATGGACCGGCTGCAGCTTGCAGTGCGTAAAGTAGGCGGCCATTTCGCATAGACGCTTCTGCTCGTCCAGCGTGGACTTGGGCATGCCCTTGCGCACGGTCTCCATCTTCAGACCGACAATATACTCGGCACAGATCTTGAGCAGCTGCTGAGCCTCCGCAGTGTCCAGCTTGGTCTCCACCACTAGCAGCGGAATGCTTATCAGGATGGAGTGGAATTTCTCAATGGCTTCGGTGAATTTGCCCGAGGTGGTCATCTGGTAGCCAGCTTGCAGTCGAGACACCAGCTCGTTCAGTTTGATGCCCAGCGCTGGGCGCTGTAGTTTCGGATTCGTTTCGGAGAAATTACGCAGTGGATAAGCACTGAGAGATTGCAGATTGGGATTGCCAGTGTAGCTGGTGCGCGAGCATGCGTAGTTCTGCAGGAAGAGTGTTTTGAAGGGCTTAAAGTTGACCACGCCCAGCTGATCGTTGAGTAGACGGAAGGCGCTATTGAAAGCTCCCGCCTTGACATGATCCAGAACCAGTTGGGAGTTGTTGGCCCACTGCTGGGCCGGCGACTGGCCCTTGTTAGGTGCCGCATAGTAGTTGCTGTCCAGCGCCGATGCCTTGATTTTGGAGGCCAGCTCGATGGGCACAACCAGATCATCATCGCCCACATCCCAGCCACCACCACCAGCGCCCGCCTCCTCCTGTGCCTCATCGTTGCTCAACGCATCGTGCATCTCCTCATCGCCATCGTCGTCATCGCCTAAGCCCAGATCCGCATCAGCGCCCCAGCCATCCCCACCGCCATTGTGCTCGTCCAGCAACGCTGCATCCGCATTGATGTTGAGCGCCTGGCGTGCTGTGATGCTGCTGCCGGCACGTGTCACCATGGCGCCCTCGAAGAAGCCCTTCGAGACGGACAGCAGCGGCCAGTTGGTCTCTAGCTGCTGTATGGGTACCGGCGGTTGCAGCAGTTGCGCCTGCGGATTCACCTCTGGCAGTGTGGTGCCTCCGTCGGTTATGCTGGCGCCCAGCGACTCTGTCAGATCATCAAAACCATGTGTGGCCGCGGTTAGATAGGCCAGTGATAGTTGACCACAGTTCTTGAGTATGCTGACGCGTTCCTTGACATCTCCCAGCAGCAGAGCGCCTTGATACTGCGCCGAGATGTCCTTGCGTATCTCGGCAATCTTATTCATCTTCTTCAGCTTCTCCAGATTGCCAGTGATCAGATAGAGGAAGCTTAGCTTGTCAAAGTTCTTGGTGCGCTGATAGCACATCTCGACAACCTGATGATTGCCTTGCAGTAGAGCCGCCTGTCCCAGCCGATCCCAGCAGTCCTTGTCATCCAAAGCTTTAGCTGCCAGCAGCGCAATCTCAATGTTGCCGCACTCCAGCGCCAGGCCAAAGCGTGTCTTCTCATCCTTGACAAAGTGCAGTGCCACCTCCGGATAGCCCTTCTGCTGCAGATAAGCAATGATGCTCTGGCCCACTAAGCGGGCATTTCGCACCATATGCAATACCTCATCATACTTGCGCTGAATCAGCGCCAGCTTAAACTTGTACTCCGTGGGATCGATGTGGAGGACGCGGGTGCGACACTCGCGATCCAAACAGAACACCTGATTGCCCTTGACGCGCGTCAAGTAGATGGGCAGATCCAGGGTGCGTATGATGCCGTGATCGCCATTGGTGATGGCATACTTAATGTGATTGCTGGTTGTGTATATGAACACGCCGGACTCATCCCAGGCGCCCGACTTGACGCGGCAGTTCTCCTGCACAGTGCATAGGTACTGCAGCCGACGATCGCAGATTGTGACCGAGTGCTTGCAGAGCAGCGCCACGAGTGACATGTCCGGCGACCAGACGACATAGCGGCACTTGGCCAGCTTAATGCTGCCTACAGAGACCAGTCGCTGCACCTCGTAGAGCGTCACGTACTCCGGATCGCGTATGAGCAGCATGCCTGTGCCGGCGTAGAAAATCTCCTCACAAAATGTGGGTATCTTCTTGGTCACCTCATTCTTGAAGTTCTTCACCACCAGCTGCTGGTTGCGATCGAGTACAGCGAAACGATTGCGTGCCACCCAAATGGCTGTGATGCCCGAGCTCCGTTTGCTGTCCGACTCGTTCTGGCGCTCACTCTCGCTATCCTTGGGTATCTGGCACAGATCATAGGTGCTATTCTCCAGATTGTTGGTTCGTGTGCAGATGAGCACCGCATTCAGTGCCGGATTGTACGACATGCTGTACACTGGCGACTTGCCAGGACGCAGCTGCATCACCACCGTATCCTTGGTGGTTGTAAAGTCCAGTTTGCGCAGAAAACGATCCTTGACGTAGTACAACATGTTGCCATGTACCGCATATGCTGGACGCTCACGCTCCAGCTTAAAGACCACCATGCCTGTAATAGATAATTTATATTAGAGTTTATCTCACATAAATACAAAGATTCACTTACCGGCATCGTGTCCAGCCGCAAACAGATTCAGCGTGGGATGAGCGGCCATAATCCAGAAGCGCTCGTTATCCCGCCGGAACGTGAATAGGCACTGGCGCTTGGTCATGTCCCAGACGCGAATACTGCGATCCTCGCCGTTCGAGATGATCAGATCCTGGCGCGGATGAAACAGCACGCAGGAAACATTGTTGTAGTGACCACGGCATGTGTCCACCTCCCAAGCTTTGTACTCATTCATGCGCCACAGTTTGACGAGGCGATCATCGGCGCCGGACACAATCAGCGGCAGGGTAGGATGGAAACTGGCCCAGTTCACGCCACGATCGTGACCCTCGAGCACATGCTTCACCACCGCATCGGCCTGGCCAAACAGATCGGTGGCGCCAGGATGGGCCTTCAGGTGCTCATCAAGACCGCCGGGGCCGGGAGCAACATTCTTTTTGCGCAGTCCCGAGATGTCCCAAACGCGCACCGTTTGATCTAGCGAAGCGGACACGATCTGATCCTCTGTGGGATGGAACTGAGCGCACATCACATAGTGATTGTGTCCAGTCAACACACAGATGCAGTTGCGCGACTGCCAGTTCCAGATGCGTATGGTCTGATCATCAGAGGCGCTCAAGATCCACGGATACTCGTGATGGAAGGCCACCGTGCGCACATAATCCAAATGCGCGAGCAGTGTGAAAATGCAGCGACGCTGCTTGTAGTTCCACACTTTGATTTTGTAATCATCGCCGCCGGAGACAAACAGCGGCATCTGTTGATGGAAGGCGACACTGCGCACGGGACCATCGTGCTCATCGAACTTCTCCAGCAGTGTGTGCATGCGATAGTCCCATAACTGGATGACACCGCTGTGCAAACTGGTCAGAATCCAGGGACGTTTCGGATGAAAGGAGAGGCCCTTCACGCGAGCCGATTTCGACTCGAAATTTGTTAACATGTTGGCAGTTTCCTTTATTGATGCTGGGTCGGCTTTTCTTTAGTGCACTCTTTGACAATCACGCCGACGTACTTTGCTGTTGAAAATTATACGAAAACACTCGTTAGTATGTGCAGCACAATTTGCACTAATAAATAAACATTTACAATTAATTTAACTAGCTATTTAATGTTAAAACACACCAATTGTACAAATTTTTCAAGTGACACGTCAATTATCTTCTTCTATTCGCAGCACTAGTAGACTTGCCAACCATCTTAGAGCCAACGTCAGCTCCTTAGCGATATCGATATTTATTTCGATATATTGTGCATGCAGTTCATACGATATTTGAACACTTGCTTACAACCTGCTGATCTGCGCTAAAATGCAATTTTATTTATGAAAATATGATTTGCTACATGCACTCTTTACATGCCTAACAGTTTTAGTACACTGTCTGATGGAAGTTCAGAACTGCAAGTGAAATTGGTTTGTCGACTGTCCAGCGAACAGCTGTGCGTGTCGATACTTAATATTTCCATATATCGTAAATGTCATCGATACGATATTCGCATGGTTTTGTTTACAACTTTGTTCCAACTGAAAAATAATGCAATTTAAATAAACAATGACGCTGGCACACCGTGCGCTATTCACATGGTTTATTGTGTTGGTTTTCCTTATACTACTCTGCTTGCGACTGGATCCACGCACCACCTGGAACTGGTTTGTCACCTTTACGCCGCTGTGGTTCTTCGACTGCATCCTGATCATCTACGTGCTGATCAAATTTATCCGCAAATGGCGCAACCTCAACCGGCTGACTGATTTGCTGTTCTTGTACAAGTGGAATATTGGCGGAGTTCTGCTGACGATAACATCGCAGGTTATGATCTGCATGACGCTAGAGTATCCACAACAGATACCCATCTATGTTACGATGGCGCCACTGATGATGCTCCTCTGCACGGCCATCGTGTATGTGGGCGGCAAGCTGCGACAGCGCGAGGGCTGGCTACATTAAGACGCAACTATTTATATTTAAATTAAGTTTAATTGTAAATCATATTAAAGATACGAGTAGTTTATATATGGAGTAAACAAAATCAAAAGCCGTATTTGCTTTGAGTGGCGCGACGCGTTTGCCGATTGGCTGACCACATGGCCTGCAGCTCTGCCTCGTTGGCCTTGGCCTTGTGCGCCAGATATGTGATTTGATGCTTACGCCGCGTACCGGCCACTGGCTCCTCATCCGTCAGCACACCAGTGGGCTGAAACGTGGTCGCCGATGCCAGTGCCGTGCGCATCCATTCATCGCGATCGGGCATCACCTGTGTGCCGCATATGTCAATCACCTGCATATCCTTAGCCTCCTTGCGCCGCCGCTTTGCATTCTTGCCCACCAGCGCATCCATGGCCTCCGCATTGAGCTCCTGTTCGTGATAGCGTTTTTGTGCCAGGTGCACCTCTTCTGTCTGCAGTTTAGCCGCCTCCTCGTCTGCTGTTTGTCGCTCGGCTGCCTCCGCCAGAAACTTATTACTGGCCTCCAACATTTTGGCTGCACGCTTGGCCACCATCGCATTAATCTCATTGCTGCTCACCTCCGGCAGCTGCTGCTCGCTATTTAGTGAAAAGAAATCCCCGGCATGACCCTCATCCTCGTCGTCCTCGCTTTCGCTGACGCTAACCAATGGCGCTGTTGGTTTGGGCGACTTGGTTTGCTTGCCAGGCGCCACTTTAGCACCTCGCCCATCGACACCTTCCGTATTGTGCGCAGCGCGGCGTAGCTTAACCGTATCCGGCACGAAAGCTGGTGCCGCAGCAGGTTTTTCTGCCGGATCCTTTGCTGGCTCTGATTTTTTCACGAACACGCGTTCAGATTTTGCCTGCGGCAGAATGCTCAGCAGCCCGGATCCCTTGGCGACTTGAACTTGCGCTGCTTTGCCCTGCTGTTTCTCCGCCTGCTCCTTATCCACATCGGCGAACTCCCGCAGCGAAGGTATGCTAATTTTGACGCGTCCTTTGGCAGCTGGCGGAGGTTTTTCCAAAGCTGCCGACGGCTCCGCCTTTTTGTGCAGAAACTCATCATCTGCCTCTGCGATAGTAGCGTTCGTTTTTCTTGTAGTCCTTGGCATGGGCAGCTTGGCAAATGCTTGAGTGACTTGCTCATCCGCGTGCTCCTTCTCCTCCAACTCTTCGGGCGTTGGCTTCTCCGCTACTTTCGGCTTGGGCAGCGATAGCATTAGCCGGCCACTGGGCGGCCTCAGCTGCTGCAGAGACACCTCTTGCGGTATGAAATCGTCATCCTCATCGCTTATGTGGCCATTGGTTCCATTTGCTGTCACCTCAACTGGTCTTGCTGTTGCTGGTTGCAGCAGTTGCACATGTGTGCTGGCGGTTTCCTCCTCATTTTCAGACTCATCGTCGCTGCTCGCAGCGTAAGCAACAAGTGACATGTTAACTGTGCTTTTCAAAGATTTTACTTTTTATTATTTCAGACAAAAGTTGTAATTTCGATAATGTTTTCAATGCACAATACAGCTGTTCGCGCAAGTGTCACCCTGTGGCAAATGTTGCCTCAAATGGTACGACAGCATGTAGCTAGCTGAGCAATCACACAGTGTGGCAACGCTAGATTGACGGTTAAGATTTGAAACATTTAGGAATAAGCTACAAGGACACAATTAAACAAAAGACAATACATAGTAAAAAATAGGTATTTTACCATGATAAACCAGACAAATTGGCGGCTTAAATTTGAAAGCCTTTATGAAGAGGTCAGTATTATATTAACATATAGGTAGGTATTTAGACAGAAATGAGCACCTGGCTGCAGGTAGTAAAAATATGGGAATATTACGATAACTGCAGCTGTCAATCGATCATAAAACAATAAAGAACAGGTAGCTTCCCATAAACATTTTCTCTTATAAGTAGCGAGCAGAAATTCTAACCAAAATCAGTATGAATATACGCACCGAACTGTTAAGAGCTCACAAAATGCATCATCATCAGAATCTGGGCGATGCGGCTGCATTAGGGGGCATGATGCCGCCCTACGAAACGATGGCCATGTACGAACAGCCCAAACCGCGTTTCATATTCAAAATGCCGCGCGTTGTGCCCGATCAGCGATCCAAATACGAGAGCGACGAGCTTTTCCGTCGTCTCAGCCGCGAGAGCGAGGTGCGCTACACGGGTTATCGGGAGCGGGCTATCAATGAGCGTCGGATGCGTTTCGTGACCGACTGCCGCAAAGGCTATGCTGAGATTTCGTTTGTTGGGTCGGGCACCAATGTGCAGCTGTATTTCAATGCCAATCACAATCCTTACGCACAGGAGCAGGAGTGCGATTTTGAGAAGGAGCGCGGTAAAGTTCATCTGCGCTCCAATTTCATCATGAACGGCGTTTGTGTACGCTTCCGTGGTTGGTTGGATCTGGAGCGCTTGGATGGTGCAGCCTGTCTGGAGTACGATGAAGGACGTGCGCTGCAGGAGGATGCACAGCTGACCGAGCAAATCGAGAGTCATAATCAACGTTTGGCGGAATCCAAACGCATGTATGCACATACGCCGCCACAGGATGTGATGCGACGTGGTCCGCCAGGACACGGACAGGGACCAGGGCCGGGAGCAGGACCTGTGACTGGACCACCCATGGGCTGGTGAAACCAGCCTTTGAGATTTAAGTTTTCCTTTCGCAATTATGCCTTAGCCTTAGTTTTTTCTAGCTGAATAAAAATACATGTGTAATTATTGCAACTACTATTTCGCAGCCCTGTTGCTATTGTCTTTTAAGGGTTGCTGCCGGGGTCTTTGGCCTTAATTACAGCAACTTCAAAAAGCCGCCACCCCAAAACTCTGTCTTTCTCTCGCTATCTCTTTCGCACTTTGCGCTGACAGGCAGAGGGGTATTTTTTTTAAAAGCGCCCAACATAACGGAACAGCGCTCTCGCTCTCTCTCTCTCGCTCTCTCGGTGTGAGAGCTTATTGATTTTCTGGCCTTCGGCATTGGGATGCTGCTGAAAGAAACTTTGCAACTGGTCGGACGTTTCGATTGTTTTCAGTCTCAGTCTCAGTCCCATTTCGAACGCGAGTGTACGGCTATAGAGAAAAAACGGCGAAAAACGGCTGGGCAAAGACAAAAATTCATAAAATTATACATACCACAAAGTGATTTGCCAAACATTCAACAAAAAAATACTTTTTTTCGTTGTTTTTGTACGGCACGAGAAAAAAAAGCTGCGTCGTGCGCTAAAATTAGCGACCGGTGTATTATAGGGTGATGTATGCTCTATGAGAGTCCCAGTCCCAAGCAGGCGACGCCCCCAAGCTTCACGCCTCCCCTCTTCTCGGTGCGCTCGCGGCCCCAATTGCTGAATTATACATATTTGAAATAGTATTTGTGCAAATGATGTGCTCATGATTGCGGCCAATATACAAATAGTATAAACATTAAACAAACTTAGGTAAAAGTGTGAAGTGAAAAATCAATTTGGCAAAGTGGAAAAACAAGGATTACACACATACTTCAGAATGCCAGCTTCGAATACGATTGTGCTGAAGAGCCTGTCCATATTGTTGGGCCTCTTTTTCATATTTGTGGGCACTCTCAAGCTGACGCCGAGCATTAGCAAGGATCTGTACAAGGATCTGGTAAGTGAAAAATCATAAGACTTCCTTTTTTTGGTTTGTTTACCTTGCGGCGCGTTGCGCTTATCGATTTTTCATGTGCGAGAGAAAAACTCGAATTCTCAACCACCAAGTTCACGTTGTTGTCCTGGCAACTGGCGCTCTTATGTAACTGGGTCAGCTTAGGCAGTGGAAGGGGTTGCAAATTTTGTAATCTATATATAAAAGAGCTTAGCCTGATTGGTGACGTTGATCAACGAAACTAAAAGAGCTAGAAAGTTGAAACTTTAACAATAGTTTGTAAGTGAGTATTAAGAGAGGATTTGGCAAAATTCATTACCCAAGCTCCGAGAACTAAACCTCAAGCTCATATACTATATATGTAGATATTTTTGTAATATAAGGAAATTCTAATAAATATGACAAATGCGATTAGCTGCACCATTGAACTCGACCTCCTTCAATGCCAGGCATTGGCCTCCACAAATACTTTCGAAACGCAATGATCTTCAGGAACATATATATCTGAATACGCAAACCGTACATAAATAAGATTTTATTATCTAAACACTTTGCAGCCAGAATAAGTATGTTTAATGACGGAAACTTTGCAGAGCGCTCTCTGGACTACAAATTATTATTATATATATTTTTAAAAAATGTTTTTCTCATGTAATCATTGCTCATGGAAATAGAAAGCTGCTTAATGCGTAGGCGAGCAATTTGTTTTTTTAATTATTTTTGTTTTCCTAAACGTATATATGTTTTAAATATATAAACAAGCCACTCAGTTGTATGTGATTAAAAAGACCATTTTGTTTACATCTAGTTAAAAACAATGCCAATGTTTTCGCTTTCATTAGAGCAATATTTGCGAAGATTTGTAAAACACCTAAACAATTTGACTTTATAAATAAATGCAATTCGCATTGGTTACGCGCCATTTTACTTTCAACACTCATGTTTGTTTTGCTTCTCTTGGTAAGGTATTTGATTTGAAATTAAATAAAATGTATACCCCCAAGAGCTGTTGCAATTCTGCAGCATTTATAATTACCATCGCTTGGCAAATGCCAAACATCAAATGTGAGTGTGCATGACAAACAAGTTGTGTTTTCTTTCGCATTTATAAAAATAAACATGTTGCACTGCCTGCTACTGGGGTCGTCTTGGTTTAAGTCTTAACTAATCCCTTTTGGCGTCGCTTGGTTTGCTTTCCCAATTGCAGCGCACGGAGTATGTGAAATATGCCAAGGTATTTCCGTTGACGGCGCTCTTTGGCGTCAAAATACCCTCGAAATGGTATAGACGCACTGTCGGCATCATGGAGATTGTTTGCGGACTGGCCATGGCGTTAATACCCTATCGTAAGTATTTTATCTATTATAATAATCAATTTGTTGTGAACTAATCACAAACTTTCAACGCAGATAAAGTGAAGAATGTGGCCAATGTGCTGCTGCTGATGCTTATGCTGCTGGGCATCTATCAGCACTGGATGGTCAGTGATCCCTTCGAGCGTTCCGGACCCGCGCTGGTGTTCACCTTCATGCTGGGCGGCCGACTGGTTGTCTGGTACCAGACAAGCCGCAAGGAGGCCGCCGATCTGGCGACGCTCAATGCACCGCAAACGAATGGCCTCAAGCAGGAGTAGAGCGTGCCGCGATGCACTGGCGTCCCAGTGCTGGTCATGTAATCCAATCCAACTCATAGTCGCACTTGTAAACAGCTTGGTTTTTAGCACAATAACTCGATTGGCGCCCACAAACAGGAATCCTCAGAAGTTACCACATACATACATAATATAAACAATACACATGCAGCAAGTCTCATTTCTAGTTATTTAAATTAAACGAAATTATTATAGAGTAATTAATCAAAATCGAAATTATAAAGTTTTTCACTTTGGTGCCAAAATAACAGAATACATACTCGTACCACATACAAAATGATAATTAACATACATACATAATTGCGAAAGTGTTCAAGTTATAAATTAATAAACGTAAACGAGTAATAGTATATAGCTATAAAGACAAAAAGACCATTTTCGAGTAAAGATTAATGCATAAATCCTTTAAAAATACGGCACTCATGTAGTCGCAGCCAAACAATGCCCAATGACATTTTAGCAACAATTTTAATAAATTTTGAATAACTCATATTCATACATAATGTTTTCAACAATTATTCAACATCAGTCGGCGCTTGTGTATGGTTTTTTTAATAGGCATCTAGCATCAAATGGTCAGCAATAATTGAGATTATAAATATCTGGCGTGCTCTAAGCTTCAACTATGCTCCAGTGTGGGGTTAGTACGTGTGTGTTAATTTTTACTTGGGCATCTATTCCGAGCCAGTGCTGAGCAGCTTGAGCGCCTTCTGCAGATTCTCAATTGCGGTACTCACGTCGTCATAGTTGAGGGCGCTGCCTGCGTACTTGCAATACTTTTGGGCGATGATCATTTGATCCGGGGTTATGTGGACGCCAGCAACTGGCACAATGGGCTGATAAATGGCCGGATTGGGCTGTGCTGTCGGCTCATAGGGCTCGAAGCCGCCGGGTTTCTCCTCCTCCACCGGTGGACTGGGCAATTTGTTCGGATTCTTGAGCACTTCCTCGACTGTGGGCGGTGTGATGCGCGGTGCCGCAGCAGGAGCTGGGGGCGATGGCGATGCCGGCTCAACTGGCTCCACATCTTCTGGCTTTTCATCAGCGGCTGGCTCTTCTGGTGGTGTTCCATCAGCGCTGCCCGTGGTGCCACCATTATCATTGCTTCCACCCGGCATATTATCCAGCTCAGCAGATTCGTCATCCGGAAATGGACCGGGTATGGGAGTCTCGCCATTCTTCAGGCAATTGTGTATGTAGGCGGCCTTGTATTTTGCGTACTTGCGATTGTGAAGAGCTTCCTCGCTCAGCTCCCCGAAGGTAAGCAATATGTCGTAGAGCACTCCACTGGAATAATAAGCTTTGACGACATTCCTGCAAGCAAGGAATAGCTTAAAATTCTTTATCGCATTACTTAAATTCAACTCGCACTCACTTGCCAAAGTTTTCCTCGCGATCCTGCTTGTCGGCATAGAGAAACAATTTCAGAGCATAGTTCTCAATGTGAGCCTGAGCAGCTACGTCATTAGTCAAGGCTTCGTTGTCGGCATGCTGCTTCTTCATTTTCTCCAGCCAGTCCATTATAGCTGTGAGGCGAATCAAAACAAATGCAAATATGCTGATGAGTCATCATTCTGAGAAAATAATTATGCATGTACTGTTTTCGCACTTACCCAGCAGCAGCTGTGTCTCCTCGGCGGTTTGTGTGGATGCCTTTAGCCCCACTTGCAGAGCACTTTATAAAAACAATATAAATATAGCATTATTACATTTTAATTGTGGTAAAAGGTGCCGCAAGTTTACTTACTAGAGTCTTGCCCAATAGGCAATGACAATTTCGCGTGTATCATGCTCTTGCGCTAGTTTTAGAAAATGCTGTATGGACTTCAATGAAGGCGGACAATTTGGAAACTCCATCTTTGATGAACAAAGAAAATTGGTTCCCAAAAAAATTGCCTGCAATTCCTTCGAACGTAGTAGAAATTATTGTGATTGACAATGTTGCCTAAGCGCCACAATAATGCCAAAAGCCAGCAGTGTGACCGTTTGCAGCTAGTTTCATTGTTAGAAATTGGTGTGGTGACACTGGCAGGGCTCCATTTGAATGGCAAAGAGAAATACGACAGGTGAGAGGTAGCTCAGTCTTGAATAGCTGCTACAACCAAACGGTTAGTAATATAAGTGGACAACAATGTTGTAGCGTATGTGCGGCAACCAGTTGATGTTATCAACTTAATACGGCGTACTTTGCACTTTGGCCCAATTGAAATCTGCAATTAGCAAGCGTTTAATACCGTTTTATCCTTAGCCATGGTCCTCTCGAAGCCTATTTACTCGCTCTTCGGCAGCTATCTGGAGCAGCTGTTCAATCATCCTGTGCGCACAAAATCTTTAACGGCGTGAGTATTTAAGGAAACTGTTGTTTACAGGCGGCTTATGTGATTTGATTGGATTTACAGCTGCGTTTTGGCCACCTCAGCAAATGTGACCTCCCAGCGACTGGCGGGCGCCAAAAAACTCAATCAGCACAGCGTCTTTGCTTATGGTCTGTTTGGCCTGCTTTTTGGCGGCAGCGTTCCACATTATTTCTATCAGACCATCGAGCGTTTGTTCAGTCATGATCTGCGCTTCAGAAAGTTTTTCTTGTTCTTGTCAGAGCGTTTGGTCTATGCGCCCATCTATCAGGCGCTGTCACTTTATTTCCTATCGCTATTCGAGGTGAGAATTTGAACTGGGAATACATTTACTTAAATTAACCTCTTGTTATTGCAGGGTAATCCGCACAGCACAGCTGTCAAGACGGTGGAAAAGTTGTATTGGCCCGTGCTGAGGGCTAACTGGCGTTACCTGTCCCTGTTCGTCTACCTGAACATCTCCTTCGTTCCGCCCATGTTCCGATCGGTCACCATGGGCATTATGTCTTTCATCTGGGTTGTCTATATTGCTAAGAAGCGTCGTAGCTTCCAGGAAAAGCAGGAAGCCGCCAAGTCCACATAGGCACATTCCAGTTTCGTTTTTTATCTACATATATATTGCATATTGAGTTAATTTAAGCAGCACAACGAAGATTAGATTTATCTATGCTGCGTTTCAAAGGTTTCGGCGGAAAACAGTTTTTGCTTTAGCTTTTTAAGTGGATTGCGAAAATAGTACTGTGTAAAGTTGAATGTGTGATTGTATGTGTGAGTTGTTTATTCACTTAAGATAAGCAAGAAGTCGTATTATCGCCTCGAAACTGTAAAGCCTTAACTTTTTTAATAAACTTTTGTAATGTACAATAAACGAATGCATTTTGAAATGGCAACAAATAATATTTTATTTAAAAACGCATCTTAAAAACTAGCAAATAATCGAGTATATTCGAGTATTATTGGCAATAGTATATATCGTGGTCGTGAGAACATTATCAATTAGCTACTAAATTCAAAGAAAGGCCTAGAAAAAAATCAATTGTACAACTTAGTCTTTAAGGAATGTGTCTAAAACAAATATCGTTATGCAGAACAATTAGCTTAATATCATTTATGATGGGTCGAGGAGTGTGTGTGTGTGTGAGTTTGAGTGTTTATGGTGCGACTATGCAACTGACTAGTATGCGTTACTAAAAGCTAATTTGGATTCTTTTCGCGCTCACTCACCTCGCCGCACATTTTGCGCAGCGAAGCGGTTAACACTCAAAAGGCCATCGCCGAAGGACTTCGGCTGTTGTGCAGCGGTGTGTGTGCAATGGGTGTACCCGGTGAGCTGGCGCGACTAAAGCAGCTGGAGCAGCAGCTGGAGGCGTCATTGTCAGCATGGTCGTCGCCCTCGCCGTTGCCAACGCCCTCGCCGGACGCCTTGTGATGATGATAGGGTATGGGTCGCTTTCGGGCACTGCAACAACAATAAGTTTGTGATTAGATATGCATATTAAGCGATTAAAAAGTACAATAAAATATAATTTGTATTTAAAACTTACCAAACTGAAAAGTGTAATCAACAGAAATCAAAAACTAAATTCCTTTTATAAAGAAAGAAAATTATAATATTTTTGATATTTGGAGTTGACATAATTTATTTTTGTGCTGCACACAAACAAAAGCTGTTTGCATTTGACTAATTAGAAAAATATAATTATATAGTTATGATCAATGTGAGGAATACAATACATTTTACAAGCATACAAAAGGATATAGCTACAGATGAAAATTGAAAATTGCATTTGGAAAGCGAATTCGATTAGACAAATAGAAATGTTAATGTAAATTCCTGAGTCGGCTGTAAGAAAAGAACAAAATTAATCGAACCAAATCAGGTGCTCTGTATAATTTAAGCATTGGAAATGAATATGCAACTGAAGCGGGTAACCTGCTTAACGTCTGGTGTTGCTGCGGGGCGAGCGACGGCTACAAAAATTAGGTAATTAAATAAATCAAGATAATATATTAAAATCAAAAAATAAAACTTTAAATTTTAAGACAAAACCTGTCAGAGTTGAGAGAGAGATTGAAATTAAATGTTGATCAAAAAAACTCTGCAAGGTTTTATCAAAATCATATCAAATGAAATTAGAAAAATAAGAACAAATCCTTGAAGTCCTGGCTACCTTGTAATACGACGTCTGTCCAGAAAACTGGGCGAGCCCCGGCGGCGCGGTATGGAGGGCGAACGTGAGCCGGACTGTGATGTGCCCGAGCCGCTGCTCGAGGAGCTGCCGGAACTGCTGTGCGATGTGCAGCTGGAGCGGGACGAACGCGAGCCGGAGCGCGAACGCGAGCTGCCCGAACCGCTACGACTGCTCGAGGAGCTGTAGCGACTGCAAGAAACATAAGAGAGTGTTTAGCAAGGCAGCTGTTGATTTGGATATAGAGTGCACTTACGATCTGGAGCGGCTGTTGGAGCGCTGGCGATGCCGACTGTTGCTCGTGCGCCGCTTGCTCCGACTGCTGCTGCGACGCGAGCGACTGCGACTACGACGCGCCGCGCTCTCCGCTGCGGCAACCGTGGCCGTTGACACCTTGGAGACAATGGCGTCCACCAGCGTGCTGTCCGCCAGCGCCGCAACTAATGGCTGTGGATCGTGAATTTTGAACGGTTTTATAACAATTTTCGGCTTATGTTGCTGCTGATGATGATGATGAAAGCTTATACTATTGGCTGCCACGGCCGCCGCATTGAAACGTGCATGCGGCGGCGCATGACCGAGCAGGGCCAGGCCCGCAGCAGCAGCTGCTGCAGCTGCCGCACCAGCCGTACCACCACCAGCAGCAGCACCACCACCAGCCGCCAGCGACATCAGTCGCTGATGATGATGATGATTCACATGATGATGATGTGCGCCGGCAGCGGCAGCCGAGAACAGCGCATGCTGCGCTCCATGACCATACAGACTAGGATTGTACAGGCTTAAACTATGCGCTAAATGATGCTGCTGCTGCTGACGGCCGAGCAGCGGCTGTAAGCCAACGCTGTTGTTGATGTTCTGCTGATTCTTGCAGATATTGAATTGTGTGGCAGTTAGTAGAGGTCCGTGATTCAAGCGATTCGTCGTCCGATTGTAGGTGCCCGGCGTGCCGGCGAGAAAGGGCAGCGCATTGTTGTTATTGTTGTTGTTACTGTTGCTGTTGCTGTTGTTACTGTTGCTGTTATTATTATTGTTGTTGTGGGAATTATTGCTAGCATGATTAGTATGAGGGAGACCACCACCACCACATGCATGATTATTACTATTATTATTATTGTTGTTGTTATTGTGATGGCTATTGTTGTTAGTATTGTGTCTACTGTTGGGATTGTTATTCAGCGTTCGATTGTGAAAGATGCGCTTCATATGCGGCGATTGTTGTTGTTGCTGATAATGGAATTGCTGCTGTTGCGGTCTGTGTATGTATCTTGCTATTGTTATTGGCATTGTTAATGCCGTGCTTGTTGTTGTTGCTGCTGTTGTTGTTATTGTTGTTATGGGCATAAGGGGAGTCTTGGCGCCACCATTTGCAGCCACATGGGGCGCATTGCAAATGGGCGGCGTTGTTGCATCCCTTTTGCCAGGCTCTGCCGCAGGCAATTTTAGCTCCTGCGGCGGCGTTGTTGTTGCTGCTGCTGCTGCAGCTGCTATTGTTGTTGCTGTTGCAGTCGCTGTCGTTGTCAGTGGGTTAATTAAAGCAGTCACATTGTTAGCCACCAGGAATTCACTTAGCGAATTACGTTTGTTCGGCTGCAGCATCAGCGTTGCATCATTGCCACTTACGTCAGTGCCTTCCTTGGCATCCTTGGCATCGCCACCGCTGCCATTCTTCTCCAGCGTTTTGATCTTCTGCTTGGCCTTGGCCGCAATGCCCGACTTGAGCTGCTCGAGCATGCGCAGCTCCTGCTGCTCCTCATGCGCCCGCCGGCTCTGCTGATAGTCGTCTAAGGGAGCTGCCGCTGCAGCGGTCTCCGCATCGCTGCCGTCATCGCTCTGGGCGCGCAGTCGCACCACTGGCGCGGGTTTCGTGGCGGTGTCGTGATGCCGCTTCTTGTCCTGATTCACAATGTCCTGATAGCGCTCGGGATTGCGTTCAGCGGGCGAGTAGTGCAGCTCGGATGAATTGGAGCTGCCGGCACGGCGCTTGGGCCGCGGACTCGGCGTGTTGCCCTTGTCCTTATCCCTGTTCTTTGTTTTGGGCTGTGGCGGCGTCCCGGAGCGTTCGCGTTTGACATGGCCGCTCTTCTTCGAGGCGCCACGTTCCCGCTTGGCACTCGGCTCCCGTTTCACTTGCTCGGGCGTATGGCTGCGTCGTCGCTGCTTGCGCGGCGTGGGTGTGCCCGCCTCGCTATGGCTGGAACTGCCACTGGAGCTGTCCGACGCTGAGCTTGAACTGGAGCCGGCACGCTTGCGCTTCGTCTGCTCGAGTGCCACCATAACGGACTTAGTGCCCAGTATATCGTTGACAGTGTCCTCGGCCGCCTTGAAGGGATTGAAAGCGAGCTGCGCTGTTGCAATGGTTGTTGCCTTCTTGGGCGCCATTTCGGGTGAGCGCGTGACCTGTTTTCTGACGGCTGGCGAGGGTGTGCGCTTTTCCTTCTTATGCGAGTGCGACTGGGAGCGGGAGCGCGAGTGGCGACCCAGCTTGCGTTGCTCGCGCGAAGCTGAGCGTCGTTCGCGACGACGCTCCTTTCGCTCTTTGATGGCATCGCCTGAACGCTGCTCTTTAGACTTTTGCCGCTCCTTGGAGCGTAGTCTCTCCTTTGACTTTTGCCGCTCCTTGGAGCGTAGTCTCTCCTTTGACTTTTGTCGCTCCTTGGAGCGTTGTCTTTCTTTTGAGCGCTGTCTATCTTTAGAGCGCAATCGCTCCTTTGATCGCTGTCTCTCCTTCGATCTCAGTCGCTCTTTAGAGCGCACTCTCTCCTTCGACTTTTGCCGTTCCTTCGAGCGCAGTCTTTCCTTTGAACGCGGTTGCTCTTTGGAGCGCAATCGCTCCTTCGACTTTTGCCTATCCTTAGACTTTTGCCTCTCCTTGGACTTCTGTCGCTCCTTAGAGCGCTTCTTCTCCTTTGGACGCTGACGTTCCTTCGATTGCTGACGCTCCTTTGATCTTTGGCGTTCCTTCGACTTGTGTCGCTCCTTGGACTTGGCCCTGTCCTTGGACTTTGGTCGCTCCTTGGAGCGCTGTCGCTTTTCCTTGGAGCGCTGTCGCTCCTTGGAACGTCGCGGTGGCGTTCGCGTTGTCACCTGACGCTCCTTGGACTTGTGACGTCGACTCTCGCTGCGCTCGCGCTTCTTCTCCCGACTCTCCGTCGAGGAGTCATTCCTGCGCGACTTGTCCTTGCGTCGCTCCGGCGAACGACCACGGAAGGGATTGTCGAGGGAGCTGCCATTGCCGGCATCAGCGGGCGCTCGAGATTTGCCCGATTTCTTGGACTTGCGTGCAGGCGAGCTGTTAAGGAATGGGTTATGAACAAAAAGGACTATTTTAAGGATTTCATTTTCCACTCACTGGGAGCGCGCCGAGTCCGTTGAGCTGGCACGTGCGCGATTCTTCTTCTTGAGCTTTTTATCGCGTTTTTTCTGTATAATAAAAGATTGAGGATTGTTAACAAAAGCAATTTCACAGCTTAAACGACAACTTGCTAAGAGTCTAACTGTTAGCAATATATTTGCACAAAATTGATCGAGTATATAGAACACATTGTCATTCATGATCATGGCATGATATATATGCGGGTATATCTCATATGAAATCTCGCTTTGGCTTGATGGAAATTTAACAGCGTTTGTTTTTATTTTTACTGTGTTTTGCAAGCGTTTTGGCTGAAAACATATTTGTTGCTTTGATAGTTAAGAAATTGTTCATAGTTTTTGTTGTATTGCAGAAACAATTAGTTGGTTCACGCAATTATATATATGCTATATAAGATCTTAAAGAAAACAGAGACAAATGAAAGTACTTACAAAACTACAAGAGAGCCTTTGAAAGCTATCCTATATCAATGAAGCGCCAAGGGTTTTTATAAACAAAATATAAATTTTCTTTTTCGTTTCGTATAAAATTTGATTGATTGGATTTGGTTTGGTTTGTTTTTGGTATCGAAACTACTTTGAACTCAAAAAAGTTGTAAGCAATAATTGAAATATAGTACAAAAATAAGCAAAGAGCGAAAATATAAATTTAGGACTAGGCACAGACCATATATATATATACTATTAGTTAAAAGATCGATGTTTGTGCGTAGTTCTATACAAACATTTTTAGACTAACTATACAAACTAAAAATCCAAATTAAGCAAAGTTGAACTAAAGGTCGATAATACTAGGTTGTGTATGCGTTTGAAGCCTTTTTTACCTTTTACAATATTTGTGGGGTGAATTTTTTGTTTGTTTATTATTTTATATATTTGTTGTTTCTATTTGTACTAATTAATTTTGGTATGCTTTAATAATTTATGTAGTAGATAATGTTTTATATGCAGGTTTTATAGTTTCAGTACTTTGGTTATTTGTTATTAGTAAATGTTTCATTTGTTTTTTTTTTTTTTTTTTTTTTGGTGGAAAAAGAAGTAAATAAGCAAGAGAAGAAATGGCGTATGTTTAATATTTGGTGAACAATTGAAACAACGAAAAACGATAAAGTCAATCGAGTTATCATCATATTATATAATACATATGTATATATATTGAGAGAGAAACAGTTAAATTCTTGAGACATAATGTTTAATCGTATTACAAAGATCATCAGATGAATTTACACAATAGTATTAGACAGAGTAGTAGTAGTAGTAGTAGTAGGAAAAATGTTACATCATGTTAGTATATGGGGCGATTATATAGAGAATTAGTTGAAGAGTGGTTAGAATTCATTAAGAGGTTAAAGACATGATAGTTATGAGAATAGCACAGCACATGCACTCTTTAATCTTTAGTTCTTGAACATTTCTCTCTGGTTCTCTTCATTTTTGTATTTTTTTGTTATGGATAGGGATTATATTAAACAAACACTCAATGCTTATGTGTTAGGCATGTGCATTACCTTTTCCTTTTTGGCTTTCTTGCGTGCACTCTTCAACTCACGCTCCGCATCGCTGCTGTTGTCCTCGTCCTCGCTATCCTTATCGCTATCGGCGCTATCGCTGCCGCTGTATTTACGCTTGCGTGATTTCTTCTTTTTCGACTTACTGCAAGTAGAACGTTTTGAATACAAGATTAGTGTTTGATACAATCGCCCGAACTGGGGTAGATTCGGTTAATGGTTTCAGCTAGAATTTGTGTGTTTGTGATTTGAAAGGCGTCCAGAGACTGGGCCCAGTACGTATGGGCGTGGCAGCAAACATTAAGAAGTTTGGGTTGATTTTGTTTTTGTTTTTTTTAAATAGGTTGATTAACTTTGTGGTTTAGTGCTTTACCTTCATCGAAAACTGCTCAAAATTGCATTGTCTTAATAAATAGTAGTAGTAGTAGTAGGTAACAATAATAATAGAAAGAAAGATGAGAAAGTAATTCGCTTTTAATTGTTGCAAAAACACAGTTGGTTCCTTAACATCAAAACTGTCTTAAACTTTATGCTTGGTACGAGTGTGCGTGTGTGTGTGTGTGTGTGTGTTAATCTTTAATGGGTTTTTGCATGAGTTTTGAAGAGAGACAAGAATTTAGTAACATGATAGCATTTAGATATTCGAATTTTTACTTACCCACAAGTCTTTGATAAGGTCGAAATGAATGTTAATAATGAGTATGATAATTTGTGTGTATGTTTTGTGTGTGCTTATAGACATTTCTGTTCACTAAGACTTAAAAAAGAGAGTTAGAAAGTGAGCCCATAGAACCCTACGCACAAATATCACAAAATAAAACGATGCCAGCGGCAAATATGATCATATTCAAGTATATTATGATACTTTTCTTTTTTGGGAAACGCATTTGAAACATTTCATTTATAAGTTGTTTGGTTGGTTGGTTTATATTTGGTTTTAAGTATAAGCTCATTTATAAACTAAGAGTATAATATTGGTTGGTATGCAAATTCATTTGTACATAACTTTTCGCTTCTTTTTACTTTCTTTCTCATATGAGTCCCTTTTGTGGTTTGAGTTTCAAATGCAATGTAGTAAAAGAAGGAGTAGAGACGAAAAACACAAAAAGTATTAAGCAGTTGTTTGTTAATTACAAGTTTCGTTTGCATTTTGCATTTTTACTTATTTTTTGTTTTGTATCACGTTTTCAACAAGAGACAACAACAAGAACAGAAACAAAACGAAGTGAAATTATAACAATACAGTTTACAGTGTACGGAATCGAACATAAAATTCATGATTTTAAAAACGTTTTCGAAATATAAAGTTTTGAAAGAGTACAAAAGGAAACTAGTTAAAACACAGAGCTACAACATTGGATAAGACTCAGTGCCTGCGATCCTGTCGAGTTCTTACCTCTCTTTCTTGTGCTTCTTGGACTTTTTCTTCTTGTCCTTGCGCCGCTCAGGACTGGCCGAACTGTAGAAGCGGGTAGGAATATCAGTTAATAGAGTTACTATGTTCAATTATAATGTGTTTTAGCTAACCTCTCCCTGGTGCGTTTCTTTTTCTTCTTTTTGTCCGACTTGGACACATGCTCGCGCTCATCGCCACTGCCCGCCGGCTTGCCAGCACCAGTTGGTGCCTCATCACGCTCCCGCGAGGGCGTGCGCAAAAGTGCATAGCGTTTGCCCGTCTCCTTGTCTTTGCCTGCTGTCGCTGCGGCCGCCGCCGCTGCCAGGCTCTCGCGCTGTGCGTCCAGCTCCTTTTGCAGGGCCACGCTCTTGGCCAAGTCCTCCTTAGCCTTGCGATCGCAATCAAAGCTGCTGCCCTCCACAAAGTACTCGGATATGTTGAAGGCTTCGCGCAACTTGGCGTTCTTCTGCTGCTGTGCTTCAGCTATTTGATGGGTATCGCGAACGCTGTAAAGAACAAAGCGGGAAATACGAGTTTGGAGATATATCAAAGTAGAGGCAAGTATATATAGTAGATACCCCAAGTATCTATATTTGTGTGAGCCTTGAACTCACAAAGTCTACAACTAAAACCACACTCTGTCGGTCATTTACCTCGCCATCGCCGCACTGCCAGCGCCGAGGAGCAACGTTTCCAGCCATCTGCTCTGCGAATGCTTGAGCAGTTCGAGCAGCGCCGGCAGCGCCTGGCCATTGAATTTGATTTTCGTGTGCGTTTCGTGTGGCTTGTGACGCCGCAACGATTTCGTTTCCCGTTGGCAGGCATCAGCTGTTTGCTGGCCGTGCGCCACCTCCTGCGGGCATTGCGTCACCAACGTGGGACTCGGGCAGACGCAGGCGCAGTCGGCGTGCGACTTTCGCGCCACTGCTGTTCGCCTGTTCTTCTTGGCGCCGCTTGCCAAAACCGGATTGAGCGGCTTGAACTTCTTGGCCACGGCAGCATAGTTGAGTGCCGCTGCCGTTGTCGCCTGTGCCGTGAAGTGGAAACTCTCATACTTGGCTATGTACTCGCGATTGTCGTGCTGGAAATATTGCGCCTTGCATTTCCTGACACCGCCGGGTGCTGTTGCTGCTGCTGCTGCTGCCGTCACACAGCCAATGATGGCCTTGGTGGGTGTGCTGCTGGGGTTGGGGTTGGTGTTGGGTTTGTTGCTGCTGCTGCCGGTTGCGTGTCCTGCGCGTTTGCGACGCTTGCGTCGCCTCTTCGTCTTCACAACATGCAGTGTGGTGGTGGTGGAGGCTTTTGTTGTGGTCGTGCCTGCCGCAGATGTAGCTGTCGCCATCGCCGTTGCTGTCGCCGACGCAGTGGTTGTTGAGCTCGTGTAGATTTCCGAGGAGAGCATTTCGAGTGGCTCTTTGGAGAGTTCTTAACGAGGGGGTTGCTTGGCAAGTGTATGCCTTATTTGTTATGCAGAGAGCGTATTTACTTTTATATATATTTTTTATAAACTTTAGAAAAATATTTGCTGACGTTTTTTTTTTAGTTTTTGACTTGTTTTATATTTTTAGTTTAACAAATTTATGTTTCACTTCTCTTTATTTATGTTTCTTAGATAGTTTTTCGACAATTTAAACAGGAAGACCGTGGATAACAATATAGTTATTTGATTTATAAAAATGTTTATATATTGTTTCATAAATATTGCATTTATAAGATTGTTTTTCCACAATTTTATCTTTATCTTAACAATTTTGTTATACGTATTTATCATGTAGAAGATATTTATTTTGCCACAATATAATCAGGAAGACAGTGGATTATAATATATCTTTATATTTAAATAATTTATTTATCTGCAATTTCATCAGAATTATATATTATATGTTTGACTAATTGAATTATGATTAGTTTGTGTTGGATGTTATTTCCACAATATGATCCGGAAGACAGTGGATTATCATTAATCTCAATGTGTATATCATAAATTTGCTTTTGTTATTACATTTATTTGTTGCACTTATTAGTTTCACACTTAAAAAAGCATTTAACTTGTTTATTATAGACGAATTTTATAGACACGTTTGTGATTTTATATAATTATATTCAGGAAGACTTTTTATTATATTATATTTATATTCAGCATATAAAAATAGACTTTAGTATGCTTTAACTTTATTAATTAATTGGAAGACGTTGGATTAGCATTTTGCTTCACACACTGCTACATTTATTAAAATATATATTTATTTTGTTATGCTTTTGTTATCCGTCAATTGGAAGACTTTGGATGATAGTTATATCTATATAGATTAAATATATTTCATAAGTTTATAAGTTACTCCGTTGATGCAAACTTCTAGCGCACTCTCGACACTCCGTTCAACGACTAAGAACTAACTGCTAATTACATGCTATGTTTTGGAAGACCTATTTAGTGATTTGTTGCTTTCTGTTTTGTGTTTTGTGATTCAAGTGTGGCGATCACATTACGCTTGCATTTCTCACTCCTTAGCCGTAATGCTCCATTTTACACTTGCATTGAATTCAAACAACAACCACTATATACACACGGCTAATCCGTTTTTGGGGGCGGACGAGCGGGTGGCCACCACCAACAACAAAAGCCGTCCATGTTTTAAGCGTATTTAGCTAGCAGCTTTTCTTGGATTTCCTTAGTCTGAGTTTCCGCTGCTCGTCGTTGCCTTTGCACACTTGAGGGGCTGCTCGAACGCTTGCATATCGATTGCATTTTCCAGAGCCGCATATATTTCATTAACTGCTTTTCGCAGCGGGCTTTTCGGTGTCAGCTATTGATTTTTCCAGCGCAGCAGCAGCAACATTGTGCAAAGTCAGCTTGTGGGCAACCGCAGCCCCAACGTTGCCAAGGACACTTTGTCAAGTGTTTTATTTATGCTATTATGTTTGTGATTATGTCTAGATTTATTGATTATTATTATAATGTTAATTTGTTTTTGTTCCTGAGCGCGTTGGCCAAACGCCTCTGCTGTGCTTTGGCTTTGGAAGACTTGATGTGACTGAAAAAATCTTTGCAGCAGCTTTTTCTCTACACCGGGACGGCGGGTGGTGTTTTGGAACTCAAGCTGTGCGCAGCCGGCGGCGCATGTGGGCGGGCTGGCCACTGTTGACAGCTGGCTGAGGTTTTTTACACGCGCTTTAGTTGGTTGAAGCGTTTATTGATTTATCACCGCAATGGGCGCACACGAATATTGTTTAAATTACATAATACTAACTAAGTGTGCTTAGGCATAGTTTACGATATTTGTTTATCTACTCACGCTACGCGTCCAAATTCATCCTTAGCCAGATCGGTTTTGCCTTGGCCCATTAATTTCTGGCGATACGAGTCCACGTGCGATTTAATCTCCTCCGGTGTGCGTCTAAAAATAAACAAATAACAACAATTAAAGCTTAAAAGTTCAATGAAACTTATTTGGGCCATATAAATAGATGAGTTGCTTAGTTAAAAGTAAATAATACAATTATTTATAGACTAGTGTTAGTTATAATTTTAATTTAATTTAAATACCTTTTAGACAATATTTGAATAAAGTTTATAGTTATAAGACTAGTTAAAGTTTAGTGATTGTTTTGAAACAGTTTCTCAACTTGAAGTATATGTATTTAATGCATATTCGTTTAGAATATTATTCAAATTCTGTTTGGTAACCACATAAAGTTGTCCGCTTTATTGCTCGCTGCGGATGTGCTCTATTGAAATAATCTCTACAACTGAAATGCAGTCTTTTTTCACCACCCGTCCAGGCACACAGGCTGGGTCACCGGAAGAGCGTCAGTGCGCTCATATGTGGGCTGGACTGGACAAGGGTTGGTGGTGGCTACTGCTGAGCGCGTGTGCGTGCTGCTCTCTGTTGGCTACCAGGCGCTATGCGAATGTAAACAACATCAGCAAGCAGCAAGCGGCGGGGAGCGCATGTAAATAGTAGCACGCGTTGGGAGAGCGCAATGTGCATGGGCCAACAAAAGTTTGGTGATGCGACCGGTGTTATATAACACCAATATTGCATTACATGTGCCAGGTCTAATTCCTGTGGACAGCAGCACTGATTTCACTTTTATAATATGTATAGAACTTGGCTTACCCTTGCTTCTCGAGTATTTCCTCGAATTCGATGCACTTCACCTCGATCTTGCGCTTGCGATCGTGATCGAGTATCTCCTTGTTTGGCGGTCGATTGAGTTGTGCGTCCAGTTTCTTGGTATCATCTTCGGCACGATAGTCCTTGTCCTTTTTGCCTGGTCGCACAAATGCCCAATTTCGCTGCACATGGCCGTTGGTGCCGGAGCCACGCGGCGTCGTCAATCCAATGCCGTTGTACATGTTAGGTGGCTCCTTTTTTGTATACGCTTGCCTTAAACGTTTACTTTTTCTTATGCATCAGCGTTTAGTAGACGCAGCAGCTGCTCCGCCAAATGTGCAGTTTGCAAAACACAAGAAAAATCGATTTTGCATAGTCGGCGACGCTGACCATGCAACGCTGAGTATCGATAGGCTTGTAACAATATCGATAGTATCGATATTGCTGCCATTTGCGAATTGTAAACAAAAGTCGCATTTTATTTAGTTTTCTTTAATAAACAACGCTGTATCGCAATTAAATATGCAACCTGACGACAATCCAGACACTAAAGATGCCGAGGAGCAGACAAAGGTAGTTTTTAAGAAGTCATCGCGCAGAAATCTGCGTCAGCGCAAGAATTCTGATGAGGGCGACAAGGAGGAACAGTGAGTAGATAATAAATATATTCATGAGCTCCTAATCAAACGCGGTTATTTTAAACAGACTTACGTTGGATGAAATCAAGGAGCGCCAACGTTTGCGGCAGCGTCCCAACGGCGTCAGTCTGGTGGGCTTGGCGCTCGGCAAAAAAGTGGCACCGGAGGAGGAGCTGGCAATCAAGGATCCGTTCAATGTGAAAATGGGTGGTCTGGTCAATATGCAAACACTGAAATCGGGCAAAATGAAGGAGCCCGAGGATGCCTACGATGTGGGCATCGGTACACAGTTCTCTGCCGAGACAAATAAGCGCGACGAAGACGAGGAAATGATGAAATATATTGAACAGGAGCTACAGAAGCGCAAAGGTGGTGGAGCAGATGACAAATCCGCGGATGATGACGCAGACGCGCACAAATATCTAACGCCCGAGGATGCTGCACTCTACGCACTGCCAGACCACTTGCGACAGTCCTCGTCGCACAGGTCCGAGGAAATGTTGTCGAATCAGATGCTAAATGGCATACCCGAAGTGGACTTGGGCATCCAGGCCAAGATACGCAACATTGAGGCAACGGAGGATGCCAAGCAGAAGCTGCTGCAGGATGCCAAGAACAAGAAGGATGGACCCTCGCAATTTGTGCCCACCAATATGGCTGTGAACTTTATGCAACACAATCGATGTAAGTTAAATATTTATCTACTTTTTCACTTTATAATCCTTGCTGATTTGCAGTTAACATCGAGGACAATAACGAACAGCGTCGGCGCAAGCGTGAGGAAAAAGAGAGCAAGAACAAGACAGCGCCAAATCAAACGAATCCAAATGGCGTCAAGCGGGCAACGGATGATTATCATTATGACAAGTTCCGCAAACAATTTCGCAGATATTAAAAAGTACACATATTTTATTAGAAAAATTTAATTCGTTTTTATTAATGTCTTTATAGTACATAAAGCAAAAACTAGCTTCTGTCTGGGTTGAAGTGGCAATTAAGAGATCATACACAGTTTTTGATTGCTGCAAGTAGACAAATAGTATATGAATTAGTTAAAAAGTTTTTAAAAGATGTCTTTTTAAAAAAAAGCAATTTGTTCAGTGAGAGATGTTTGATATCATGGCAACGAATGACTGAAGCTCAATGAGATTCCTACTCTTAAAATCATCAGAATAATATCAAATGTTTTAAAATCAATGAAATATACACACCTTGTACAAAGTTACGGTTGGTGATGTTTTTCTGTTCTTAACTGAAAAGTAAACAATAACAACTTTTGATTAGTTGAAATCTTAAGTAAACTATAAAGATGTAATGGGTTTATTGTTCAGCGACAGAAGTTTGATATCATAGCAACGAATGACTG
Source organism: Drosophila flavopinicola (assembly GCA_035042425.1). Taxonomy (NCBI): domain Eukaryota; kingdom Metazoa; phylum Arthropoda; class Insecta; order Diptera; family Drosophilidae; genus Drosophila; species Drosophila flavopinicola. Next base: position 2,056,434 of record JAWNLL010000134.1, on the reverse strand, counting down.
ATGCTCAATGAGATTCCTACTTCAATAAATCATCATAAAAACATACAATAAAAACTTTTGCATATACACACCTTATAGAGCCAATAGGTATACGGCTTTGGCTGCATTTCTGTTTCAAGCTGTAAAGTATAGAGTAAATAATTTATTAGTAAAGTAAAGACTTTAGTAATATATAGTTGTGATGAGCAAATTTATCAGTGATAGAAGTTTGATATCATAGCAACGAATGACTGATGCTCAATGAGATTCCTACTATAAATATATCATCATAATGAATTTAAAGAAGGTAGCAAACAATCAAATACACACCTTGTATACAGGTGTACAAAACCAGTTTTAGGCGATATAACAGCAAAGAACTGAAAAGTACAAGACAAAAATAAAATTCATTAGTAAAAATATAGTTTTAAGCTAAGTGCTTAAAATTTACCTTTTCAAAATGCTTCCCAGTTTTTGTTGACTGAAATTACTGAAACGAAATTAAGAATAATAGCAAAGCAAAAGCAAACCAATTCATTGTTGTTTTTTGAGTGGTGTTTTTTGTTTTTATTATACCCAGACAACATTGAAACGTTCATCCACGCTCTATCGTGTCACAGCTTAGTTAATATTTTGTTTACGGTAAAAACTCCTACAGTGAAAATGTAAAACGCGATGTCCGTTTTCATTTTGTGTGTTTATATGATGCCGATCTTGTTGGCAATGTCCAAAGCATCGTAGTCACGCGCCAGGCGCACATAAGCCTTCTTCTGACCATCGGGTCTGATCAGAATGTTAACCTTAGCCACCTTAATGTCGTACAGCTTACGGACAGCGGCGCGCACGTGGTTCTTGTTGGCGCGCAGATGTGTGAGGAAGACCAGAGTGTTGTTGTCCTCGATCTTCTTCATCGCTGCTTCCGTGGTCAATGGGTACTTGATGATGTTGTAAGCATCCATGCGGTTCCTGGTGGGCACCGATTTCCTGGGGTATTTGGGATTGCGTGGCAGCTTCAACGTCGTGGGACGACGGAAGTGCACATTGGTGCGGATCTTGCGGGTGCGGGTGCCAAAAGCGCCCTTGATGATCTGTGTTTAGAGTTGAGAGAAGGCATTATAGTAAGTCTATGGGATTCGCTTAATCATTCCGTTTACTCACCTTAACCTGCACCTTCTTGGCGTTCAGCAGCGCAACTGCCTTGGCCTTGGCGGTACCCTTAGCGGGCTTGGCACCAGCCTTGGCGGCGGGCTTCTTGCCCTTGGCAGCAGCACGTGCCTTGGCCGAAAGCTTGGCCAGCACCGACTGTGGCTTCTTGCCAACGCCCAGCTTCTTCTTCAGATCCTTAGCCTTGGGCTTGCCGACGGTCTTCTTGACGACGGGCTTCTTGGCAGCACCAGCAGCCGCAGCGGGCTTCTTGGCAGGAGCCGCAGCAGCAGCGGGCTTCTTGGCAGGAGCAGCCGCCTTCTTGGGCGCAGCAGCCGCCGCTGGTTTGGCAGCAGCAGCTGGTGCATCCTTCTTGGCAGCAGCGGGCGCAGCCGCAGGCTTCTTTGCCTCGGGCTTCTTATCGCCGGGCTTCGCTGTAAATAGAATACACACCAAAATATTTAACACTAGTAAGCAGTGGGCTCACAAAGTGAGGTTAATCACGAACGCGCAAGCAAACGAAACAGCTGTGCTACAAATTAGTAACAATTGCTTTTTAAATGTTCATACAATGCATTATGTGCTTGTGTTAAACACCTTGCAGCTCGGCACACTCATTGTTGCCTTGGTTTAGGCTGTGAGTCGCAGCCACACCGCACGTGGCGCAAACATGGCGACTCATTTATAGTTATTTTTGCCATAAATATTGGTTTTAACACAGTTCTACACAGCGCTGATTATTCCGCTTGCTTTAGTCTTGCGTTTTGTCATAAATGTACACATTTTTAATGCATTTTTATATGAAAAATGCTTACCGGACTTCTCGGTTGGCTTTTTAGGTGGCATTTCTACGAGAAAAAGAAATGAAAAGGAAAACTGAGGAGCAGTTGTCAAATTAGCGGAAGCGAAATCTGACAGTAGCGTGGCCAGATATCGCGCAGGTGGCAACGCCAGACAGCGATGTGAGACCAAGTGGCAGCGCCAAAGCGTGTGGAGTGATAACAAAGTGGCAGCATTATTGCCTATGTGGCAGCGCTGAATTAAATAAATAAAAGCGACAGCGCTGTTTTAATTGTAAACGTTTATTTGAATGTATTAAGCTTTATATTTGTTGAAATAGGTAAAAATTAGTAAAAACAGTGAGCAACTGTCAGCAAGCACAGCCACTTTTTTGCTTGCCAGAGCGACTGCTAAAATAACTGCGTAAATCTATTAAAAACAGGGTTTAATATTCAAATGTATATCAAATTAAATTGTGTTTTACCAAATCTTTGCGACTTTTCGGTCGATTGTGTGGTCTGCTCTTGTGCCGTGTTGCTCAATGCCTTAAACTGTTGCTGTACAGCTGTTTCAAAAGCTAATGCTGCCAAACGCTGAAAAAACTCTGTGATTTTATATCCAGAACGCGCTGATAAGGACCAATATTCAGCCTGTAATTCGGCTGCTGCAACGCCCGCAATGCGTTCCATTCGCATAAATTCCTCCTTTGTCTGGAAACCAGCTATTTAATATACTATAAATTATAGTTTAGCCAGCTTACCAAGAGATCGGCTTTTGTGCCCACTAGAAATATTAATGGTTTTTGTGTTGCATTGTAGTTAAGTGCGCTAGAGAGCCATTTCTTGGCGGATTCAAGCGTTTCCCGCTTGGACATATCATAGGCTGCCACAATGACTAAAAAACAGAGATTATAGAGGGGATTATAGGAACTCTAAGGTTGTTCCGTCACACACCGCTAGCATTGCGATAATAGGCGCCCGCTATGCACTTGAACCGCTCCTGTCCAGCGGTGTCCCACCTGCAAATACACTCAAACAAAAAGTATACTTCCAAATGTAGAAAGTTAGCGAAAGATCATAGAAAAATTCTGAACCCGAATATTTTCTATATCTTGTAGAGTTTTTTAGACATATTTTCCCATTCACTTACATTTCCAGGCTGAAATTGTGACCCAGTATGTTAAAGTTCTCCAGCTCAAAGTCAACGCCAATGGTGGCCTTGTAGTTGGACTGAAACTTATCGTAGCAGAAGCTGTTGGCCAAATCGAATAAAACAGTGTCTCACAAAAGGCAGCCAACACTAACCGATTCACAACGGCCGTTTTACCCACCGCACAGTCACCCACAAAGATGACCTTGCAGGGTCTCAGCTTCAATTTCCTAGGCAGCTCCAGTTGATAGCGCAACTGTGGCGCAAAGTCCTTGTCCCGACTGAACGGGGTCTGGGCGGCACTGTAGGCGGGCGGCAGGCGGCGCAGATGGGTACGCGGATCATGCAAGGTCACCGTTGGCGGTGCCGGCAGCAACAGATTCTGACGCAGCAAATGAGGCATGTTCCACTTACAAATCACAACTGACAGCAGCGAGTTGCGCTTTGGGGCTGGAAAAACCAAAGCGGAAAATCGGCGCACACACAAAAACCACAGGCCTCGGCTTGAACTTGGCGGCTATCGTGTGCTCAAGGTGTATCAGGTGTGTGTTTTCCACTTTGTATGCTAATTTAAAAGTCTGATAAAGACAGCTCTCAAATGGGGTTACTAGCGATAGGAAAGTGGAGCAGGTCTAGTTTTTCACTGGGCTTTACCATATGAAATTAGTTGGGTTTTTTGAGGCTTAAAAGCGGGTAAGTTCTGTTAAGAATTTGTGATACTTATCTATAAATAAAAAAATTTGTATGGGGACATGTCATTCCTGACTTTTGAAGGAAAAAATTAATTTTTCGGGCTTGTAGTTCATGGAAAAACTTTCGTGGGAACATTTTCGGCAGGATTTTTGACCGAAAAGTAATTTATTTAATATTTATTTGTTCGTTTTCAAGATTTCTTGTTTAAAAATGATTTTGAGACATATTTCATTAAGCAAGGAAGAAAAAGCCGACTTATATCAGCATTTGCTCAACATTTATATTAATATATACAATATTTAGCTTTTACATTTTCCACTATTGAATTTCCACTTTTCACTGCTCTGTTGTTTGCTTCTGGCCGCCAGGATAACCAAAGTGTCCCACACTCTTGACCTGCTGCTGCAGATCTGGATCCAAGGAGACCGCCTTGAAAAGAGCACGCTTGAGCTGCCTGTACTGAAAGTAGGGCTGAAAGGGCATATCCTCAAAGGACAACATCAGCAGATTGCCAGCCTCATTGCCCACGGCCAAGGAGCGACCACAGTGAGTAAAGCTGTCAACAAAAATCATCACTGAATGGACCCTAGAAACTAAAGAGCTTACCAGAAGGTCGTATAGTCAATCTTGGCATCTATTGTAGTCGATGAGACGGGCTTAAGAGTGCTGTTGCGCAGATCCCAAATGTCGACGGTGTTGTGGCTGAGGGATACCAATATCGTCGAATGGGTGCGACTCCAGCGGGCGCAGTGAATCGGCGACAGATGATGATGAAGCGTGATCAGCGGCAAAAGTATCCCAGTTAGCCAGATGCGAATGCACCTAATATATAAATATAAAAGTAGACTTTTATAGTGGAAAAATCGACAAATCCAAAGTACTTCAGATTTAAATTTAAATTTAATGTAGAGGTCAAAGCATGATCAAAAACTGCTCATAGAATGAAAATCTGATCATTTTCGACAAAGATATGGGAGTCTTAAGTAATGGAAGGGCATTTCTAGGAATTTTGTAGCCGAATCGTAGCTTGTTTTTGATAAAAAAAATCTAAATATCCCAAGTGCTTCAGATTTAAATGCAGATCTAATATTAAAGTCAAAACATGATGAAAACTGCATATAGAATGAAAATCAGATTAGTTTTGACAAAGTTATGGGAGTTGCAAGTCTGGGAAGGTCATTTATTGTGATTTGATAGTTTTCTCGTGGTTTGTTTATGATAAAAAAATCTAAAAATCCAAAGTGCCTTAGATTTAAATGCAGATCTAATATAGAGGTCAAACAATGATCAAAACTGCATATAGAATGAAAATCGATTTAGTTTTGACAAAGTTATGGGAGTTGCAAGTCTGGGAAGGTCATTTATTGTGATTTGATAGTTTTCTCGTGGTTTGTTTATGATAAAAAAATCTAAAAATCCAAAGTGCCTCAGATTTAAGTGCAGATCTAATGTAGAGTTCAAAACATGATCAAACCTGTCTCTAGAATGAAAATATGATCAGATTTGACAAAGATATGGGATTTTTAAGTAATGGAAGCTAATTTCTATGAACTTTGTAGCTTAATTGTAGCTTGTTTTTGATAAAAAACCGAAAAATCGATAGTGCTTCAGATTTAAGTGTAGATATAATGTAGAATGAAACGCGGAATAGATTTGACAAATATATGGGAGTTTTAAGTAATGGAAGGGTATTTCCAGGAACTTTGTAGCCGAATCGTAGTTTGTTTTTGATATCTAATCGAAAATCGATTTTGAAAGTTCTTCGCAGATCCAATCATGATCAAAACTGCCTATAGAATGAAAAGCGGATAAGTTTTGACAAAGATATGGCAGTTTGAAGTCTGGGAAGGGTATTTAAAGGACTTGATTTTCGCTTACCAATCGCTGCCACAGGTTAGATATAGTTTAGGCGACCATGGGGAGAAATCCATGCAGACCGCTGGCGTCTCGTGCACCTGCCGCAGTTCCAGATGCTGCAGCGGAAAGTTGGTGGAGCACTTGTACAGTGTGCCCTCGTCTGTAAGCACATAGTACAGATCCGACTGCAGTGGGTCGAGTACCAGCTCCAGGCACTGTGCATGCCGATTGGCAAGCAGTGGAATCCGCTGCGCCGGACGCGGCAATGGAATGCCCTCCAGCTCACCCTCCGAGCGCTGGAAACGCTGATGCTCGAAGCCCAACAGATGTGGACTGTTAATCAATTGATATTTGGTAATGGATCCCGCCTGGGAGGCGGCTAGAAAAGGCGTGATTGCAGCATCCCCGCAGACATCTCCGTCACTGCGTTGAATCCACTTGATGGCCGTGATGGGCTCAAAGTGGGGCGAGCTGCTGCGCTGGGAGCTGGCCAAAGGTGGCTGATCCGGTATTGAGATATCCCGCACCTCAATGTCGCCGTTGTGCAGGCCAATAGCCAGGAGTTGGGGCGCTGCGGGCGAGAACTGCACGGTGACAACGGGCACCTGGTAATGGAGTGGGAGTTAGTCAAGTTAAACTCCAGAGACCGCTTACCTGGAACCTCTACTTTACCTTGTAATCATAGCAGCGTTCCGGATTCACCGGATTCTTAATGTTCCACACATAAACATAGCCGCAGCGTGGAAGTCTCCTCAACCTGGCACAGGTATAGATGCCATAGGAGACGGCCAGAATATCCCCATTGCTGGGACAAAAACTGACCGAGGTAACCGCCTGTTGTGTGCTGGACAATGCGGAAGGTGCACTCAAACGCCAGAGCAGTCTTAGGCGGTACTTAAACTTGACATCCTCGGCCAGCGGATCGGGTGGCGTCATATTGCGAAAGCGTCGCTGCTGCGGCTCAAACACATTGCTCGCCAGGATGCGCATGGTCAGCATGAGGGCAACCCTGAAGCTGGGCAGCTGATTGATCGCCACAAATTGATCCACGCCGCCCACTCTATAAGTGGTCACCTCCATTTGCTGGGAGCCTTGCACCTGCACGCTTTTCGTTGACGCCTCCAGATCCTTGTACGTATCGAACATCTCAAAGTTGGACACATAGGAGCCCACGTGATCCGTGCACAGGCGCTCCGTGTTCACCAGTCGTGACTTCATCAGCGCCGTCATCGTTTGCGTATCCGAGTCGACAGTGCGACGGGATTTGTCCGCGCCGGCCAGCAGCTCCTCGTAGCGCTGGTTATCCGCCAGCACCTCTCGACCTTCCTCGCTGTCCGCCTCCGCCGTCATGCTGCGACGCTCGAAGAGCACCAGGATTGGAGTTTTGCGCAGCAGCACTTTGATAAAGGGCGTGGCAGGTTGAATGGCGGATTTGGATGCACTTTGTGGCGCAGGAGCAAAGCTAACGGTTTCCGTTTTGTGACTGGATTTGTCGGCGGTCAAATGCAGTTTGTACAGATTTATCTGATGGTAATTGGGGATTGGGTGAAGTCAGGAGAGAGAGAGAGAGCAAGTAAAGAGAGAGAGAGAGGTAGAGAGAGATATTTAATGAGAGAGTGATAGAATGAGAGAGAGAGCGATAATGAGAGAAAGAGAGATATAGAGAGAGTGCACGATTAGAGAGAGAGAGAGATAGTAACTTAAGATAGAGAGAGAGAGAGAGAGCAACTAAAGTGAGATTGATGTATAGTGCAAGTCTAGAGAGAGAGAGAGAGAGAGAGAGAGAGAGAGAGAGAGAAAGAGATAGGGAGAGAGATATATAATGAGAAAGAGAGAGTGCACGATTAAAGAGAGAGAGAGAGAGCAACTAAAGTGAGATTGATGTATAGTGCAAGTCTAGAGAGAGAGAGAGAGAGAGAGATAGAGGGATATATAATAAGAGAGAGATAGAGAGAGTGCACGATTAAAGAGAGAGAGAGAGCAAGTAAAGATTGAGAGAGACAGAGGGCGCAAGTAAAGGGAAAATTGTCCACCCTATTTGAATTTTTGAGAATCGAGTAGAAGGGCGACAAATGCCCAAACACACGTTTGTAATAATGTGCTCTATCTCTTTTATATACTTACACCCAGTGCGATATCATCCAGAGAAGCTCGCATCACGCACTTTGTGCGATATTCGGGTGTGCGCAGCTTTTGCAGCTGCAGCTGCTCCGACGGCGTTGTCTTCATCAGAGGATGATCTTTGATCAGCTGACTGAGCTGCTGGAAGTCAGCAGCCCGATAATCCTTGTTCAATGCGCGCGACATCTTTAACCACTTAAGCACAAATTGGCTGCTAATTTGATTTGTTTGCAATGCAACTCTTTGTTGCTGTGCGGTTAACATGGCAACGCATGGTTGCCACAACCACGCGCCACCTTGTTGCTGGTTACTGGTTGCAAGTTGCTGGTTGCCATACGGCAGTGCCACATATTGTTGCGCATCTGCGCACATAAATATTCATAATCAAAGCCATTTGCAAGCACGCAAGCGCAAAGCAGCAAGAAACAACACGTTTCTGGCAAGCCGACGCTCAGATGCTCTTAAAGCGATAACGATTTTAATTCAGCAACTGCTAATCATTTAATTTGTACCTAAAGTTCAACAAAATTTATAGTCTTTCAAGTACCATTTTCTTCTATGATATAGTTCTTAATATTTAACATATTTGCACATTGATAGTAGATTTAAGTGTTCTTTTTGGTTTTTCCAATAATTAATGCCAGCATATTCAATTACAAGCCATTTATTATCCGTAAAAGCGATCTAGTGTACTTTAAAAGCTGAAACACCAGTTGTACCAATTTTGGTACATTTGTACTACAAGTGGAACCGCAAGCAACAAGCCGCATTAAATAACATTTATCGAAACTACGCTTAATGGCAACCTGTTACGCTTAAGCGATCATCGCAAAGCAAGCAATCGATAACATAAGCTTACATACCGTTACGATTTCGCGATAAAAACGTGAGAATAAGCTGTTCATCTATTTACGAGTTTCGTTAACGTTGCTGCCCGCGTATCAAGACACAGCATATAGTTTGACATAGTGCTAATACCCGCTGCAAGAGAATAAACATAATGATGAAGATTGCATGGTTCACAGACGCACAAAGTGCAGACGAAAAACTGTCTGTTGTGAATGGCAAAACTTCCGCGACCTGTGCAATAGCAGCAACAACAACAACAATAGGCAGTGCTATGACCTGTCACACAAAAAAACGAAGTTTCGTCTAAAATTTGTATAGCAATTAGACTTATGCCGCTCATAGTACATATGTATGTATGTACATATGTAAATATAGTGGTATGCAGCAATAGAAAAGGGTCTTTAATTCCGCCACCGAGCGTAGAAGTCGAAAAAGAAGTTGTCTTATGTTAATTTGCCTTTATGCTTCGCTACGCTGATTCGCTTAATGAACAGGCCGCAGCAGCGACGCCGGCGTTCGCGTCGACGTCGGCAGCGCAGCAGTGCAATATGTCAAATAGACAGACAAGCAGCGCAAAAGCAGAAGTTTTCCGCATGCGGGCCGAGCAAAAAAATAAAAAAGGCCGCCGCATTGCATGTTGGTCAGCAGCAAGAAACATAAAGTCGCCTCCGTTCACGATATAAACGCGTCAAGCGTAAAGCAATAAATGTGCAAGCAAACTAAAACAAAAACAAAAACAAAAAAACGAAAGAAAAGAAAACAAAGCAGCGCTGAAATCGCTTTGCGTGCATTATGAACTTTGCACGGGCGAGAGAGCAGGCAGCAATGCGGCCGCTTGTTACACTTTTTGGCAACAAAAACAACAGCAGTGACGTTGCAGTCGGCGTCGCCGTCGGCAGCGCTGCGCTGCGCACAGTGCATATGGAGTGCAAAATTGCGGCCACGCTGCATATTGACACCCACTAGTTGCATTTACAGTGGTATTTACATTTATTAATTTATTTTATTGATTACGACTTGCTACGATAAAATTGAAAGTTATACGCATTAAAGTAAAATTTAAAAAAGAAATAATAATAATAGTTTTAATGGCATTTTAAAAATTTTAAAATTGATATAGCTTATTAAATGTATTGACAAGCAAAGCTTAAGCAAACAATTTTACAAATTTAATTGTCATGTTTTTATTACCATTTGAATTTAATTTCAAGTAGTTGCAGCTTATTAAAATTATTGAAAAAGTTTGAAAGTTATGCCACAGGCGTCAAAAACTATCAAACTTTATCGCAGATCTATCAATCATGTTAGCGCTGCACTTTTAATACCAAAAATCTCAACTATAAACCTTTAATTGGCTGCTTTTTACGAACATCTAATTGTCCACACCCTGAAAATCGTAAACTTTAACAGCTACAAGTTCATCTAGACAGACAAACACACACAGGCATAGAACCGTTTTACGTTTCATTCAGTTCGCTTTTACACCTGTTTAATGCTCCCACTGGCCCCAATGTGCGCTGGGCGCTGCCAACGCCAACGCCGGCGCAGCGTCGCGACGCGACGCGACGCGTTGGGTGTAACATATTTTCTTTTCTTTTTGTTGTTGTTGTATTTTTCTGATTTTTTTTCTGCCGCTTTTAAGCCATGTTCACAAAAAACCGACTTTTATTCGTTAATTAAGCGTCGTGCGGCGCAGAAGTGGCCGGCTTAACGGAAGTCCACACTGAAAATCGGAGCTTTTGCGGAAACTAAAGCGAGGGCGCAAAAACGCTGACTTCAATTCTCAAAACACCACCTGTGGGGCAGCACTGGCACTGGCACCTGCTGCTGCTGCTGCCATTGCCGCTGCCGCCGGCGTCGCAGTCGCTGTCGCCGCTGACGTTGATATTGTCGCCGACTTCGCTTTTCACTCTTTCGTTTGTGTTCGCATCACAGTTGCATTTGAACGGCGGCACGTGCGCTTTTGTCGCTCCGATTCCGATACCGATACCGACTCCGAATCCGATTCCGACTCTAACTCCAATTTCGATTCCGACTCCTGGACGCGTGCGCAGGCGCCCCTAACTTAATTGTGTTCTAAGCATTTGATGAGCTATGCTTAATTTATGCAAATTACGCGCGCGTTTTTTAATTAATATGCCATCGTGTGTGTCAAATGTTAGCGAGATTTTGCAATAAAGCGACACCCGCATTCAAAGTTATCTTATCAGCAGCAGCATCAACACATCTCTAAGCAAAAAATGTTGCTTTGGAAGCGGCTTTGTCGACCCCAAGGCGAACCAGGAACAACAACAACAAGAACAGCTTCATCAGTCAGTAAGTTTGCCATATCTGTTTATTTATTTAACAAATCTATGTGGCCACGCCCCCCTTCATTATGGCCGCCCACGCGGCGTCTGGCTTAAATATGCACAAACAAAAAAAAAACATTTTAAAACTCACAAAATTGTGAAAGAGCTTTTTTTTTACTGCTGTACATGAAATCCGTGCGTCTCATTTGCATAATTTGCATCTTAAAATTGTTTCGGTTTCTGTTTTTATTGACTGGTTTATTGATTTCATTTTGTGATTTCGTTCGCAAGCCCAAAACCCAAACCCAAAATACCGAAAACCCAAACCAAAAACCCATATAATAATGCGACTCGCGCATAATAAATTACTATCAAACTTTATCACCTACAAAAGATGTTCGCTGAGCAGACAAATGTGCGTGAAACAGCTCAAACTCATTTGAGCCCTAATGAATAATATCTTGTATGTAAATATTGCCTTTCAGCTCTGGATTCGTACTCCTTCTGATCTTTGGGTGGGATCTCGTGTTGTTACCTAACTGTTTTCGCGAAAATAAAAGAAGATTTATGAATGAGTTTGGCGTGCTTAGCATAAATATGCATATCGTGCAGATTGCTTAAGATTTGGATACACTCACAAGATCAATCTATTAAAAACAAGAGTGCTCTCGAGTTGAGTGTGCTCGACTGGGAGTTACTCTGTATGCAGCTCAAGCTAAAATCAAAGGCAAAGTATCAAACATTATTTGTATTCGACTCTGAAAAAAGCATACTTATAAATTTGATACAGATATAGTTATTTACCGATTTGTGAAGAATGTCTACTTATGAATTGTACATTCCTTATCGATTCCTATCGATTTAGAGGGAACCGTGAGAGATATCTAAAATCTGATCTGATCTGCAACCGTTTTCTAGAACCTAAATACCAAATTTAGTAAGCTTGGGTCCCACAATCTCTAGGAAGTACTCAAAAAAGTTGAGAGGACTATCGATATTTATCGATTTGAGAGTAAGCTAAGAGTAATGGAAAAGAATACATTGATAAACTTACCAACATTTATAATTTATGCCTCTTACATAAACCTGCTTGTTGATATACCGCTTTTTATGCGACTTGTACAGGGTATTAGGCATTATAAAATAGCCTGTTTGCTGTTTGGACAGGTGGAGCTATTTATTACGAGTACGCTGCGTGGGACGTACGGAAATTTCCATAACCATAGTTTTATAGTTTCGGTTTTAAACATAATCATAGTTGCTGTCTCAAGTAGTATCTGATGAGTCGTTACAGTAGACACTCTCTCTATCTCTCCACAGTAATCACTCTTTCAGTTCGCCGGGCAGCAAATGTCAGTTCGCATTGCTTTCAGTTTTGGACACATTCAGACCACAGTGCTTTGTGGTTTTTTTTCTTCTTTTCATTTTCATTTTCGTTTCTGTTTTTGCTGTTTCGTAAGTTCCTCTGCTTTAGCTGACTCCTTTTCTAGTGAAGATGGGCCGCTTTATTTTTGGTCAACATGACTGTGACTTGTGGTAATTTGATGTTAATGACACTCATCAGCAGAGACACAACAACAACAAACAGGCAGCAATGACATCGACACCGTTTTTATACCCCCCACTCCCCCCTCTCTAGACCCATCTTCTCCAATCCCCCTCCCTCCTCCAGTGTATCAAACATCGCACACTTAACACGATTCTAGTAGATCGTCTGCCGGCCAGCGACATTTTTATGCGCTTCTGCTGCTTCTTCTTCATGGCGCATAATCGGCTTAGGCCAGAGTGAGACAGCCTCTGTCTTGCCTATATTATCTACCTTCCTTTCTTTCGCTCTCTCTCTCTCTCTCTCTCTCTTTGTTGACACTTTTCGTTTTGAGCTGCGCTGCATTTAGGCATTCTTGTTATTAGTTCGTGTCTTGAGTCTTCTGTTTTTTTTTTCATCTGTTCTTGTTTCTGTTTCTTTTAAAACGCCATCAAGTTGCATGTTTTATGCGCCTCATAAAATCACGCTACGATATGCGTATAAAAATGAGTTCAGCATTTTGTTGTGACATTTTTATGGGTTTCTTTTTTGTTTGTTTGTTTGTTTGCTCTTGCTCTTGCAGAGGAAAGGGTATTCTGATTTCGTTAAGATATATGTAACGCATTGAATGACAAATTTTGGACTGTATGCTATTTTTAGCATACACAGTTGATCTAGTCATTCCTAACTGCTTATAAGCAAATAAGTCCCTAAGTCTTAAAGCTATTTTCATAAAACTTGACTTAATTTCCTTTTATTACTTTTTGCTTTTGATGTAAAAATAATGTATTTATAGTTTGTATTCTCAAAACATATTATCCTGTCTGATTTTGAATATAAATCATAATAATTGTTAAAAATTATTTGATATAGAACTTGCAATAATCATTTACTCAAAAATCGAATATTAATATACAAATTTAAGATAATCACCCTCCAATATCAGTCCCCGTTTGACAAGAGTATTTTCTATTCGTCATTCTGCTCACTTCCCATTATGCAATGCTACAAAATAGTTTTAGTGCGCTATGATAAACCAGGCCAGGCATCTCTATTGGAATCTCAGTAGCCTTATCTGCCAAATCTCTCTCACAGCCTATCTCTGCCAAAGCAGCCCCAAATCTTACTCCGCTGAAATGCAACGCTTGAGCCCATCTCTTTTACTGGCCGCACAAATTGCACATAAATTACAAGCGAAAAGCGTCGCAATGCCAAAAGCTGCGCCTACACCATCATTATCAGCTTGTAAATAAAAAGACTTTATCAATCGTTAAGCCCCAGGCGCAGGCATCAACCAAGCAGGTCGAAGAGGTCGAGGAAGGAGGCGGGAGGAGGAGAAGGAGGAGCTGGATGGGTTACTGTTGCCGCATCAAGATGCGATTTGCGCCTGAAAGCAACTCTCTCACCTAATAACATAAAAGTTATCGAAATGGTCAAGAAGCAGAGAGAGAGACAGAGAGACAAAGAGAGAGAAGAGAGAGAGTGAGAGAGAGGGGACCGGCCTAAGTACAAATATTTTTATTTATGATTTTACAGATCAGCATATTGCTCAATAATTTTTATATCCCCGCCGCTCCCCACAACAAAATAACTTTCAAATTATGGAGGAAAAGGAAGGGAGCAGCGGGCTTATATCGAGCTTAAGTGCGCCAATTTTGAAATTATTGGCGGCTGCGTATGCAGATAATCGTGACCTGCTAAAACTGCAGACCGGCTACAGGTCTCTTCTCTCCATCTGTGGCTCAATAACTCAGACCCTCAAAAAAAACAACAACAACAAAACTGAAAAATAATACCCCGCAAATTGCTGTGCGAAAGTATTCGACTGACAGCCTTTGGGCGCAGCGCTTTTGCCAACTGATTTTACATTGTTTGTATATATATAGATATATATATATGCCTATATAGAACTCGTATATCATGACACTTTAATTTAATTACTCTATTTGGCATAGTTATAGCTGAAAACTGCAGCTACAGCTACATATTTGGGCCATACTCGACTTTATATACTTGGCTAATATTTTCCCATAAATAATGCGTGGCCGGGTTGAGAAAATTACTTTAAAATTTATGGCATACCGTGGGGAATCAGGCCCCAACCCTTCGTGTGTATCTGAGTCTGTGTGTGCTGATTTGGCCCTTTTTATACCCTGAACCCATTAAAAATGGGTAAAAAGGGTATTATGGTTTTGTGCAAAAGTATGTAACAGGCATAAGGAAGCATCTCCGACCATATAAAGTATATATATTCTTGATCAGTATCAACAGCCGAGTCGATTTAGCCATGTCCGTCTGTCTGTCCGTCTGTCCGTCTGTCCGTCTGTCCGTCTGACCGTCTGTCCGTCTGTCCGTCTGTCCGTCTGTCCGTCTGTCCGTCTGTCTGTCTGTATGAACACACAGATATCAGAGACTACAAGAGCTAGAGACTTCATATTTGGAACATAAGTTCTCCTAATCCCGGGACAGATCAAGTTTATTTCATTTTATCGATAACTCATACCGTTTAAAAGTTATCGATAAATTTCGATTTCAGACTTGCGTTTTTGGGATATAACTTCAAAGTTATAAAAGATAGAGGCTCCAAACTTGGCATGTATAATCTCGAATAGCATACACATGTAACAAATATTTCACTTTTTGGATACCACCCCCAAACCCCCCAAAAGTTCAAAAAAATTTTTGAAGGTACGACCTTGCAATTTGGTTTGGTAACACATATTATGGACAATTGCTTGCCCCAAAAATTTCAATGAGATCGGACAATAAACATAGAAGTTATTTAAGATTTAACTTTCCATTGTGTGGGGCTCAGCGAAAAAGCAAGCTAACTGCTTAAACCGCTTGCACTGCTTATACTGCTTATACTGCAGCATGTGTGTGCTTAGATTAGTATGAATGATTGTAAGGACTGGGTTCAGGGTATCTCGTAGTCGGGCACTCCCGACTACAGCACTCTTACTTGTTATTTTTGCGATTTATGTGCAGCGAGCGGAGCGACTCCTGAGAACAGGTAAGGAGCCAAGGTGCCGGTGCCTTATGCCTGCTCCTCCTCGAGAGTTGTACGTGGGACAAGTGATACTCGTATTCGTTTTGGTTTCGGTTTTGTGTTTTTTTTTGGGGGCCGCACTCGTCGGCAAGTGGGCGGGCCAATGGATCTGGAAAGTTCGCACGATTGATGATCAACTGATGGATGGATGGATGGATGGATGGACAGAGAGAAAAAGCGACTATCCCGACTGCCCCAGACTCGGACTCGGACTACTGACAGTTGCGATGACGCCGGCCTGTCACCGCACTGACATAGCCATTTATGTAATTACACGCGGCTCCGAGACGATATCACAAAGCGATCGAGCGAGAGCTGCTTGTAATTATTTTCTACTTAATCTTCATCACATGCGCAACATGTCGAAAACTTAAGCGAATTGACGCGCTCCATTCAAAACTTACAAACAAAAAACTTTATATATATATATTACCCACACAGCATGCATTGCTTTTCGAATTGGTGCCACTTCAAATAGGGTTGCATGCATTCTTAAGTTTTCTTTAAATTTTTAAATAAATAAATGAAATTTCTGATGTATGTATGTTGTAATGGAATTCAGTAAGCCAAATTTGTTATCGAAGGACATTTCAGAAACCAAAGATGAGTAAAAAGGAAGTTCAACATATCTAAGAAATAGGTGTCTACTTCTAAATGATAAAAAGTAGTCGAACATATCTGCAAGAAAGGTAGATTCATACTGCCGTCAAATCCCAAATAAATCCGTTTCAAAAGAGTGAAAGTTAATATGATAAGCTTAACAGCAATATGTATGCAACTTTATAAATTCACAATTAAGTGCCAACAATATATAATATCCGCACATACGATTGCTAATAAAGTCACGTAATCGACAAATCACTGTGAAATATCACCGCCCAGTGATTTGTCTTCTTTATTGTGTGCTGCAGCCCTGTGGGGCATGTTCCAAAAGTGAAAATGAAATGGCCAATGAATGTGCGTGCAATGCGCCTTTTTATACTCTTTTCGATGAAAATTGTATATACACTTTGTGCTGAAGCTTGTAATGCATGGAAGGAAGCGTCGAAGACCCACTAAAGTTAGCTCTAGTATGGGAAACAAACTGATCTGGCCATGTTCGTCTGTCTGTCTGTGTGTATGTATACAAACTAGTCACTCAGCTTTTGAGCTATCGCAAAGAAACTTTGCACAGCAACTTGTTATTCAAAGGAACAGCACATTGGTCGGAATCGGCCAGATCGGATCACTATCTCTTATAGCTGCCATACAACTTGAAGTCATTTTTTGCCATATGTCCCATGTTTTCAAAGCTAATATACATAACAGCTGTTCCATGGATCAATATCTGTAATCCCCGTGCTCATAAAAGAATGTAGTTTTATTGGCTCACCCACAAAAAGCAAAACAAGCGACCAAAAAGGGATCGCTGGCTGAAATAGACTCACTTGATATTCAGAATACTTAGGTAATGAATTGACAACCCTTCCCAAAGGTTCAACTCTTGACAAGAATTTATCCATTTTTTTTGTATCACACACTCTTTTCACTTTTAATTAAATAGACGCCAATAGAAATGTGCGCTTTTTTGGTGATGTGTAGAGCATTTACTAAAAACTATCGAACAATATCGATAGTGACGAGCTACTATCGATGGTGTCTCGATAGTGCCAAACCATCGATAGTGCCGATAGTGCCATCGATAGTTCTCCACCTCTAAAAGGTTGCCCAATCCCAAACTTTATAAAGGTACGGTAAACTGCTACCTGACTAACAACTCTCGGCAAAGCACTGCATAAATTGATGTGTGCCTACCACCTTTGCAGCAGTCTCAATCGATAGGATCACAAGAGAAGATCAGACATGGAGCAAGTTTGTCGCATTTGCCTGAGCTCAAGAGCCTTGGTCAATATAAGCGCTGAGGAGCAACTGCAGAAGAGCAAAGGCGAACCCACTCTGGTCGAAATGTTAAGCGAATGTGTCAAGTGTGAAGTGGAAGTGGGAGAAGACGATGAACTGCCAAAGATGATGTGCAGGAAGTGCATTTCCGATGTGCGAGCAGCTTTTAGACTGAAGCGCAATTACGAGCAGAGCCACAAGCTGAAACTGAAGTCAAAGGGTAACGCCTTGGGAGACATTATCGATGAGCTTGATGCAGAAGACTGGGAGCTAATCGAGGAGTCCATGCAGAAAGAAGTGGACGACAGCAGTAAAGAGCCCATTCATCTGGATATCATAAGTGAGGATTCAAAGTCTGAGACGTCAGAAAGTCAGGATAATGAGCTTGCTACACCCAGCATTTTGAAATTCAAGAAAAAAACCCACACCTGTCATATATGTGCCAAGATTTGTAGTAAAAAATCTTTGTTGGAAACACATCTTCGCGTTCATACAGGCGAACGTCCTTATAAGTGTTCAAAATGCCCGAAAACCTTCTCCCAGAGTAGCCATCTAACAAGGCACCAACTATTTCATACCGGCGAACGTCCTTATAAGTGTTCAAAATGCCCGAAAACCTTCTCAATTAATAGCAATCTAACAAGACACCAACTAGTTCATACCGGCGAACGTCCTCATAAGTGTACAAAATGCCCGAAAACCTTCTCCCAGAGTAGCAATCTATCCATTCACCTTCTCGTTCATACCGTCGAACGTCCTTATAAGTGTACAAAATGCCCGAAAACCTTCTCCCAGAGTAGCAATCTATCCATTCACCTTCTCGTTCATACCGTCGAACGTCCTCATAAGTGTGCAAAATGCCCGAAAACCTTCTCACAGAGTAGCCAACTAACAAGGCACCAACTATTTCATACCGGCGAACGTCCTTATAAGTGCAAAAAATGCCCGAAAACCTTCTCACAGAATGCCCATCTAACAAGACACCAAGTAGTTCATAGTAGAAGTCGGAATCTATCTAAGCACCAATTCGTTCACAGGCGCGAGGCTAGGCTTAAATGTGCCAAATGTTCGAAGGATTTTAAAAGGAAAGATCATTTTGAAAAGCATATAAGATCGCATGCTACAAGTTAGAAAATGTCTGATGTGGCCATGTTCGTCTGTCTGTCTGTCCAATGTTTTCAATGTTTTTTTTAGAGTCGAGTATAAGATACATATAATATATAGATATAAGATTACAGCTGTCGCATGGATCAATATATGTAAGCCAAATGAATATAGTTTTATTGTCTCACCCATAAAGAAGCAAAACAAGCGACCGAAAAGGATCGCAGGATTACCATTAAAGAAATTAACGAATGCACGTCCTTACTGTAATAAAGTCACTTAAAATTTATAATAGCTAGGTAATTAATTGACGACCTTTCCCAAAGGTTGCCTAATCCCGAACGCTATACAGGTACGGTAAACTGCTACCTGTCGAACAACTGTTGGCAAAGCACTGCATAAATTGATGTGAGCCTACCACATTTGCAGCAGTCTCAAACGAGAGGATCACAAAGTCAGACATGGAGCAAGTTTGTCGCATTTGCCTGAGCTCAAGAGCCTTGGTCGATATAAGCGCTGAGGAGCAGCTGCAGAAGAGCAAAGGCGAACCCACTCTGGTCGAAATGTTAAGCGAATGTGTCAAGTGCGAAGTGGAAGTGGGGGAAGAGGATGAACTGCCAATGATGATGTGCAGGAAGTGCATTTCCGATGTGCGAGCAGCTTTTAGACTGAAGCGCAATAACGAGCAGAGCCATAAGCTGAAACTGAAGTCAAAGGGTAACGCCTTGGGAGACATTATCGATGAGCTTGATGCAGAAGACTGGGAGCTAATCGAGGAGTCTATTCAAAAAGAAGTGGACGACAGCAGTGAAGAGCCCACTCCTCTGGATATCATTAGAAAGGATACAATGTCTGAGACGTCAGAAAGTCAGGCTAGTGAGCTTGCTACACCCAGCATTTTGAAATTCAAGAAAAAACCCACACCTGTCATATATGTGGCAAGATTTGTAGTCAAAAGTCTGTCTTGAAAAATCACCTTCGCGTTCATACAGGCGAACGTCCTCATAAGTGTACAAAGTGTCTGAAAACCTTCTCCCTTCTTAGCAATCTAACAAGACACCAACTAGTTCATACTGGTGAACGTCCTTATAAGTGTTCAAAATGCCCGAAAACCTTCTCCCAGAGTAGCAATCTATCCGGTCACCTTCGCGTTCATACCGGCGAACGTCCTTATAAGTGTTCAAAATGCCCGAAAACCTTCTCACAGAGTTGCCATCTAACAAGGCACCAACTAGTTCATACCAGTGAGCGTCCTTATAAGTGTCCAAAATGCACGAAAGCCTTTTCTAGTAGTTCGAGACTATCTATACACCAAGTAGTTCATACCGGTGAACGTAGGTTTAAATGTACAAAATGCCCGAAAGCCTTTACTGAAAGTCGGAATCTATTAAAACACCAACACGCTCACAGCAGCGAGCGTAGCTTTAAATGTGACAAATGTTCAAAGGATTTTAAGAGGAAAGATCATTTGGAAAATCATATAAGATCGCATGCTACAAGCTAGAAAATGTTTGATCTGGCCATGTTCAACTCTCTGTCTGTATGTATGTTTGGAAACTAGTCACTCAGTTTTTGGGCTATCGCGATGTAACTTGGCACAGAGACTTATTATTCAAGCGGACTGCACATTGTTCGGAATTGGCCGGATCGAACTACTATATCTTATAGCTGCCATACAACTAGAAATAAGATTTAGCCATATTCGCCATATTTTTAAAGCTATCGCTTTCAATTTCCTTGTACACTTAAATATCCTCATTAATAATCAAATTACAAAGCGATAGAGTCACAAATAGCGAAGACTATTCTCAGTTCTGTCAACAAATTAAAAAAGAGTATAAAATCTTCGGCACGCTAAAGATAATCCTTTCCCACATGTTTTTTTTTTTTTTGCGATCTGCTTCGACAAGAGCACCACCTGCGCTTTAGTTGTTGTTGTTGCTGTTGTTGTTGTTGTTGTTGCAACTATATCAGGTGCTTAAAGGTTTCACAAACACAATCGCCGCATGCAGATGAAGAAGGTTTAGTTGCATGTGAAACGTGCCTGGGTTAAATCTGTTTTTGGTTTTTGGTTTTTTGCTTTTCTTCTTCTTTGGGCTCAACCTCTGACCGAATTTCCAGCGATAATTATCGACTGGCGTGCAAATATGCGCCAAAGAATTCGCCATTGGCTTGTTATTTTGTTATTGTCTTATGTTTTTGGTGTTTTTTTTCCTGCAACTTTAAATGGAACTAATTAAATTGAGCGCAACGCGCATTAAATTTCCCTGCCCTGTGTCGGCTTGCAAATCAGTTTTGGCTGGCAACGCCCAACTTCCTTGTGTGTCTCCTGATTTAGTGTCATATAAAACCGGTAAGTGAAGATTATGTTACCAGAATTAATTGCCGCCAAGGTGAAGGTAACAAACTTGCCGCTGCCTCACAAAAGCGACTATCCACTTATGCCCCCCAGCCTTATCCTGCGTGACAGCACGTGCTAAAGTTGTTGAAGTCCTTGTCTCCTTCTCTCTTTTTTGTTGCTGGTAATTTTCATAATTTAATTGAAGCCTTACAAATTGTGCGCAATCGATGCTATATATTGATTTTATGTGCACATTAGCAGTGAGTCCTGTTCCTACTGCTCCTTTTTCTCCTGCTGCTCCCCTCCACTTCACTTAAGTGGCATTTTTGCCTTGAGTTTGACTTTGTCTGCTGCAGGTGTTGCCTACACCGGAGATTTGATGTCATCTTTTACTTACTAGGGGTTGCTTCAGCTTATGAATATAAGTGTGCTGTCTATATTAAGCAAATGAAGTTGCCATTTTATACAGGAAGTATTGATTTACAGGCACTTTATAAGGTAGACATAGCTGGATTCTAGTAGCTTATTGAATCGTTTTGATTATTTTGAAATTTAGGTCTAAGGACTTGTTTTTGATAGAAAATCGAAATTTTTGAAGTGCTTTAGACTTAAATGCAGATCTAATATAGAGCTCAAAACATGGTAAAAACTGCTTAAAGAATGAAAATCTGATCATTTTTGATAAAGATATGGGAGTTTGTTTTTTTTTAGAAAATAGAAAAACCCAAAGTTCTTCCGATTTAAATGCAGATATAATACAGAGGGCAAAACTACCTCGGGAACGACAATCGGATCAGTTTTGTCAAAGAAATGGGAGTTTAAAGTAATAGAAGGGCATTTCTAGGAAGTTTGTAGCCTAATCATAGTTTATTTTTTATAGAAAATCTAAATTTTGGAAGTGCTTTAGATTTAAATGCCGATCTAATATAAAGTTCAAAACATGATCAAAACTGCTTAAATAATCAAAATCTGATACTTTTTGACAGAGATATCGGAGTTTGAAGTTTTGAAGGTCATTTATTGTGATTTAATAGTTTTGTCGTGGCTTGTTTATGATAGAAAATCGAAAATTCCAATGCTTTTCAGATTGAAATGTAGATATAATGAAGAGGTCGAAACTACCCCTAGAATGAAAATCGAATCAGTTTTGACCAAGTTTGAAGTTTGTAAAGGACATTTCTCTGAACTAAAGCTAAAGTTTCTTTGAAGTACTCTTTTGCACAAATACTTTGTCGATTTATTTGTACATTTGACCGCAGTTTGTTTGACAACAAATCGCAGTTGGCATCTTGAAAATTCCTTCGGCACTTTGTCGATAAATATGCGTTTATATCATATTCAGTTATGCTGGCTGGCAGCAAACAAACAAGCACTCACACTCACCCTCGTACTCATACTCACACTCACACTCACACTCACACTCATATTCATATTCGCAGCTGGCAAACTAAACCAAATGCAGCAAATATTTGAGCTTTCATTCAAATATTGAACTCGGACCCAAAGCTCAAAGTTCAAATAATAAATTTAATAAAAAGTTGTAAACATTGAAATGCTGCCAGCAATCAATTTGGCCAACAACTGACTGCGTAGATTAACCCTTGAGGGACCCCACCGCATATATCCTTCATAATTATGCACGGAAATACAACCCTTGCAGGACGAAGGACGCAGGACGACTTGCAGCTGAAGTAAATGGCTACTGCCTCAATCCTGCTGCAATCCCTGGCTGCAATGTGTCGTAAAAAACAATTACTAATGCTGCACATATACAATATATATACATATGTATATATTCAGCCCCATTTATGCATCCTTACTGCTCCCACACACATTACGTAATCCTTTTCGAGCAAGCGAGCAATGTTGTGAGCGCAAATTGTTTAGATTCCTTCTATATCTTTATTATTTTTTTTGCAGCATGCATTTTGTATACCATCTGTCTGTCTGTCTCTATGTCTTTCTGTCTTCGCTGTCGTCTTGGTTTTATTTTTGATAATTTCGCCTGCTGGATTTGTGTTTCTGAGTGCTACACGCAAAAGTGGAAGTGGAACTGGAAGTGGAAGTGGAAGCGAGAGCGGGTAGCACAGCAGCAAAGTGGATTTCGTGGCATATTTTATGAGCACAGATGTGTGTTCTGTGCAAAACAGAAAAGGACACGAAGATGGAGACAGCGATAGCGACAGAAACAGACCTGACCCAATGGTTAGGTATTTATGATAACAAGAAAGAAAGAAAGAAAGAAAGAACGAGTTGTCTGCGGGGTATTCTTGAAGCTGAAATGTCCTTGCGGAATTAACGCAGTTAAATGATATTGTAATCTATGATATTCTATCACATAAAATCTTAAAGGTTGATAGACTTTTGCTTTATGATTGATGAGCTGTTGTTAATATAAATATAAACACATTTCCTTTATGATTGATATGTGATAAAATGCTGATATTAAATTATTGAAAACATTATCATTTCTTTAGTTTTAAAACAGAGCGTATAAGAAACAAGTAAGAGTGCTCTAGTCGGGACTGCCCGACTAGGAGATACCCTGAACCCAGTTCTGACATCCATTCATACTTGCCTAATGGTGTGCATACATACAAACATACATATACTGCAAGCAGTGCATGCGGTTTAAGCAGTTATCTTGCTTTTTCACTGAGCCCCACACAATGGAAAGTAAAATCTTAAATAACTTCTGTGTTTATTGTCCGATCTTTTTAAAATTTGTAGGACATAACATTGGCTATAAAATGTGTGACCAAACCAAATTGCAAGGTCATACCTTCAAAATGAGTTTTTTGAATTTTTGGGGGGTTTGGGGGGTGGTATCCAAAAAGTGAAAAATTTGTTAAATGTGTATGCTATTCGAGATTATACATGCCAAAATAGGGGCCTCTAGCTCTCATAACTTGTAAGTTATAGCCCCAAAAACGATGGTCAGAAATCGAAATTTATCGATAACTTTTGAATGGGAGGAGTTATCGATAAATTTTAATAAACTTGATCTGTCCCGGGATTACGAGAACTTATATTCCAAATATGAAGTCTCTAGCTCTTTTGTAGTCTCTGATATCCGCGTGTTCATACAGACAGACGGACGGACGGACGGACGGACGGACGGACGGACAGACAGACAGACGGACATGGCTAAATCGACTCGACTGTTGATACTGATCAAGAATATATATACTTTATATGGTCGGAGATGCTTCCTTATGCCTGTTACATACTTTTGCACAAAACCATAATACCCTTTTTACCCATTTTTAATGGGTTCAGGGTATAAAAATATAAATAAAGTCGTTAGACTGTTACTTTATGATATATGGTCAAAGTATTGAAAACATTGTAAGATCTTTATTTTTAAAGCGCAACGAATTTTGTAACTTATATTCTGTCTAAAAAATGTAAATACAAAATATATATATGGATTTTTTCACATGTTAATCAAAAATTTCGAAAAAAAACTCAAAATTAAATTTAATAAAGTGCTGAAAACTTTATATAAAAATGTAATTGTTGAGCTTGGATAACTTAAAAACAAAACAAGAAAGAAAAAACATTATTTTTTGAATTTTTTCCTATGGCAGCTATATGATATATAGAACCGATTCATTAGAGTCCGATACGGATATGTCAAGTTTTTTTCTTACAGCTAGATATAGATATATACATAAAAGGACTAGCTTGCATAAAACCAAAAGTACATACTGATATTTCTATATAGATTCCTCTGATTAAGTATGAAGTCGTAATTACTTTTAATTTGAAAGGATATACAAATATATTATATTCTTTACTCCGACTTAAAATGCTTTAAATCTGCTGCCAACTTTGCGCTAGTTTGCTCATAGTTTATTTATGCATACGAGCCATCAATCAATCAATCATTTACAAAACAGAACAGATACCGCATTAATTATAAACATATTTTGATTGCAACTCTTCTGCGGGAAAAACACTTGAACTTTTACTTGTGACCTTCGATGGATTTGCCGCTGTCAAGTTTTCGCTTTAAATGTAAATGCTTGCCAGAGAGAGAGACAGAGATAGAGAGAGACAGAGATAGAGAGAGAGAGAGACCTTTGAAGTGGCATCTAATCACCAAGCAGTCCCGACAGCAGGCAGCAGTCTAAATCCCCCCCTTGGTAACTTTCCACTCATAATATAAACCAGCTACGCTGTCATACTCCCTCAAAAAAAAATGGGGGAAAAAAAAAAAGCAAAGGCGGATAAAAGAAACAAGCGCGTGCCTCGCTGCGGATCTGCTAAGTCCCCCCACCCCTCCCTCCCCCTCCTACCTACTCCCCTGACAGAAGGGGGGAAAATAGCAACAGCAACAGCAACGGCAACGGCAAAAGCAAAAGATGATGAGAAACTTGAGCGTCAGGCAGGCAGAAGCTTTAAGCCGCTAAATTGTATCGGATTACAGCAAATTCCAAGCCATGAAGCTAAAATTCCTTACCCATAGGCGGGCTCAACCCGATCCCCCTTCCGCTCCCCTTCCGACCCCCCTTTTTCTGCTGCAGCTGGTATGTTAATGAAGGTGCTCTTCACTGGGTAGCCAAAGTGTATGTGTGTGGGGGTCGGGGGGCAGCTGGTTTTGTTATAGTCCTGCTGCTCCTCGACTCAAAATGGCTATGGGGCATAGAATGCATTGAAACGGAGCTGGAGCTGCAGCTGGAGCTGGAACTGGAGACGGAGTTGGACTGTCGGACGGACGGATGACACACAAGTGCCTGAACCCGTGAACTCGCGTGGGCCCAAAACGCGCTGCAAACAGAAATGTTTTGAAAAGCGAGCGAATCTTAACACAGTTACAGTTAGTTGCAAACGGAAACCTTTTTTGCCTCTCGCGAAAAAGCAAGCAGCCCAACGAGCAAAGACAATCAATCGAGATGGTTAAGCCCCCCTTAACTTGGCTTTTACCTTACCAAAAACAGAAAAAACGCAAAAGGCAAAAAAGCAAAAAACAACAGCAACAATGTGCGCACAAAAATTGCACACAATTTGCCTAATTCGCGCCCCTCTACCCCTTTCCTCTTCCCACCCCCCTTTCCTCTCCGCTCCCCTCTCACCTGAGTGGTCCATAAGCGAGGAAACAAAACAGGATGAGCCGCGTTGCTGAAATTGCTGCGGTTTTTAATACCCTGTTAGTGGCCATTGAATAGAAGCATATACGTGTGCATTTCTTATATTTGGCTAACGTGTAGAAGGAGCATATTAAAAACAGTATTTTATTTGCTACATTTTTGAGCTTGATTTTAACTCTTAATGAAATTGGCATTTATTTTATAGATTTAAAAAAGTTTACTTTTACACTTTTTTCCTGGCAAACGTTTCCTAACAACATATTCTTGAAAATAAAAACTTAAAACTCATAATTATATTTAAAATCTAAATAAATTTGGCATTTACAAATTACAATTTTAAAATATTTTTCTCCTTGTTAATTTTTAAAAAAAAAAAAAGAAAATATTTCTTGAAAATACAAATTTAAAATTCAATAATATATTTAAAATCTAAAAAAAATTTGTCATTTTCATTTTATGGACTTTCCCATTTTTTTCTGTCAAAGTTTTCTTGAAAATACAATGGAAAATCTTAGTATTATATTAATAAATGCTTCAGTTTAAAAACTTTCTGAAATATGTTTTGATTTCATTTTTTCGATGCAAAATTTTACTTTTAAGTTCATAAATTTATAGCAAGTTCTTTCTGCAGTTTTAACTTAAGAGACTCTTTAAAAACTTAGACAATATGAATTAAAAATGCAATCTGAATTATTCTTTGACTTCTGAATTAATTTAACAACTAAACTTTTGACTTGTCAAAACTTGCCGGACTTTAAAATTCTATCACTTTGCTAAAACTCAAGCGATTTTCGTTCAAAATATCTTGTTGGATTTGCTTTAATCTTAATTAATATTTTGAGTTTTTTCGTGGCTTGAAACCTGCTGCAGGGTATCGCTTAGTTGAGCAATTTCGAATATATCGTTTGGGTTTTTGCGTTTTTTCGGCCTGGAAACTGCAATTATTGTTTGCGGCTTTTCAATTGCCTTGCCAGCTTCAGCTCCAACATCAGCTTCAGCTTCAGCATGAGCTTCAGTTTTAGCTCTGGCTTTGGCTTTGGCTGCAAGTTCAGGCTCGGAGTCAGTCATCATAAGGTGAGAATATAATAGCGCAATCGTGAGATGCGTGACTGCAATTGCCCCTACGCCTGCCTTGCAACTATGCACACTGGGGCAGGACATTATTTAAGCAGCCAGCTAATATATATATACAAAATATATAAGCCATAGCTAGATTTAACTATTAAACTTAAACTGAGTAAAAATAGCCATTTTTATTGCTGTGTATAACTTGTGACCTTTGCAAATTGTTCGTTTTTGCCACAGTGTGCAGTTGGCTGATGATCTGATCTGCGTCTGGTTGCGGCCCAGCGGCTTAGCTGATAAGCAGCCCCAAACAAACAAATAATAATGCACGATTTGTGGGCTGAGGCAGAAATATATATATGTATATATACTTTTTTTGGCCTTTGATTGAGCAACGCGCGCTGCCTTTAACTAATTGAGCTTCATTGTAGAGGAGGCGGACACCAAAAACTTTTACCCAGACACGTTTCCTGTACAGAAAATGAGAGAGAGGGATAGCTGATAGACTGTGTGAGTGAGAGAGAAAGGCAGTGAGAATCTCTGCGGTTGCCATTTAATTAAAAATGAAAAGTTCTTGTTAAGAAAAGGGTCTGTCTGTCTGTCTAACTGTCTGTCTAACTGTCTGTCTGTCTGTCTGGCCAAGCATTTGCGGAAAATTAAAACTTTTCTTTTGTATTTTTCAGTTTTTTCGCCCTTCCACATGTGACATTTTCGGGCTCTACATAATTGTGTGTGCAAGTTTTTTAAGTTTTAAATGAGTTTGCTTGAAAGCCTTTTCCGGCTGCTGCAGCGCTTCAAATGAAAGTCGAGACATAGCCCAAATTCTTTACAAAGTAAAATCGTTGCAAGTAGTTTTTCTTCTTCTTTTAACATTTGTGTGTTTACATACACAAGACGCTAGGTGTCGCCACAAGACAAAAAAGTAATCGCATAGTCAATCATTAGTAATAATATACATTGCTGTTTGCTGTCATAAAAGCTGTCCTTTTGGGGCCAAAACATTCTTAGTCCTGGCTTCCAAATGTGCAAGTCATAAAATCAAAATAAAAACTTTCACTGCGCGCAGCAGGAAAAGAATAAGCCAAAAAAATCTGGCAATATTAAAGCGAAGTCTGTTGAACTTTTTTTGGTACTGTGAATAATATGCACAATAAAAAATGGGGGGCATAAAATAGCTTTTTCTTATCTTTTCTGTGGAGTCGCGCTAAAAATATTAAATCCTAAGAATTAGTAAGTAAATCTTGATTTAAGCATACAAATCTTATGTTAAATACAAAATTTTTGCTTTGACATAATTTTTGGGCTATTAAATTAGCAACATTCTAAAAATTAGTAAATAAATCTTAATTTAAGCATACAAGTCTTCTGTTGAATACAAAAATCTAAAAATTAGTAAATATATCTTGATTTAAGCATACAAATCATATGTTAAATACAAAATTCTTTCTTTAACATAATTTTTGAGCTGTAAAGTAAGCAAAATTTTAAAAATTAGTAAATAAATCTTGATTTAAGCATAAAAAATTGATTTATGCATACAAATATTCTGTTGAAAAAAGTATTGTTGTTTTAAATTAACAAAGCTCTAAAAATGAGTAAATATATCTTGATTTTAGCATACAAATCCTATATTGAATACAAAAGTATTAAGCAATAAAGTAAAAATATTTAAAAATCAACAAATAAGTCTAAACTTCAATTAAACACATTTATAAAATCTCTTATGTTTAATTTACATAAAACTCGATTTTTTCTTGCTGTGCACACACATGAAAAGTTTTCGCTTGGGTAGAATGAACTTTTTGGGGCATGTATAAAACATATGATTTTTGCTTGATGGCCCCGCGGGCCAATTTGACTGTCTACAACAAAGGAGCAGGCAGCGGCACAGGACACAAACCGAGTCCAGAATGCTGTTAAAGACGCCCGTTTCGCTAATAAAATAAACCTGTGCAAACGTGCCGAGGCAAGCTTCCCACTTTGCAGACATAAATTGTGTGTTAAATACATTTTATGCGTTTTTGGCCCCGAGTAAAGCGGACTCGACTGCAAAACGCAATCAAGGTCGCTGCCTTGGCAGGCGGCGGTGGCTCCTCTACAATGTCGTTCTTCTCCCTGTTGACGTTTGCCCGGGGCCACACAAAGCGCAGGAGGCAGTACGCAGGACGCAGGACGCAGGACTCTGTTTCCTCTATGATGTATGGCGTACAACGTTGCGTATTAGAAACGCACGTATTACTGCCAACGCCAGAGTTGCTGCTGCTCCATCCTGCCGGCTCCGCTGTAATCCTTTTGGCTGCTCCTTTTTGTGGAGGCGGCAGCTGAGCATACACATGTTTATGTCACATTTGGACTACATATTTGTGTGTGTGTGTTTTTGGCATTCGCTTGTGTTCACTTTACTCCTTGAGCTTGGCATTTCCTTTGTGAATTATAAAGAAATTTGTTGTGCACTCTGCTTCTTCGCCTTGCTCTACGCAACGTTTTGTTCGGTGCGTGCGGGGCGTGAAGTGGGCGTGGCTGTTAGCAACGCTGCAAAATTTCATTGCATACTTTTGGCGACAAGTAGATTTTACTACCCCTAAGCTCGAAATAACACTAGCTGTAAATTGCGTCTGAGCCTCTGATTCATCATTAATGAAATGCGCAATAAAAGCAAAGAAATTAAAGCTTTAGAGCAATAGGGTCCACAGGTCAGTAGAGCTTTAAGATATTTTGTTTTATTTGTGAATTGTGTTACCTCTTTGAAAAAATCAACTCAATAAAGCTGACAGCTCAACAATTAAGAAAGAAGCAGCTTTTAAAGCACATTAAAGCTTCGATTTATTAAATTCAAGAAAGCTCACTTAAAGCTTAAAGTTAGATAAACTTGTAAGCAATATATTTCGCTTGCTGTTAACCAACTATATATGTTTTGGGAATTGTAATTGGGTTTATTTGTATCAAAATTGTTAATTTAAATGTTGCTTAAAGCTCAACACTCATTTAACAAGCAGCTTTTACAGTATATCAAGTTTCTAGCTTCTTATTAGTGCTATTGACGTATCAGGACTTTTTCAGCATTAAAGCCCACCTCAGACTTAAAGCTCAGCAACAATGTCAACTTCTTGCCACACTCACTTTTGTGTGCTGTTTTACTACAGGATTAATCCATGGCTTAGTGACTAATGTCATCGCCCCTTTTCAGTTGTTCTTTAGCAAGAACAACAACGGAAGTTGCTTTTAGACGCAGGCAGCTTAAAGCA
This sequence comes from Drosophila flavopinicola, assembly GCA_035042425.1. NCBI lineage: Eukaryota > Metazoa > Arthropoda > Insecta > Diptera > Drosophilidae > Drosophila > Drosophila flavopinicola. The sequence continues at coordinate 2,026,272 of JAWNLL010000134.1, read as the reverse complement.
TTTCCCACTCTTCCTTCCGCTTTGTTGCTGCCAAAGGTGGAGGCACAACACTTGTTTGCTTTGCGCCCATTGCTGCCACGCCCATATCCTCCTTAGCGTTTTATGCGTTTATTTTTTTATTTTAAATTTCATTTTAATTTGTTGCGAAATTACTTTATTTTGTTTTTTTTCTCTTCTCTTCTTCCTGCTACTGAAAAGCGCTTAATTACCAGCATTTCGATGGCTGCTGTTTTGTGGCAGCTGCTGCGGGTCCAGTTTGCCTCTAAATAACGCACTTGAAATGATTTTCGCTAATTTCCAGCATGTTTGTTGCTTGTTGCAAGCTCTGAAGCACTTGAAGTAAGCAACCATTTAATGTGAAGCTTTCCATTTAGATAGGAAAGCTGTTATATATATTGTGAGATTAAAAAAAGAATTTGCAGTTATTATCTCAAGTTGAAAAATACTTGAAATAAGTTGTAATGGTTTTTTTTGTATACATTTAGCTTTAATTATTGTCTATTAATTTAGCTAGAAAAACATTTTGACACATTTATTTTAAACAAGTAGAAAATCATTTTAAATAAGCTGCTATTTTATTTAATTTAAAGCTTTAAACCATGTCTATTTGTTTAGCTAGAACATTTTTTTACAAAATTTGACTGTAGCAAAAAAGTTTATTACAAATTTAAAGCTTAATATAATTGCTATTAATTTATCTGAAAAAATATTCAAAATTTTGATGATAACAACATAGTTTTGAATAATTTTTAAGTTAGAAAAACTATTTTAAAATGTGACAATAACAAAAGAATTTTTAGTCATTGTTATTAAGTTGAAAAACCACTTGAAATAACTTGCAATTTATTAAGTTTCAAGCCACTTGAAAAAATATGCAAGTTTATACAACTCAAAGCTTTAATTACTGTCTATTCATTTAACTAGAAAAACTATTGAAGTTCATTAAATATTTATAGCTCAAAATAATTGCTATTAATTTAACTGGAAAACTATTATAAATTGTATTATTCAGTTGTTATTTTTAAGTGGTAAGCCACTTGAAATAAGCTTAAATTTAATGTGCTGCTTACAGCTTAAAAATATTAGGTACTTAATTTGGGCAGAAAAAACTATTATAAATTGTGACAATAACAAAAGAATTGTTAGTTGTTTTAAGCCGCAGGATGTTGTTGTTGTTGTTAATGTTGTTGTTGTTGTTATTATTGTTGTTATTGTTATTGTTATTGTTGCGGTTTCGTTGGTTCGCATGCTTCAAATATTTTATTTAAATGCATTTCAATTTGTGGTCATAAGTATGTGTGTGTGTGTGTGTGTGTGTGTGTGTGTGTGTGTGTGTGTGTGTGTGTGTGTGTGTGTGTAGGCTGTAATTGCTTTAATGAAATATGCGTGTGTTTAATGAAAATTTAATTTGCGTGTTTTATGTGGACTTGCAAAGCAAACACTTTTTCAATCGCTTTTTCTTTTTTAATTGCATATTACAAGCGGCTTAGCAGCTAATCAGTTTTTGCCGTAAAATAATGCATAATTCAACAATGCGAAAGCTTTTAACCAAATGTTCATATCAATTTCACAATTTAATTGCAAATGACAATTGTGCAAAGGAAAGGCGGAGGGCGGGGTAGGGGGGGCGTGGCAGCAAGTCAAAGAGTTGCTTTGAAGTTGCGGCAAATGCACTGAATTTGCAATACACTCGAGAGCTGTAATACAAACTGCAACTACTTAACCTCGCTTTGAGTACCCGCGATTTACTTCAGCTCCGCCCCCCCCTCAGCCTCTCCAACTCCGACTCTGACTCTGACACAACAAAGACAACAGCGGAATAATAGCCGTGGCATTAGTGCCGATAGATACAGATACAAATACAAAAAAAAAAGATACACAAAGCTAGATAGATGCCTTTGTGTCACTGCAATTGACAAAATAATCACTGCAACATGGCTTGTAGCTACACGCTCTTTACAACAGCAACAGCAACAACAGCAGCAACAACAACAGCGGCACACATATTTTCCCGCCTAAACAACAACAAAAAGAAAAGAAAAGAGTAGCAACAGCATTGGCAACAAAAACGTAACAACAACAGCAACAAGATGCTCAGCAACATTTTCTCATGCGCACGTTTCTGGCATGCAGCAACATTCCCCCATTGGCAACATTTGGATGCTGTTGCTAATGTTGTGTTGTTGTTGTTGCTGCTGATGCTGCTGACTGCTGCTGCTTCGGCTGCGCAACTTCGTGTGTGTTGCGGCCCGGCTTCGTGCTTTGTTGCTTGCCTGTGTGTTTTCATTACATTTTCCGTGCGATTTTTCAGCCGCTTTGCAAAAAAACGTTTCGCAGTCTGCGTTTGTTGTCGCTGGCGCTTGGAACGCATCGCGCGCAGAGCTTTGCATTTTCGTTTCGTATCTCTGAGATATACGAGTGCCTCTAAAAAAATACGACGTATTTTTACGCCGGCTGATCGGCCTGCCTAAGCGTACGTTGAACTGCGACTTTTGTTTACCAAATTCGCAAGGCAGCTAAAAAAAAAAAACCTAAAAAAATAGAAAAGAAGCAGAAAAAATATCAAATCAAATGAAAATACAAATAAAAAAGTTGTAAAAACGTAAAACGGCAGCGTATTTTTACCGGCTTAAGCTTGGTGTATGTGTGCGTGTGTGTGTGTGTAAGCGGAAGTCACCGCAGCCGCCATTGTTGTCGCAGGCAAAACGGAAGTGTGTTATTAGTGCGACGGCAAAATTGTATTTACTTGAAATGTACTTGAAAAATGTATGAAGCTAAAAAAGTTGTGTGTGTGCACAGAAGTAAATCAAATTAATTCAAATTTATGGCAACTTGGCAAAAATCTACATACGAGTGCTGTCGAGCGTCGAGTTTGGCCGCTGGTGTTACACTTTGGGTGTGTGTGTGTGCGAGTGTGTGTGTGTGGCACGGTTGTCAAAAGTTTTAATTGAAGAAAACTTATACATGAAGCTGCAGCTACATAAATGTTCGTTATGCTAATTGAATTACAACAGCAACTTTAACTGCCACTGCACAAAAGAGAGAAGTAGCGAATAAGGGAGAGGCAGAGGAAGAAGCGAGCAAGAAGCAGCAACAGTCGTAAAAGTGCTGAAAAGGTTTGTCAATTAAACACACATTTTGGTTAAAAGTTTAAATATGCGCAACAGCAGTTGAAATCATCTGTGAAACATTTACAAGTGTCTTCCTTTTTACTTTGATTAATTGCTTTTTTAAGCTGTGGCTTTTGTGGTTTCTTTTATTATTATTGAGTTATAATCTGTGTAGTAAATGAAGCTGAGGAGTGATCATATTTGAAGTAATGTTCGGTAGTCGATTCTTAGTATCATAAAGTTCAGATTGTGATCTATAGTTGCTTATATTTAAACATTATTATTAGCATTGTGTCTGCTTAAAAGTGTAGTAAGTGTTTAGTAACCTTTATTCTTTCTCAAAGCACTTATCTTTACATAAATCCTAAGGAGTTTAATATAATCAGCGAATTTGTGCCGTTTTACATATAGTTTAGGATTAAATAATAATTATAATATCAATATTTCTTTGTAAAATATTTCCAAGAATCTCATTCAATCATTTGCTCGAATAAGACTTTGAATTAAAATAATGGTCAAATCATATTTCGATTTCTTTTTCATTTCATAACTGAATAACACAATCACTTAGTTTTATATAACTGCTTTCTTTAATGCATAAGTATACATAATTATATCAGTTGCTTATTTCTTCATTTTCCATATTATGCTTTAATTTATTTATTCGAATTCTTAAACCCACTTATAAATTATTGTGCTGGTCACGTTTACAATTCTGAATTGCACAAAGATGCCATTATAATTCAGATTATCAAGCGCTATTCACCGTTATTTCTGCATTTATTTTAAATTTATAACCGCATATCGAAAGATTTATAACACTTTTGCTTTATTTTATAGTACACACTTTTTTTCTTCCATTTCTGATAGACTTTCAATTGCTTCTTTAGCTTCTTTTTTGCCCACATTCTCTTTGTTTTCGCTCATTATTCATCGCACTCTGTTTTTTTTTTTCAATATTAATAACTTTTTTAATGCGCAAAACTTTTACTATGCTCAGCACATATTAAATTCAATAATCACTTAAACCTCATAAATATTACCGCTGTGTGCATAGCCCAATAAAAAGCATTCATGGCATTCTCTCCCGGCTTCCAGCGTCCCAGCTCCTCGTCTGTTTGTCCTTTCGTCCTGTGCTCGTCTGTCGGCCTGTCAATGTCATTTCAATGATTAAAACTTCAACGCAAATATAAAACGAAAAGCAAACCGGACCACCCCGTTGCCCCCCGCCTGACCCACCCTGTAGCCCTGCTGCCCTGCACCCCTGTGCACCCTGTTCAGCCATAGGCAGCATCAGCTCAATCATCCACCGACGCACTGCTCCTGCTTTTTAATTCCTTCTTTTTTTGCTTTTTTGTTGTATTAATGAAAACATAAACATCGCTTTTTACCCCCAAGTTCTCTATTTGCGCGCCGCAAGTTGCCTTTGTTTTCTTTTTGCTCGTGGGTCGTAATAAATTTTTAATTTCGCTTAATTGAAAATGAGTCCGCCTGCCACACATATATACATATATATGTATAACGCTTGGACTTGTATTGAAAAAGTATATTGTTGTTGGTTCGCGGTCAGCCAAATTTGTCCACACTTGAGTAGCTGGAGCACGTGCCCCACTGGGACTGGCACTGTCTGGCAACGCTGCCACTTGAGAGGCAGAAGAAGCAGAGGCAGCAGCACAAGTCGCTGCACCGCGCTGAGGTGTTAAAAGCTGCTCACATATTTATCTAGCTGTCTCCTGGCCATATATAGGCAAACATTTAAGCAAACAACAGCAGTTGCAGCAGCAGCCGTTGAAAAATGGGTCACATACTTGCCTCATGAATGGGCGCACAGTTTGTGGCGCCTCCGCCAAGTTTGCCAAGTGGCTCTTGTTGCCTTGGGTTTGGGCACTGTGTCATAAGCGCATCTTCTGCTTGCTGCCTGCTGCCACTTGCATATGCTCCCATTGTCCCATTGTATCCACAGTACACATCCACAGTACGATGGCAAACGAGTGCCTAATTGCTGGCGAAAGAAATGTCAAGAGTTTACTGAGAATTCATAGCAAACACTTTTGTGGCAAGTCTATGTCCGTCTATGCACTCTGATTATGCAGCGTTCTCAATAATTCTTTGCGCAGTAATACTATGGCAGACGAGTGCTTAATTGGTGTGTAGAAATTTACAAGTGCTTGCTCATTTTAATTGGCACGTAAAGTTTTAATACTAGAAATGCTTTTGCAAGGTCTAAAACAGACATAACTTTATTAAAACTTATCCGATTTGTAATTCCGAGGACTCTTTGGCCATAATTTGTCTTATACCTCTTGAATTATGTAGAATTTTCTACTAAGAAACATAACAAAATTTAAGCATGTACCTTTTCCAAGTCTTAAGATATGTTCTTTCAGGACTTCAAACCTTAAAATATTTATCGATTTTAAAGTTTTTATTTTAATTTGATAAGTTTTGGTATTTTGAGTTTCTTTTCTACATAATTACAAAATTTAAAGATTTTTTCAAATTTTTACTGCATTCAAAACATTCTTTGCGTATACTAATACCCTTAAAGTTTATAGAATGTTTTTATAGTAACACATATATTTCCCAAAATTTGATTGAGATATTCTAATGCAGGAACTTTTGTTTGGTATATGTGCTTTTAAAATTACAACAAATTCCCTTCTCTAAACTACATTTAAAGGCAGTTTATAATAAGATGCCTAAGAGCAAACAAATTTCAAATTTATAAATATATATTTTAGAATTGATTCACAAAAAGAATCACATATTTATGAACTAATATTTTCGAATTGATCCGCATTGTCTTTCGCCTAGCTTTGCAAAAGAAATACCTGCATAGCTAAAAAACATTTAGTGAAATTTATGCCAATATCAGCCCATGGTGCCATCATGCCTTCTAAATAGAGTCCCCTCTCTCTCTCTCTCTCTCTGTGTCTCTGTCTCTGTCTCGCTTTCGCCTTCTCAAACCATATGAGGCTACTTGGCTCGTTAACATTTTTCCCACAAGCTGGCAGCAATGAACCTGCTTGGCATTCTATACAGTGGACCTGTGCCTCTGCCTGTTCCTTGTGCCTGTGCCTGTTCCTGCATCTTATTTATTGCATATAAAGGCGACACCTCCAAATGGGCTGCACTGAGCTGTCGCCATCGTCCGACCCTCTCCAAATGACGTCGTCAACGTCTCCCGAGCAGCGTTTTGGCATAAATTAAAGAAGGGCTCTGCTCTGCTCTGCTCTGCTCTGCCATTGTCCAGCTCTTCTTTTAAACAGAGCAAGAGGGGGGCGTTTAGGGGGCAGCAGCTCTCTTGTTTGCATTGCATTTTGTCACACGTTGCTGAAAGCGACGCCAATTTGTCTGAAATGTTTTGAATTCTAAGCGCTGACGAGCAATGATGTAGTGCAAGGGGGGATTGGAAAGAGAAAACGGGGGCCATATAGATGGCAACGTGCTTTCAGCTACACGTGCTGGCTTCGGGATGCGGATGTGATGCTGATGCTACTGCAACTGCCGCTGCTGCTGCTGCAGCTGATGGTGTTGCCTGATGATGAACGTGTGGCACATGCTTTGTGTTTGCTCTGTGGGTCGCTCGTTGAGTGGGTCGTTTGTAGCCACAGCCTGCAGCTATTTAAACAGCATTTGTACACTCAGCGAAATGATCGAGAAAGAAGTGGCTTAAGCCGTTTTTAAACGGTGTACGTGTAATAATAATAATTTGTAGAGTAAATGGGATTTTTAAACATATATTGCTTAAATTTCAAGATAAAATATTATGGTATAGTGTTTAGTGCTTTGATTCAATTGTTTGTATCTCAAAATAGGATGAGGAATACAATTTCCTCTCAGTTGTTGCACTTCAAACATTTGCATATTTTTGTAAAAGTAAAATTTTTAAATAAAAAAAATATTTTGAAGCTTGGTTTAAGTAGATTTCAAGCACAGTTTCTCTACACATTTGGCTATGCTTGTAAGATTGCTCTTTTACATAGTCTTGCACAACTTCATTATACTCTGTCTTAACAAATTTCAATGATTTTAGGGTATACAAGTGAAAACAATTGTTTCTGGGAGCAAAATCTAAGTGGAAACGTTTCAAGCTATTCTATTTCAATTTGTTAAAAAGATACACAAATCGAACTGAAATCAATTATTGCGTTTAAAGATAGCAATATTGTACTATTGAATATCGAATTCGCAAACGGTTTGAAGTGTTTTTCACTTACTAGATACTAAGAACAACTTTGTGGTAAAAAGGGTTTTTCTTGAATCAAGCTTTATCGTTTTATAAGCTAGTTTTGCTGTGTATGCCTGATTTGTTAGAGTGTGTGTGTGTTTTCTATTTGGCTGTTTCATATTCACACGGCCAGCTAACAGCTCGCAGCAAGTCTTTGAGTGTGCCAAAGCGAGTCAATCAAAACGCTGCCAGCCACATACTCACATTCACATTCACATCCACATCGACATCCACATCGACATCTGCCTGGGCCGCAAGCAGCCGTGTGAATTATGCGCCGATAAAGTTGGCCCGTTTTGGGGGCCAACTCGTTACCCATATTGTGTTGCAGACAGCAGCAGCATCAGCAGCAGGCAGCAGCAGCAGCAGGCTGCAGCAGGCAGCAAGCAAAACACCTGCTGCAGATGCCACAGTCCGTCCGAATGGACTCCAGGCTCACACATTGATCTTATCGCGACGAGCGCGCACACACCCAAAATGAAAAGAGTAAGGCCCAAAAATAAAATAAGAGGAACAAGTAAGAGTGCTCCAGTCGGGAGTACTCGATCAGGGCATACTCTGTAGCTAAAATATATCGTTAGCTACCTAGGGCCGCTCCATTAAAATCATACATAACTATGTCTCACATAAGTTTATGTCCCAGATTAAGTGTTTTTACTTATCCGACACATAGTGGGCTGAGGTACAACTTTTATCTGATATATAGAGTTGTTGAATGCTAAAAGTATATTGTGGCAATGAAATTTCCTTATTATTGAGTTTATCTAACACATAGCATTGTTAGGACATTGAAAAAACGAAAAAAAGAGGGTAGGAGAGTGAAATATATTTAAAGTGCAATATTTTGAAAGTTATGGAGCATAGACATATTAGATTTGTGAATTGTTGGCTCTTTTAATCAACAAAATAGGCTTCAAAATGATCAAGGATCGGAATACTACATTTATCGATATTTGATGAGCTTTCGATATAGTAAAATAAACTTGTTATGTTGATGGTTTACACAAATCTATATACAAAATTTCAGCTAACTAGCTTTCGTAGTCTCTGAGATCGTTGGGCTTACATAGACAGACTTAGTTATTTGGATGGATGGATGTGTCATTATTGTAATGCTGGTCAAGTATGGCATTGAAGATATCTTTCTCTGCCTCTTACACGTATCATGTTACCCTTTGTAATCACCTTCAATGAGTACAGGGTATATAAATAAGAAAAGAAGAATATATGGAGAAGAACTCTGCTGAGCTGGGCGACTGCCGTGCTACGTAGCCTGCATTTTGCAACTGCGTCTGCAACTGGGACTGCGACTGCGACTGCGGCTTATCTGTAGGACCCTCCTCCTCCTGCTCCTTCTACGCCTCCTCCTGCAAGCTGTGGATGCCTTTGCCGGCTGCTGCTGCTGCCTTGGCCTTGGGCTTTTGGCTTTGGCTGTCGTTTTCTGTTCTTTTTGTGACTTGGCCATTTATTTACATACATACACTGGCGAGTCAAGGGCCGCAGCTCGCCTTATTGTCTGGCCACGACGAAGACGACGATGTTGGCTGCTAATTTCACCTTTTCACAGATTTCACAGCATTTCGCATTGCGCATCAATTTGTGTGTGGGTTACTGATTACACTTTATCATCTAACTGGTTTATTAACTAGCGAGTTAAGTTTGTCTCAGTGAACTTGTCTCAAACTCAATTGTTTGATAGTTGCTGTTGCTTAACTTTTGTAGCGTATTGCCTGTTCGGCTCTGTTTAGCTTTTTGCTTTTCGCATCTTGGCTTGTGGGAGGCTCATGAAAAATTGAGCAAGTGCCGCACTTGCAATTTCAACAGTTCATCTGCCGCTGCGCAAAACAATTTCGTTCCTTGGCAGCTGCCACTTGGAAGGCTGTTTTTTGTTGCTGCTGCTTCCACAAATCCTGACCATGTTCTTTTTAGTGTTCTTTTTTTCGCTCTTGGAATTTTCAATCGCTGAGTGCTTAATTTTCAGCTGTCAGCCTTCTATATACAGCGGCGTTCATGAAATTAGTTTACTCGGCATTAACGAGCTTTTGCTTAGGTACTCAATTTCGATATTTAACTCTAGAATGCAGTTTGAAGTAATTGTAATAAAAATAAAGTAGTTTTCTGAAAGCAGAACAGATTTCACAACAGAAACTTTTTAGGGAAATGCAACAGTTTGAAGGTATAGTCTTATAATCGAAAACAAGGATACTTTATATATTGAAAGATATATCAAAATCTATAACGTACTAGAGCCTGCTCAAAATTGAAGCTGTTTCGCCTGCTTCCATTCTTAAAGCATCCAAAAAAACTGCACTCTATTTTCACAGACTTCATTTGCACTGCTATCTCTGATATGGAATTTCAGTTTGGAATTCTGTCATTTGCAAATGCCTCAATGCTACCAAACTTCAATCAATTGGGACTTGGGCACAAATGCCACAACACATCAGGCAATACAATTACTAAGCCTAACTGGAGATTTGATGACCCCCCTCACTGCCCCACTACTCCCACTACTCTCCCAAGTCAATGACCAGGTGCATCGCTCATCTGCTGTGGACTGAAAGAGAGAGAGAGAGAGAGGGAGAGAGAGATGGAGAGAGAGCGAGAGGCAAACACAACAAAGTACATAGATAAAGCTCCCAGGAGCTTCAACTGTGGCATGAATATGCAGCTGATGTGCACTTTTAATGCGGGTGTAGGCCCCTGTCTCTGCCTCTTCCTCTTCCTCTTTGCACCCACCTACCCCCCAAAACACCCTCACAGTTGACAGTCTTTTGCACTTGCCACCCGGCTGTGCTTCAAGTTTGCTGTTGTTGTTTTTTGGGTCGTTGGGTAGAAAAAACACACAAAACGATTCATAGATTTCCGTTTTGCTGCGCATCGAAACAATGGCATTTTCATGTTGCACGTAAAATGCAACAGCAACAACAACAATAACAAGAAACAGCAGCAACAATAGCTTCGAACACAATCCAAAAGGCACTCGCACACGATAGAACTTAAGTGCAATTTCATTTTTTTCCCGATATTTCTGCCATTGGCGCCCTTTTTAAGTGTAGAACAACAACAATGCCAAGGAAACTAGAATTACCAGCAAAGTAGGAAAAACGCAAACCTGCTGATATGAATGCCTTAGGATATCTAACACAAAACTAGTTGTGATCTAATGGCATTGGAATGTTGGGTTCTCTTACTTGGCTATTTTCGGGTAGATAAGCGCAAACCATTTGTCCTCACTGCGTATAAATAGTCGCTGGAGACAGCAAGTAAGTTACAGTTCAATTGTTCAATTGAAACCCTCAAGATGGTAAGTTTCAGTACAAGCAGTGCTTGTAGTTCTCTTCTAACAGTTGTGTCCCTTTTAAGTACACGCTGCGATTTGTTGTTCTACTGGCGGCTCTGGTGCTGAGTGCACAGGCAAGTATTATCAGGAGTCCGGAGTTGGTGAAACAACCACCCAATGTGGTCTCCCAGGCAGTTGTGCAGCCGGAGCAGCCGCTGGTGGCTCAAGTAGCTCAACAAGCAGTGCCAGCCAATGTCCCGGTCAAGGATGTGCCCAATGTGGTGCAACAGCAGAAGCCGGAGGAACCCAAGCTGTCCAATGTGGTTGCGAAACCTCAACAAGTGGCCAAAGTGCCCAATGTGCAGCCCAAGGAAGTAGCTGCTCCAGTTCAGCAGGAGAATCCTAAGCCCATTCAGGCTCAGTTGCCAGCTGTGGTGCCCAAGGAACAAGTGGTAGCTAAGCCTCTGAGAAAACCAGTTGAAAAGAAAGTGGTAGCTAAGCCCCACGAAAAACCTGTGGAAAAGAAAGTAGTTCAAACAGTTGCTCAACTAGCCGCTAAGCAACCCAGTGTTGAACAACTCGTCAGTGAGGTCGTCAATGAGGACAGTGTTGAACAACCCAGCAATGGGATTGTTAAGGAAGCCAGTGCTGAGCAATCCAGCAATGTGATCGTTAAGGAATTCAGTGTAGAGCAACCCAGCAATGTGATCGTTGATCAACCAAGTGCTGAGCAACCCAGCAATGAGATCGTTGAGGAAGCCAGTGTTGAACAACCCACCAATGAGAGCGTTAAGCAACCTAGTGTTGAACAACCCACCAATGAGAACGTTAAGCAACCTAGTGTTGAACAACCTAGCAATGTGATCGCTAAGCAACCAAATGTTGAGCAACCTAGCAATGTGATCGTTAAGCAACCAAGTGTTGAGCAGCCCAGCAATAAGATCGTTAAGGAAGCCAGTGTTGAACAACCCAGCAAGCTGATCGTTAAGCAACCAAGTGTTGATCAAACCAGCAATGGGATCATTACGAATGAGAACTCTGAAGTCGTCAGCAAACTAGAGGGTAGCGACAATCAGGTTGTAAATCCTGTGCCGGCTGAAGGTCGTGCCAGTTTTCTGGGGGGTAGCAAATACCCAACAGGAGTAAACTACCCCGATGAGTTTTACATTATCGATCCGGCTACCGTTACCACCAACAAAGACAACGTTGCTACTGTCACTACTGCCAAGCCATCGAACAATACGCACACACACAAGCACTCCCACGATCATCACTACATACATCACAAGCCGGCGCTGTTCCCACTGCCCCCGCATCCCTTCTTCGGTGGGTTTATTCCTCAAGGTTCATCGGGCTCAAATGGTCATGGCAACAAACACGGTAGCGGCAGTGGCTCAGCAACAGACAATAAATATGGTAGCGGTAGCGGCAGCGGCAGCGGCAGCGGTACTGTCAACAAACCCGGCTATATCACTTTCAATCACTATCCCATCGATTCGCAGCCTGATCAATCCTATGGCAAGCCTGGCTTCTTTCCGCTACCTCTGCTGCCGATACCCTTCTGGAAGCCCCAAAGCAGTGGTCAAGTGCCCAAATACAATACCACCCAGTATGATGATCAGCTCTACGGCAACTACAAGCCTTATTACTACAATGGCGCTACCAATTACGAGCCCCCAGAGTTCTACATTCACGAGAGACGCGCAACCGCCGATCAGGTGCATCCAGGAGCTAACAAGCCGGGTCTTCAGCTAATTGGTCACATATACATCTACAAAACACCCGAAACTGGCAACCAACAGAATGGTAATCCTAAGCCAGCCGTACCCACTGCCAGCGATGATGAGATTCAGGACAACTCTAAGGACTCGACCGTCAAAATCGATGAGAACTTTGGCAACTCTCAGCTGCTGTTGCAGCCCGTACTTTATCCTACGCCCACCACCACCAGCAACACCAACAACAACAACAATCAGCCCCCGGGCAGCTTCAATCCCAACCAGATAAATGAGATCTACAGAAGTCTGCACTTGGTACATCCTTCAGTTCAACAGCGCTCACAGTCTGCTGCGGCCAATGAGGATAGCTCTGTGCTCTTTGCTGTGGAGATACCCAAACCCATCTATCGCTTCTTCAAATCCGTCTTTGGCGTCTTCTCCTACTAAAACAAATTCCAAACAAACCGCACGAAATCAACAACAGCAACAATTAATGGCAACAACAACAATTTATAATACTAGTTTTAAGTAGATGTTAAGTAGCGCGCATCAGTAAAGAACTTTCAACTCACATAACATAATACGAGTACTCAATGGGCTTTCAGGGTAACTGGAAATGGAATGCATCCTTGTATTAATCCATAACTTGTTTATCTACTTCCTTCATTATTCCCATGAGCTTTCGAGCTCATCTCTAGGGGTAGAAGCCATTACCCTTTTCTATTCTTTTTTGGAATATGTGCTACACAAATTTGCACACGAAAATTGCTTACAAATGAACTCCCTAACATTTTAATCAAAATAATCTGAATGCACAACTGGTCGACATTATGCAAAATCATACATCCTGTGCCAAAAAATGCAAGGGGCCAACCCCTTCTCTAACCCTTCGTGCCTGAGGCAACGTTTTGTGTTTGTTAGTCTTCTTTTTGTAATGGTATCTCATAGGGTGGATGGTCTTGTTGGCATTTGCCATTTTAATGAATACATAATTAGTCTTTTTGCCAACCATTCACCCTTATAGCACACACACACATAGTCAGCTGCTCTTGTGCACCTGCTCAAAATCCTTTCATATATGAATTTCCATGCAACATGCAACAGCACGTAAAGTTGATCAAAGTGTGTGTGTGTGAGTGTGTGTCCGTTGGGTGCTCAACATTGCTTATTGGTTCATTTAATGCTCTCTCCATGCAATATTGAGATAATGTTTGCGCTTCGAGGCTCATAATTGCGAGGATTACGGCCAGCTCATAAAGTTTTTTGCCCCCACCCCACCTCGGATCGAAGTCCGCAGTGAGCGCTGCACAATTTTCTGTGTTTGCATTTCACTTGAATCCGTTGGTGAGTCAGGGGAGGTTAAATTGCTATTTGCTGATAGCGTTTATTTAATATTTAATTGATTTTATGCCCAAGCGATTTTTCCATTAGCCTGGCACACAATCCCAGTTCCAATCGCCAATCGCCAACCGACTACCTGAACAGACCTTTGTCTGACTGTCTGTGTGTGTGTGTGTGTGGCGGCAGGTTTATCTGTTCATCCTGTTGCTTGGCATAATTAATGAAACCATTTCAGACCGACATAAAAAGAGAAACTTTGTTGAAATGAATGCGCACACAGCTAAAATATATATGTTAATGTGCCATAATAACAATGTTAAGCGAAGTGACAAATGTCCTTTGGCCTGCTTTAGTTTTGTCAGCCATGTGTAATTCTCAATAACTTTAAGCAAAAATTATGTCAAGTTGGGAAATATTTATATAGTGAAGCCTAACTCAATTTTGACTATAATTCTCAAGAAGTTAAAGCGATTGATACAATTAGTAAACTGTTGTTCCAAGCCAAAATGTGATTCCTGTTTGTGAGCCATATTTCAATAGTAAATGAAGTGTACAGAAATTTTTACTATAATTGTCAACCAGTTTAGGCAAAGATTATGTTAAGTTGCATATTTTGGCATGTTTTAAGTAATATTTGCAAGTAGCTTAAGCGCTGGAAAAGTAGGCAAAGAAATAATACTTTATCTGCCTTTAGCTTTCTAGTTAACTCTGCAATATTTCAATATGACTGTTATTCCAGCTGTAATATCAAAAGCATACCATAGTCCCATATCCACTGCCATTGCAATAATCGAGCACTCGTACAATGAGTTGCAGCTCTTGTGGCAAGCTGCTGCTGATGCCATGAATGCCGCGTGCCACTGACCGCATGCACCACTAAACAAGCGTCATGCATCATCATCCATATCAACATCATTTAGATTACGTATACGCAATGTGCGCTTTTGTAACTGAGTATCCGGTGGTTTTTTTCGCAATCCTTTAAAGTGTGTGTGCTGGCAACAAATTCGGGCAGCGTTTCCCGAGTAGGTTTTTAAGCAAAAGTTTATTACCCAAAGGAGCTGCGGAAGCAGCCCATAAATATATCATGAAATCAAAAACTTTGCCACAAACTTTTCGCCCAAGTCGAAGAGCTTTTGACAGAGCGTGTTCCCTTTGATTGGTGGTATACCTCCCCCTTCCCCCTTTAAGACCAATCACAGGCTTGCGTGTAAGCGTGCTGTGCAAAAATGCCTGGCCACAACAACAACAACAACAACAGCAAGTAGTCGAGTTCGGTACAAAGCTGAGTAATGCGCTTCCGTTTCCGTCTTTGCCATTTGGCCGGCTCCACATGACGCTGTGGCTGTGCACTCCAGGACAGCCAGGACTATCAGGACAGCTGCCCTGCCTTTGGATCCACTCAATTCAATAAAAGTTGTGTCCATTTAATTTAAAATTCTCTGTCTCTTTCGCTGCCCACACTCGCCCTCTCTCTCTCTGTCTCTGTTCATCTCTCGACCTGTGCGTCCCTTTGCAAATTAATGGCGTTAAAATTAGTGCCATAGACAAATTCCGCACTTGGCACCTGGCCGGCAAAAGTTTACCTTTTTTTTGTGTTGTGTTGGTTGGTTGGTTGGTTGCTTTGCCTGTTTATTTGGTTGTCACTTTGTGGAAAATTATGCTGGCTGCCCCCAACGGGCGACACGTGTAACTGTAACTCTCTAAGTGGCTGGGCAACCTTTCAGGAAACTTTTACCTTGAGCCATCTTAAAGTTGTATGCAACATTTTCCCAGCATTTTTCACATTTTACTCAACTTGTTTTACGCTTTTACAGCTTTGCCTGCTGGCACTCGACAACGTCGCTTTTTTGGCATTCTACGCGCTGGCAAACGTAAAGACGGTAAGTAAGAGAGAGAGCACACTCTATGCATATAGATATATATATAGGAGGCTAATGAAACCAATTAGGCAAACAGCCAGGACATCCGAATTGTGGCAGTGAGCATCGAAAATGAAATATCAAAGGGCTAGACAAAGGGTAAACAAGCTACGCTACCCAATTCAATTACAAAATGTAACCTGTAAGCGAGGAGGAATCCATTCAAATGCAACGAACTTTGAATGCACTGTAGCAATATTAGTGCCAGTGTTGGTTAATATCCAAAATTATTGTTCGAATTTGGTTAGTTATAGGTTGAATAGACTTTACTGTAGATTGATATCAAGTTAATGTTGTTTCTTATCTTTCCAAAAGGCTCACAATATCAAAGCCAGTGTTGTGTAATGTCTGACATTTTTTTTTAGAAAACAGTTAGTAATAAATTGAATAGAATAAACTGAAAGTTTAACGCTAGTTGAATATTTATCAGTGATTGATGGATTACCAGTGTTGCAAATCATCTACTAACAGTGTTGAGTAATGCTAGAAATATTTTTGCAAATATGTCTTATGGTCTTGAATAGCAGCAGTAATAAGTATTCCTAGAAGTACGACAAACTTATCAGCAAACAAAACAATTGCTTTGAAAATGGGCAAACAAATTCTTTAAAATGCAGCAAAGCCTTCTGTAACAAAATAAACTGAAGGAGAATAATATTTACTACACAAATTGCAAATCTCTTAGCCTCAACTCAAAAGTATTTGAGTGTTTGCCAGCTCAAGCAGTCTAATAGACTTCCCTAAATGCACTCTGTGCCTGTCTAGGGTAAAACAATTTTGAGCAGTCAATTGAAATGTGCCAGTTTCGAGGCATATTTGCCTGGGTCAAGTGGGGCGCTGGGAGGTCGAACATGGGCGCCCTTAACTGAAAAACAAAAGCCATTTACCCAAATCAATAGATTTATTTGGACCGCAGGCCAGCAACTGAATGCGAATGCTAAACAACAGGATACGAAATTGAGTTGAAGCGAAGTCACTTTTTTTCCGCATGGAAGTAACTGCAGTCGCTGTCTCTATCTAGTTCTCGCTCTCTCTCTCTCTCTCTGTCTCTTGATTTGGCCAAATTGTTGTGCGCTTTGTGGCCGCTCAGTCTGTATGCAGATATGTGTGCGCAAAGGCTTAACATTTTTAATAACTGTGCCCATTGATGGAGAAAGCCTCCGCTCAACTCATCAGGAGCAACGTCTAGTCTCAGCATAAGCTCAGTTGAGCCTTTCCACGTGCCATCAACTGGATTATCACCATTCTCACTCACTGTCTATCTCTCTCGCTTAGTAGATTGTTGGCCTTAAACATCATTACTGGCTAAATGCCTTTAAATAGCCACATTCATATCAATTGGCCAACTGACTGGCGCCGGGACACGTTTGGCTTTAGCCCACCCGCGGGGCCAGTCTTACCAGCCAGCCAGATGCATTCATCATCCTCCTCCCGACTCCAACTCCGGCTCCGCCTGACACCCTGTCGCCTTCAATTAAACGCAAATTATTTGCTGCCCAGCGAGCGGCACCTGTCTGGGCAAAAGTCGAGTGATCAATCCAACTTATGTCAGATGCTGCTGCTGCTCCTGCTCCACTTCAGATGAAGTCTCGGCTCTCTTTGCGCCCGCTGACATTTTAAATTGATTATGGGTCATGTACAGCGGCTAATGGGTATATTACACAGTAGCCAACGCGTCGGGCAGCAAGTCAATTGATGTTGCATAATCAAAGGATTAACTTGCAAGCACACACACTGACTAAATACACAGAAAACAGAACATATATATATTTACTTATATTTGGCTTTTGACTGTGAATTTAAAGCAAACCGATATGCCAGTCATTTTATTAAATTTTTACAAAATATCAGTCTACGGAATTAGTTATGAAGTAGAGTTGATGGAGATTGAGCTCATCACACCCAGCTTTAAATTAAAGCTTTATGATAACCAGTGGGAAAGGATTATATACTCTTTTCGAACCTTTAGACAATTTTCACTCTGCCAACTGCAGCACTTTCACTAGCTGTAAAAATTGATATCATATGATATCAATTTGAATTGAAATATTAAATTTGTTTCCAGTTGTATGGCAGCTATAAGAAATAGTGATCCGATCCGGCCGGCTCCGATCAATGTGATGTATGTTTGAATAATATGTATCTGTGGAAAGTTTCATCGCGATAGCTTTGAAAACATGGGATTAATGGCCAAAACCGACTTCCAGTTGTATGGCAGCTATAAGATATAGTGATCCGGGCCGGCCGGTTCCGACCAATGCGCTGTCCCTTTGAATAATAAGTCTCTGTGCAAAGTTTTATACCGATAGCTCAAAAACTGACGGACTAGTTTGCATACATACAGACAGACAGACAGACGGACATGGCTAGTTCAATTTGTTCAAAATTCTAAGCATACTGGGGGTCTCCGACGCTTCCTTACTTAATATACTATTTTCTTCGAAAAGAGTATAACAAAAGTCGACTATAAGAGTTTTACATTAATACACACTTTCGAAGAAAATAGCATATTGCTTTTGTCCTGAATTTTGTAATTACCCTCAAATGTTAATTCCTGGCCATGTCTGCCTGTTTGTCCGTCTGTCTGTCTGAATGTATGTATTAAAACTGTATGTATGAAAATTAGTTATTGCAATGAAACTTTGAAACGTAAAAGATAATAAATTAAAAATGTTTGATCTGGCCATGTTCGTCTGTCTGTCTGAATCGGCTAAATCGAACCACTATATCTTATAGCTGCCATACAACTTGAAGTCAGTTTTCGCCAAATGTCCCATGTTTTCAAAGTTTTTATACTCTGATACCGAAGGTACTCATAGTATATTGGTTTTGTCGAATGTCCGTCAGGCCGTCCGTCTGTCCGTCTGTCCGTCTGTCTGTCTGGATGAACGCGCGTATTTCCGAAACGATATTAGATAGACTCTTGAAATCTTTTGCGTTATGATTATAGCTATCTGCTTCAGATCAAGTTTATTCCAAATTTATGCCACGCCCACTGGGAGGCTGGCAAATCGATAACATGTCGATACACCTCAAATCACAAATCGATTAAACGTGAATAACTCCCACAATTTGGAAGCTAGAGTTATCAAATTTGGTAGGTATATTGCTGGTGACCTCCCGAAAAAATTGGATCCTAGGTTAATCGGCCACGCCCATTATTACGCCCACCAGCCCCCCTCCAAAATTAATTTGAAATGCTTATATCTCCCGCAGTTTTAGAGCTAAAGCCACCATATTTGGAATATATATTACTGGTGACGTCCTCTACAGATTACAGAAATTCCGACCACGCCCACTCCCGCCCCCGTAATCGCGAAAATCGATATACATGAATGCACAATTCGATAACACGTGTATATTTCCCGCAATTTTGAAGCTAGAGTCTCCAAATTTGGAATTTAGACTAGGGCTGACCAGCCCAAAAGATTGCGTCCTGGATTTTCCGGCCACGCCCACTAGAACGCCCCCCAGCCACCCCGCCCCCACGAAACACGGAAGCCTATATCTCGCACATTTTGAGAGCTAGGGCCACCAAACTTTGAGGGTAGACTTCTGGCCAAGTCCTCTAAAGATCGGACAAAAAATTTTGGGGCCACGCCCCCGCCCGCCCCCAAAAATCGCGAAAATGTATATCTTCCACGGTTTTAGAGCTAGAGTCACCAAAATTGGAGGATAGACTTATTGTCAGCCCCCCTAAAGATCGGCAAAAAATTTTGGGGCCACGCCCCCTCCCGCCCCCAAAAATCGCGAAAATCAATATCTCCCCCTGTTTAAGTGCTAGAATCACCAAACTTAAAAGGTAGATTGCTGGTCACCCAAACTAAAAAGGAGCACATATTTTGGAGACACGCCCCCTCCCTTTCCCAGAATTCGCGCAAATATAGTTTTGAGTGTATTAGCTTTAGAGCGAAAGTTTTGCATTTGTCAAATTAATTTCTTTTTGTTCGATCGAATTAGTGTAATTACACATAAACATTTTTCCACATGGAATAACCTACGTACATATATATAAAATTTTGTTTTTCTTCAGTTCCCTTTCTTCTGTTTGTTTACTTTTTGGCACATCACTTTTGTTGTAGTACAATAATCTACCCAATGCACCTGAGTGGCAACGCCAAAAAAAATTCTTACATTAATAAAGTAGGTATAGTAATTCGCTAGCTAGTTACCCATTAACTATTTCTATGATAATAATATAATAATAATATAATAATAATATAATAAACAACGTTCTAGTCGGACGTAATCAACAGCGTTATACTCTGATGCTCGTTTTAAAAAAGCATTTGGCTTACATATTGAAATAGGTCAGTTTTATTGAAATGCACCAATCTGGCAGCGCCAGCAAAGCAATAACAAATGAATATTGCTATGTTTATTAAAATATTTGCAATAGGCCCGTTAACAAAACGTTGAACTACGATAATGTTGACTAGATAGACAAGACTAACGCCAATCCGAAGAACACTATTTTGTTTCAGCATTTGGTTTACTTATTAACATAGGTCAGCTTAATAGACATATCTGGCAGCGCCTGCACAACTTGCCACACATTACATCTGATTATTGTTTTATTCGATGATAATTTAAGTAATGGTAATAGCTCTGATACGTTTTACAACAAGATTTTGGTTAACAATAGATTGCGCCTTACACAAGCCGCAGGTATATTTTCTCATTCGATGTTTTGCTATCTTATTGAGCTAGGTCAGTTTATAACCTGTCTGGCAGCGCCAGACGGATCAAGTCAATATGTATGTGCAATGTAAATACGTACACACTTATGTATATACAAGCACGCATATGAATGTACAATTGACATACGTATACAGATATGTATATATGCACATGCTTTTGGCACGTTACTTTCAACGCACCCAGCGCGTACCGACCTGTTCGATTCTATTGATTGCATAAAATTTTGTTACCCAATTTGAGTATTTAAAGCATTAGCAAGGTGATTAGTATAGACATATACAATTAATATATATTTACATCCATATTCAAATATACAAAAACTGTCTGTTAACAATATTGTTTCTTTTATAAGATCAACACGCAGAATATTATTGCTTGTGTGATTTCATTTTTATTATTTATTGACCTAGGTCAGTTCTGACGAAATGCACTTGTCTGGCAGCTGTAGAAAAGTTGCCACACTAAATTACAAGTGTCTAATATCTTATCCGATATTAATTGCTAAAATAATTGTGATTAATCTTATTATTAATTTACGATAACCCGACGCGCTCTATTCTGCTTTGGCATTTGGGTGACTTATGAAATGACTTGTGAAACAGGTTAATTTTAAAGAAATGCACCTGTCTGGCAGTGCCAGCAAAGCCTGCCACACATTCAATAACATATTGTTATGTACATTAAAATTAGGACAATAAGTCTGTTAACAATACATTACACTATGCTCAAATTGGCAAGATTGACAATACTTTCGGCAACTCGCAGAACACTATTCTTTTCCAGCATTGGGTTTACTTATTAACATAGGTCAGTTTTAAAGAAATGCACCTATCTGGCCGCGCCAGCAAAGCCTGCCACACATTCAATAACATATGAATATTGTTATGTTTATTTAAGTAGTTGCTATAGGTCTGTCAAATATACATTTAACTACGCTCAAATTGACAATATTGACTGGACTTTCGGCAACCCGTAGAGCACTTTTCTGTTTTGGCATTAGGTTTACTTATTGACGTTAGTCAGTTTTAAGGAAATGCACCTGTCTGGCAGCGCCAGCAAAGCCTGCCACACTTGCAATAACATTTGTTATGTTAATTAAAACTATGACAATAAGTCTGTTAACAAGTAATATAGTTTTGCTTGCACTCCTACAAACTGTACCTTGGTATTTGAAGTCTGTTATTAACAGAAAATGAGCTAGTGTGCCCCCTCCCCCTCTCTCTGTAAAAGCGCTTGTACGAGTTTGGCGCGTTAAATATGCGCTGCACTACTCACACTTGCATGTTTTCCACGCATTGCTTTGGCTCTTCAGTTTGTTGCGTACGATTGATTCGGGCGTTTGCGAATTTTTTACTGCGTTTTTTCTGAGTTTTCTTTTGAGTTTTCTCGGTTTTTCAAACGATTTTCCAAACGTAATTTTCATTACGACCATCATAAATACATTTAGGCATCGTAAGACCACGCGACGTTGCTTTAATTCGTGTATTCAATTAAATTAGATTAGGCGGTGATTAATTGTGTGCGTGTGTATTTGCGCGGCAAATATTTTGCAAAGAAACTTGTGTGTGTGTGCTTGCGCGGCATATATTTTGCATAGGAACTTTCTTAAGGCTTTTGAACAATTAATTGCAATACTTAATCGAGGGCTGGTGCATGGTGCAATTACTAAAGGTGGAGTAAACTACAGTGTGGTGAATCTATTCAGCTGCCTAGCTTGCCAGTCGTTTCCTGAACGTCGTTGAAGCAGGTCGACATGCGGACGAATTTTTTTTGTTTTCAGAAATGTTTGATTGTATGCGTGAATGTATTTGTGCTTGTATGTGTTCTACAAGCGTTAATGCACGCATTCATAAGCACATATACACACATACACAAGCATACCAAACGGCTGGCAACTGCTGGCAGCTCGCTCGTAAAAAAACGAAGCAACGACAGCTTCGTGAAATTGGCGTGGCAGCTCGTAAAATAGTTTACTCCACCTTTAGTAATTACACCATGGGCTGGTGTTTGTTGTTCTTTTTTTCTTTATTGTGTAACTGTGATTGCTGTTCGTTTCGTGCTTATTAGAAATCGCGTGCGGTTTTTGGCCGTCGTGTTTCGCGTTTTGGCTCTCGCACCCTTGTACGCTTGGATCTACACGGCTTTCAGGTTCTGGGTAATGTGTTTGGCATTATCACTTGCTTAATTTGCAGATTGGGCACTGCTGTGTTTGTCTCTTTATATTTAGATAGTAAAAATTAATATTTTTTCAGATAAATTGAATATTTATTATACTCTGATACCGAAGGTACTCATAGTATATTGGTTTTGTCGAATGTCCGTCAGGCCGTCCGTCTGTCCGTCTGTCCGTCTGTCTGTCTGGATGAACGCGCGTATTTCCGAAACGATATTAGATAGACTCTTGAAATCTTTTGCGTTATGATTATAGCTATCTGCTTCAGATCAAGTTTATTCCAAATTTATGCCACGCCCACTGGGAGGCTGGCAAATCGATAACATGTCGATACACCTCAAATCACAAATCGATTAAACGTGAATAACTCCCACAATTTTGAAGCTAGAGTAATCAAATTTGGTAGGTATATTGCTGGTGACCTCCCGAAAAAATTGGATCCTAGGTTAATCGGCCACGCCCATTATTACGCCCACCAGCCCCCCCTCCAAAATTAATTTGAAATGCTTATATCTCCCGCAGTTTTAGAGCTAAAGTCACCATATTTGGAATATATATTACTGGTGACGTCCTCTACAGATTACAGAAACAAAATTTCGACCACGCCCACTCCCGCCCCCGTAATCGCGAAAATCGATATACATGAATGCACAATTCGATAACACGTGTATATTTCCCGCAATTTTTAAGCTAGAGTCCCAAAATTTGGAATTTAGACTAGGGCTGACCAGCCCAAAAGATTGCGTCCTGGATTTTCCGGCCACGCCCACTAGAACGCCCCCAGCCACCCCGCCCCCACGAAACACGGAAGCCTATATCTCGCACATTTTAAGAGCTAGGGCCACCAAACTTTGAGGGTAGACTTCTGGCCAAGTCCTCTAAAGATCGGACAAAAATTTTGGGGCCACGCCCCCGCCCGCCCCCAAAAATCGCGAAAATGTATATCTTCCACGGTTTTAGAGCTAGAGTCACCAAAATTGGAGGATAGACTTATTGTCAGCCCCCCCAAAGATCGTCAAAAAAATTTGGGGCCACGCCCCCTCCCGCCCCCAAAAATCGCGAAAATGTATATCATCCACAGTTTTAGAGCTAGAGTCACCAAATTTATAAGATAGATTTCTTGTCACGCCCTCTAAAGATCGGAAAAATTTTTTGGGGCCACGCCTCCTCCCGCCCCCAAAAATCGCGAAAGTTTATATCTTCCACAGTTTTAGAGCTAGAGTCACCAAAATTGGAAGATAGACTTCTTGTCACCCCCTCTAAAGATCGGAAAAATTTGGGGCCACGCCCCCTCCCGCCCCCAAAAATCGCGAAAATGTATATCTTCCACAGTTTTAAAGCTAAAATCACCAAATTTGGAAAATAGACTTCTGGTCACCCCTCTTAAGATCGACCACGCCCCTCCAGTCCCCAAAAACTTGGAAGGCCGATTTCGGGTCACCCAAACACCAGCAAAAATGTTCTGTTCACTTGCTTTCAGCTGTTCTTAAAATGGTATCAGAGTATTACGCAGTCGGCTCCGCCCGACTGCAACGTTCTCACTTGTTTTTCTTAGAGTCAAGTAAGATACTTCACAGCTGTCTCATGCATCAATATCTGTAATCTCCATGCTCATAAATGAATATAGTTTTATTGTCTCACCCGCAAAGAAGCAAAACACGCTACCGAAGAGGCATCGCTGGCTGAAATAGACTCACTTGATATTCAGAATACTTAGGTAATGAATTGACGACCCTTCCCAAAGGTTGCCCAATCCCAAGCTTTATAAAGGTACGGTAAACTGCTACCTGACTAACAACTCTCGGCAAAGCACTGCATAAATTGATGTGTGCCTACCACCTCTGAAACAGTCTCGAACGAGAGGATCACAAGAGAGGATCAGACATGGAGCAAGTTTGTCGCATTTGCATCGCTGGCTGAAATATACTCACTTGATATTCAGAATACTTAGGTAATGAATTGACGACCCTTCCCAAAGGTTGCCCAATCCCAAACGTTATACAGGTACGGTAAACTGCTACCTGTCTGACAACTCTCGGTAAAGCACTGTATAAATTAATGTACGTCTTCCACATTTGCAGCAGTCTCAAACGAGAGGATCACAAAGTCAGACATGGAGCAAGTTTGTCGCATTTGCCTGAGCTCAAGAGCCTTGGTCGATATAAGCGCTGAGGAACAACTGCAGAAGAGCAAAGGCGAACCCACTCTGGTCGAAATGTTAAGCGAATGTGTCAAGTGTGAAGTGGAAGTGGGAGAAGACGATGAACTGCCAAAGATGATGTGCAGGAAGTGCATTTCCGATGTGCGAGCAGCTTTTAGACTGAAGCGCAATTACGAGCAGAGCCACAAGCTGAAACTGAAGTCAAAGGGTAACGCCTTGGGAGAGATTATCGATGAGCTTGACGCAGAAGACTGGGAGCTAATCGAGGAGTCCATGCAGAAAGAAGTGGACGACAGCAGTAAAGAGCCCACTCATCTGGATATCATAAGTGAGGATTTAAAGTCTGAGACGTCAGAAAGTCAGGATACTGAGCTTGCTACACCCAGCATTTTGAAATTCAAGAAAAAAACCCACACCTGTCATATATGTGCCAAGATTTGTAGTAAAAAATCTTTGTTGGAAATACACCTTCGCGTTCATACAGGCGAACGTCCTTATAAGTGTTCAAAATGCCCGAAAACCTTCTCCCAGAGTAGCCATCTAACAAGGCACCAACTATTTCATGCCAGTGAACGTCCTTATAAGTGTTCAAAATGTCCGAAAACCTTCTACCAGAGTAGCGATCTATCAACTCACCTTCGCGTTCATACCGGCGAACGTCCTTATAAGTGTTCAAAATGCCCGAAAACCTTCTCAATTAATAGCAATCTAACAAGACACCAACTAGTTCATACCGGCGAACGTCCTCATAAGTGTACAAAATGCCCGAAAACCTTCTCCCAGAGTAGCAATCTATCCATTCACCTTCTCGTTCATACCGTCAAACGTCCTTATAAGTGTACAAAATGCCCGAAAACCTTCACCAAGAGTAGCGATCTATCAACTCACCTTCGCGTTCATACCGGCGAACGTCTTCATAAGTGTGCAAAATGCCCGAAAACCTTCTCACAGAGTAGCCAACTAACAAGGCACCAACTATTTCATACCGGCGAACGTCCTTATAAGTGCAAAAAATGCCCGAAAACCTTCTCACAGAATGCCCATCTAACAAGACACCAAGTAGTTCATAGTAGAAGTCGGAATCTATCTAAGCACCAATTCGTTCACAGGCGCGAGGCTAGGCTTAAATGTGCCAAATGTTCGAAGGATTTTAAAAGGAAAGATCATTTTGAAAAGCATATAAGATCGCATGCTACAAGTTAGAAAATGTCTGATGTGGCCATGTTCGTCTGTCTGTCTGTCCCATGTTTTCCAAGTTTTTTTTAGAGTCGAGTATAAGATACATATAATATATAGATATAAGATTAAAGCTGTCGCATGGATCAATATATGTAAGCCTCAGGGTCATAAATGAATATAGTTTTATTGGCTCACCCATAAAGAAGCAACACAAGCGACCGAAAAGGGATCGCAGGATTACCTTAAAGAAATTAACGAATGCACGTCCTTACTGTACTAAGGTCACTTAAAATTGATAATAGCTAGGTAATTAATTGACGACCTTTCCCAAAGGTTGCCTAATCCCGAACGCTATACAGGTACGGTAAACTGCTACCTGTCGAACAACTGTTGGCAAAGCACTGCATAAATTGATGTGAGCCTACCACATTTGCAGCAGTCTCAAACGAGAGGATCACAAAGTCAGACATGGACCAAGTTTGTCGCATTTGCCTGAGCTCAAGAGCCTTGGTCGATATAAGCGCTGAGGAGCAGCTGCAGAAAAGCAAAGGCGAACCCACTCTGGTCGAAATGTTAAGCGAATGTGTCAAGTGCGAAGTTGAAGTGGGGGAAGACGATGAACTGCCAAAGATGATGTGCAGGAAGTGCATTTCCGATGTGCGAGCAGCTTTTAGACTGAAGCGCAATAACGAGCAGAGCCACAAGCTGAAACTGAAGTCAAAGGGAAACGCCTTGGGAGACATTATCGATGAGCTTGATGCAGAAGACTGGGAGCTAATCGAGGAGTCCATGCAGAAAGAAGTGGACGACAGCAGTAAAGAGCCCACTCATCTGGATATCATAAGTGAGGATTCAAAGTCTGAGACGTCAGAAAGTCAGGATAGTGAGCTTGCTACACCCAGCATTTTGAAATTCAAGAAAAAAACCCACACCTGTCATATATGTGGCAAGATTTGGAGTCAAAATGCTAGCTTGAAAAATCACCTTCGCGTTCATACCGGCGAACGTCCTTATAAGTGTTCAAAATGTCCGAAAACCTTCTCCCAGAGTAGCCATCTATCCACACACCAACTAATTCATACAGGTGAACGTCCTTATAAGTGTACACAATGCCCGAAAACATTTTCTCGTAATTGGAGTCTATCTAAACACCAAGTAGTTCATACCGGCGAACGTCCTCATAAGTGTACAAAATGTCCGAAAACCTTTTCTCGTAATTGGAGTCTATCTCAACACCAAGTAGTTCATACTTGCGAACGTCCTTATAAGTGTATAAAATGCCCGAAAACCTTTTCTAGTAGTAGCCATCTATCCACACACCAACTAGTTCATACCGGCGAACGTCCTTATAAGTGTTCAAAATGCCCGAAAACCTTTACTAGAAGTCGGAATCTAACTAAGCACCAACATGTTCACAGCAGCGAGCGTAGGTTTAAATGTGGCGAGTGCTCGAAGGATTTTAAAAGGAAAGATCATTTGGAAAAACATATAAGATCGCATGCTACAAGATAGAAAACGCTTGAGCTGGTTATGTCCATCTGTCTGTCTGTATGTCTGTATGCAAACTAGTCACTCAGTTTATGAGCTATCGTGATGAAACTTTGCACAGAGACTTGTTATTGAAAGGAACAGAACATTTGTCGGAATCGGCCAGATCGGAATGAATATACTGACCGAACAGGGATCGCAGGATTACCATTAAAGAAATTAACGAATGCACGTCCTTACTGTAATAAAGTCACTTAAAATTGATAATAGCTAGCTAATTAATTGACGATCCTTCCCAAAGGTTGCCTAGTCCCAAATGTTATACCTGTCTAACACCTCTCGGCAAAGCACTGAATTAAATTGATGTGCGCCTACCACCTTTGCATCAGTCTGAAACGAGAGGATCACAAGAGAGGATCAGACATGGAGCAAGTTTGTCGCATTTGCCTGAGCTCAAGAGCCTTGGTCGATATAAGCGCTGAGGAGCAGCTGCAGAAGAGCAAAGGCGAACCCACTCTGGTCGAAATGTTAAGCGAATGTGTCAAGTGTGAAGTGGAAGTGGGGGAAGACGATGAACTGCCAAAGATGATGTGCAGGAAGGGCATTTCCGATGTGCGAGCAGCTTTTAGACTGAAGCGCAACAACGAGCAGAGCCACAAGCTGAAACTGAAGTCAAAGGGTAACGCCTTGGGAGACATTATCGATGAGCTTGATGCAGAAGACTGGGAGCTAATCGAGGAGTCTATTCAGAAAGAAGTGAACGACAGCAGTGAAGAGCACACTCATCTGGATATCATAAGTGAGGATTCAAAGTCTGAGACGTCAGAAAGTCAGGCTAGTGAGCTTGCTACACCCAGCATTTTGAAATTCAAGAAAAAAACCCACACCTGTCATATATGTGGCAAGATTTGTAGTCAAAAATCTTGGTTGGAAACACACCTTCGCGTTCATACAGGCGAACGTCCTTATAAGTGTTCAAAATGACCGAAAACCTTCTCCCAGAGTGGTAGCCTTTCCACACACCAATTAGTTCATACTGGCGAACGTCCTTATAAGTGCAAAAAAGGCCCGAAAACCTTCTCACAGAATGTCCATCTAACAATACACCAAGTAGTTCATAGTAGAAGTCGCAATCTATCTAAACACCAACTCATTCACAGCAGCAAGCGTAGTTTTATATGTGACAAGTGTTCGAAGGATTTTAAAAGGAAAGATCATTTGGAAAGTCATATTAGATCGCATGCTACAAGTTAGAAAATGTTTGAACTGGTTATGTCCATCTGTCTGTCTGTATGTATGTATGAATGCAAACTAGTCACTCAGTTTTTGATCTATCGCGATTAAACTTTGCACAGAGACTTGTTATTCAAAGGAACAGCACATTTGTCTGAATCGGCCAGATCGGATCACTATATCTTATAGCTGACAACTTAAAGTCGGTTTTGGCCATATTTGCCATGTTTTTAAAGCTATCGCCTTCAATTTCATTGTACACTTGAATATTCGTATTACTCATCAATGTTAAGAATTGCAAAGCGATTAAGTCATAAATAGTGCAGACATTATTCTATACACAGTCTTTTATATAAGCATAAGCATATAGTGTAAGCGAGTCAAATCTGTCAAAAATTCGGAAAGAGTATAAAATCTTCGGGATTCCAAAGATAATTCTTCCCTACTAGCCTAACTTCGCATTGGCATAGAGTTTCATACAAGCTCTATACAAATTTTAGCTTCCCAATTTACCTGTTCTATATAAATATATATCAATTATAGTCAAATAATTTACAACATTTTAGCTGAATACATTAATACTTTTAAAAATGATTGTCATAAATATATACCAAATCATTTGCCACATTTCTGAGTGTCACATTTCTTAGTGTCTTCCAAATTCAATTCATATGCATTGCATTTGCTTTCGTTACTTTTAATTGTGCACTAAAATATGCCACGGTCGGAGGCGCAACTCAAGAGCTATGCAAATGTGGCAAGTTAAGGTTCAAGTGCGCGACTGGCCGCAGACATGAGTGGCACCAAACCCCCCCCCCCCCATTCCACACTCCACTTTACTCCAACTCTGCCCCCAGCAGCAATTACAACGAATTCGGTAGCCAGCCAAAGAAAACAAGTAAGAGTGCTCTAGTCGGGAGTGCCCGACTACGAGATACCCTGAACCCAGTCTTACAATCATTCATATTAATCTAAACACACACATGCTGCAGTACAAGCAGTACAAGCAGTGCAAGCGGTCTAAGCAGTTAGCTTGCTTTTCGCTGAGCCCCACATAATGGAAAGTTAAATCTTAAATAACTTCTGTGTTTATCGTCCGATCTTATTGAAATTTTTGGGGCAAACAATTGTCAATAATATGTGTGACCAAACCAAATTGCAAGGTCGTACCTTCAAAAATGCGTTTTTTTAACTTTTGGGGGTTTGGGGGTGGTATCCAAAAAGTGAAAAATTTGTTCATGTGTATGCTATTCGAGATTATACATGTCAAATTAGGGGCCTCTAGCTCTTATAACTTGTAAGTTATATCCAAAAAACGCTGGTCTGAAATCGAAATTTATCGATAACTTTTGAACGGGATGAGCTATCGATAAGTTTTAATAAACTTCATCTGTCCCGGGATTAGGAGAACTTATGTTCCAAATATGAAGTCTCTAGCTCTTGTAGTCTCTGATATCTGTGTGTTCATACAGACAGACAGACGGACAGACGGACAGACAGACGGACATGGCTAGATCGACTCGGCTGTTGATACTGATCAATAATATATATACTTTATATGGTCGGAGATGCTTCCTTATGCCTGTTACATACTTTTGCACAACTTCATTATACCCTTTTTACCCATTTTTAATGGGTTCAGGGTATAAAAACCAAAACAAAAGACAGAGAAACAGACTTTCGGAGAGAGAGAGAGAGAGAGAGAGACAAGTTGATAGCTGGCAAGCTTTTGTGCCTGGCATTTTTACCATTGCCAGGATGTCGACATGGCTTCAACAATTTTGTAATTACTTCCAGCCGCATGCAAATGCAGTTGATAGTTGGGATTGGCATTTTATAATTAATCGGCAACGTTTCACACGACTTTATTCACAACCAGGCATCCCTGACATCAATGAACTCATCCCGCAGCTCCGCATAGTCGGACTCCGCCACTGCCTCAGCCTCCTCCTGGTCGTGGCGCGCATAGTGATTGAATATCATGTCCCGATGTCCCGACATTGGCATCGGCATCAGTTTGCCACTCTCGCAGCCATGTCGGTCCTCGTACGTGATCTCACCCATGCCCATGCCCATGCCCATGCCGTGACTGTGACTGTGACCGTGATTGTGACCGTGACTTTGACCGTGACTCTGAGTGTGACTCGGACCGCCGCCACCTTCGCCGGAGAAACCCACCAGCTTGTAAATGGTTTGCTTTACACCACCTCCACCCCCGCCGCTTCCTCCTCCCGAGCCGTGCAGCACCTTGTAGACGGTGTGGGTGTGATGATGCGTCTTCACCTTGACGGGCACGTGGATGACGAGCCGGCGACTGGAGAGACGACGTGCCTGCAGCATTGTGGCCGTCAGCAGCAGCAGCGCGAACAGGTTGCTCGCTTTCAAAGGACGAGCGCTCAGCTGTGATGAGAGAGAGGGAGAAAAGAAGAGAGAGAGAGAGTTGAACTATTGATTTACAATTAGTTTACACTGATCAAACTTAGTGCATGACTTTAATTTAACTTCATTTATATATTTCTAAGTAAGCAAACTGTTTCAGATTGAATGATGTTAATGAATAATGTAATTTCATCATTTAGTTGAATTTCAATGATAGGACAGAATGATGTGGATGAAAGCATAGTTCAAATTGAGTGCTTTTAAATAAAGTGCAAATGCTTGCCTGGCCTAGACTCTTGGGCATGATCATTCACTCATCATTCATTTCAAATGAGCTGGTGTTGCGTAAGATAAAAAATTATTATTAAAAATTGATTAGAAATATGTGGAATAGACTTTTGTGTAAATTGATATAAAGTTTCTGTCTTTCTTATCGCTCCAAAAGGCACTCAATAGCAATGCCAGTGTTGTGTAATGTCTCAATTTTCTTTAGATATAGTTAAAGATTCATTTGTGATTGACGGATTACTAGTATTTAAAGTTCTCTACTACCAGTGTTAAAATATTCTTGAAAATGTATCACATATGACAATTGGCTATATCCTTAAGATATGCTTAAGTTATTGACCCACACTAGCAAATGAGGAGTATGCATGCCAATAGAAAGCGTTTATAACATATACACATATATGAGATAAAGACTTTAGATAGATATAACTTATGACTTATTCTTAACTAAAATGTTAGTCAGACGAACTGTTTTATCATATGACTATCAGTTTAGTTTTAATTAAGTAGTCATACTCTTAAATCTTAAATCTGCATTAGTAGTTTTCTGCGATTTTCCTTCTACACTTTGAGCACATGCTTCTGGTTTGCCAAATCGAAATATATATGCAAGTTCTTATTCACTAAACACTCGCTGCATATTCACGCCACACTCACTTGTGTCATTTTGTCTTGATTTGGAGTTGTTGTTGTTTAATCCTTGATTTAATGCCGGCTGCCACAGAAATTTAGCCAGCGTTTGTGGCACGTTCGCTGTTCCGACTGTTTATGCGGGCTGGCTAGTGGCAAGCTTTTATATTCAGCTTGTGTGGTTGTGGGGCAGGTTCAGTGCACCGTGGTGCAGCAGCATGTGGTGCAGGCACAAATTATTAGCGAGTGTCGATTGCATTTGAAGTGGTAGCAAAAGCAACAGCAACAGCAACAGCAGCTGCAGCTTCCATTGCCTTGCCACATTTGCATGCCGCACATGTTGCAGTCGCGAGTTACGTGTCTTTAATTATGATTAACAAGCTTGTTCAACACCAGAGAGTGGAGGGGATAATGGGGCGCGGTGAGTGGGCGTGGCTGTTTGCTGCTCACTCGTGCGCTCCACAAGTGGCAACAATTGATCAATTTGCGCCACAGCTTCTCGCCCTTCCATCCAACAGCCAACAAACAACATCATCATGCAAAACGGAAGCAGTCTCCACCAGGCGCCTATACAAAAATTTGTAAAAATTATTCAAGCAAACAAAACTAATCCCATGCCAAAATGATATCATATGGAATAAGCCCAACTCGACAATTGTCTTAATCCAAAACAATTTCTGCAATTGCGCGAAATGCGGAAGAGACACACTTTTTTATTTGTTTACCACTTAATCATTGTTATTAATATGATTAGTTTAAATTGCCCATGACAGCATATACTATTTACTAACGGCTTTAATCATTTTTATACCCTGAACCCATTAAAAATGGGTAAAAAGGGTATAATGAAGTTGTGCAAAAGTATGTAACAGGCATAAGGAAGCATCTCCGACCATATAAAGTATATATATTATTGATCAGTATCAACAGCCGAGTCGATCTAGCCATGTCCGTCTGTCTGTCCGTCTGTCCGTCTGTCTGTCTGTATGAACACACAGATATCAGAGACTACAAGAGCTAGAGACTTCATATTTGGAACATAAGTTCTCCTAATCCCGGGACAGATCAAGTTTATTAAAATTTATCGATAGCTCGTCCCGTTCAAAAGTTATCGATAAATTTCGATTTCAGACCAGCGTTTTTTGGATATAACTTACAAGTTATAAGAGCTAGAGGCCCCTAATTTGACATGTACAATCTCGAATAGCATACACATGTAACAAATATTTCACTTTTTGGATACCCACCCCCAAACCCCCCAAAAGTTAAAAAAACCCATTTTTGAAGGTACGACCTTGCAATTTGGTTTGGTAACACATATTATCGACAATTGTTTGCCCCAAAAATTTCAATATGATCGGACAATAAACACAGAAGTTATTTAAGATTTAACTTTCCATTGTGTGGGGCTCAGCGAAAGAGCAAGCTAACTGCTTAAACCGCTGGCACTGCTTGTACTGCTTGTACTGCAGCATGTGTGAGTTTAGAGTAGTACGAATGATTGTAAGGACTGGGTTCAGGGTATCTCGTAGTCGGGCACTCCCGACTAGAGCACTCTTACTTGTTATATAAGATATCATTATGATATCTCTAGTTTGAACACTTGACTTGATTTAGTTTGACAACGTTTAAGTAAAGAGACATAAACTATGGATATAATATAAGATCAATTAAAGTATTGAAATTATTTCAATTGGTTTAGTTTTGACCAAGTTTCTAGGAACTTGTGAGTCCTATCATAGAAAATCCAAACTTTTGAAATCTTTAGATTTGAATGAAGAATTTAGAATTTAGAAGAGGTCAAAAAATGATCAAAACTACCTCGGGAATGAAAATCGGATCAGTTTTAATCATGGTTTGTTTTTGATAGAAAATTTAAATTTCGGATGCGTTTCAAATTTAAATGCAGATCTAATATTGAAGTCAAGCCATGATTAAAACTGCATCGGGAATGAAAATCGGTTCAGTTTTGACAAAGTTATGGCAGTTTGAAGACTTAGAATAGAAACATTAGCCTACAACTTGGTATACATTTTCAGTCTATCAAAAACGCAATCACAATCTATCATTAAATGCGCCCAGTCTTAAACTTCTTCCCATTCAACATGCGTCGTTTTATGTGCTTCTAATAACCCGGCTCAAGATGTGCAGATGCCATAAAAGTGTGCACATATATCCTTATACATATCCTTTTACACCAAAATGCCAGCTAATGAAACGTGGAAAGTTTTTGTTTTTCGGGAGGCCAGATAAACTGCAGCACTTGGCAATAAGGAAACTCGAATTGCGTTCTGCAGAACGTGCTCCATGAATTCTATAACTTTATGGCCATGAGCCACTCTAATTGTCCAAAAGCAGGAGCAAGGGGCAAAGGAGCAAGTGGGTCTGTTGCCTGCCTCAATAGCAAAATGTTTGGCCGGGGCGTAGTTATAATTTTGATCAACTTTTATAAGCATCATCAACAGAGAGAGAGAGAGAGAGATAGTGGAAGAGAGAGAGGGAAGGCGAAGGTGCGCGGCTTGAATGCTGCATGTGGCAACTAACAGCTGCACGAGTTGTAAGTTTGTTGTTGTTGTTGTGGCTTGTTGTTTGTTGCTATTATTGTTGTTGTTGCCTGTGCCTAGTCATAAACTGCATGCGAAATTGCCAAAAAGCACACACACTAAACACACACAACGCCGGCCGGGAAGAAGGTGTAGAGTGGCAGCAGCGAAAAGTTGCTCATTTACAGCACGAGGCTACACTCAGAAATATTTACACAAAATTAAATAAACTCCCCGAAAAAAGTGGGCAAGACAAATTATTAATTATTATTTTCCTGGCCAAGTTTCTAAATATAAGAAAATATTTTAACGGAACAGTTATCTATATTTAAGAGTATTTAGCCCTAGGGTTCTTCTTCAGTGTGTTTTGAAATTTAATGAACTTTTGCACATAGAAAAGAAAACAGCTTGAAATTAAAGAATATATTCTTAATTCAATGGACTCAAGTGAAATAGTATCAGGTGGATTTGAATCCACAAACTACTTTCGGAATCTATTGGAATCTATTTTTATTGGTACATTTTTAATTTCCGTATTTTAATGGAATAAATTTCTGAATTTATGTTTAAGCAGTGTTTTGAAATTTTAAGTAAGATTTGTGTACAGAAAAGAAAACAGTTTGAAATTAAAGAATATATCATTGATGTAATGGATTCAAGTGAAATGATATCAGGTGGACTCGAATCTATTCACTATTTCTAATGTAAACACAGTATCATCTATAAACAGACTTAAAATTGGAATATCTATGCATATTATTAAAAATTCTTTTGGTTTTAAGATTGTAGATCTTATTTTAATATTAAAATTCTATTTGAAGATTTTCTATAATTAAATGCAAAACTCTTTAATCAAATATCGCATTATTATATGCATATTTTGTTCTCTGTGTAGCTCAAAGTAAGGGGAAGGGATTGCGGGGTTGTTTGCCAATAAAATGAGGCGCTGACAAGCCCAAAAAACCCGAAGCCCAAAAGACCCTCTAACCCAGCCGTAAATCCTCCAGCTGCGCTGCTTTTACTATCCCTATTCCAACTATATTCCCGCTCTTAAGCAAACTCGTAAATTTTAGGAAATTACAACATGAAAGTCGCTCCTGCAAGGACAGCGGACTCGAGCCGACTCGGCTCGGCTCTAAATTAAATAAAAATGCTGGGTGGGTTTTGGTTGGGCTTCTGGTCAAAAGTTTCTACACCTGTTGGCCAAAACTGTTGGTTGCTCTACCACCTAGAGCAAGTTGGCGTTAATTAAAGCTATAACACAAGCACCCACAGGACCTGCATGAGCGACCAGCTGGTGCTATCCAGGTCCTTGGCGACTAGAAGATGCGAGCAGATTTGTGGCTATAGTAAAGTTTTTGCCATGCGCTTCAGATTTATGCCAAACTAAAGCACTTGATGGCCAAGTAGTTGGCATTTAATGGCTCTATTATTGCACTTTCGAAAAGTGCGCTAACAAATGGGTTACGCTCCATGCTTACGATAAGTTGTGCTACGTAAATGAGAAGCGATTGGTAGGCTAACTAAGCAGTAAGTGGCAAGGAATAGAATCAATTGAGTTATAGCAGGTTTTTATCTCATTTTATCTAAGTTGCTTGGTATCAATGAGCTGTAATCATAAAAGTAGGTGAACACGTTTATATAGCAATGTTACCAGTTCTTCCTGATTCTATGAAGCTCATATATTAAAAGATGTGTCTGATCATCACATAGAGTTCTCAGTTATTGTAAGTGATAGAATGAGAAAATTTGGTATGTAGTTGCTCATATGCATAATATAATAAAATAATGATTTAGTATTGGAATATATTGCACCTAATAGTAATAACATAGTTTGAGAGTAATTATATTTATATAAAAAAGCAAAACTAAACTAATATTTTCGTTTGCTTTTCAAATGAACAACGTAAACGTTTGAAATCGAGCAATTCAATTGAAAATGGGAACAGAAAACGGAAAATAAAGTTAAATTCTAGAGGAGTTCAAAAACTAATCAAATACAAATATATTGGTAAAGTTTAGAGCAGGTCTAAAATTTAACTAGAGTTTATAGTTATATAGCTATTATAGAGTATATAGCTATTCGAACGCTTTGATATCCAAAACTGTTGGAGACAGACTTAGCAAATTTGGTATGCAGCTGCCTACAAACAAAACACTCATGAACAAAGCTTAAACATGAAATAAATATAATGAAATAAGTATGAAAACTATTGAAACTGAAACACTTGAAACAAGTATTCTAGTTTAAAGAGAAAAACAACTCAGAAGCTACAACAGCTTTATCTATTCGCAATATCAGCTAGAGACTTAAGAGTCTTTCGCCTGCCTGCAGTCAAAGTGTTCCGCACATCAGCTGGCCATCAAAGCCACCTGCGTTTCTTGGCCTGGCCCACTTGGCCCACCCAACAGCAGCAACAATGTTGGTCTTTATAGAGAATCTTGAAAGCGTGCCGTGAATTCTGCGTCTTCTTCTTTTTTCTTTCGGCCTGAAGGTGCGCAGGCAATAAATTTCGATTACATAATTTGTAAATTGTTATAACCCGGTGAAATTACCATGAAATCTTTCACAAAAGCATTACAAAATCTGCCACTTGACGCATCTCGAAGGCGGCAACCAGTTTCAGTCCACCCTCCGACGCCCCCTGCCTCTGCTCCCTGCTCCCTATTCCCTCTGGGCCTGCTTCATAAACTTTTATGCTGTTTGACTGTGTGTGTGTGTTTGTGTCTTGGTTTCGCCATGTTAGCCACGAAAAGGAGGCCTACCGCCCAAACGAAATCTCTGCACTTCCTGCTTGGGTGGGCTGTACCGAAATGGGCGTGGCTCAGGTTACGCATCGTTGCATAGATGATTTTCAGTAATGCGCCGATTAGTTTTTATGCCTGGGCATTTGAATTTGCCGTCCCGTTCCAAATTCCATTCCTAATTATCAATGCCACGCCCCTCCACAAAACTGGGCAAATTGAATGCCCCCAACTGCTGCTGCTGCTGCTTATCTAGCTGCTGTTATCATTGCTTCGCCTCGCCTCGTCTCGCGCCCATAAATCAACAGCCAATTACAATAAAAATTTATCATGCACAATAAAAAATGCGTCCGAGACGTTGAAATAATTTACATGGCGCATTTTTCACATTTCTCAAGCGTCGCAATTGGAATTTATAACAATGTCCCCAAAGGGAGCTTTTCTTTTTGATTTTTCTTCCTTTCTTTTTTTTTTGTGCTAGCCACCAACAATGAAATTTTAATAAAGCACGCGGCATATCAAAGCTTAGAACAAGGAATGACACTTGATTTTAAATGGAGATTGGGTGGTGGGATGTACAGAGTAGGGGATATGAAATATTTACAGATCGGAATTGCCTACATTTTGTGGAGAATTTAGATTTTCTATTAGGAACGATTCCTTATGCCCTTCCCAGACTTCAAACTGCCATAACTTGGTAAAAACTGATCCGATTTTCGATCTTGAGACAGCTCTGGTCTTGGTTTGATATCGATTATAGTTCTGCATTTAAATCTGAAGCACTATCGATATTTCGATTTTCTATCAAAAACAATGTACGATTAGGCTACAAAGTTCCTAGGAATGCCCTTCCAAGACTTCAAACTCCTTTAACTTTGTCAAAACTAATCCGATTTTTGTTCCCGAAGCAGTTTTGAACATTTTTAGACCAGCACTATAATTCTGCATTTAAATCTGAAGTACTTCCGAAATTTCGATTTTCTATAAAAAAGAAGTCATAATAAAGCTTCCAAGTCACTAGAAATGCTTTTCCAACATTTAAAACTGCCATATCTTTGCCAAAACTGATCCGATATTCGTTTCCGAGGAAGTTTTAATTATGTTTTGACTTCTACATTAGTCTGCATTCATATCTGAATCACTTTGGATTTTTCGTTTGACTATAATAAGAAACGGGACACAATTTGGCTTCCAAGTTGCTGTCGAACCAAAGACGTGCCCATCTCTAGTTTGGAGTATGTGGAGCAAAGGAGCATGGTATATAGAGTATAGGCTTTGGGTTCACGTCCCTGCGACACTTGAGGACATATTTGCTGAAGTGCACTCCAACCAACCAACCAACCAGCCTCTGCCCCTTCTCCTCCGCTCCAGCACAGCTGCTCAAGGATGCGAACTCATCAGCTTAGTGTGGGCAGCAAATCAAAATGCGTTGCGGCGCATTTCCGTTTCCTCTTTGTTGGCCTAGGTTCGGGTTTAATATATATACATACCATATATATATATATACTTTTTTGGGTACTGCTCCTGGTTGCCATATTTCAATTTGCATGCCGCCCGCAGGACTCGCTGCCTTTTGCTTTGATGTTCCCCTTAGCCGACTCCTGCTCCTGTTCTTCTTCCTCTTCCTCCTCCTGCTCCTGCTCTGCTTTCAGTTCACAGTTTTTCATTGGAATGCTTTGCTTTGGCTTTTTTGTGCGCACTCGCTATCTGCTGTTTGGGTTTTCTTCTGCGGCACAGGCCCACAGTGCCATGTCCTTTGACGCTTATCGTGCGCCCCTGGCTCTGTGCCTTTGTCCTGTCCTCCTCCTCCTCCCCCTCCTCCTGCTACTGCTCCAGCTCCCTCTTTAGCAGCCGCATTTGTCTTTTGTTAACTTGATTTTGGTCTGCCAAGCTATCGACCATATGTACCGTGGTAAGCAGTGGCATGAAGTGAACTCCTCCAAGTTGGTCACTGAGCTTTAAATACGCACTTGCCAGCCAGCCAAACTGCCTGCCTGCTCGTCCTTGAGCGCCTTCCATTTGACAAAAGGCGCAATTTGAAGAGAGTTTCTGTTGACATTCAGTTTATTGCCTTGGAGTGACTTAATCTTTAAGCAAATGTCTTTAATGTATTATTTGCCCCCCACAAACTATACAAGACTGTCTTTAGACTGCCTTAACTTTGACATAATTTTCACAAAAAGAAAAACTGATTTACTTGAGGTAAGTAAAAATGATCTTTCCATTTTTAAAAAACTTTCACTTTCAATTAAAAAAAATTCCAAAATTAAAATCTTCAATAACACTTAAGATTCTGTAACAAAATAGTTTCTTTTTTATAGTTTTCCTTAAAAATATAAGCTACAAAACACAACAAACTATACTTCTCGTTGAGTTCCAAATCTTTAGTAGTTCCCTCTAATAAGCTTTAAACTTCCATAACTTTGTTACAAATATATTGATTTTCGTGAGCAATATCTTTTTAGTCTTGGGTTGCATTCTAGATTCATTCTCTATAAAATTTAACAAAATAATAAAATTGCTACAATTTGTACATCAAAAATATTTGCCAAAAATTAATCCCTTAAAAAATTGGATTGCTAATTGCTCTAATAAAATTCGGAAAAATAAACCATGCGCTTTTATAACTTGCTGACAACTTACTGAACTTGTTAGTCTTAATTCATACAGCAGCTTAATAATAATACCAACATCTAATTATATTATTAAATAATGGCCGCTTCTCTTTAACAATTGTTGTAAAATTCAACGGGCAAAACTTTCTCGTAAAGGGCCAGCAACAACTTTGAAGCCACAACATTTAAATTTATGAACGCCATAAAATCATAATTTTTGTAGAGACTTGCCACAAATGGGGCTATAAATATTTGAAAGCGCTTAAAAAGCGAGGCGAATGCCACAACGTTTAAATTTTATTGCCAGGGCCAAAGCAAAGCGACTATCTGCTGCCTATATCTACCTGTGGCACCCACCTGAAAGGTGTAAGCTGGGCAGCTCCTTAGCCTTAGCCTTAGCCTTAGCCTGCTATATAGCCTTCCCAATCAAGTCAATAAAAATGCAAAT
This sequence comes from Drosophila flavopinicola, assembly GCA_035042425.1. Taxonomy (NCBI): domain Eukaryota; kingdom Metazoa; phylum Arthropoda; class Insecta; order Diptera; family Drosophilidae; genus Drosophila; species Drosophila flavopinicola. The sequence continues at coordinate 1,986,084 of JAWNLL010000134.1, read as the reverse complement.
TGATTTTCGATCGCTATGGCAAATCGCACCTATTTTGAAATCTCTGGCCACCCAAAACGCAGCACACATTAAAAAGGCATCAAATAGGCTTAAGTAGTGGGTAAGCTCCCCTGCACCACTTTTATAAGCCCCACTCTTCTACCTGCTGGCAAACATGATGCTTGCTAATTGAAAAGCTAAAAAACTGAAATTTGTGTAAATTATTTTGTGCATAAATTTGCACATTTAATGTGGCTGCTGCTGCTGCTGCTGCTGTTGATGCAGAGTGGGGCTTGTGTTGAGGTGGGGATTATGTTGGTTTTGCCTTTTGCTCATGTCAACAAGGATTTTAGTTGCTCCACCTCCTCTACTGACTACAATCTGACAAACTGACAATCAAGCAATTTTATTATGCGGCCTTTTTATGAGGTGGTTTTCTTTTTGTGGTCGTTAAATTTGTGATGTGATTTTATTTTACTGAGCAGTCAACAGGTGTGAGAGAGAGAGACAGAGACAAGGTGTAAGCGAGAGAGTCTGATCTATAGAAAGTGATTGTTTTTTATATATCTGTTGTTTTTTATATATTTTATGTAGCAGCGCATCTTGACCGTTACGCTTATAGCCACTTTACAGTTGTTTGGCCTACAGCATAAAGCAGCTTCAGAAGGGGGGCGGGGGGCGTGTTAGTCGCCTTGTCCATGTCCACTTGCTTGGCTGCCATGTTTAGTTGCAATTAAAATGCTTTTATCTTATTAGCGCGAGGGAATCGCAATTGTTGTTGCCAATTGTCGTTGGCATTTTCTGTTTCTTGGCCAAGTTGATCTCAGTCGATCTCAGCTCATTTCCCATACGATACGAGTTGAGTTTGACTTTGAGTTCACTGTGTGGCAGTTGAACCTTCTTCCTCCTCTCTCTCTCCCTCTCGCTCTGTCTGTCGTCTTCACACTCATTTGGCTAATCACATGCAGCTCCAATCAATTCCAAGCGCCTTTTATGCCACACGGCCCATTTGCACGCTTCGACATTTGTGCGATTGAATTATTATCGTTGCCGCTTTTTAACTTGGTCAAAGCCTTTTTGCCGACGACAATGCCCCAGTGGCCATGTTGTCTGTGTCTCTCTCTGTCTGTGTCTCTCTCGGCTCTTGGCCATATTTGCCGCTTGGCCGGGCCAAGCAACAAGTTGCAAAACAAATTTGTCAATGTTTTGACCATTTGTGGGGCGCCGCTCGCTTTGGCTTTGGCTGCTTTGGCTGCTTTGCGACTTAGCTGCTTTTTGCAATTGCCCCCAAAACGCAACACTCGTCATTGGCTAATTTGGCAGCAACGTCTCCGTTTAATTAGAGACTAGCTTAGGTATTTTTTATAGTCTCTGCTGTGCAACACTTTCAATTTCTTCGTTTTTGCACCGGCCACGCCCACACGCCCCTGCTCACGTCTTGGCCATTAAAGGCCGCTGCCTCACGATCTCTGAATGACTTTTTTACCCCCCTCCCTCCCTGCCCAGCCCTGTCCTGCTCTTCTCTCTTCGCTTCTCTTCTCTTCTCTCTGTGCTGTCGTCACACCCCCATAATGTAATCCTCGCACGATCTTTTTTGCTGCTGCAGCCTCTTTTTTTTTTGATTAGCTCGCTTCTTCTTCTGCTGCTGCTCACTCTTTGACTGACTGACTGACTGACTGACTGAATGACTGACTGAATGACTGACTGACGCTGCCTCTGACACTGACACTGACAGTCGTTGCCGCCCGGCTTGTAAAGGTCGTTAAAGCCAGTGAGAAGCTAGCTAGCTGCGCTTCAGGGCTTTTGTCCTTTCTGCGCCCTCTTCAGGCTTTAGTTATTATGCATAGGATTGAATGGCAAGTTGATTAGCTAGCACAATCAGTTTGTAACGCTTTATCAATTAATTTCAACTTTATAAAGGTTTTATTCGAAATAGATTATATAAGAGTCCACTTGAGTACTGTTTATAAGATGATCCTCTGATTTTTCTAAGCCATTCTAAACTGGACCCAGAAATATCTGCAAGATACTATTGATATAGAGGCGATCCTCTGATTTTCCTAAGATAACGGAACCAGAAATTTCTTTGAGATTCTCTAGACATAAATCTATGCTCACAGATTATATCGAATAAAGTACTTCCAACTCAAATGAATTAGTTTACACATTTACAAAACTGCTTCGTATTTCCCTATAAGGTATTATATATAGACTATATTTTAGACGATTTGCTGACAGCAAACGATGGAATTCAGGTTTAATATCTTAAATATTCCCAAGAAAATCGATCCACTTAGATCTAAATCATAAGGATTTCATTAGGCAAGTTCCCTCTTATAATAATACTAAACCGTTATGAAAATAATCAACAATCATAGCAAAAAAACTTATTAAGTGCAAGCCAAAGCGAATCTGCTAAATATATCTCAGAGAGGGCATTCAAAGGTCGCCAAATCACAGATTAATTTGATTTGAACTTCTCTTTTTTTAGTTTTTTTAACGTTGTGCAAATGTGTGAAAGGGAGAGAGAGAGAGAGAGCGAGAGAGAGAGCGAGATAGCTGGGAGTAGCTGGTTCGGTTGGGAGGATCATACAATATTTTGGTATTTTTGTGAAATACCGTCACGTTTTAACATTTTACTACTCACTTCTGGCACGTTGTTGCCATTGAGCATATCAGTTTTGGAATTTTATTGGCCACGCTTCTTGCGTATCTGCTGCTGCTGTTGCTTCTTCTTCTGCTGCTGCCTGTCGTTCCGTCTTTGACTTTGCTTTTGCCTTTTTGTGCTGATCTTGGCCTTGATAGCGCTTATAAATGTGCCTGCTCAAGAAGAAGCAGAATCACAAGGAGTTGGAGTTGCAGATGGAGATGGAGACTTGAGACTCGAGACTGGGACTCTTGTGGCCAGCGAGGCAAGCTCAAGCTCAAAGGTTGACGTTTATATTGGCAAATATTTTAAATATTCCTTGTGGGGGTGTTGTTCTTGCTGTGCGATACCCTGTACCCAATGGGAAAGGCTTTAAGAGTGTATATTGAATGTAACTGACAGTAGAAAGTGGATTATATATATTCCTGTTGATTAATAGAGAATTTGTAGTGTATATTGAATTTAATAACACATTTCTATTAACTGATTTAATTGAGAGTCATTTGATCAAAGTTTAGTGTTTAATTTTTTCCGATAACTCTTCTGCTGACCCAAAATCAATAAATATCGAATAGCAATGCGACTTTTCTTGAGTAGAGCTCGGGGACTTAAAGAATGTTAGTTTTCTTTAGAATGTTAAAATTCTAAAAAAAGTCAGACTACAGAAACATAATATGTTTATAGCAGCTAAAGTTTTGTCTTGCTGCTTTTTTAGTTTTTTTAAATTTGTGCTTGAAATAGAAAATATGATGACAGCAATTCCTACCTACATATGTATGTCCAGGGTATTTGCTAGTCGCTCAGTCTGCATAAGAGCAGTCTAGCTTGCTTTTATTATCGCTGTGCTCAGTGGTCTTTATGGCCAGCTGGTATAAAATGGGAGCGACAGTCGCAACATTGTTTTTTGGCCATATAATTGGCATTTTTATGAGCAACTGCGAAAGCTGGCGAACAGCTCATTAATGTGTGTGTTGGTGTGTGTGTGTGTATCTCTCTCATATTTGATATATATTTTATGCTCTCCCACAGCTGCTGTAGTGCCGCCCACTTATCGTCAGCATGCTAGCGACCCCGTTGCTGGACAAGCAGCGTCACAAGCTCCACAATCTCGAGGCTGCTCCACTCTAGAGCTGCAGGCGCAGCAGAACGATTACGTTTTAGAAGCACCCGGCGAGGATTTGAATCGACATCGACATCGACGCCTGTGCTCCGCACCGCCGCCCTTCTACTGCCCCCTGCCGCTGACACCGCCGCCGGGCTATACGGAGCGACCTGCTCCACCGCCGCCGGCGCCCCAGCCAGCGGCAGAGCATGCAGCAGCAGCAGTCGCAGCAGCAGCAGCAGCAGCGCGTCAACAAGCGAGACGTCGACGTCGACTACGTGAACTCCAACAACAACAACAACAGCAGCAACAGCAACTACAGCATCAGAGATTTGCAGCCAGCACCAACAGCAGCAGCAGCAGCGAGCAGAGCAGCGACAGCGACTGCAATTTAGGCAGCGCAGTCAGACGCCAGCGTCGACGCAGACGTCGCAGCTCATCGCATGGTCTGAGGGGTAAGCTTAAAATCGGTAGATCGATGTGTCACAGAGCACTAGAAGAGAGAAAGAGAGAGAGAAAGAGCAAGTGAAGAGAGACAGAGCAAGAGAAGAGTGAGAGTAAGAGAAGATAGAGAGAGAGCAAGAGCAGAGAGAGAGAAAAGAGAATAGAAGAGAGATAGACAAAAGGGAGAAATAGAGAAAGCAAGAGAAGAGAGAGAAAGAGAAGAAAGAGAAGCAAGAGAGAGCAAGAGAGAGCAAGAGAAGAGAGAGAGCAGAGAGAGAGAGCAGAGAGAAAGAGAAGAGAGACAAAAGGGAGAGAGAGTGAGAGAGAGAAGAAGGAAAGAGCGAAAGATAAAGAGCGAAGATAAAGAGCGAGAGAGAGGCTGAGAGATAGAGAGCGTATGCAGAGAAAGAGAGAGCAAGACATCGTACAAAATGAGAGAGTTTATGATGAGAGAGAGCAAGAAACAGAGATATGATATAGAGAGAGGTAGTGGACGAAGAGACAGATAGATTATAGGAGAGAGAGCGCATGATGCAATTACTAAAGGTGGAGTAAATTATTTTTCGAAAAAACAAAAAATGTTCATCCGCATACCAACCTTCCTCAACGACGTTCAGAACACGACTGGCAAACTAGGCAGCTGAAAAGATCCACCACGCTGTGATTTACTCTACCTTTAGTAATTTCACCATGAGAGAGCGTGTGGAGAGAGAGAGAGCAAATGAAGAGAGAGAGAGAGAGAGAGAGCGTATGAAGAGAGAGAGAGAGAGAAAGAGAGAAAGAGAGCGAAGAAGAGAGAGAGAAAGAGAGCGTATGAAGAGAGAGAGAAAGTGAAGGAGAGAGGAAGATACTGTCGAGTAAACTAAAAAGAGAGAAATGACACTTGTAAATCAGCACTGAAATGCACCACAAATTGTGCAGCTTACTTGAATTCTTGAGAAGCGAATAGAAGGGCAGCAATTGCCCAAACACACGTTTGTAACAAAGTGCTTGCACAAAAACATATTTAGCACTGCTGCTGCTGCTTTGATTAGTTGACATTTGTATTTGAACACTACTAACCGCAATTCTCTGTTGCAGATGCCTATTGTCCGGATCTGTTGCATGCCTGCGCACTGATCCTGCACCAGCAGCAGCAACCCGGCAGCAGCGACAGTTCCGTTGGCAACTTCACGGCCACGCCAACGCCGGGCGAGGCGGCACGGGGAGGCGTCATCGACTACAGCTCCTCCGACTATGTGGAGATCGATGAGCTGCTGCCGCTAGGCGCCGTTCAAGCACGAGCCAAGAGCACACCACACTTGCAGCAACATCAGCAGCAGCAGCATGCTGTAGGCCTCGATGACTGCTGTCTAGCGATGGGTCAGAACCTGAGCCTGCGACGACCGCGCATCTCACTGACCTGGGTGCTCCGAGAGCAGCACCAGCAGCAGCCGACGCCCAATCAGAATGCCGACGCCGACGAGCACAAGGAGAAGGAGCCGCTAAAGCTGACCAATGCCAACGACTCCCATTCCCCAGCCAGCCGACGCATCGAGCCGGTGCCCACGCAGCTGGACGTGACCAAGAAGCGCTATCGTGTCAAGCAGCTGCCCGGCGGCAGCGGCCACACAGAGCCGCTGAATGGCTACGCGACCACGCCCACCGCCCATCAGGCGCCGCCCAATGGCCAGCTGTCGAGCCAGAAGTTCTTCAGCAATCAGAATCTGCTGGACTACAAGGACAAGGGGGTGCGCGGAGTGCCCGCCGGGGCAGCGCCCGTCGCCGCCGCCTCCACCAAAGAGCTGCTGTTCGTCTGCACGCCGCAGCGGGCGCCCAGGAGCGATGTGCACAGCGAGGCGCTGCTCCTGGCGCGCAAGCGCAACGAGATACGCAAGAAGCTGGCGCATCGTTTGCAGCAGGCGCGCAATGCAGCGGGCTCTGGAGCCGCAGCTGAGCCGCTGCAGCGCGAGAGCGGAGCTGGCGCGGATGCCCTAAAGTGCACCTACTGGAGCCCAGTCTGGTGGCCGTCTCCGAGGGTGGTGGCGGCGCCGGCGGCGGCGGCATTGCTCCGCAGCAGCAGCGTCGTCATCGGCATCGCAAGCGTCGGGAGCGGGAACGCAATCGTGTCCAGCGCTTCGGCTACGAGATACACAATGTGGATGAGTTTCTGTCGCGCTGCTCGCTGGCGGCGCCGGGCAACATACCCGTTGTCCTGGCCACAGCCAGCACGCTGTATCAGACGCGGCCCGGCGGCTATCAGCTGGAGATACCGCTGCCCCTGGGCATGGTCGTCAATGCGGTGTTCAAGAACCAGAACTGGCTCTACGTGCAGACGCCGCACGCCGAGGAGGGCTATGTGGGCTATGCCTGCTGTCTGCCCCTGGGCATACTGCCCTCGGCAGCGGGTCGCGGCTCCAAGCCCACGCCCTGCTGGGAGTCCAATGCCGACATCTTTCCGCGCCCCTGCGGCAACATGACCGACTCCGAGAAGGAGATACGCCTGCGCGGCGGCACCCGCTCCGATGGAGCACGCACACCGCGCAGCAAGCCGCCAGCCGAGGAGCCGAACAACAACTGCAACGGCAACGGCAACGGCAAGAGTCATGTGTTTGGGGAACAGCATGTGGACAAGCTGTATCTGCGCGCCGCCTCGCAGCCCAAGCTCGTGGAGAAGGCGTACGCCCAGCTGCGCTCCACCAAGCAGCTGCAGCACTCCGGCAGCGCCTCCCACGATGAGTATGTGACGCTGCAGCAGCGGACGAGTGCCAGCAAACAGGCGGCGGCGGCGGCACAGAAGCGACTCTCCAGTGTCTCGTACATCACCAATGGCCACAATGGCCAGCATCTGCATCCAAAGAGCATTCCACAGCAGCAGCAGCTGAGCGTGCTGCGGAGGCAACAGCAGAATGGCCTGCGTCAAACTCTAGTCGCCATCAATGCGGACTACGTCACGGAGAGCATTTGCGTGCACAAGGGCGAGATTGTGACGCTGTGCGAGTGCCGCGAGTCCAAGGATCAGCGTCAGTGGTTCTATATTAAGACGCGCGATGGACGCGAGGGCTTCATACCCGCCGAGGTCGCTGGCCATGGCTATCTGTAGGGCAACCAGAACAACAACAACAGACTGACCACCAACCCAAAAACCAAGTCATGCGTGTATTACCTAGCCGTAATATCCCAATTTAGCAATATGTAATCATGTGTAATTTTATATATTATTATTATTATTATTAACGTTATTCGCTCTCGATTTAGTTTGTATGCGTACGCTTCTAGAATCTACAATATATGTAATATCTCTGTGCTATGGGTGTATATGAGTATATGAATATGTATTTATTTAGCATTAGCATACATACATACATACATACTTGCAACATAAATCAAAGACACAAACATACACAACGACAACACATGGCAAACGAAACTATTTATACAATTATTGTACTTGATGCTTCACTAAATAATTTAAATAAACGTATTAAATCAATTTAACAGCATAACTTTGCCCTTGGAAAGTTCCAATTTGCCAGCGTCTACCTGACTGCCCTGAATAGCAGGCAAACAGCAATCAGCAGCAGCGCAATAATACTGCTTTGGATAGTATTTCACAAATGTGCACTGCCTGGCAGAGTTCACTGCTTGCACGTCGAATCAATCACTTACAGTCGATTTGGTCGTTGCCGTTGCCCAAAAGCGTCCGCCAGCAGCGAAGCGAGATCCCAAAAACTGCTAAAGTACCAGGCGAACAGAAATCAGCAGCAGGTGGCTGCATTAGATGCAAAATATACTGCGGCATACTTTCGCGCGCAGGTTTTATTTGAGCAGTGCTGCCCAGCCAAGCACAGCAGAGCAGTGCTGCCAAGCAACTATCGCTTGCACAGCGTTGCCAGACTGCCAGCGTTATGCAAATGGCGCCAAGCCGCCAAAATTCAAATTACAAATGTGGCCGTTAATTGAAACTTTTATTTTATTTTTGCCTTTTAAAGGCAATTCTTTTAGGGTAAACAAATGAGCAATAATATAAGCTTCAAATTGTAATATGTATAATCAACATTTTAGAGATATGCTCCAATATTTCATCTACAAATATTTAATCTAAAATTTTGGCCAATTCTTTTTTAGTTATTCAAAATACAAATTGTTCACTACATTTCACTTCTTTCGATTCTTGGCAATTATTTAACCATAAATTGTGGTTGTTTTTGGTCATACAAAGATATTGCTTATTAAAATATAAATACCATATGCTTAAATATCTTGCATGAATAGATTTATATGTAGTTTTTGTATATGCATTGGGTTATTCAAAATTATTGCTAGTCCCATAATGGGGCCAAAGGTAACGTATGCCTCCCAGAGACGCGTACGCTTCACAATTTTTATACAATCAACAGCACAATTCGTTTCTCAAAAGGAAGAGGTGTTTACATAGGTACTTATATTTATGTTGATGTATGCCTTGAGTTAGGTATACAATGTATGTATATGTTTAATTAATGTATGTATATGATATGATGAGCATAATTGTGAGTTCAATTTTAAATGAAACATTTACAAAAGAGGGGACCTTTTCAGTTTTCTTTCTAAACAAGCTGGGTTGTAAAGGGCCCTAAGTAAAAATTTACAATTGTTGAGCAAAAATGCGTTGTACACATGAGAAATGCTGACAATTACAGGAAAATTATAGAAACTGCACAGATCAAATGCTACACAAATTATACAACTAGAACGCTAAATAATAAATTACGACTAACACGTTAAAAACAAATACACACACATTAAAATATCATCATCGATTGAAGTCGGCAGCTTCAAATGAGTAAACTGACTCTGGGTTGCCGTTTATTTTTTCAGCTCCGGACTGGAGCTGGGCGATGCTGTTGAGGCATTATCCAAATTGTTACTGTCGAAACTCTCATGCTGCGGCTCCGGTTCCGTTGGCGGTTCGGGCTTCTTCTCCAGCAGCACCGTCATGTTCTTCACATTGCTGGGCTTCTCCTCATCCTGATTGATGTTCAGCATTGTATCGTTCATGCGATGATAATGCGGCTTCTGCGAAGTGCTCGGCCTAGAGTAGTCCAGATGATCGTATTCATCTAGATGGGCAGAGAGATGGAAAACATTGCATTAGATAAGGATATTTAAAGCAGTCGATACACAACATGGACAGAGGCACTGTGATGACAAGCTACAACAAACACTGAACTATTGCTTACCCTCGGGGAACAATATTTTGCTATAAATTTTCACTAATTTATGGCAAATGTGTGTGTGTGTGTGCATTGCGAATGAGAATATATATATAGCGTTACAATCGTTAATAGCATTTGACATTATGGCTGGCAGTTAAGCGAAGCTGCACTTACCGGGATCTTTGTAGCCCTCCTTCTGCTTGATCTCATCGTAGACATGCTCCTCCTTCAGAGGATCGCCAATGGCATTGTAGACATTCGGATTGGTCAGATCTGCATTCATGTTCTTGTTCAACAGATCGTGATTATAGTTGATCGTGTAGCTGCCAACTGCAAAAGAGAAACCATTGAGTAGGGGAGTCTAACTATGCTGCTCACAAACGCACCTCTGCTGCTGGCATTCGAATCATCGCCGTAGTCCGTGCACAGCGAGCCATTCTGGTTGAAGTTGTTCATCTTGGGTCGCAGGTGGTGGGGCAATAGGCGCGTATCCGGCTGCATGCCATAGACGGGATTATCAAAGTTGTGATTGGCAGGCGGCCAGCCCGAAGCGTTCGTATCATGCGTGTAGTGGACGTGAGCGATCTCCGTCTTCAGATTGGACACACGCCGGCGATAGTAGAGGAACAGAACGCATATGATGGCGGCACAGAGCGTCAGCAGAGCCATGCTCAAAGCGACGCTGGCATTGCTCGCTGAGGAGGAGGAGTAAAGAGTTAATTTAGCGTTCAGTGAACTGGAGTGAGTGCTACCCACATTCTTTATGCTCGGCGATGCGTTGCGAGGCGATCAGCTCGTCACAATTGTCGCCGGTGTAGCCGCTGCGGCAGACGCAGCCCTCGGCTGCATGGCACTGGAAATTGGAGGAGGGGCAGGCGCACGGATTCATGCAGTATTCGCCGTAGAAGCCCTCCGGGCAGATGTAGTTGCAGTGATCGCCCATCCAGCCAGGCAGGCAGATGCAGTGGCCGTCGTTCTTGCGGCACGTGCGATGGTGCTGGCAGCGACAGCGCTGCGTACAACCCTGTCCGTAGGTGTCCTGCGGACACGACTGATTGCAATTGGCACCCGTCCAGCCGGGCAGGCAGACGCACTGGCCGTTCACATGATTGCACTCGCCGCCGTGCTCGCAGTTGCAGCTGAGCCGGCAGTTGGGGCCGTAGAGGCCGACCGGACAGGCGTGCTCGCAGGTGCCGCCCAAATAGCCGGGACGGCACAGCACCTCGCCCGTAATATGATCACAGGTGGCATTGCCTGGGAGAGAGAACATAGAGGGATTAGTCTTTGAGCGCGTCAATTTGTAATTTGTGTTTGCTACTCACCGTGCTGGCTGTCCGGACATCGTTCCTTGCAATCCACGCCGTAGAAGCCGTCGGAGCAGGGCTCGGCACAGTCATCGCCGGTCCAGCCGGGCGCACAGATGCAGTTGCCCGTGTCGGAGTCGCAGGAGGAGTTGTTCAGGCATCTGCAAACTTGATCACAATTTTCACCATAGTAACCGCTCGGACAGTTCGTCTCACAATGAACGCCTTGGGTTTTTGTTTACGGAATAAAAAACAAACGAGTGCAAAACAAGAAACACAAATTAAGATTAAAACATACCAAAAGCAAAACAGTGCAAAAATGTGGTGAAATCGAAGGGGAAAATAAGGAAAACGAGTGAGGGAGAGATAGTTTGAAATGAAAGTATAAGTAACTAGATGTGTAAGTGAGAAGGTTTTGTGTGAGAATGTATGGTAGCATGAGCGATAAGTCTAACTGGGTGTTGGGAGAATGTTTCTCCAAGGAACATGAGACGAGAAAGAGAATTCGAAGATGGAGCAAAACAGTAGTCGCTCAAAAAGTGGAATGATTCGGTTTCAGATTTGTATAAAAATGCCAACAAAAACAGCACATTAAACAAAACTCTGCTCTGGAATAAGAGTTTAAGCCTCAAGGCTTCTCATGCGTGGAGCATTAAGATTCGAATTGCTTCGAGTTCTAATTTTAGAGCGATGCCTGCTAATGCGATTGTGCTTGGATGAGAGAGTGTGTGTTTGGAATGGTGTGTCTGTGTGTGTGTGTGTGAGAATGGATAGGAGCGATGACATTTGAATGGGGGTGCGTTTGGGTTTGGGCTGTTCCCATCTGCGTACCTCGCCAGCCCTGCTTGCAGATGCAGCGACCCGTGGTCGCCTCGCAGGCGATGGTGTTGTACTTGTCGCACTGGCACTGATGCGAGCAGTCGTGTCCAAAGGTGTTCGCCTCGCACTTCTGCTCGCAGCGCTTGCCCGTCCAGCCGGCGGCGCAGGTGCAGTTGCCGTTGATGGGATTGCAGGAGGCGCCGTTCTCGCACTCGCAGCTGTGCCGGCAGCCATCGCCATAGTTGTTCAGATCACAGGGCCGATCGCACTTGTTGTTGCGCCAGCCGGCTGCACACAGACACTGACCCGTCTCCGGTGCACACTTGGCGCCATTCTGGCAGTCGCATGCGAAGGTACAGCCCTGGCCATAGCTGCCCGGGGGACAGCTCTGCTCGCACTTGTCACCCGTAAATCCCGGCGCACAGATGCAGGTGCCATTGATGGGCGAGCACTTGGCACCATTGCGGCAATCACAGTTCTGCTCACAGTTGAGGCCGTACTTCAAGAAGGCGCACGGACGCGTACACTGTGCGCTGCTCCAGCCAATGCTGCACTCGCAGCGACCCGTCTCCGGGTGGCACAGATCCGTGTGCTCCATCTCGCACTCGCAGCTCTTGCTGCAGTCGACTCCGTACTTGTGCGCCTCACATATCCGCTGCTCACAGCGCTCACCCTGCCAGCCGGGCGCACACTCGCACTTGCCCATACGATTGCAGGCCGCATCGTTCTCGCAGTGACATCGCTCCGTGCAGTTGAGTCCGTACGTGTTGAGGGGGCACTCGTCCATGCAGACGTCGCCCATGTAGCCGGGCGGGCACTCGCAGCGTCCGCTGATGTGATGACACGGTGCATCGTTGTAGCACTCGCAGGACTTCTCGCAGTTGAGGCCGTGACTGCCCGTGGGGCACTTGTTGGCGCACACGTCGCCCGTCCAGCCGGCGGTGCACTCGCAGGCGCCGTTCTGCGGATCACACTTGCCGTCGTTCTGGCAGCGACAGTCCTCCTCGCACTGTTTGCCGTGCTTGCCGTCCGGACAGCGCATGTCGCATCTAATGATTTTTGGGTTGTATTAAAATTGATAGCTGATTTGAGGGTGGTTGAGGCTGCGTCCACTTACAGAGGACCCGTGAAGCCGGGCGCACAGGAGCACTTGCCGGAGACATGATCACAGCTGCCGCCATTCTCACAGCGACACAATTCCGCGCACTTCTCGCCATAGTGGCCGGACGGACAGATCTCGGCGCACCTGTCGCCCGCATAGCCCTTGGCGCACTCGCAGTCGCCCGTGAAGGGCTCACAGGTGGCATTATTGAGGCAATCGCACTTCAGCTTGCAATCGATGCCATACAGACCCGGCGAGCAATCTAACGGAGAGTTGGAATTTCAACTTAATCTTCAACACTTTTGTGCGTTTGGTTTGCATTTGGAACGTTAAACATATTGATCAGTTTGCAATGTTTGCTTGGAGCGGGTGAGAAGCGCTTTGTCCTTGTGTGGGGGAGCGTTAGGTGAGCTCTACTGTGCCTTAAGCCCGGTTAGTTCAATTGCGAGTAAGTGTATGTGTAGGTGTTAGGAGTGGGTGGTGTCTGCGTGTGTGTTAGTGCTCTTGGAAACATTGCAACTCAAAAGATTAATCACATAAAGCTTACTACAACAAATAAAACATAGGTAGACATACAAGAAAATAGAGTTGTGCTAACCGAGAAAGCTTCGGCATACCGAACTTCGAATACCCTTGCAGAGTTATCTTTATTGATTGATAATTGATTCGAGCCTAGCTACAATCTAATCTCTATTCGGATCACAATTACTCTAGTGCACTTGTGCAATAGACTTTTTGGCATGAGTAATACTTGCTTTGTTTGTGCCAACAACACTCTCAGATAGTACAGAATATATGTACGTAGAAGAGTCAATGAAATATATAACAAATCATTTTATAAAGAGCTGATAATAGGATGTGCTATGACATACAGCTCATTTATATAATATACAGTGTATTACAGGGTCATGTAGCCAATATTATGAATAAACAGGGAATCATCGCGCTATTTGAAATGCATTACATATATGCTTATAACAGTTTTCCTCTACATTTTCTAACATTTTGGGTAAATAAGCTTAAATTGTCATTATAACATGCTTTGATCAACAATCAGTCAGTCAGCTGGCATAAGTTTTTATATAAATAGTATATGCTCTCTGCAAGAATACTAGTTTTAGTTTCACACCACATCCAATTAGATTTGAAGCATAAGGCGTGGGCAAGTGGGCTCAAGAGCTGACAATAAGTGCTTTAAGAGTCGCTGCTTGAGCCACGCCCCATGCAACCAAGGCGTTTCATTGTCGTTTAAGTTACAGCCACACACATAAAGAACACAAAGACTGGAGACATTTGCTAGTAGATTAAATGTAAAACGAACTTATGTTGCAGGCGGGTCCTCCGTATCCTTCCGTGCATTTGCACTTCTCGGGAGCAATGCATCTGCCGTGCTGGCAGGGCTCACTGCAGTGGGGCGAGCACTCATTTCCAACGCGCGTGTAGCCATCTGTAAGGCCAGAGCAGAGTCTTTAGATAGCTATCAATTGGAGTTGGGCATCACTTACCACAGCAGTCGCGCACAATGCGCGCCTTGGTCAGCTTTTGGGTCTTGTTCACGGTGCGCTGCAGTACGCGGTAGGTGTCGCAGCTTGGTGGTATGCGTAGGCACCAGGTGGTGCCGCGCTCTTGGAACGACTGCAGTTCCGTGATGACCACCTCCACATCGTAGCTACGAAAGTGAGAGAAATGCATAATTAAATCAACTACTCAATACGCTGATTGATTGTACGACTCACTTTTCGCGTTTCTTGCACACATTGGGTCCTTCGAGTCCATCATTGTTCAGCTCGATGATCTCTGCCTGCGCCAGCGACACAAGCAGCAGCAGCAGCAGCAGTCCAAATCCCGTACAACTTCGCATATTCTCACTCTGGCAGTATTTTATTCCCTAAATCGATTCTACAGTTGCTGCAGCTCAACGCATCACATTGAACTAAAGCGCAGATACGCTTTATGGCAGCCTATATGATGGATATGTGGATGGATGGGCACAGTGACTCAATTGCCGCTTAATCAGCTCCCAACACGAATGAGCAACTGCAACAACAACAGTGATAAAAGATATACAGTTTAAAATAAGTAATTTATATACATATTGGTTTTATTTTAGTACATTTTTAAAACATTCATATATGTATATAATTGTAGTTTTCCAACAGTAGCTTAGCACTGTTTGCCAGCGTCTCTACAAATTCCAATTCATTACTGATAAGAACATTTGGCATAAATCTGTTGAGCATTTTTAACTGAAGAATCACTTTTGTATCAACTGGAATTGCACTACCTCAGCTGAATCATAAACAACAAGCTGATAAAGCCTTATAAATTATATATGAATATATATATATATTTTAAAGTACATCAAGAAAGCTAGTTATACACTCAACAGTCTACTTAATTTTAATATAATTTCAAAAATAAGAAATTAGATATTTCAGAAGTTTTTTTGAAAAAAACTGGTAGTGCTTTAAAACGTCAAGTTTTGATTGTAATAAAATATTTATAGTATTAAAAATGTTACATATAGATGTAGCTTTTAACCAAATTCACTAAGATTCGTATCCAAAAGATAGTTTTACATGGACAACTAACAAGTTTTACTGGACAATAGTTACTGTTGAGTATCTGAGCAAATAGTAGTAGAATTAGTAGTAGTAGTAAGAGTAGGCATCTCAGTTGTCATCATATCACTACAAAACGAGAGCTGCTCAGAGGCGTTACAATTTCAAAACGTAGCTAAATTCCAACATAGCCGAACAGCTTATAATATTCCTATTATTTATCTAAATGATATAAAAACCGGTGAATGCAACAAGTTCACACACATAATATACAAAAGAGTAAGCCTCGCTGTAGCTGAAGAGAAAGAAATTGCCAGATGATGCAGAAACAACGTTCACCCTACACCGGCGGTGGCTTCAATCTGCAGCAGCTGAAGGCGACCACATTTGCCCGACAGCCGGAGACACAACTCAATGGAATGCCCTTCCTGTCGCAGCTGGCACAGCAGCACATAACCAGGTGAGTGAGAGACGAGGTAGATAGAGGAGGGACTAGTGTTGAGTGGTCTAAATTGTTGCTCCTTAGTGCCGCCCACAAGCTGAACTATGAGCGTGGCCAGCGCAGTGGAACACCACGCAACTATATGTATGCCCAGCAGAGCCACTGCAGCTACTCCAACTGCAGTCACGGCAACAGCAACTACAATGCCAGCTTCGAGGGTGAGATGCCTGTCTTGCCCATGGGCCTGAATGGCTACAATCAGTCCATGGGCATCAATGATTACTCACAGCAGATGCCGCGGGCGAACATGATGCCCATGAATCACTTGTCGCAATTGGAGCCAGTGCATCACCAGCAGCAGCAGCAGCAACAACAGCAACAGCAGCACCAGCAGCAGCAGCTGAATAACCAGAGCTATGCTAGCGATACCGACTCGGAGTCGGAGTACGTGCAGCATATGCAGTCCTTTGACAGTGATTTCTTCAATAGGGATTCGCGCTGGGGTCGCGCCTATGAGTTCTTGAAGTCCGGGATGCCGCCACAGCGGCAGGAGCGCATGGATGCGGCACTGCAACGTTGCTGCGAGAACACGTTCTTCAACCATGTGCTCCTGGTGCTGCAGCTGTCCTGCATCCTGGCCGGCGGCAGTGTGCTCCAGTGCATCAGCTTCGGCGTCAACATGTCCCAGTTGAGCTATCGCCTCTATCACTGCAAGTTCCAGCTGCGCAGCTTTCTCCGCCAGCTACTCTGGCGCATGGCTGGGGCCAAGTTAAATGATGCCTTCCTCTTTCTGGGCGTCATGCTCATCTCGCCGTGGCTATTCCTCATTAGCCTGGTCGGATTTGGCATTGCGTTCATGTTCCATTTGAAGGAAATACTGTGCGAAATTTACGCCTACATCAATGTCTACATACTCAAATAACTACCCATTATACATACAGGGGGAGAGATAGATGGAGATAGAGAGAGCGAGATAGGTAGGGATGGATAGAGGGAGCGAGAGAGAGAGAGAGACAGGAGTATAGTTTAAATTTCAAATGAATCAATAATGAAACCTGTGCAGCGCCTTTTCAAGGCAGAACTTCACCAACATTGCTCACATGGTTAAATATATATATATGTATAGTTTATGTTGCGGCTAACAAATAATAAAATAAAAGCTACAAAAAAATTGGAAAAAAACAAATGGATTCTTGTCAGCATTTGGCTATAGCTATAGATATTCTAGTTTCCAGTTGTAAGAGTATCCTAGTCTTGATAAAGATGCTTTTCATACAAATAGAACACATTACACATTGGATAATCGATTTCCTTTATCTAATCCTATAAGTACATCAAATTAGTTACTTCCGGTTCAAAAGCTCTCTGAACTAGATGAACTAGATAAAAGTGCCCATTCGATTTCTATATTATTCGAATCTTCAAATCACCGTATATGTAACAAAGATATTGATTTTCGGAGAGGAACATATTACCTATAATTTTCTCGCTAAAACAAATTGAATTACTATGAGATTTGTGCAGATATAATGCCCAAACCTCAACAAATTTACAATGTATACTACTTCAACTTTAAGAATATAAAAGATTTGTTTACATATTGCAAAGATTTTGGTTCGATCAGATGATAAAATGAATTCCATAAATATGTCTGCAAAAGGCATTAAGTTTGAGCAAACTAGCTGCTTTTGCTTTCGGAAGCTCGTTTTTTTGCATTGCTCATACGCAGCTGCAATTAAATTTGCATGATTGTAATATGTACATAGCATATATACTATATATACTATATTCTCTGTTTATTTTATGATAAATATGCAGAGCAACAAAAGCATTTCCGCTGCTCAGCATCATTATCATCATCATCACAACAACATGATCAACAGGAGAGCAACAGCAGGCCCCTCTTCTTCTTCTATGCCCCCCCTCCCCCCTTCACAGTTGCCCCCGCTGCCACTGGACACCCCTCAGCCCCAACTCGATCAGCTGCGTTCACTTCACTTTCAATTGCGTTGCACTTTAGACCCCCAACAATTTTGTTATACTTGTATGCTATACTATATTGTGCGTCATTTATTCATTTTTATACTCTGATACCGAAGGTACTCATAGTATATTGGTTTTGTCGAATGTCCGTCAGGCCGTCCGTCTGTCCGTCTGTCTGTCTGGATGAACGCGCGTATTTCCGAAACGATATTAGATAGACTCTTGAAATCTTTTGCGTTATGATTATAGCTATCTGCTTCAGATCAAGTTTATTCCAAATTTATGCCACGCCCACTGGGAGGCTGGCAAATCGATAACATGTCGATACACCTCAAATCACAAATCGATTAAACGTGAATAACTCCCACAATTTTGAAGCTAGAGTAATCAAATTTGGTAGGTATATTGCTGGTGACCTCCCGAAAAAATTGGATCCTAGGTTAATCGGCCACGCCCATTATTACGCCCACCAGCCCCCCCTCCAAAATTAATTTGAAATGCTTATATCTCCCGCAGTTTTAGAGCTAAAGTCACCATATTTGGAATATATATTACTGGTGACGTCCTCTACAGATTACAGAAACAAAATTTTGACCACGCCCACTCCCGCCCCCGTAATCGCGAAAATCGATATACATGAATGCACAATTCGATAACACGTGTATATTTCCCGCAATTTTGAAGCTAGAGTCCCCAAATTTGGAATTTAGACTAGGGCTGACCAGCCCAAAAGATTGCGTCCTGGATTTTCCGGCCACGCCCACTAGAACGCCCCCCAGCCACCCCGCCCCCACGAAACACGGAAGCCTATATCTCGCACAGTTTAAGAGCTAGGGCCACCAAAATTGGAGGATAGACTTATTGTCAGCCCCCCTAAAGATCGGCAAAAAATTTTGGGGCCCCGCCCCCTCCCGCCCCCAAAAATCGCGAAAATGTATATCTTCCACAGTTTTAGAGCTAGAGTCACCAAAATTGGAGGATAGACTTATTGTCAGCCCCCCTAAAGATCGGCAAAAAATTTTGGGGCCCCGCCCCCTCCCGCCCCCAAAAATCGCGAAAATTTATATCTTCCACAGTTTCAGAGCTAGAGTCATTAAACTTGGAAGATAGAATTCTGGTCAGCCCCTCTAAATATCGGTAAAAAAAAATTTGGGGCCACGCCCCCTCCCGCCCCCAAAAATCGCGAAAATGTATATCTTCCACAGTTTTAGAGCTAGAGTCACCAAAATTGGAGGATAGACTTATTGTCAGCCCCCCTAAAGATCGGCAAAAAATTTTGGGGCCCCGCCCCCTCCCGCCCCCAAAAATAGCGAAAATTTATATCTTCCACAGTTTCAGAGCTAGAGTCATTAAACTTGGAAGATAGAATTCTGGTCAGCCCCTCTAAATATCGGTAAAAAAAAATTTGGGGCCACGCCCCCTCCCGCCCCCAAAAATCGCGAAAATGTATATCTTCCACAGTTTTAGAGCTAGAGTCACCAAAATTGGAGGATAGACTTCTGGTCACCCCCTCTTAAGATCGACCATGCCCCTCCCGTTCCCAAAAACTTGGAATGCCGATTTCGGGTCACCCAAACACCAGCAAAAATTTTCTGTTCACTTGCTTTCAGCTGTTCTTAAAATGGTATCAGAGTATTACGCAGTCGGCTCCGCCCGACTGCAACGTTCTCACTTGTCAAATTTGCTTTATGATAATTGGATTCAAGCACTAGTTTTATTATAATGCCCAAAAAACGCACGCAAAATAGCAGCAAATTTGATAAGCCAGAGACTTGAGTTAATCACAGCTAAAAGAGTGTTGAGTAAAGCTTCTACGAGTTTCAAGGCTGAGCCCAGTCCACAGGGCAGATAAGCTTGAAGTTCGTTTGAGAAGGCTTCCATTTGCTTTGTTCGCAGCGGAAATATGAGCAGCCAAATCGATCAAAAGTGCAAAATATAATAAAATATATAAATATGTCAAGACTACGTGGGAATTGGCCCAAGTAGAATGCAAGCAACGAACAGGATACAATTACAATGCCGAAGCTAATGATCTGCCGAATATTACACAATTCGAATTTGTAGATACCAAAGTGAAGCTATAGCAATGATATCGTATTATTTATCAAAAAAGGAAATGCAAGCAGATATAACAATATTTACTATGTAAAAATTATAATTTATTACATTTATTGTTCCAATCTTTATCAGTAATATAAAGAAGACAAATGTTCCCTTTTATTTTGATTTAGTTTTTCAATTCGATTAGAGAAAAGAAGACAGACTATAATTTCTTTGCGTTTTCTAGCTATAATTTAATTTTTTGTTAGCAAGCATTTTCAAATAGCTCTTTTGTTAGTATGACGAAAACTTTGTCAAACAGTTTTAATTATATATCAATCATAATGTGAAAGTAGATCGCTTTAATCTGTATTATTAAATGTTTTCTGCGGAACGTTCATGAAACATGCAGCAGAAATGTCAGGCATTGTTTGTCACTAGGAAAATACCAGTAATTATTTGGATTACGTGACTGGGCTGTAACCTCTTCTATATACACATCCATACAAATGTCTATAAATGTATATACAGTATAATCTCAATATATAGGACAGCCATTAAATCGGACATTGAGCTAATACGGACACCTAAATACTTCCTATTGATCAAAACTGCATTCGGATCGAAATCGCATTAGTTTTCAAGAAGTTATAAATGTTTTAAGTAATGAAAATGCATTTCTAGGAACTTGGGAGCTAGTTTTGATTAGAAAAGCCGAAACACTAATACAATTTTTTCAGATTTTGATATGTCTCAGTATTCGTATTCTGATATTTCCCACATTAGCCTTATTAGAGAGTTAATACTGTGTATGCTATAATCCATAATTACACACAACGATTAAAGAATCCATTTAGTGCTTTATCTAGCTGTGAAATCTGTAATACATTATCGCATGACAGCTGCTTTTGTTTCTCAATCGCGTGTCGAACTATGAAATGTAATTAACCGGCGCTACGAAACGTAGTTCATGGGAATTTCAGATAAAAGAAAAATCAGTGCTACCATTTTCACGTGCTGCATTCTTAATAATATATAAGAATGTAGGCAGGCAATTAAATGTAATGGGCCTACTAGGATATGCCGCAACCTTGAAAAAATGTATTAAAGCTGAAGAATTTGTAAGCGAATTATCAGAATTATAAACAACATGCAACAGCAACGTTGACCTTTTTGATAAACCAAAACACTAAAACCCAAAACGAGTCTTCAGATATATGCATATATGAAACCTTACAAGCTATAAAGATAACTGCTTCTCACTTTCTCTCTAGCTATCTTTAGCCTGCAGATAAGAGACAATCGCTTGGATAATGACCGATAATAGGCGACTGATAGCTGATAAGAAGCCAACACCAATGACTAATTTACGTCTATCTCTTATGTATACATAGTCTACCTACAGCTCAGTGGCATTTTTACATCGCCGGAGATGCCTAATCCGGTCATGGACTATTGCCACCACCAACAACAACAACAACACTTTGTCATGAGTGATCAACACGCGTTTGTCGTCAATTGGCCCAGTCACTAAATGATATATGTGTGCATGAACTAAACGAACTGATTTATCTAAAAGGTCGTGCGGCCAGCGAGGCAGCCAAATCAGCTACAGAAGCTAAACAAACAAGATATAGTAAGAGAAAGAGAGAGAGAGCGAGCAAAAGAGAGAGTCGTAGAAAAAAGAATCTCTTTCACCCCAAATCAATATATACTACAAAATTTGAGATTGCTAACAATCAATTGACTCATAGACTTGTAAGTCATTTAAATATCCCCAGAATTTATACCTTTTATGATTCAAGCTATACTTAGGCTTACTTAAATAGAGTCATTAGTTTGTACAACTACTTTAAAGTAGGGCATTAGCACAGTCCGCAGTGTGCACAAAACAAAAATTAGCGTCTGCCTTCTATTTTTTGTTGCTATACACTATTAAGTTGTTTTCCTGGTTTCCATTAAAGGTATATATATATATGTGTATATATGTATCTATTAAATACTAGACATTTGTATATTTACAATTTGTTAATTTTATAAGCTAAATGAAAATGACACGCATGAGTCAGCGAGCGAAAAACTAGCCGGCACTATTCACCTATGCAATCTGTAAATGTATCTGTATCTGAATGTGTGTATCTGTAGCTGTATCGGTATCTGTATCTGTAGCTGCATTTGTAGTACATGTATATATGTGATTTTTCAATGGAAATTTGTCTAGCGTAGTCATTCATTCACAAGTTGAAACATCTGGTTTTTTGTGCTGCTCAATTAAAATGTGCGTGCCGCAATTCAGTAAGTTAATAATATACATATAGTACTACTGAATTGCCCGATAAGAGTCTGCGGTTCGTCACTGCACAAATATACGATAAGCAGAGCTGCTGCTGCTGCTGACCAAGCCCAACAAGGATCGGCCTGAGTGGCCCCTATTTGCAGATGTGCCCACAACTCTTATCTCTTATCAGTTTGCAGCGCAAACATTAATAATCATTGTGCAATTTGTAATGGTAAATGGCCCATGTGTGATTGCCTGATCTCTTGACTCCACCTCAGCTATACAGCTGATTACCTGACACATAAAATATATATATATGTTATTAAGACAGTTCTCGGAAGTAATAAAGACTCGTTCAAGTATCAAACTAACTATATGACAGTCTCAATAATCAAACAGCTGACTATACTTATATAGTGTATACAAAATTGGCTTTTGTTGATAAAGTCGGGCGCTATATGACTAATCCGTTGAAAAACAAATCTTTGAAAGAAAACTTACTCATGTGGAAGTAATTAATAGGCGCTAGCATGAATTAATAGAAACATATCTTCAAGTGTTTGCACACAAATTAATAGAAAATTGGCTAATTTCTTTTGGTTTTGTATTACGTCAAGTAAGGAATCATTTTAAAATACTGCTTGCTGGTTTCTACTTTTAAGTATTTGATAGATAAGATTACAAGTAGTTAATACATAATTTGCCCTAATTTGTGTACTTTTCCGAGTGAATAATACTAAGTATAAACAGAATTTCGATTGTATAATGCACTCAGTGTATCGTCTTTACTTTTCTCTTGTTTATATTGTATTATATTATAAATACCCATATACTCGACTTCTTATAAACTGTCGGCTATCAGGCGTGGGCGGGTTTTTTGAGCTTGGATTAAACTGTATATATATATATACATATATGTTTATAGTACGCAAATGATATCCAAGCCCATAAAATGGCGCAGTTGATTGTCCGCTAAACAAAGACATTTTTTATACACAGTAAACATATAAAATTGTAGTCTGAGTTCGTGCTTAACAAAAAGGCGAATTTAAGTCGCACTTTGTGTAATCGAAATCAAAGTCTCAATTTGATTTCAAATTTCAAGTGGGCAAATTTTTCATATCACTCATATGCCACATACATATAATGAGGAATTATTTGAAATTGCATATAAATAAATAAACAATTAATGGGAAAACAAATGTTCCGACAAGTTACGTGGTAAACAAAATGGCATTTGTTTGCACCATTTGCTGGCAAAAAATTAGCAATACAAAAGCAAATGGCAAATGGAAAAACAAACAAACATAAGGCAAACAATTTGAACAGTCAGCATTAATTGAAAATCAATCCAGAGAGAGAGAGAGAGAGAGAGAGAGGAAGAGCGTATATCTTTATTATAAGCCCGAACGGAAAATTGAATAGAACTTTGCAAGCACATATTGTATAGAATTTTTATACATTTTAGCTGATCGAATTCTAGCTTTTATGAACTCAATTTTGAAATAAAGTCTTAAGAGAACTTTCAGAGAATATCTTTAGATATTTTCAAATGCAAACTTTATAGTATATCAAGCCATATTATTGGTTTAGTATTTTTATATATTTTTGCTGATCGAATTCTAGCTTTTATAAACTCCATTTTGAGCGTGCACACAAGGTCCAAAGTTCCGAGTCAGCTTTTTTTTCTGACACACGTCAGACACAAGGGAAAAAAAGTGTAAAATGATATGCGACTTCATCATCAGATACCTGCGAACCACACTGCAACTGCAAATGATTGCTTTGAGTGATGAAAAACAGTTTCAAAACAGAAGTTTACAGCGAATGCAAACTTACCACGAAATTCATAATAGAAGATAGAAGATAGCCATGTAATGGGGCATAAAAGCGGAAAAATTGTGATGGCAAACAGATGGCTACAAATATGCTGCTTGGCAGCTTGCCAAGAGCTGCTCGAGAACTCCTCTCCCAGCTCCACCTCCTCCATTAGTTGGTAATGGACATGTTGTCTAGCTGTGGCTTTTGTCTCGAGTGCATTCTCAATAAAGCTGAGTAATTCAAAATGTGTGCACGATAGCAGCTCATGATTGGTGCTTAATCAGGCAAACAAGTTGGTGGCAAGTAGGGGATCGCATTGGTCGTAAATGCTGAGTTCGCGTTTGAGGCTTGTTTGCTTTTATCAGAAGGGTTGTTCCCGAGCACAAATCAATGAGTTATTGTTGCAGTGCATTGCACTTTATGTTTCTCACATCAGACTCTAGAGCTTCCATACCACATTCATTGCCAATGTCGTCTCGGCTGGGAATATTAACAGCAATGTGGCATGTATATAGCGTATAATCATTTACATGGTGTCGACGCAACAATTGGCAACTTTAGAACAACCTTTACTAATTGTATAAATACAAAAACAAAAATAAAAATAACAGACTTGCTGTTCATGAAGTTATTCTAAATGGCTTACGTCACAGATTTGTTAACAATAGTAATAGCAAGATTAAAATTTGTGTGTAAGGCTTTTTTTTGTTAGAGGTAAATCACAAATCTTGAAATTGTTCTAATCAGCATAGTATGGTCACACTCTGAACAGTTATTTGCTTTGGTCTGATTAGGTTTACTTCAATTTATATACATTTTATTATTATTTAAAGATCGTTCCAAGTAGAGCTTAAAATATTTGAATTTCAAGACAAGTCATATCTAGTGTACATATTATTTTGACCATAAGTGTACATATGCACGTATGTACATCTATTTATTCACTGTTTAAACAGTTGCAAGTGCGATACAACTTCAACAACTGACTGCATGCATTGCAAAGTAAATTGCCAGTACAAATAAATTCTGATGCGAGAATAAATCTCACACACAGATACACAAATTGCTCGTATGCCAAATGAATAAAGACTAAATTCTAGCCTGCAGCTTCACAAAAGCCAGCTGTTAATAATCCTAAGCAGAGCCACCCCCCCCCCCCTGACGACCACCCCACCCCACCCCACCCCCAGCCTAGTCTTGAGATGAGGCGAACTAAAAACGAACACATGTGTCTGTGTGTGTACATATGTCTGTCTCTAGCTGCATGCTTGATTAAAACGAGACGACAGATGCAGTCAATGTGTTAGTTATATACGCATGTATGTATGTATGTATGCATGTATGCATGTACGCAGTGGCTTCAGCTCTGTTAAGTCCGTCAGCCAATTGAGGTTTATATAGAGTTGTTCATAAACAGCGTCCGCTGCTGTTATGGTAGACAGAAGATATATGTATATGCGGGCTTTGATTGTTTTTCGTCTAAAAGAGAATGAAAGTCGGGACATTTTTGCAGTTTGTTTTTCGCATATTTTCGCTTGCTTTCTACGCTACGTATCGATGAGTGTGGGCAGAACCGCAGCGAAAGAAAGACAGTAAAAAAAGCGTACAAAGCAAGCCCAAAACAGGTTTAACTGTCTTTTTAACGCGCTCGCACTCAAAAATAAGAACGCTAATTGACACGCACACAAACGCAGACGAGTCATAAACAAACTCACACACACACACACACACACACGCATACAGAGAGAGACACTCGAAAGCCAAAAGCTAACTGGAACTTTCGTAAAACAACAACAACAACAACAGCAAGCACAAAGCACTATTACGAAAACAAAGCGACACATTTTGCGCCGTTTGCTATTTTTGGCCAGCTAAAATACAGTATTGCATTTATATGCGCTCAGTTTACCTTTATTATCCAGCAATTTGTTGTTTTTGTTTTGTAGAATAGTTCTCACTCAAAACACCTTGGTTGGAATGCACTCAATTTACACTCGAACTGCTGCACATAACATTGGTTTCATGTGCTTCGTATTTACATACATACGCATTTCATCGCAATTAACACTCAAACTTTGGTTTGCATTTTGGCACTAATTTTCTATATTACGCACTAAGCACTGTTCAAATGCAAATAACCGTAACGTGCCGAATTGAGAGTTAATTAACTGTGTTGTTATTGGTGTACGCAGCAATATTTAATATTTATTCTCAACTATACGTACTCAACGCACCGTCCCGAACTCTAACACTCTTTGAGCGCAACTGTTAACAGCTACACAAAATGGTAAGGGATAGCGCGACGGTTTCGGTATATTAAATAGTTTTTGGTATATTTTAACACCAAATTGATGAAATTAGTGTGGACACACTGATATTTTTTTTGTGATTTCGCTGAGTGGGCTATTTTTAAAGTGGTGTGGATACACTGACGACCGTTATTTTTATTTTGTTTTAAGTAATAAATGAAAAAATATCATACATAAAGTTGTCAAATGACAGTTTCTTGGGCTTACGAAAAATGTTATTTTAGGTAAGGCCGGATAAGAAGAGCTGAAAATGTACATAATTTATTTAGGAATAACAGCCACTTAACAGTTCAGCTGAGCATAGCAGAAAAATACCAAACATGCGGTTGTTGACAAAACTATTGACTTGTAATATTTTCAATACTTTTAGATACTTCATTTATGACTGTTTTTAATCAAATTGTTCTTCTGCAATCCTTACCATAAATATATTGCTCCTCCATTTAACAGATGTGTATGCGGTCAACAGCAAGCTCCACCGCTTAACAGAAAACACCTCAGACTGTTAAGCTAACATATACAGTGTTAAGCTTATATCGATAGCTGTTATATCGATCAGAGCTTGTAGCAAAAGCTGAAAAAAGCAGTTCTTGTTCTTGGACTTCCCAGAAAAGAGTGATTTTTGCCGATCAGCAATTAATTTCGAGAAAATGCGGGACATGGATAGCTGTTTTACATTTGGCGAAGGCATCGAATACGTATTGGATGAAATCGCATTTCCCGAAAATACGCGACGTACTTTCAATCGTGATGCGCAAATTATTGAAAATACATTTATTGAAGAGATATCACGCATAGATCCCATGTTCCAGCATGCATTTCGTGGCCTCAGTCTGGGCGGCAGCTGCTTGGATGGCATCAAGATCAACCTGCCCGAGGAGTTCGATATGCATGTGAAAATTGTATTACCCGGTACCCTGCGACCCATTGCGGTGCCCGATCGTCCCGGCTTTGTTTTTCTGCGTGCCTCCGGTGCGGATAATCCCTGTGTGCGGCACTTCCGTGGCGAGGGCAAGTTCATAAGTCGCCTGGCCGTACAATCCTGGTTTCGCAGCAACATATCAGCCGTAATGCCCCGATTGCAGAGCATACGCTGCAGTCGGCGTCGCGTTTATAGCTTGGAGTATACGGCGCACGGCTTTGGCGTCGCTCACACGCTGGTGGCCACTGAGCAACACGATCGCCGGCGCCGCATCAGTTTCGATTTTGTGCCCGTGTTCGAGTTCAAGGTGGGCGAGTGGCCGCAAGGATTACGGCTACCGTTGAATGATGGACGCAGCTGGTTTGCGGTGCCGCGCAAGTATTTCAATGCGCCGGCAGAGGAGCAGGATTCGAGATCATTTATACTATGCGCGCCACACTGGGAGCGTTTGAGGATGCATAAGAAACAGAATCTAAAGGACTCGCTGCGCCTGATGAAGGCCTTTCGCAAGGCCAATCGGATCAACGGACTGGTCAGTTACATTCTCAAGAGCATCTACCTGAATCAGCTGCAGAAGGGGAGCATTAGCTGGAATCAGGAACCTGGTCGCATACTCATCCGCGTAAGCTAGAAACGCTCATATATAGTTGAATATATAATCAAATTAGTTGTACTTACAGATGCTGAACGTATTGAAACATTGTCTGCTAGATGATTATTTGCCCTTTTACCTCGCACCGGACCATAATAATCTGGATGCACTACGGCCAGCCGTTAAACGCGAATATAGGCGTATTATCCAGCGAAATATTGGTAAATTAATTCGACGCCGTAACGCCGATTATTTAACCGACGACGATCTGTACGATATATTTGGCATTGAAGTCGACTAAAGAGACTAAAAAAAAGTTGCTGTCCTTCGATTCTGTTACATTTCTTTAACACTTTATTACATTTTGTTTTATGTATGTTTGTATGTATGTATGTATGTATTATTGCTTCGCACGTGTTATAAAGCATTTGTCAGTTAGAATTGAAGCAAACTGTCTTCTCAAATATGGCAGCATTCCAATACTCTGTTGTATTTTCCACTCGTTATGATTAAGAACATACAAACTAGCAAGCAACTTGCAGCAGGTACGTTGAGGCCTTGTTAATAAAACCGTTTTTAAAAACTATGCTCTAGTTATTACAGTATTACAGTTATGGACATGTATGCCAGTTTGTATGTGTGTGTGTGTGTGTGTGTGTGTGTGCGTGTGTATGTGTTACGAGGCATGACCAATAAGCATTTGACATAGTGTGTCATCTCGAAAACGATTATCGTTAATCGTTCAGCTTGCCAGCCGCTTGCAAATATCAATAGGTCATGTTAAACTAATTAACCATTGGCCCGTCGCTCCAGCAATTAGATAATGTGCGTGTGTGTTTCAGTAGCGCTGACTCTCGCGATCCGAATACTTGCCACTCAGTTTGCTCACAGAGTAGCGATCGGAATAGGCATCGTATTTATCCGCCTTGTAGTTGATCTCCTGCGGCGTATATCCAATATTCTTTTGCCAGTGTCGCGTCCAATACAAATCCTCGTTGCGCACCTGCGATGGCGTCTTCGCATCCCGACACACATACACACAGTAGATCATGCAGCCGATCAGCGTCAGGAAGCCAAAGATCAGAAATATAATGCCCAAAACCCTGCAAGTATGTTATGAAACTAATGAGACCTCTTGCACGGTTTACCTGCCTAATATTCGAATACAACTACAACAAATTCTTTCTAACCTATAAGAATATGTTGTAGTCGATTAGAACTACATATATGCCAAACCAAACTGAAACACCTACCAGACATAGACAGGCTCGTAGAACTGCACCACAATGACAAAGCCCAGAGTGACGAGTATCAGGCCCAAATTGAGCAGCAGCATCAGGCAACAGACGCCCTTCACATTCGGACAGAAGGGATTCGGCGCCGACATCGTCTCGATCTTGGCGCCCCGCTTCGTCGTTGATCTTCCACTGCGTCCCGTCTTCGCCGTGCTAGCCACCGAATAGACGCTCCGTGGTGCTCCTCGCGACACGGGCCGATGGCTGTAGCGACTGCAAAAGCGGAAGCAATTAGAAAATAGATTTTTCTATCAAAAACAAGCTACGAGAAGGCTATCAAATCAGAATAGTCTCTGCAATAACAATGAGCTGCCACTTGCCTGATCTCGGAGGGCGCCTTGTAGGCGGCACTGGTCACATAGATGTCGCTGCCCGCATCGCCGGCCTGGTCGTAGCTCAGAGCGGACGGAGCACGTGGCGGCTGGCGTGTGGGTGGCGGTCCGCTGAGGGAGCGTGGTCCGCCATTGTCCGGCGAGCTGGACAGACCCATCTGACTGTGACTATAGCTGTGCTGCAGGTGTTGCTGATGTCCTCCACTCCCGTTGCCATTCGCGTTGCGCGCCTTCCTCGATGAATTGTAATGGCCCTGCGACTGCGGCGAGATGCGCTCGTGGGCCAGCGTATACTCGGAGTGCGCCCGATGCGAGTGCGAATCATCGCCATCCGTGGAATAGCCCCGATTCGAGTGCACATACGGCGGATCTGGCGTCAGGCGTCCGTGTGTGGCCACATAATGGCCGCCCTTCAATCTGTCGAGTGAAACAGAGACAGAGAGAGAGAAAGAGAGAGAGAGAGAGAAGGTAATTTTGGGTAATATATACAAGTGGTTGATCCTTTTAGAAAGCTAGTTTCTTTCAAACCCAAAATATATATATACATATATCATCAGCTTAGATGAAGCATTTTCACATGTAGAAATCTGTTCACATATGAAACCTATAACATTTCAATTCCTTCATACATTTAGCAAGTAAAGTAGCAAAAATATGCATACTCAGCTTATAATAAAGCTAAAAGCAATCAAACAGATATTTACATTAAAAAGAAAGAATACAACACATTGGAAAAAATGTACATTAGATTATGTAAAAGAGTGTTTGATTTGTACAATATTCTTAAAAATTTAGAAAATAATGATGATAAAACAAGGATTTAAACTCTTGTTTGTCAGTTGAAAGAGGTTTTCTATAATTTGGGGCTGTCTGAAAAGCTATTTGTAGTATTACAATCCACAATCAACTTCATTTTTTAGCATTGACTAAAAAAAGTGATGGATGAAAAATAAAGAGACTAATACTAGTGATGTACTTCTATTAGACTGGGATTCCAACCCAGCTGAAACACTCGTTTGTAAGTTCAAAGATATTTCATATTTTTTTAATTGCATGAAATACTATTTCTAGTATAACCAATTCAGTTCAGACTATAATGAATATTTGCAAGTGTATCTAGGCTGTGGGATGGCAAAGTTGAATGTTATTTGTTGATTGTGCTTACTTCTTGACACGTCTCTCGTGCATTTTGTTTCAGATGTGAGCTGCCTGCTTTTGTCTGCCTCCTTGTTTCTGGCTTTGGCTTTGGAACTGTTGGTCTGTGGCTCTGTGCAATTTGGAGCTGGTGGGGGGGGGGGGGGGGTTATCTCTGTGGACTGCTGTTGCCTCTAGAAAGTGCCACGGATGCTGCGGCTGCCTGCAAAACAATAATAAAAGTGGGGGGAAAAAGCGTTCAGATGTTGTTGCAATTAACTGGCTTGCAAATTAGTCGACAGTTTTCAACTTTTAATTAGTGTGCAAAAAGTTATGACTACGTGTGAGTGGTTTTTAATAGAGCCCAAAACTATAGTTAACAAGTGGTATCATGTTCAGGTGATAACATTTTGCTGTTTTAATTAATTTTTAAGCATACTTCGTGTAGTTGAAATGAATGTTTTGCCTTTTGAGTATTCAATTGCTAAGTGGCAATGTTTCAGAATGTTCCCCACCATAATATGGGAACAGCACAAAGAACTGTGAACATATATATGTATATGACGATAAGCTAAAGACTTCAGCCAATATCTTGTGGCACTTGATAAAACCGAACACGCCCCAGCTTAAGTGTCAGCTTTATGCTTATTTTTATTATTTTATATACTTTGTTTGCTCTTTTTATACTCTTTGCGAAGAAAATTGTATATTAAGTTTGTGCTGAAGTTTGTAACGCATAGAATGAAGCGTCGGAGACCCCCAAATGTTACTGCCAGTATGCTTAGAATGACAAAACAAATTGATCTAGCCATGTCCGTCTGTCTGTCCGTCTGTCTATCTGTATGTATGCAAACTAGTCCCTCAGTTTTTGAGCTATCGTGATCAAACTTTGCACAGAGTCTTATTATTTAAAGGGACAGCACATTGGTCGGAACCGGCCGGATCGGACCTATATCTTAAGCTGCTATACAACTGGAAAAAATTTAATATTTCACTAGAAAATTTACATTCATATGATATCAATTTTCAAAGCTAATGAAAGTGCTGCAGTTGGCAGAGTGAGAATCGTCTAAAGGTAGGAAAAGAGTATAAAATCTTCGGCACGCCGAAGATAATCCATTCTCTCTTGTTTTTTCTGTTTCTCTGCGCCTTTTAATGCGTTTTAGGAGCGCTGCATTATTTATATCAGCTGAGTTTTATTATACTGCAAATGGTAATTGGATTTGCAGTTCGTTGCACCAACATTCAGATGACATGCCCCATTGGTTTTTGTTGTTGTTGTTGTTGCACGCTTTGCCGCACCTCACTCGAATATGTCTTTCAAGTTCATGGCATGCAAATGCTGCAGTTTCAGCTGCCAGCAATTTGTCACTTGGTCACGTAGCTCTCGCCTCTCACCTTTTACCTTCTAAGCCCCGAACGACACTCAAGCCAAGATGACAGTGACACACTCCACACTTTACATTCAGCACCCAGCACCCAATACCAAAACATGCCCGCCGAAAGGCTCCAACCCCCAAAAACTAGTTTCAGTTTCTTTACTTGGCAGACATTAACTTAATTGCATATTAATACTCTAACAAAGCTAGTTTTCTATTTGGTTTGTAGCAGCTTGAAGACTTTATGCAATTTGCAAATATATCTTTACAGAAACTAGAAACTAAACCAATAGTAGTAGTATTATTCCATCATATGAAAAATATAATAAAATATAACAATATATAGAAAAATATTCTCCTTTTGTTTCGGATTTGGTTCTTAGCAAAAGAAAGCTAAACTCTATATCATATTTTGTTCTTTTGCCAACGACTCTCAGCCAAATATTGCTTTACTCTAAATAATATTGATCGATCTGATTTTCTTAATATTTCCTTAAATCTTCTTAACATAAGCACTTTATTTACTGAAATTTCATACTTATAGCTTATCTAATAAATTGATTCTATATTTAAATTGAATATAATCTGAAATTAGCATTTGATTTGTAATCGATATAATATAAAATTGTAATTTCTGTTTAGTAAATACTTTTAAAAAAAAATAAATAAATGCAATTTATATTTAGAAATTGCAAATTATTTCGATTGTACTTTAAAAATCAAATCAAATTTTGTATTGTATGCCCCAAAAGTGTATTGAAAAGCGAACTTGAAACTGATGCAGCTTGTTTTGAAATGCATATAATTATCGGCTCGACTGTTGATGATAAGAAATTGAGTTATTGTTACGATTAGGCCAATTAAAGGGTATCGTTGCTCCCGCCGCCTGTTTGTCTATTCAGTTGATAGCCAAGTCGAAGCTGGAGCTGTTGTTTGGGGGGCAGATCTGAATGCCCAGCCCTCCTATTATATCAACCAAAGTCAATTTATTTCTTCTTATGCATTTTGCCTGGCGGTAAATCGCGATACAATTGTCAGTTTGGGGTTTGAGTATTCGGACTGGATCTCAGTCGTCTGGCTCTGGGTCTGGGCCAAGCAAAAGTTTCAAGTTCGTTGCAGAGATTTTAGCGCCTAGGGAGCTGAGCAAAGCAAAACAGAGCACACATAGGCATTAAGACGCATACACAGAGAGAAAAAACATATCAAAACACGCAAACAACCTGAGACAAGAATATATTATATATATTGCTCAGAAACTAATGGTTATTTTGCTACATCTAATAAAACAATACTTTTTTATAACTAACCAACTAATTATAGAAAACATCCAAAAAACATCTCAAGATTCGTTTATTTAGGTATAAAATATTTGAGATAAAGTCAAAAAATCCAAAAAGGATTTTAAAAAGATTACAAAAACTTATATTCAAAAGTTTAAAGCGAATGATACAAGATACTAAAGATTTGAATATGAAATTTACCCAAAATGTCAACAAATCTTCTATTATACAGAAATTAAAAAAATAATTGGGAAAAATCACTTTAAAAATCCATAATGCCTAAATAAAATACCAAAATTTCTATAAAAAGTGAAAGAAAATACCACCTTAAGCTAAAGATTTGAAATAATTAAAAATATAGTTGTAAAAAAAAAATTTGAAAAATCCAAAAACGCTTTAAAAATAAATACAACAAATTCTTTTCAAAAATGTAAAGAAAATACCAAGAATAATTGAAGATTTGTTTATGAATTATAGTGTAACCAGGGTCACTAAATTTTCTATTTGAAGACTCTTTATTCGTGGCTTAAGGTTGTATATATTTATGTTAGTTCATAAATGAAGATCTTCCATTCTACAAGGAATCTATAGTTTTTTTTCTCTGTGTAGTATACACTGTTACAGTTGGAGGGACATTTATGGTGTGGGCGTCGCCTTCATTGTCAAATGAAAAATCGAATTGCGGCCCTTTGCTTTGGCTTGGCATGTGTGTGTGTGAGTGTGTGTGTGGTCCTGTCCTTTATGCTCATCATGAGCAGCATTCACACATCATCGTGATGATGATGATTGGGACTGAGCCGAAACTAGCTGAGTTTCGACTCCATGTCCATGTCCATTTTGCTATCAAAAGCCTTTTTTCAGCAACTCCCATGCGTGGCATTTGATTTGTTTATGCGGTTCGAGTTTGAGTTCGAGTTTGGGTTTGGGTTTGTTTTGTTAGGTTTGCATTCGCCTTGCAGCAGTATTTTTGCTCGTTGTTGTTGCTGTTGGGCCAATGTAAATATAAATGGAATGCCATTAAAATGTGTTTGCTCTCATATTTACCTTTGGCGCGAATCGCATAAAGCCTTGGCATGTGTTATAACCTTTAACGCTGCATAAACAGCATAAATACGCCGTAAAGCTAACGCAATTTATGCGCATACGTGAATTTGCACCTGTCCAGGACATCAAGGCTTACTTACGGCTCGTAAATATAATAAAAAACCGAAACACTGCCCACTGTACATGACTTTGCCATGATCATTAAACGCTTCTCAGCTTTGCTTTTGTTTTTGCGGATTTCACAACTTTCGCTCTCGAAACGGCACTTGAGCTTCCGGTGCGGGGCCAACAATGGGTTAACAGCGGAAGTCGTTACGAAAAGCCAACCGAAACGAAACAAAGTAGTTAATTTGCAGCTATTTGCATTGAAAGAGTGAGAAAAGCCAACGATCGGCCACAAGAATGCAAACCAATCCAATTCAGTTCATCGTCCAGTTTTGTGGTCAAGTGTCAGTGCTCATAAAAGGTTGAAACGACCAGAAAATGCTGCACTTTGAGGCGCGGTTTAGAAAGTTACGCTTTGCAGATATATATATATATATACTTATATAGACATCCTCTCCCGTCCCCCTCCCCATCCCACTGTGCTCTCACCAATTTATGGGCGGCCCAGTTAACCCACATAAACTGGTGCAAGGCATTCACTCCAGAACCGCAGGCCGCTGCTCGCCTTTCACATGCCAACACGAATCTTGGCCAAAATGCAAAGGCCGCACTGCACTTTTGGCCAATATTGACCCAGAAATAAAAATACCATAAATAAATACCGCAAACTAATCTGCAATTCATTCTAAATTGATTTAATTTTTTAATAGTTTTGCATACTCTATCTTACTAAAGTTGCATTCATTTTGTCCTGAAGTTTGTAATGCATAGAAGAGACCCCCAAAAATACCTCTAGTATGCTTGGAATAGGAAAACCAATCGATCTGGCCATGTCTGTCTGTATGTATGGAAACTAGTCCCACAGCTTTTGAGCTATCGCGATTAAACTTTGCACAGAGCAGTATTATTTAATGGGACAGCACATTTGTAATAGGCGCAGAATGTCCAAACTTTCACATCACAGCTGTCTTATGGATAAATTTCTGTAATCCCCGTGCTCATAAAAGAATGTAGTTTTATTGGCTCACCCACAAAATGCAAAACAAGCGACCGAAAAGGGATCGCTGGCTGAAATTAACTCACTTGATATTCAGAATACTTAGGTAATAAACTGACGACCCTTCTCAAAGGTTGCCCAATCCCAAACTTTATAAAGGTACGGTAAACTGCTACCTGTCTAACAACTCTCGGCAAAGCACAGCATAAATTGATGTGTGCCTACCACCTCTGAAACAGTCTCGAACGAGAGGATCACAAGAGAGGATCAGACATGGATCAAGTTTGTCGCATTTGCATCGCTGGCTGAAATAGACTCACTTGATATTCAGAATACTTAGGTAATGAATTGACGACCCTTCCCAAAGGTTGCCCAATCCCAAACTTTATAAAGGTACGGTAAACTGCTACCTGTCTAACAACTCTCGGCAAAGCACAGCATAAATTGATGTGTGCCTACCACCTCTGAAACAGTCTCGAACGAGAGGATCACAAGAGAGGATCAGACATGGAGCAAGTTTGTCGCATTTGCATCGCTGGCTGAAATAGACTCACTTGATATTCAGAATACTTAGGTAATGAATTGACGACCCTTCCCAAAGGTTGCCCAATCCCAAACTTTATAAAGGTACGGTAAACTGCTACCTGTCTAACAACTCTTGGCAAAGCACTGCATAAATTGATGTGTGCCTACCACCTCTGAAACAGTCTCGAACGAGAGGATCACAAGAGAGGATCAGACATGGAGCAAGTTTGTCGCATTTGCATCGCTGGCTGAAATAGACTCACTTGATATTCAGAATACTTAGGTAATGAATTGACGACCCTTCCCAAAGGTTGCCCAATCCCAAACTTTATAAAGGTACGGTAAACTGCTACCTGTCTAACAACTCTTGGCAAAGCACTGCATAAATTGATGTGTGCCTACCACCTCTGAAACAGTCTCGAACGAGAGGATCACAAGAGAGGATCAGACATGGAGCAAGTTTGTCGCATTTGCATCGCTGGCTGAAATTAACTCACTTGATATTCAGAATACTTAGGTAATAAACTGACGACCCTTCTCAAAGGTTGCCCAATCCCAAACTTTATAAAGGTACGGTAAACTGCTACCTGTCTAACAACTCTTGGCAAAGCACTGCATAAATTGATGTGTGCCTACCACCTCTGAAACAGTCTCGAACGAGAGGATCACAAGAGAGTATCAGACATGGAGCAAGTTTGTCGCATATGCCTGAGCTCAAGAGCTTTGGTCGACATATACGCTGAGGAGCAGCTGCAGAAGAGCAAAGGCGAACCCACTCTGGTCGAAATGTTAAGCGAATGTGTCAAGTGTGAAGTGGAAGTGGGGGAAGACGACGTACTGTCAAAGATGATGTGCAGGAAGTGCATTTCCGATGTGCGAGCAGCTTTTAGACTGAAGCGCAATAACGAGCAGAGCCATAAGCTGAAACTGAAGTCAAAGGGCAACGCGCTGGGAGATATTATTGATGAGCTTGATGCAGAAGACTGGGAGCTTATTGAGGAGTCTATTCAGAAAGAAGTGGACGACAGCAGTAAAGAGTACACTCATCGGGATATCATAAGTGAGGATTCAAAGTCTGAGACGTCAGAAAGTCAGGACCGAGATCTTGCTACACCCAGAATTTTGAAATTCAAGAAAAAAATCCACACCTGTCATATATGTGGCAAGATTTGGACTCAAAATGCTACCTTGGAAAATCACCTTCGCGTTCATACCGGCGAACGTCCTTATAAGTGTACAAAATGTCCGAAAACCTTCTCCCAGAGTGGTAGCCTATCCACTCACCAAGTAGTTCATACCGGCGAACGTCCTTATAAATGTACAAAATGCCCGAAAACTTTCTCACAGAGTGGCCATCTATCCGCACACCTATTAGTTCATACCGGCGAACGTCCTTATAAGTGTTCAAAATGCCCGAAAACTTTTTCCTATAGTTCGATTCTATCAAATCACCAACGAGTTCATACCGGCGAACGTCCTTATAAATGTTCAAAATGCCCGAAAACCTTCTCCCAGAGTGGTAGCCTATCCACTCACCAACTAGTTCATACCGGCGAACGTCCTTATAAATGTACAAAATGCCCGAAAACCTTTTCTGATAGTTCGAATCTATCAAAACACCAACACGTTCACAGCAGCGAGCGTAGGTTTAAGTGTGCCAAATGTTCGAAGGGATTTTAAAAGGAAAGATCATTTGGAAAAGCATATAAGATCGCATGCTACAAGTTAGAAAACGTTTGAACTGGTTATGTCCATCTGTCTGTCTGTATGTATGCAAACTAGTAACTCGGTTTTTAGCTATCGCGATGAAACTTTGCACAGAGAATTGTTATTTAAAAAAACAGCACATTTGTCGGAATCGGCCAGATCGGAATGAATATAGCGACCAAAAGGGATCGCAGGATTACCATTAAAGAAATTATCGAATGCACGTCCTTACTATAATAAAATCACTTAAAATTGATGATAGCTAGGTAATTAATTGACGACCCTTAACAAATGTTGCCTAATCCCAAACGTTATACAGGTACGGTAAACTGCTACCTGTCGAGCAACTATTGGCAAAGCACTGTATAAATTGCTGTGTGCCTACCACCTTTGCAGCAGTCTCAAACGAGAGGATCACAAAGTCAGACATGGAGCAAGTTTGTCGCATTTGCCTGAGCTCAAGAGCCTTGGTCGATATAAGCGCTGAGGAGCAACTGCAGAAGAAGCAAAGGCGAACCCACTCTGGTCGAAATGTTAAGCGAATGTGTCAAGTGTGAAGTGGAAGTGGGGGAAGACGACGAACTGTCAAAGATGATGTGCAGGAAGTGCATTTCCGATGTGCGAGCAGCTTTTAGACTGAAGCGCAATAGCGAGCAGAGCTACAAGCTGAAACTGAAGTCAAAGGGCAACGCGCTGGGAGATATTATTGATGAGCTTGATGCAGAAGACTGGGAGCTAATCGAGGAGTCCATGCAGAAAGAAGAGGACAACAGCAGTCAAGAGCCCACTCATCTGGATATCACAAGGAAGGATACGGAGTCTGAGACGTCAGATAGTGAGGCTAGTGAGCTAGCTAGTCCCAGAAAATGGAAAGTCAAGAGAAAAACTCACACCTGTCATATATGTGGCAAGATTTGTAGTCAAATGTCTGTCTTGAAAAATCACCTTCGCGTTCATACAGGCGAACGTCCTTATAAGTGTACAGAATGTCCGAAAACCTTTTCTAGAAGTTCGAATCTAGCAATGCATCAACGAGTTCACCACCGGTGAACGTCCTTATAAGTGTACAAAATGTCCGAAAAAATTCTCCAGTAGTGGCCATCTAGCAAGACACCAAGTTGTTCATACCGGCGAACGTCCTTATAAGTGTTTAAAGTGCACGAAAACCTTCACCCAGAGTAGTAGTCTATCCCATCACCAACTAGTTCATACCGGCGAACGTCTTTATAAGTGTACAAAATGCCCGGAAACCTTTTCTAATAGTAGCCATCTATCCACACACCAACTAATTCATACCGACGAACGTCCTTATAAGTGTACAGAATGCCCGAAAACTTATTCTCATAGTTGGAATCTATCAAGACACCAACTAGCTCACACGGGCGAACGTCCTTATAAGTGTACAGAATGTCCGAAAGCCTTTTCTAATAGTTGGAATCTATCAAGTCACCAAACAGTTCATACCGGCGAACGTCCTTATAAATGTACAGAATGCCCGAAAGCCTTCTCCCATAGTGGTAGTCTATCCCATCACCAACGAGTTCATACCGGTGAACGTCCTTTTAAGTGCACAAAATGTTCCGAAAACTTTTTCTGTTCGTATGAATCTATCAAGACACCAACTAGTTCACACGGGCGAACGTCATTAAAAGTGTACAGAATGTCCGAAATCCTTTTCTTATAGTTGGAATCTATCAAGTCACCAAATAGTTCATACCGGCGAACGTCCTTATAAATGTACAGAATGTCAGAAATCCTTTTCTAATAGTTGGAATCTATCAAGTCACCAAATAGTTCATACGAGTTCATACGGGCGAACGTCCTTATAAATGTACAGAATGCCCGAAAGCCTTCTCCCATAGTGGTAGTCTATCCCATCACCAACGAGCTCATACGGGCGAACGTCCTTATAAGTGCACAAAATACCCGAAAACCTTCTCACAGAATGCCCATCTAACAAGACACCAAGTAGTTCATAGTAGAACTTGGAATCTATCTAAACACTAATTCGTTCACAGCCGCGAGGCTAGGCTTAAATGTGTCAAATGTTCGAAGGATTTTAAAAGGAAAGATCATTTTGAAAAGCATATAAGATTGCATGTTACAAGTTAGAAAATTGTCTGATCTGGCCATGTTCGTCTGTATGTATGCAAACTAGTCACTCAGTTTTTGGGCTATCGCGATGAAACTTTGCACAGAGACTTGTTATTCAAAGGAACATCACATTTGTCGGAATCGGCCAGATCGGACCACTACATCTTATAGCTGTCGTACAACTGGAAGTCAGTTTTTGCCATATGTCCCATGTTGCAAAGCTATTGTTGTTTGAGTCAAAAAGGCGCAGATGTCCAAACACTCTCCTGCTCCCATCACAGCTGTCTTATGGATCAATATCTGTAATCCCCGTGCTCATAAAACTCACTTGATATTCAGAATAGTTAGGTAATGAATTGACGACCCTTCCCTAAGGTTACTTAATCCCGAACGTTATACAGGTACGGTAAACTGCTACCTGTCTGACAACTGTCGGCAAAGCGCTGCATAAATTGATGTGTGCCTTCCACCTCTGAAACAGTCTCGAACGAGAGGATCACAAGAGAGGATCAAACTTTATAAAGGTACGGTAAACTGCTACCTGTCTAACAACTCTCGGCACAAAGCACTGCATAAATTGATGTGTGCCTACCACCACTGAAACAGTCTCGAACGAGAGGGTCACAAGAGAGGATCAGACATGGAGCAAGTTTGTCGCATTTGCCTGAGCTCAAGAGCCTTGGTCGATATAAGCGCTGAGGAGCAGCTGCAGAAGAGCAAAGGCGAACCCACTCTGGTCGAAATGTTAAGCGAATGTGTCAAGTGTGAAGTGGAAGTGGGAGAAGACGATGAACTGCCAAAGATGATGTGCAGGAAGTGCATTTCCGATGTGCGAGCAGCTTTTAGACTGAAGCGCAATTACGAGCAGAGCCACAAGCTGAAACTGAAGTCAAAGGGTAACGCCTTGGGAGAGATTATCGATGAGCTTGACGCAGAAGACTGGGAGCTAATCGAGGAGTCCATGCAGAAAGAAGTGGACGACAACAGTGAAGAGGACACTCATCTGGATAGCATAAGAAAGGATATAAAGAAAACTCAGGCTAGTGAGGTTGCTAGTCCCAGTAATTTGAAATTCAAGAAAAAAACCCACACCTGTCATATATGTGGCAAGATTTGTAGTCAAAAGTCTGTCTTGAAAAAACACCTTCGCGTTCATTCCGGCGAACGTCCTTATAAGTGTACAAAATGCCCGAAAACCTTCCCCTATAGTGGTAGTCTATCCCATCACCAACGAGTTCATACGGGCGATCGTCCTTATAAGTGTACAAAATGTCCGAAAACCTTCTCCCAGAGTGGCAATCTATCCCATCACCAACGAGTTCATACGGGCGATCGTCCTTATAAGTGTACAAAATGTCCGAAAACCTTCTCCCAGAGTGGCAATCTATCCCATCACCAACGAGTTCATACCGGCGAACGTCCTTATAAGTGCGCAAAATGCCCGAAAACCTTCTCAATTAATATAAATCTAACAAGACACCAACTAGTTCATACCGGCGAACGTCCTTATAAGTGTAGAGAATGCCCGAAAACCTTCTCCAATAGTGGTAGTCTATCCCATCACCAACGAGTGCATAACGGCGAACGTCCTTATAAGTGTACACAAAATGTCTGAAAACCTTCTCCCAGAGTGGCAATCTATCCCATCACCAACGAGTTCATACCGGCGAACGTCCTTATAAGTGCGCAAAATGCCCGAAAACCTTCTCAATTAATAGAAATCTAACAAGACACCAACTAGTTCATACCGGCGAACGTCCTTATAAGTGTAGAGAATGCCCGAAAACCTTCTCCCATAGTGGTAGTCTATCCCATCACCAACGAGTTCATACGTGCGAACGTCCTTAAAAGTGGGTTTTAAACTTAAATCAAATATAAGAATTTAATTATTGTTTCCTTACATTTTATTCATAAACTGCTGAAAGCTATGCACCAACTTGGGCAAAAGAGCAAAGAGTGAAAATATCAACATTAAAGAAAATTCAATTGGAGTATGTATTAAAAATATAAGAAAGCAAATATTTAAAAAAAAATTTTTATTAATGTGTGCTGTTGAAAATTGTGGAACAAATAATAAATAAAATAAATAGAGGAATATCTTATTTTCTGATTGTTATTATGGGGGAAGAGGATTATGTAAAACTAGCTGATCACACTCATCTAACAATTCGCAAGTTTTAAAACAATTCAAATCTTCTCTGTCGTTTTAAACGAGTTCTCGACTGCGGACTGTAAATTTTCATTAGAGAGCGCTGATTATGTATGTATATGTGAAATGTCTTTTGCAGCATGTTGTCACTAATCAGCATAAAATTTGATAGCAACAGTCAGGCTTAATCTGTAACTTGATTCGGTGACTCAAAGAGGCCAGAGACTATTAAAGCGTCGATCTGAGAAGACTTTAAGTAGCTGAATGCGCGTTAATCGCTTTTAATTGCTAAATTACGCGCTGCATGTTCAGAATAGACCAAGTGGCTTTTTGTTGGCGACATGGAAGCGGCTGTTAACACGACTACGGGCTAAGGGACGGGGATGCGGATGAGGATGGAGACGTAGTCGCAGCTGGGTTACCGGACAGGGATCTCTGGTTTGGCTTGGCCAACACTTAATGCGTGTAATTAGCCGCAAAAAAGCGGCAAGACCACTTAACTGATTTATTAAAACGTTTTTCCATTAAATTTTTAACCCTGCTGGCTATTAAAAACACTCACACACACACACACATAGCTCTTACAAACATATATTGGGGCAAAGAGGCCGCAACTTTGAAAAATGAGCAGCGTTTAAAATTGTTCTGACCGCCGCACAGTGTCACAAAGTCAGTGTTTACGGTTTCGCTTTCTTTTTACAATCATTTATAGAATTTAGAGAATAGTCAAGATCAAAGCTTATGCTTGTTTAATGTAGTAGTCAATTATTGTGTTTTTTTTTTATAAATGACAGCTAAAAAAAAATTTTTTAACAAAACCAATTTTCAAAAAATCTTTTATTTAAAAAAAACTCAAATAATTTGAAAAATTGCAAAATGTTTCTAAAATAAATATTGCTTACACAAGACGCAATATTTTTATTACTAATAATTTTATTTAACAAATATTTAAAAAATGTATAATTTATTTATGAAAGAAAAACAAATATTTTTTTCTAATTAGCTTATTTTATATATTAATCAACAAAATATCTAATTTCCCTATATTTAATTTATTATGTATTCACATTAAATATGAATGTATTTAAAATGCAAAAAGTTGATAAGGTTTGTAATTAAATATCTCATTAATTTTAGCCGCATTCTTTAACATTTGGCACCACTGTTTGTGTAATTAAATTTCACATAAATTTCAATAGCATTCTTAAACATTTGGCGCCACTGTGCAGACAGTTTTCGCTCTGTTGCCAACTGTCCCACAGCCATGTCAATCTTCCATGACGCTTCCAAGCAAAAACATTCAAATGTCCGGTCAGTTGGCAAAACATTAGGCAAACAACAATAACAAAAACAACAACAATAACAACAACTGCAGTCTAACACTTTCTAGCCATAAATGCTCGCTCACGTCGTTGTTGGGGCTAATCTATTTAGGCAAGCAAAATAGCTAAAAAAAAAAAAAAACAACAAAAAATAGCTAACGGTAACGGCTACAAAATTAATAAGCGCCAAGTGCGCCAAAAGCCGCAAAGGGCGATGAAAGTGCGATATAACAGATATATATATATATATATGTATATGTATGTATATGTACATATATTTCGTTTATTAATTTTCGGCGTTTTTCTTTATGATTGTAAGCCATTAAAATCAAGAAGGAAAAAAAAACACAAAAAGCGGGCTACAATTGTTGCTGATGTTGTTGTTGTTGTTATTGGTTGTTTGTGTGCTTTGTTGTGGGTAAACAATATTAAATCTCAACACTCGTGCAGAGAAAGTTGGCTTTACGGCCAAAAGCCGCCGTCTGCTTGCCCCCAAAACTCCCCCCGCAACCTTTTTGCCAGCTCCCTTTTCCCTTGATTTGTGTTTTTTTTTGCAAACTCACTTGAAGCCAGTGGGATTTGTTTTCTATTTGGCCATATTCTACTTACAACTGTGGCAACTGGCAAATGAAGCCGTTGACAGCTACAGCAGCTACAGATGCAGATAGACGTACTCATAGATACATATATGTATGTATGTAGTTACACTCATACTTTGAGAAGGGGGCGCCTCACGTTTGCCACATTAATTTCAATCAGCCCACAAAATGTAAGCCGTGTGTGCCTAAAACATCAAAGACGGACTGGAACGAGCGTCTTTTTGGTAAGCTTCAGTCAGTCTCAACAATTGACCACAAAGGGAGCGCATTAGCCATGGCACAGCATGACCAATAAACAGCATCTATAGCAGGAAAATATTCCAAAATTAAAGTTAGCCCAAATGCGAGTTGGTCTTTGACTTGATCGCTCATAAATAATCATCACATCACTGCCTCATTATTGGTAATAAATGAATAATAAACACATACAATTAAATGCATCTACTTAAAAGTTACGATTAGAGTGGAATTTCTCACCAATCAATAGAGAAAACTCTCTTTTTTAAGAAATTGAAAGCCTTTTTTTCAAAACAGGATAGAAAACAGTTTTTGTTTAGTATTCAAAGTGAAGTTTGAACAGAATAATACTTATATTTACAATGTTTTGCTTGCAAATCTTTTCTAAGTATAAATTTAAAAAATAAAAAAATCTTTTTTATTGCAGACTAACTAAAAATTGGTTAGAAATACCATCCAGCATATATTTTTTTGTTGTGACTGAGCTTTTAGATGAATACTAAGCTTAGAATCTTAAGACAAACCAAATTACTATTCAGACATGCAATTTGTTTATTGACTCAGGCAAAAATCTCTGAAAAATAGAATAAATATCTAAAGAGACGACAAATGCAAATGAAATATTTTCGTTGATTAAGAAAATTACGTTAAATATATTAAAAATAAGCCGATTCGCATTCGGGCGTGTTTTTTGTATTTTATTTCATTTTTTCTGAGTGTACAACTATTGATGAAATATTTTCTTGTATTAAAAAATTTAGGTAAAATTTCTCAAAATAAAAGCGAATATTCTTGAGCGTGTTTTTCTAATTTTAGGTCAGTTTTAGTACTATTTAGTTATTTAGTTAGTGTTCC
Source organism: Drosophila flavopinicola (assembly GCA_035042425.1). NCBI lineage: Eukaryota > Metazoa > Arthropoda > Insecta > Diptera > Drosophilidae > Drosophila > Drosophila flavopinicola. The sequence continues at coordinate 1,941,508 of JAWNLL010000134.1, read as the reverse complement.
TTTAGCACTCTGTTTAACTATTCAATTCTATATAATAATTGCCCCACTTGAGTCTCATTCACATTCCTGCTGTTCCAGTGAGTTGACATATTGTGCAGCAGCACAACAATTACAATTACAATTTCCATTGCTCTCTGATAAGAGATCTCTCAAGTGTTTCACTTAGCCGCACTACTCTAACTCCAACTCTAACGGTAACTGACGTCAAGCGGTTCTAAGTACCCCAACTGCCTTCTATTCTCTATTCGAGTCCACGGTCGAAATGGCAGCAGGCAGCCCAAAACAATGCGCATTATAAATACACATACTAAGTTTGGAGCGAGGGGAGCTCGAGAATACCAAAAACCTGTTCGCAGTCGAAGTGTCGGCTTATTTATTATGGTTAAGGAGGGGAGGGAGTGGGGGCAGGGTTTGCTATTCTTGTGGCAACACCGTTACGAATCTAACTTTTGTTTTTCGTTTACGCCAGTGAGTAACTCAGCAGTGAGCAAGTGGCTCAAGCAACCACAACAACATCTATTGTACAAGTGCTTATGAGGCTGTAGAGAATTACACATGTGTGTGCACAGTAAATTTTGTAAATATCAAATTTAAATTGGAATTAATAGAGAGGTCAAGCCATGAACAAAACTGCCTCGGGATTGAAAATCGGTTCAGTATTGACTAAGTTTTGGCAGTTTGAAGTCTTGTAAGGGTGTTTCTAGGGAATTGGAAGCATTGCCATTGCTTGTTTTTGATAGAATATCAAAAAATCCAAACGTCTTCAGATGCAGATCTAATATAAAGGTGAAAACATGATTAAAACTGCTTCGGGAACGAAAACCGGATCAGTTTTGACAAAGTTATACATGTTTGAAAGGCATTTCTAGGAACTTGTCCTTTGTCAAACAGTTAATATTTCGGGCAGATAGGAAAGCAATTTATTCATTTACATTTACCTATGTTTGTACAATACATAGATCACTTCACTTCACTTATGTGCTCCTTTTGCTGCATGCAAATATTTTAATTGCAAACTATAACGGCACATTGACAATGCCGACAGTTTTCGGCCAAGTGGCCACATTTTCCATTTTCCAGCACTTTGCACTTGACGCGGAGCCGGCAAAAGAAAAACGACAAAACAAAAAAACTATAAGAAACCTCAAATAGCCAAGAATAAGCAATAAGCCATACCGAATAGCAGTCGGTTATACAGCAGATATGCAAACTCATGGAGCAAGACCTACGAAAAGTCCGTCCGTTGTCCGTTGTCCAACACAGGCAGCCAGCAGCCAGTCGACTTGGCCAATTGCAATTGCCAAAGCAAATGTTTCCCACGCTAGTTGTTGGCAGCGACTTTTGCAGCTGCTGGCCGAGAATGCTGCCCAGTTGGAAGCCGTTACAAGTATTCTAATCCGGCTGCGATGCCGATTAATTAATATTGCATAGCGTTTAAGTTTTAGCACTGTCTGGCCACACTGCACAGTGCAGTGTTGGGCATGTACATAGAGTCATTTCGGCGAAACACAAAGCTACATACATACTTATGTGCATAAATTAAACAAGAGGCGAATAGTTAATAGTCTGAATCTGTTTTAAATATGGGTAAAAAAGGGTATAATGAAGCAAAATTATGTAACAGGCTTAAGAAACACTTTCCGACCATATAAAGTACTTATATTCTTGATCAGTATCAAGTTAGTCAATATGTTTGTCTGTCTGTTCGCGGATATCAGGGACTTAAAGAGCTATATACCATATATTTGGAATATGAGTTCTCGTAGTCCCTGGTCAGATCAAGTTTGCCTAATTTTTATCGATAGATCATCCCGTTCAAAAGTTATCGATATATTTGGATTTCAGGCAAGAGGCACCAAATTTTGTATGTATAAACATGTAAGGACTGGGTGTAGGGTATGCTCTAATCGGCCACTCCCTGTTTTATTTCGCTGTATTTTTTCACAGACTTCAAGGTCTTTTTTTTCGGCTGCCAAATCAGACAGCGATTCATGGAAGGGGTGTAGCCTTTTATAATTTGTTATTGCTATTGTATAATGTTTGCCTTTTTGCTCGACATACACATAAATACATACATATGTTTGTGCATATACATACATACATAAGTGTATAATTTGCCAGCTGTATTTTTGCGTTACGTCCACAACTCTTGAGCTGCGAATCTGTGGGCGTAGATTTAAAGCTTGTCTTAATGTCAAGTGTGGCGTTGTTTTTTCGACTTTTCAGCGAGTTTCATCTGCCTCAATTACATAACAATTCAAGCAAGGGGGCGGACTAGCTCTCAAGAGGGCATTGAATTGTCGACAGAGCATTCATAAACATATCATCAGACATACATACATATATATACATATACACATATTTTTTTGATTGTTTTCAAATGCTAGGCAACTCCAATTGAGTTTTTGCGTCTTTGTATGCAGCATTCATGCGGTTTCAATTTGCTTGTGTTTGAAATTTTTGATTCCGGTCTTTGTTTACAATACAACTTTAACGAGAATACGACAAAAATTCCTTCAAGTGTGTATTTTATTTTATTTATGTATATATACATACATAAATAAAAGGCTGACAAAAAAGTTGTTTTAACAATGAGTATATAAGAGCAGGGAATTCCTAACAATGGGAATGTTTTAATGTGTATAAGCAGAGTACATACTTATGTACTTAAGTACTTCCAGATATACATACATATATATACATATAAACATAAACATGCTTCATCTTTACATAGCTGAAAATATGTCGATACTATCGCTGGCCTTGGAGTTTGGAGTAAAAATCGATAGTATCTGGTTAAAGTTTATCGGTATCGATGTTTTATTTTGCAATTATCATTATAACTCTAGCTCTGCAAGTAAATAAGTTATTTATTCTATTTTTGGAGTGGATAAAACATTTTAAATATTTTTCTTATACGTTTTGCGAATCAGCGAATCAGCTAATCGACAAAATTCGATATTAACAAAAACTATCATCTAAATAATCACAAACGCTTTCATATATTGGCAAATGATATCTTGAAGAAGCAAAGATTACTTGTTGGCTGTATATGTATCTGATAAAACCACATTAATAGCCAATACTCGTATCTCGTATCACTTATACCTTTTGTCATTTAGTTGAAGGAATGTTAGTTGTGATCGAAAGTATTTATGTAATTGGCATGCAATGAGTGTGTAATGTGTGTAATGATACGAGACATTAATTGCAAGCTGAAATCATCAGAGACTCTGTCTGGGCATTTCAATTGCGACTGCAGCGATGCCATATTATGGCCAAGTCACAGATGTCAAATGAAAGTTACAACAAAATTGTTTTAAATGCGGCTTGACAATTATACAATCATGTGCATATGTGCGAGAGTTGAACGATAAGTAATACTAATAAAACAAAAGCAAACAGAGTGTATTTCACTTTTACACTGTCGCTTTTTACTGATCGATATATTTGATTCATTTGAAATTTTATAGACATTTGATTCATTTAGTTCGAGCTCAAGAATAGGTAACTATCAGATGTTGAACTGTATTTAAATAGGTTTAAAAGGCAACTATTTCTAAAGCAACCCTCGTATTTATATGGCTTGCCTGCAAACAAGCTAACAGCGAAGACGAAGTGCAGATCACTCTCTGTTTCTCTCTCTATCTCTCCCTGTGTGTGTTGATTACCCAAGTCGAAGTATATATATATACATATATATGCATATATACCTCGTTTTTTTCTTCAAATACACGATTTACTGGAAGAGGTGATTAGCGCGATGATTGATTTGCGTTTTATATTTATTTGGATGTTAGCGCATTTGCATATTTCGGTCGTGTTTTGCCGTTCGTGTTAAACATATGATAATGCGCATACGCAGCATTGTACAGTTGCAACAGTATCTGTTTGCCACAGCAACGTTAGCTAACTAACTGAATGAATGCCTACCCGACTGCTGCAGATACTCTATTATTCTAATTGCCACTGTTCAATTACTGTTGCGACTTGACCCCAAAAATATAGAAAAAAAAAACAAAATGATTATACTTGTGGACTATCAAAACATTGTCATCAGCAAAATAAAATACTTGACTGCCGCTGGCGTTGGTCTCAAATTTCCACTAGTTTGTTGTCCGCTAGTTTTATGGCCAGCTTTTGAGTTGAAGGGGGGACTGGGGGGCGGGGGGCATGGCGTGCGCCAAGCATCGTTGACTTTTTATCATAAAACATCGCCAGCGGTGCTGAGAGACATCAAAAAACACCCGAAAAGCCAGTTCTGTTATGCACAGTGGGCCTGCATGGGAAGAAACTCACAAAACAACAACAGCAGCAACAGCAACAACATCTTTGTCTGTTTGTAGGACTCGTAATGCGTCTATTGTCTTTCAGCTGAACGTTAGATTATGATAATATCTTAAGTAAGAGCTCGTCTTTTGAGTTGCTTCATCTTTTTTGGTTTTATTATAAATAGATTAGCTTAGTTATAGTCACATCTTATTTTTGGTATCTTTTACAATCATGGACAGGCATAACGGCTTTAACGTTTTACGGTACATTCCGTGCATTTCAAACGCCCATAATCTACTAAAACAGAGGTGATTATCAATGCCTTTTGTTAAGCTCCATATTTGACTCCTCAAATTCTGAATAAGTATTTGTTTAAAATAGATTTTGGGCATTTTTTGTGACTCTGTCATGAGTTTGTTTAATGCGTTTTGTAAGCTCGATTTGGCTTCTGAAATTGTCGAGAAATACTTGTTGAATACATATTTTGGACATTTGGTCTGACTCTATCTTCTGTTTTGGAAAACAGAAATTTTTGATATTTAAAATCCTACTAAATTCATATTTGCAATATTGAGGATTCATCAAAAAATGTATTAAAATATATTTATTATTGCAAGCTATATAGTATTACTCAGTAAAACAGTATTGATCTTTGTAAAGAAACTGTCTTGCTTTAGAAGGCTTTTCTGCCGCTTAAAACTAAGAAAACTCCAATTAATACCAGGAAAACCAAAGATATTGTTACCAAATACACTTTCCACAAAGAAGTCAAGATAATATGAATTGGAACTGCATTTTTTTTTGCCAAAACCAATTAATTCAAGCATTTATTTGGCAATGTTATTTCTTGCAGTTGATGCAGGAAAACTGCGTTTTTGGACAAGTCAACTTGATAATTATCAATAAGCAAATGGTCGGACGGGAGCAGCTAACACAAAATGGCCATAGCGACATGTGCAATTTGGCCAAAAGCTAATAGACGTTTCCTGCACTTAACTGAACTTTGGCTGTGCTGTGATTGCATGAACGAACAGCAGCTGCTGACAAATCGCTGCCAAATGACATAAGCACTGGGCTTACCAACAAAAAGCAAAAGAAAAAAACCAGACATGAGAGCAAAATAACCGAATCATGCTCATAAAAGGCAACAAGTTTGCTGCTGCTGCTGCTGCTGCTGCCTCTTTTCACGGTCAACTGCCGCGTTAACCAAATGCGAGAATTCAGTTTCAGCATCGCCTTTTTTCTCTGATTTTGTTGACGCAGCTATTTTGTTTTTCGCTTTTTTTTTGCACCCACGCAGTCAATTTTCGCAGTGCAGAGTTCAAGTGCTGCGGAAATGAGCAGCATCATGACCTTATCTCTATTTTTTTTTAGAGTGTGTGATTTTATAGTTAGTCTGTAGCTTTAGCTAGCTTATAGAGCGTGAATCTCACAGTTTGTATATTAATGTATATCTCATTGACATTTGCTACTAATTAAAAGCTTAAGTCATGCCCTTGGCTAACAGAGAGTGTATCTTAGAGAATGTGTATCTTTTGAGGAAGTCATTAAGTTTTTAAGCTTCAGAGCTGCATTTGTATCTCATAGATGGTCAATCTTTTAAGCCGAGTATCTACTTGCAACTCATTCATGCTAAAGTCATAAACTTAGCTTATGCATATCTTAAAGAAGGTAGATCACAAAGATCTGCTTATAGAGTTTCTATCTTGGAGATAGTAACCTTCAGCTTATACGTATTTTAAAGAATGCGTCTCTTATAAAGTAGGTAACTGCTGCTAGATTATGTATCCCAAAGATCTTCTGGTAGAGCTTCTATCTTACATATAGTAAAACTCGTTGGAATGCGTAGCTTACAGAACATATTGCATCCAAAAAGATGTAAACTATAGATGTATGCGTATATCTATAGTATATCTATAGTATATATGAGTACTTATCTAACACATAAAGCTTCAGATGCTATCTGTGTCTTTTGAAGCCACATTTTTGTAGAGTCGCTTTCCTATAGATTGTCTGAATCATTGGAATGAGTATCTTAAAGAGCAAGTATAACCCATTGTAATGTGTAACTCAGAGAGCATCTGACTTATGATGAGTGTATCTAATGGATTGTGTAGCGCATACAGGGCAAACTCCATTAAGTCGTGACCTTAGTGCGTGTATCTTATAGATACATAGGCCTATATTATAGCCCATTGACACTTGCACTTCATTTAAACTCAAAGTTAAATACAATTAATGGCAAATGCTTAAACGTGTGTGTGTGTGTTGTTGTTGTTGTGTGTGTGTGTGTGTGTGTGTGTATTAATGTATACCAATGCACGATTGTGGGCTAAAAACTGGCTTACCTTCTCTGCTCATTGTTGTACAGTCAACTGTTGTTGTTGTCGTTGTTGTTGTTGTTGGTGGCTGCTATTGTTTCGCTTATTTATTGTTAACGCTTTGCCAGCCGACAACGACAGGTTGTTAGTATTTCGTTGTTGTTGCTGCTGCTGTTGTTGTTGTTGTTAAAGCTGTTGCACACATTTCATTTGCACTGACACTGCACAGAAAAATAAATATATAGATATATGATATACATATAGATATGCATTAATAGTGTATCAATGACGTCGTCGCTTATGCAAATGCGTTGGCGTTAAATGTATTTCAGTGTGCGTGTGGAATCTTTGGCTTACTGGTTCTGGCCAAAACGACAGCCAACACACAGAGAAATACACACACTCACACACACACATGTGTGATATAATCGCTTGGCATGAATGAAAGGCGTTGCAGATTTTCACACAACATTTACAGGCAGACAAGCAGGGGCGTGGATTGAGAGGGGGGACATTGAGGGGGGCGAGTGGGGACAGCCAACAATGGGCAAAAGAGACCCAACTCAAGTCGTTTCAGCCAAATCGGCCATAATCTTGGCTAAAGCTAATAATAGCAGCAGGTTTTTGGCTTGAGTTATGCGCCTACACACACACACACACACACACACACACACAACACACACACAACACACACAGCGCTGGGCAGAGCGCCTGTTAGAAGCATTTGCTGTAGTACAGTGTATATACACTTCTTTTTTTTGCTTAACACTTTTTTTTGCCACCAAATTCGAATGACACTCACGTAATGCGCTAAAAATAGTTGAATATATATATCTGTATATATATATATATTGCGCGCTGCTCTTCTTCTGCTGCTTGCTGGCTTGCTTAACTTTACTTTTTTTTGATTTCGAGTTTTTTTTTTATGTTATTTGTGTGAGTAATTTGTTGTTGTATTTGTAGTCGTTTATTTTTTACGTTTTGTGTATTTGTGGCTTGAAGCGCGGCTGCGAAGCGAACGCGTCGCGATTTCAGCTCGAACTGAGCTGAGCAGCATTTGAGCCACCTGCCTTTGGTCTAAACTGGTCTAAAAAGCATAGCAAACTGGTTTCGAGCAGCGATCACTCAAGAGAGAGAGACAGAGAGAGGGAGCGTGAGTCAAGAGAGAGATACAAGAGAGACAAGAGAGAGAGAGAGAGAGAGAGAGAGAGAGAGAGAGAGAGAGAGCGTTGTCTGCACTTTGCACTTTGTTGTCCAACTGCATTTAATAACCGTTAACCGAAAGTTCTGCAACACGTGCAGCACAGCACAAGCAGCAAAGGAGGGCGGGGCAGGGGCAGGGGCAGGGGCTGGGGTAGGGGTAGCCGGAACACGGAGCCACTTCATTAGACGCTCTGGTTGTCAGCGCGCCACTCGAGCAGCTGCCGCACGTGACTTGCAACGCGGTGGCAAGCTGCCAGAGCAGAGGCAGAAGAAAGGCAAGGAGAGGGTGAGCTTTTCAGCCTAATTTGCATCTAAGCGCTGGTCATTACGCAAAGTGCCAGTGAATGGCATCGATAATGAAACATACACTACTCAAACTACTCTGTTTAAACAGCGGCAACACTTGCCAGCAAGTTTAAGGCAGCATCAGCGTCAGTGCGGCTGCTGCAGGCATGTAAATAAAAATTCGCATTCAAATTTATGCGAGCAGCTCGAGGGCAGCAACGAAATACAAAAAAAACAAGTCAGAGTGCTCCAGTCGGGAGTGACAGACTAGGAGATACCCTGATGTAATGGCCAAAAAAAAGGTGGTCTGAAATCGAAACTGATCGATAACTTTTGAAGGTCATAAGCTATCGATAAATGAAACAAACTTGATCTGACCAGGGACGACGAGAGTTTATATGCCAAACACGAAGTCTCCAGCTCTTATAGTCTCAGATATACGCGGACAGACGGACAGACAGACATTGCTAGATCGACTGAGCTGTTAATACTAATCAAGAGTATACTTTACATGGCAGTAGATGCTTCCTTATGCCTGTTATGTACTTCTGCAGAACATAAATATACCCTTTTTACGCATTTTTAATGGGTTCAGGGTATAAAAACTGGGGGGTTGTTAAAAGGGGCGGTCGAGTGAGTGAACGGACAGTGGTTGAAATAATATGGCGTAGTTTATATTTCCGGCTGCACTGTGCGAAGTGTAAAATAAAACATCAGTTAACCAAACTGAATTAAATTAGTGGAATATGTTCTTTAAAATTGAGAAAAAATCTAAAATGTATGCAAATAAATTTGTAGGATTGATTGTTATTGTTCAAAAATACTCTAGCGGCAAAATAATTAAAAAAGGCTAAGCTAAAAGCTAAAAATATTATTTTTTCTATAGCTATGGCTTTCATTTACCCCATTTCTTTCAGTGCAGGCAATGTTTTTTTTTGATAATCTCTTCCGTTCACGCTTTCTCCCTCTCTCTCTCTCACTTATTCTCTTTCAGTTTTGATGTGGTCGTGACTTTAAATGCAGCGAAAAAGTATGCATAACTGAAATTTAAATTGCAGTTTTTATTTGGGGTTTAGCTAAAAAACTTCAATGCCACATTTTGGACGTGGGCTGACATGTGTATATATGTGTGTGTGTGTTGGTGTGGATTGAGTGTATGTGTGTGTGTGTGTGTTGTGCGTGGGCAATTGTCATTGTCGCAGTTGTAGTTAAGAATGCTAAGTCGTAAGTCGTAAGTCGTAAGTTGCCTGCAGCCTTAGACATATCTGAGGCATGCCTCATGTGGCAAGCGCTTTTCTTCTAAGGTATGCGCAGAGGCACTCGTACATACTTTGCCCGGTCAGAAGAAGTCAGTGAGCATTTCTTTGTTTATCGTATACGCAATATATTTCATGTTCCTGTTTTCTTCGCTTTGTCCTTTGGCGTTGAAAGTCGTAAAAAACTTTTGCTGCTGCTGCTGTCATAAAAGTTGCATGCAACAACACAGATTTTGCTGGAACAATGTGTACACACAGTGCCTGCAAATTGTATGTGCTTGCAACTTTAAAGACAAGCCAAACTGCGCATTAACTTTTAAGCTTTTGACGATGCGGCAAATGATTTGCACGTCAGCAGAAGAAAACGTATCAACTTTTACATGGACTTCTCTCAGCCTGGATTTAATTTAGATAAAAGCTTTGCACCCTCCCATGGGTAGATAATGCACTGAAATCAATTCCATAAACACTTGCCACAACCTTTGCCAGCGACGACAATTTATTTTCATGGGGCCCCCCTTTTCAATGTTCTTCGCTTGGAACCCCATTGAGAGTTATCGAGGCCGGCAAGTGGGTTAAATTGAAGGCTGCTTCAAGCTAATTTCTTAACAGCAATGTTGAATCTTATATACACTTGCGTTAAGTAATATGATTTGATTGTGGAGTAGCTGTTTATTATATGCTGGACTTAATTTTTGACAGCTTTTATGACAGTTGAGAAGCTATCTTACGACAGTTGCTTCTATAAGATTTTTTTATGCAGTAGACAAGCACGAATCGTATTAATTTATATTTTTAGTTGGGTGGGAAAGCAAATATATAAATTAAATTGTACAACAATTTGTATTAAATCCAAATATCATATTTGAAATTGTATTCATATGTGAGAAACTTTTGTTTAGTTTATAGAATTAACTAAGCTCAACTTACCAAATGTTTGTTAGAAAGAGTTCCCAATATTGTGTAGCTGAAAAAGAAATAATTAGTCGAAAATTAAGTTATATATATTTGTATTCCTTTATTTAATTTAATTAAATTTAAAATAATAAAATGTACTGAAAGATCAAGAAAAGGAAAATTATCTGGGGATATTCAAATTGAAAGATTGATCCAACATTTATTGCTAGGAAAAAAAAACACAATTAAACCAAAAAAATTAATGAGAAATATATAAATTAAAAATATCTTTAAATATTATTAAGAAATAGGTAAGTCTGAATAAAGCTTTTGGTTTAGAAAGAGAGGACTCTGAATTGAATAACCGACAAAACTTTAGTTTTGTAATTTTGTGATACTTAAAAACATAACAAACAAAATTTGCTTTAAGTTGGACTAATATAAAACTATACAACATATACTTAATTAACAAAAGTTAACCTCGTTTTAGATTATGTGACTTAAATTGTAAAATATAGAAGGGTAAACGACCACAATTTAAGTGTAGCTCTTCCTTCTGTACGCATGAAATGGTTAAAAAAAGGCCTAAGTTTTGTATATTCCTTACTATACTCACCATAACTAATGAGACGCATAAATCAAGTAAAAAATGTTGAAGAATAGTAAAACCCTTTCAAAATGTTCGAAATGCGATAAATAAAAAACGATTTAAATATTCATTGACATTTATTGATTGAATTTGATAAGGTTTTTCTGCAGCATGATTTTTTTTTTTTAGGTTTTTGCACATACATTTTAATATGTATTTAAGTTAATTTTTTTGTTTGCTTTGATTATGTTTGTCGTTTAAAACTGTTGCACACACACTTATCTTAAGTTAAGAGCCGTGGAATGTTTTCTATTTCGGTTTTTAGTTATTTTAAATGTTAAATATTACATATTCAATTGGAGTTTAGGAACCTGCACGTGGCTCTTTAGGAGTTTCTTATACACTTAAAGCACACATTTAAAAATGATATATAGTTTGTGTTTAACATTATGCTTTTTGTTAGCTTTTGTTGTTTTCGGCGGTAAACGTTTGTTTGTCTTTTGTCTTGGCTTATAAGTAAAACATTTATAAAAACCATAAAAGAATTTATAACATTTATTAACAGTTTATAAATGTGACTTTGTCTGTGTGTGTGTATAGTGTGAGAATAGTGTGTTGTACTTTGTATAATCAGGCAGGCAAATCATGAATGAGTACATAATCGAAAATAGTTCTTTTTGTATACAAGTATGTCTCTTTTGTAGTTGTTTTTTGTTTGTTTGTCTGTTTGCTTGTATATAGCATTCATATGTATTTGTATTTGTATAAGTATCATTTTTGCAGGAGGGCTCATTGAAGGTTTTTTTTGTTCTTGTTTTGTAACCAGCTTAACAATTGTATATTCATAATTTTTTCTACACAAATTTTGCTTACATTTCTTTTGTTGTATATAGTTCGGTTTGGCCTTGGATATATCTATATATATACATATATATATGTATATATATGTATTAGGTATACTAGTTCATAGATGTCCTGTTCGGTTTTTGTTGTTGTTGTTGTAAATGCCTTTGGTCTTTTGGTTTGGCCAATTTTGCATTTATTTGTTTTGTTTGGTTTTAATTTGCATGATTTGCAATAAATTGTTATCTAGTGCATAATTTGATTTGATTTATTCTTGTTGTGTGTGTGTGTAAGTTTTTAATACGATATTGGAAATTATCATAGATAGGTACACATATGTATCGTCAACACAGTAGTTTGATTACTTTACTTAGTACAGCAAACAATTGTCTATTTGTTCATTCTATATATATATATTTTACTTAGGCATACAATTTATAAACTAAATGTTACTCAAGTCTGGAAGAGAGCAGTTTTGCAAGTGAAACAGAATCAAGTTTGGGCGAGTTTTTGCAATTATAGCTAGCGGAAAATTTGGAACCAAAGAAAGCACTTTAAAGTCATGGGTATCACATATCTCAAACCTTTCTAACTTTCACTTGTATACTACCTAAGAACTAGGCAGCTTTTAATTACACTTCGATGTTGCTTATAACGTTTTTATTTTTCTTTTGGTTTTCCTCGATGTGTGTTAGAACCCTAATATATAGTTTAGAGGAGCTAAAACTTCAAACAAAATATGTATGAATTGTCATAGATGAAGTTTGCAAAAGTTTGTGCAAAGTGACCAAAAAAAATAAATAAATTGTTTTCTTACTTGCTAAATACTTTGCTTTAGTTATATGTTACATATATATGTTTAATATAATACTTATACATTCTGTTATTAATATTAATGAAATTGTGGCGTCTTTTATTTGACTTTAGTGTAAATTTTAAAAATATTCTTTGTTTGTAATTTGACTTGGATTTTCTTATTTCTTTTTGTGCATTTAATTTGTATTTTTGTTTTGTATGTTGTTTTGTTCTCTGATGCCTTGCGAAAGGTATAAAAAGTTTACAGTTTAAATAATTCTTACTAACCGTATTGTTTATAGAGACATTTGTATATAATACAAAATTTACAATCGAAGCGACAACTTCTTTAAGATTTTAAATCAAAGATTGGCTTAAAAGCTAAAAAGGGTTATATTCTTTTCTTGTTTACAGGAATTTTTCGGGGGATTTTTGTTTAGAAGCCTCAAGTCAAGTGTATAAAAAGCAAACAGCTGAAGGCTAGCGTGTGTCTAATAAATTTATACAAAATCTGTGCTCAGAAAATAGTTTACAAATATACTTTAGACTTAGTTACACTGTCCGTTGGGCGTGATATATTTTCATTTTGTATACATTTATATGAAGTTCTTTGTTTTCTCATCTTTGTAAATAGCATTTGGATGTGTAGGAGAGTTAGAGATAGGGGGAGGGAAGTGTTATAAAGAAGCTCGGAGTTACGCATATTTTGATTGTTTTTTAGGGATTTTGTCCAGTGACCTTTCATAGACAATATATTTGGAATAGTTTCGCAATCGAAATTTCGAATATCAACTAACTTTTCTAAAGCCTAAATTGACACAAATAAATTTAGGTTTATTTTCGTTTTTACTTGCAAGCATTTTGGGAATATTATTCAAGATCGGACCGGCGAAATATTAGAAATATTTCTTTAAATGAAAATGCATTAAAGGAGTTTACTTTACGGCTTTTGCAAGCTTAAGCTTTTGTCAGACTCGACTTTCTTTAGCTTCTCAGATGTGTGGTTTTAGTAAAAGTCTTCAAAATGCAGCTGGGTGCTAGAAAGGTTCAGTGTGTTCCTGTTTTAAGCTCTACGTTAGAAGTAAATATGCTTGTATGCTAAAATTGTGACAATTTCAGCAAATTCTACGCTACTACTTAGATAGATAGTCCCTAATATGTTTGTGTGTATATGTTAGTGTGTGTTTCTGAATTTATAGCAACGTAAAGTCTAGAAGATTGGGCCAGAGTTTTGGGTTTAGTGCCCGTTACCCCGTAGCTTGTTACTTATGCACCATTTGAATTTCAATTTGCTAACATTTACAATAAACAGAGGAGCTTTACCGTTTAGACAACTACAATACAATAAATATATAGTTAATAGATGCAATGTGTGTGTTGGTTTATGTGTGTGTGTTGTGATTACTTTATACATTTCTACTACTTGCAATTAGATTGCAAACGTTTTTGAGTTACGTTTTTCAAACGCTGCTCACCTGCGGGGCCCAAATCAAGAATCAATTGATAAAACGCGCCTTCTGTTTGCGCACAAAGTCCTGCGCCTGTTTGTCATTGATGCGCAGCTCCAAAATTTGCAATATGGGATTGCCTGCAAGGGATATAAACAAAGATTAGTATATGTAAAGAATATGCTTTGTTTTGCCAAACTCACATTTATCCTTTTGCTGCATCAGCGGCAACTCGATTTGCTTGAGCCCATGAAAGTTATCCACACTGGTGCTGTAATCAGCCACACCGGGTATATTACCCAGTGCCAGATAAGCCTCGCCGCCAAAATCATTGGCTGTGAGCACATCGTGATCCATGACCGTAAAGCAGATCATCGCCCCATCGACCAAACACTGCTCCAGCGTCACCGAAAACTCAAAGCATTCATCGAAAATGGGATTCAAAGTGCGCTGCAATGGGAAAATATATAAACATATAGTAAGAATCTGATTTGTAGCTCAAGAAATCAGTATTCAATATTTAGTGAAGTAAAACATTCAACTCAGATACTAGCAGATACTCTGTAAACAGCTCGACAAGCTGCACACTAGCCTGCTTCCCAAGTCCCTTGAAAGTTTCCTTCTGAGATTCCCAGAACCCTCAACCTTGCCAAAACTTAACCAAATTTTAAGCTACAAACCAATTTCTTCAGTGTTTTTTATACCCTGAACAACACATTAAAAATGGGTGAAACCGGTATAATGAAGTTGTGTATATAACAGGCATAAGAAAGCATCTCCGAACCCATAAAGTGTATAAATTCTTGATCAGTATCAACAGCAGAGTCGATCTGGGCATGTCTGTCTGTCCGTCTGTCCGCGTATATCAGAGACTATTAGAGCTAGAGACCTCATATTTGTCATACAGGCTCTCGTAGTCCCTGGTTAGATCAAGTTTGTTTCATTTATCGATAACTTATCCCCTTCAAAAGTTATCGATCAATTTCGATTACGGACAAGCGTTTTTTTGCCATAACTTCAAAGTTATAAGAGCTAGAGGCACTAAATTCGGTATGTATAAGCTCGAATAACACACACATGTAAAATATATTTGGACTTTGGGATACCTCAAGAGTCTAAGCAAGAATATTACATTTTCAGCAATATACAAATAATTATTAGGTTCTTATTTGTAAATCTTGACTAGTAAAGTTCATTTGTAGCCTATGCTAACTTACCTTATGCACATTGGTTTGCTGTTCCATGCAGTGCAGAAAGATGCGACGTGGCAGCAGCTCGATGACGACAAAAGGATCACTGAAACCATTCGGATCTAGCGGGACCACATCCCTGGCGTGCAGGACCTCAACGCACAGTGAATCATGATTGAAGTAGGCGCGCACAGCCAGCGATCCGTAAGGACCCGGACTGACGGCCATTAGCTGTTCGCGCAATCGGTTCATATAGAACATGTCAATCAGGCGATCCGTATCCGTTTTGTGGAACTGCAAACGCTGCTCGATGCGCCAGAAATCCTCCGTGTGCAGGCACTCAATGAGCAGGCCCTGACCCTCGGCATGAAAGAAGTCCACGAGCAGCTGCAGTGCCTCATAGAGCCGCTTGTGGAAGTGCGTCGGCTTATCGGTCTCATCGCCCGTCTCCATCTGACGCGACATCTCGCCCAGCACCGTCTTCCAGATGAAGCGCAGCGAGCGATTGAAGTTCTTGGTGAGCAGAGCGCTATTCAGAGCGGCCAGATGACAGTCGAGGTACTCGAGCAGTGGCACAATGGCCTGATTAGCTGGCAGCGAGTCCGGCGACCAGGCCAAATGGAACACAGCCTTCTGCAGGGACATTTGCATCAGCGGCGCCAGCTTGGACAAAATGCGCTCGGTACGATTCTCCATGTGTGTTAGACTGGACTCCAGCAGATTATCGGCGGACTCCTCCAGCGGCTGTTCATCGGAACGAAACTCGGCGAGAGTGCGACGCACATACTCTACATTATTGACCGTCACACACATATCGTCGGAGCAGCGAAAAGGACCCTGCTGCTCATAGTAGCCGCTGTCCGCCAGCGTTGTGTGTATCAAGTCGCAGTAGTGCATCGCTGCCGAGCAGACCACGTCGATGAGCTGTGACTCCATCATGATGGCCGTATCCTCGTCGGGCCAGTTGATCACCTTCCAGAACTCCTTGATGTTCAGCAGCGTGCTGGCCGTGTCCACCGAGGAGCTACTGTAGCGCACAATCCGCTCACCCTCACAAATGGCATCCATGCGTATGGCGGCCCGGATGCGTTGCAGCGCCTTCGCCTTGCTGACCATCATCCAGCGCTCGAATGTGGGTATGAACCACTCGTGACTGTTGCTCAGCGCCAGCGGCTTCTCCGGCGGCTGCGGTTGGGCGGACAGATGTCGCTTCAGCTGGCAGAATTCCTGCAGTGCCAGAAATAGTTCGAACGGTTTCGTATCCACCGGCTCGGCATCGCCCTCCAGCACCGCATACTGCGATAGATTCATGCGCACCCCGGGCACCTGGCCAGCGGCCATGCGTGTGTACACCTCGTCTCCGACCATTGCATCATACTGCTTGTAGATGATGCTGAAGTACTGAATGCCATTCGTGCTGCAAGCATGCACACAAGAGAGGAATACCAGTTAACAAGGGATACAGACAAAAAGAGAGAGAGAGAGGGAGAGATAGAGATAAAAGAACAGATGTTTAAGCCAACACAGTTTGTGGCTACACTCGGAGAAAAAACGGTCTGTCAATTCAAGCACAAGCAGCTTAGGATTTGCATACTTTAGTGCTTCAATTTTCAAGTAGTAGTCGTTAAGTGAAAATTTAATAAGGCACTCATATTTATTTTTAACATTTTTGTACTTAAAACCAAAGTCTACAAATGTATAGCTCTTAATTTAAGAACTTAAATGCTTGACTCAATCTAATTTAGTTTTCGTTTTCATTTCAGTACTTAAAATCAGAGCGAAGTATCTTACCCAGAGTCAACAATCACTTGATTTAAGCAATTGCTGCACATGTACTTAAAATAGGCTTGAAAAAGTTGTAATTCCTAATTGAAGAACCTAAATACTTGATTCCAAATGGTTTAGTTGTACTTTAGAATGATTTCAGAATGGATTTTAGAGCTTGAATTATCTTACTTCAAGTGATTACTTGATCAAGTAATTGATTTCAGAAATATATTAAGATGTTGTTAATCTAAGAACAAAGTTCTTGATAAAAATATTCACTTTTATATTTAAATTACATTACCACTTGATTAGTTGGAGTAACTAAATATCTAACAACAAGTAATCAAGTTCTTGATTTAAGAAAAATCTGAACATATGTATTAAGAAGTCTTTAGGTACTAGTTATGTGTACTGAAAGCTATTCAGAATTATAAAAAACCTTCTTGAAACAAGTTATTCGTTCTCTAGTCTAGGATGTTCAAACTTGACAACGTTTGACTAAAAAACTCCCACTTTTCTCCAAGTGCAGCTGCTGTCTAACCAAAAAAAGGCTAAAGCGCCAGCACTGCTTAGCGTTAAGCTGAAAATCGATAGCGCTTCAAGCATTGTTGGTCGCTTTAAATTGCTGCATTGGCTGCAATTAGCTTGGGGATTGCTTCCAACTAAATTAACTAATGCTGCTCAACACTTTCGCGGACAGGACATTGAAGGCATTCAAGGACTCCAGCCGCCACTAAATGGGCCATCAAGATGCCAGTTTTGTCTGTTGGCCAACGTGGGCGCATTTTTATGACAGCGCAATTAATTTGTGGCTTATGTGTGTAAGCCACTTGATGTGCTCATTAGAAGCCTTTTATGGCCTCGCTAACTGGCAAATATGCGACTGACTAGATGAGTTGCGACCCCTTTTTTTCTAAGTTCATTTCGCATGATGCTGCACAGTGTTGTGTAACGCCAAGGTGCGAACTAGTTTGCGTCTAGGTGAAGCAAGCTGCTAGTCAGTGCTGACAATTTAGCCATTTTCTGGCTGAAACTTTTGCTTTTATGAATGATTGAATAGAAAAGTGCGAAAACATTAGCTGGAATATTTATTCGTATTTTTTTCATACTCATATCGAAGATAATATTTTTTGATATAAATAATATTCAAATAGTGTTGGAAAAATCTTTCTAAAAAATCGCACAAATTTAAAGTATTAGACAATTAAAAAATCGATTCAGTAGCTTCTGAGAAATA
The DNA here is from genome assembly GCA_035042425.1 of Drosophila flavopinicola. Taxonomy (NCBI): domain Eukaryota; kingdom Metazoa; phylum Arthropoda; class Insecta; order Diptera; family Drosophilidae; genus Drosophila; species Drosophila flavopinicola. The sequence goes on along the minus strand of JAWNLL010000134.1, from coordinate 1,923,405 downwards.
CCGGCATTTTATACTAATTTTCTATAGTTTACAAGCACCGTTCTATAAAGTGGAAATGATTATTAGCTCTACTATAAAATGGACATTATTTTACAAATTTAATATATCAATGTTGGTCCATTATTCATTTTCAAAACTATTTGGCTGTCAAGCTAAATAGCTGTTATTTGGTTAAAGTTAGACAAACTGTCAATAAGCAACTGCGTTTACTCATTGCTAAACTAAAACAACAACTAACTAACCAGCCAACTGATTAGTAGCCACTATAAACTTGACCCACGACAAAAATGGACACTGACTGAGTTCGAATTGCAGTTCGCAGGATAAAAACAAATGGGGGGCAGAAAAGGATATAATTTGGGTTAAATGTTCGATGTTAAATGTTCGCTGCTTTGTGCTGCTGTTAAACTGTTTGTGAATTTTATTCGTGCAGGTCGGCCTTGAAGCGTGTTTTATATGCGACACGTGCCGCACATATTTAATGCAAAATGCTGGACAAAAAAAGGAAATGTAATGGGATGTCCGTAATCAGGGCACTCGTCTACTCACTTGTCGAAGAGCGCATGATAGTAGCTCTGGCCCAGTTGGATGTCGGCGGTTAATGTTGTTACGAAATTCGATAATGGATTGGCCAGGCACTGCGATTCGCGCAGCACATTCTGTCCCCACATTATGGAGCCCTTGCGCAACGCATTCACCACCTCGCCCCGCACGCCCTTGTTGAAAGGGCAGACGGCCCGAAAGGCGCGCATCGAGCCGAGCAGACCCAAACAGCGCAGCAGGAACTCCAGCCGTATCAGCGAGGGCGGATTCAGGGCCGGAAAGATGTCCCGATGGCGTCGTATCTGATTCAGCGAACGCTCCACAAAGCCATTCATTGCCTCCGCCAGCCACTGTTCCAGATCGCGTGTGAGCGCCTCCTGATTAGGCTGATTCCATTGCTTCTCCACATCGCTCAGCAGGCGATGCAGAAACTTCGGATCCAGCGGCGTCGAGCGATTCAGTCGGGCGGCAGCCACGTATCTATAAAGGAGTAATGGGAAGATATAGTTAGAAGTAGTAAGAAGAAATACAGAAGAAGATCAAAGTATTTAGAATCAAAAGATCATAGGATACCATTAGACTAAACTGAACCCATTCATAATAAGTAAAACGAATATAATAAAGAATGTAGCTGCCATATGAAAGCATTTCGGGGCTATAAAGTATATGTATTCTTGATCAGTAACAACAGTCGAATCAACTTCTTTGTTTTATAGACTCTGCAAGTTTTCTGTTAATCTCCAAGTTGTAATTGGCATTCTTTGCTCACCTGGCCATGGCACACTGCAAATCCGTGAGTTCGCCCTGCACGGCCAGCTGATGGAGTATGGTCAACGCCGGACCCGGCAGATCACCGCACCAGGTCCAGGAGGGCTCATGCGTGGTCACCTCGTGCTGCATGAAGACCATCTGCAGCTGCTCGATCTTGCGCAGCTGCTGCTCATTGTTCTCCTCGGGCACAATGCCGCGATCCTCGCGCGTCGATAGCCACAGCTTGAGCCTGATGCGTCCTTGCACCGTGCTGCGATGACTGCGCGCCTCCAGCTTGAACCAAGCATCCAGACCCGTCGAGGGTATCTCCGCAATCGGTATGTTGATGGCGCCAAGGAAGTCATCCTGCGAACCCTGCCTGGCCGACTGGCACACCTGCTTGAAGAAGCGACCCAAGCCGCGCACGCCTCGCACCTCATTCAGCCGGGAGACGGCATCCATGACGCAGCTCTCGTCATCGTGGTCCCAGATGTCCAAGTGGAAGGTGTCCGTGTTGATGTCATCGATGTCGCTGGAGTGCATAAAATACGATTTGTTTACTCTCTGTTACCAATTTGATGATTCATTAGCTTAGGGCACTTAATTTGTCCAATTAGTCCACAGCGCCGCTAAGTAGGCAACACTTTTTGTTTGCCCCCCGATTTTTATTTGCTGTGCGCCATAAGAAAAAGACGTCTGCAGCTGCTCGACTCATTTTATAGACAATACTCAATTTATTTTTATATTTATGGCCACACACACGCGCAGCGCAAATAAAATATGTATATATATATATATGTGTTTGCTACCACATGAGCTTTATGAGCAGGTTAAAACGTAACGATGCTGTTTAAATAAATAATATATATTAGAAGGTGCAATGCGGCTTTCAACGATGCCAAATGTTTTTCTTTAAATTTTCCAACAGGGGAAAATGTATTGAAATTGGAAAATTACAAAAAAATTCTTTAAATTTTAGCTATAATTTTATATATAATGTAAAATTTAAATAAGTTCTAATAATAATGTATATAAATGAAAGTTAAACCAAACTGCTTGTTAACAAAAAGAAACTTAAGAGTTATTTTACAGAGCACAACTCAAGAGAGAGAATACTTTCCCGTATTAAAGAGCAAACTGTTTGTTGTCATTGCAATTGCAACATAAATTTGATTGCGATTGCAATTGTTATTGTTATTGTTAAATGTATTGTAGATTTTATGGCGCAATTAAATGAGTTCTTCCTTAGCTCGTAAATTACGACCCGCAATGACAAGCAATTGTTATTTCCGTATTTATGTGTATGCGTATCAAAGATCGCAGCCTGAATGATAAATTGCGACCGGGACACAACATTTGTCATGCGGCCAGGCGTAAATGAAGTGTCTCCTGGCACCTACAAATCGAAATTCCGCAGTGAACTTTAGACTATATTTAGCTAAAAGACGGCGGAGTGGGCGCGTAATTGAATAATTTCGAGTAAATCCGCAATTGAGCAGCGTCATCATTGTGCCCATCGATTTGCCGGATAATGGACACGTGATTGAATTTAAATAGCCCGCACAATTCTCCAATTGCCCGGCAGCGTCTACACTCAGAAAAAACACAGTGTGCTCTTTCATTTAGAAAATTAAGCCAAAATGCAAATTGCACTTACAACTAGAAAGCATTTTTTAAAATTATTTCTAGTTTTGGCATTGGAAAGTACAACAAATGCAATAAATAAATAAAAATATATTAAAAATGGTATACAAAATATTTAAAAATATATTAAATATATATAAATTATAGAAATTGACGAAAATTCTTTACTTGAAAGTACAAATGCTTCCTTTCAATGGACAATTTAAAAAATAAACTATCTATTTCTACTTTTTAGATATTTCTTATACTTTTAGTATTTCTTATGTTCTAAAAGTCAAAATGTTAATATTTGTGTGAAGTTTTTAGAAACTAGCTTCTAATATTCAGAAAAATATTATATATCTATCAATTATAATTTGAATTACTACTACTACTTTACCTTAAAGCTTATACATTTATATTATATTTTAGATTTAACAGAAAAATATAATATATATATTTATTAACTGTAATATAAAATACTTGCTTTACTTTAGCTTAGAAATTTGTATTATATTTTAGATTTATTAGATAAAACATTTTGGGTATATTAATTGTAATGTAAAAGCTATACCCGAAAGCTTATAAATGTTTATTATATTTTAGATTTAATAAAATGTTCTTATATTTGGCACTACTTTTTTTTTGTATTTATACTTTTTTGCTATCTGGCAGCTTAATTTACCATTAGCATTAAAAAAATACAAAAAAAACTACAATTTGTTGAGAATCTTGGATTGCAATAAGACAAACTTATTTTAGAAGTTTACATGCATTAAATTTTATAATAAAATATTATAATTTGGAATGCTCTTTTCTTTGAGTGTAGAGCAGAGGAGTTGTGTGGGAGTAGTTGGTTTGGGGGTTAAGTAATCAAATTAGCTGCACTTACAATTTGAATTTCTCATTCCATTTGGGGCTGAGCGTGTGGGGCTTGATGCTGGTCGCCTTGATTAGCTTGGCCGGCACCGGGCCGCCCAGCGAGTCGCGCTGCTCCCGTCGACCGCCGCCGGCCTCACGGCGCTTGAAGCTCAGGCGAAAGCTGTGCTTGCGATGCGGCGGCGAGTCTGTGGCACTGTTGTCAAACCCACCGCTCATATCGGCGGAGAGGGCGCGCGGCGTCGGCGGCAGCGGCAGCGGCGACACGGGCGGACCGCCGTCCGGCTGTATGCCCAGCATGCAGTACGGATCCGAGAAGCCTGCGACGAAATCAAGAAGACGAAGGTGTGTATATGTGTGTGTCAGTGTCAATGTGGATTGTTATTACATTACGACATTGAATGGCAATTAATAGCAGGCGCCTGCAGGCAGCAGACAGTCGAGACGAGCAGTCGAGTTGAGTCAGTCGAGTCGAGGCGTCAGCTGGCAGCAGACGCTGCTGGTCACACACACCGGGCGTATGATTAACATTTCATTTGCATAAAGTGCCGCTCAATTATTAAGTGGCCCTGATTTACACACACACACAAAGAGAGAGAGTGAAAGCGTGCAAGTGTGGCACAACCTTTGCGGCTGCTGCGAGAGAGCGTTGATAATCGATTAAATGGGCTTCATTGAGCAATACGAATTTAATTCAGACTACGGCAAAATGCGCATTGCTTTGCTTACCCCTAGAAATGGGCGCGTGTCGTGTTTGAGAATTGAGAAGAAGAAGCAGAGGCACGACTGCGATTTTTTTATAATTTTTACGTGTGCGATTGTGAAGAAAATAATGGCATTTGCAATATGGAAATCATTGGCGATTAATTAAAAACCAATGCAAGCAAGCTGATATATTTATTTGTCTTTGGCATTTTATTTGGAAACAATGGGAGTCACTTTATATATATATATATATATATGTATTGATCTTTTAAAATATATGTATGCGATTTTATAATAGTTTTTACGAGTGCGGTTGTTAAAAGGAATATATACAATTTCGTATTGGAATATTTCCAACTAGATGCCACAAATTTTGTTTTTTATTTTATTTATAATTTTATTTATTTAATTCAAAACTAAGCAAGCAAATAATAGCAATCATTTTGCAAATATATATTTTGATCTCTAAAAAATGTATTAAAACATAAATTAGAAAAAATCATCAAAATAAAAAAATAAATGGTTGCTAAACTGCATTTATTTTCACTTACAATGCAAATTTTAATGGCTGTGCAAATGAAAAGAGCATTAATAATGGCGAAAGTAGAGAGAGAGAGAGAGAGAGAAAGAAAGTATGGTGCACTTTGAAGTGCGTGTGTATGAGCGAGCCAGCGAGCGCAGCAACAATGCAAGCGCCCTGCTGTTATACTACGTATAGTAAGAGCGTATAACAGTCATACTGCTATACTGAGAGTTAAATGCATGCGTGCTCTCGCTCCCACACACGAGATGAGTAGCTGATCGCAAGCAAGCAAGCCAACAAGAGTGGGAGAAGCAGAGCCGATCTGTAATGGCAGCTCTAGGCGAGCGCACAGCGATGAGAGTCTGCACGATTGAAAGAAGAAGAGCTGCTGTATATAAGTAGCTGCACAGCGAAGTGGGTGGTCAGTTGAAGCCGATTGGTGGGCGCGTAAAGGTTGGATGTGCAGTATGTATGTGTGTGTGATCGACAAAAAAATATACTGTAAGCAACTATGCAGCTGAAATACCAAGCGTTCTATTGAAACTTTCAATGTAAGCGAACAAATTGATATATATGTTTACTATTAAATATACAAATATTATTATTACAATTATTATAATTATCATGTTTGATGTTTGATCTTTAAATTTTCTGCCAGTAATCTTTCAAACTTTAATTTTACGTTTGAAAACAGTATTTTTCTATCAAAAATAGCTAAGACTATGATTAGTAGTCAAAAATTCCAAATCTTTTCCTAATTTCAAATATTAATATGCATAAATCTCATACTCAAAAAGGTATACCCTGTGAAAATCAGTTCAATTTTGATATAAGCCCTACGCATAGCAAATGCAGTCAAGATATTTGCCAGTTGCAAAGCATTTTAGCTATTCTTTGTATACAACACGCTTCCATCTCTAATTTAGCGTATTGTGAACTAGTCAACTGCGAGTTGGTGGTTTTTTTTTATTTTCTTTCTGCTTTTCATGCTTGAACTGTAATAGTAGCGATTGCGATTGCCGCTAATGAAAACGGAATCTGATGCCAGGCACCGAGTCGGGCAATCGCTGTAGCTATAGCTATAGCTACTATAGCTATATTGAGGATGGCCAAACAAAAGCGACGCACTCATCAGCCACGTCTCATTGGCAACGAGTTGTTGTTGTCGTTGTTGTTGTTGTTGTTGTTGTTGCTATTGGCAGCATGTACTAACTAAGCATCCCCCTGAAGAGGGCAGCCCCCTTCGGAAGAAGGCACAGCCCGGCAGACGTTAGCCGTCAGCAGTACATTTAGCAGATGGTAGACGTAGAAGTGGAAGCCTGGCAGCAGGAGCACTCAACGTATTCCTTACACATCCTTGAGCACATTAAAATGCGAAATTGCGTTGCCTTCGAAGGCAGCAACTGCTGCTATTGCTGCTGCTGCTGCTGCTGTTCTTGGAGCATAATGAACAAAATGGGAAGCATTAAATTGCAAATTTATTGAACGAGCTGCGGAACAGAGTCGATGACTTGACGCTGTGGCTCCGAAGGACGGGTCGGGTTTTGTGTTTGGGACTCTCCGAGCTGTAACTGTGGCATGGCAAGTAGTAGTAGTAGTAGTTGCGAGTTAACGACTGTGTGATACTCTGATTGTCCTATTTACGAAATCTGTTGACTGCTTCCAATTCAAATGCAGAGTTAATATAGGGATCAAATGATGATCAAAACTGCCTCGGGAACTGAAATCGTATCAGTCTTCACAAAGTTATGGGACATCAAGTCTTGTAAGGGTGTATCTAAGGAATTGGAAGCATTACCAAAGCTTATTTTTGATAGAAAATGAAAACTTCGGAAGTGCTTCAGATTTGAATAGATATATAAGTCAAATCATCCTCAAAATAGCCTCGAGATCGAAAATCTGATCAGTTTTGAAGGAGGTTTGGGAGTTTGAACTCTTGTTAGGGTGTTTTTAGGAACTTTGTGGCTTTATCATGGCTTGATGTTGATCGAAAATCGAAAATTCAGGGCTGCTTCAATTTTAAACACAGAACTATTGCAGAAGTCAAACTATGAAGAAAACTGCCTCCGAATCGAAAATATAATCAGTTTTGACAAAGTTATGGAAGTTTTAAATATTGGGCGACCATTTATAGGCACTTATTTCAATGAAGAGCTCAAGCCATAACGAAAGAGGTCTTGTCATTGAAAATCTAATCAGTTTTGTCAAAGCTATATCAGTTTGCAGTCATGTGTAAATACGTATACTTAATATTTGGCATTGGGTGCAGAGTATAACAACAAAAAAATGGGAAAAATGTTAAATATACGAAAATGGCGCACATGGTGCAGAGTTTATTGATGACTTGTTTGGCTTGCTGATGCGCCCAATTACACACACACACACACACACTCTAACACACACACACTCAGATTCATAATGCAATTATTGCGGCAGCCGCAAATCAATTTGCAAACTAAAAATATTTGCGCACACACGCAACACTTGACAGATTGATACATTGAGTGGATGGGAATATGGCGGAATATGGCGGAATATGGGGGAATATGGTGTAATATGGTGTAATATGAGTAGTGAGTGGGGGCTTACCATTGGCATCCTTTGCCTCGAGGCCATCGGCTTCGATGACGACCGCGGAGAGGACGATTATCTTTGGTTTATCCTCGGCGGAGGCGTGCAGCAGGCGATAATGACGATCCGGATTGACGCCAAAGGCGCGCTGTGCATGCAGATACATTTCGTCCTTGTAATGCGCAAACTGTATATGTGCGACAGAGACAGAGTTAGTTAGCTGTTTGCCAAAAGAAAAACAGAATCGAGCACGCATTTCATTTAATTGAATTTAATTATATTGTCATTTGTTTGTAAATATTTTGCAGCCGCCAAACAACAATTTCGTAATATCATCAACAACAACAACAAACATAAATTAGCATATTTTCGCCGGATAAACACCAGCAAAATATATATTTTTTTATTAGCTTCCGTCGTTTTTGTTTTTTATGTTTGCTTTGCGCGTATAAAAATTCGTTTTCTTTTATATTTTTCTATATATAGTATATATATATTTTTGCATATTGATTTATCTTTGTCGAATTTATTAGCTCGCTGCCTGACTTGCTGATTTGCACACACTTCAAGTGGCGCTTTCATCATCTACCCAGCTAGCCCCCTAGCTGATTCTTTTCCCCTCTCCCAAAGCTGTTTTCAGTTTTTTCTGCTTTCGTTTTTTGCTGTAGTTTTATTTTAATTTGATTGCTTTGACTGCAGTTGCCTAGGCAGCGTCCAACTGAATTATTACGAATCTTATTTTAAGTGTAGTCCTTTTGGCTTTCCCCTTCCCTTCCTCACACGTCTCCTTAGTCCTTCTTGCAGCCACACAGTGTTCAAATGTAAGAATCTAAGCCCCATTTTGTGGCCATTATTTGTGCTCAAGTATATGGAAGAAAAAATGTAGGCCTAATTTAGTCGAGAATGTCCAGTAGACAGTTTTTTATATTACTTGTTTTTCTATTTGCAAGAGAATATATTCTAAAATCTAACATATACCACTTTTTTAATAACGCTTAAGCAAAACATCAAATTTATGCTGCACTTTAAATTTAAAATTAAATTTTGATTATATTTTGAGTACTCTTATAATTTGATAAAATGTAAAAAACATTTTTTTATAGGTGCAACATTAAAATAATGACAATCTCTTGAAGGCACTGTTTTTAAAATGTTTTCAAAATACTGTGTTAAATCTCATAATGGAAATTAAAATATACATATTATTGCATATTTTTGCAACTTTTAGTAGCTTGAGTGCCCTAAACGTAAATTATTTTTAATAAATTTAATTCATTTATTAAAATTCATAAATTAAACAACAGATTTCTCTGCAATACTCCCAAAAAAAACACTACCTGTACTTTTTACCCCAAATAGCTTGAGTGCCTTAAACGTAAATTATATTTCACAAATTGCATTTGTTTATTACGTCATGAATTAAACAACAGATTTCTCAGCAACGCTCCAAAAAACACTACCTGCCCTTTTTAACCAGAAAACCTATTGAAATTGCAAGTTTTCGAAAAACTTTCAGCGCACTCTGAAAAATTAGGCATAAACGAAGATCAAAAAAAGTTTGCCAACTACTTATTATGGCTGCAGGAAACTTTGTGCAAGGATGGCAACTTTCGCTCTCAACTCGAACTTGTGCAACATCTCGATTCTTAGAGCTACTGGAATTCTATAGAAAAACAAGTTGTGGTCTCTACAGTTTATACTTTATTTTTAGTGCTCCGCAACGCTTAACACACATTTATTTATACATTAGTTACCATTAAAAACACTAACCCACTTGCAGCTGCAACACATTTATTATTTGTAATTATTTTCCATTAAATGCAAAAAAGAGGAAAAAGTGCGAAAATAATGCGGAGAAAAGTGGAAAATGCCACTGAGCCGCCTGCTGAGCTGTTCGGGGGCCCGGAATAAATAACTTTAGTGACTCGACTTTCACTCGAGGCACCCGCGAGACTTGACCAGCTTCTCACTCTTGCATTCTCATTCTCATTCTCAGTCTCATGGCCTGAACTCAATCACAGCAGGACTAACGTTATTTGCCGCGCTGCTGAAAGTTTTATTACGCTGCCATAAACCCAATGCCCTAGCTTCGAACTAAGTTCATCTTCTTCTTCTTCTTCGTCGTCTTCTTCTTCTTCTTCTTCTGCATCCCAACTGTGTACAGTCAGCTCGAGTTTCATTAGTTGTGCAATTTTCTTACTGTTAAATTAAAAACGATAATTGAAAAATGCCAGGAGTGTAGCGGGCGGATGGGGAGGAGTGGGGCAGAGGTAAGTTGGCCGTCTCGTTTTGTTCCTTGCGAAAATATTGGAAAATTACTTACAAATGGCAATCGAAATGAAAACTCAGTTGAACTTGGCGCAAAACACTTTTATAATTGAATTTTGTGCCCACATCATAGAGCATGTATATATATATATATATATATCCCGGCCTCAAAACTCATTTCGGGCTTTAAGCACTTTGGGTCGTGCACCCTGCAGCATCAATCATTTAAATTGCTCAACATTTTTGGCCTTAACGTATGTGATTAACTAGCGCAGCCCAACCACTTCAATCATCTATCATCTCTCCGACTGCCGACTGCCTGCGGGTCACAGGACTCTTAACCGCTCGTTAATTTTAAGCTAAAACACATTTTGTATAATTTCCAAACTATTTGCATAAGTTCTCTAAGCTCAATCAAAAATTCATATGATTTAAAGCCGCCCCGACCCAAGCTTGTTATTAATTTAAGGGTGTGGAGCTGATAAAGCACTTACACTGAGCGAAGAAAACCAGTACGTTTTGAAAACTACAAGTATTGCAAACATTTTTGTAAATATTTTTAGATAAACAAGCGTAGAACACTTTTTGTCTTATCATTTTAAATATTGAAATATAAATAATATTTAAAAACTAAAACAAAACTCTAAAAATAGAAGATATTGTTATAAAAAACTAAATTTGACGCATCTATTTCGTTTTTAATAAGAATTCGATGATTACACATACGAAATAACGAAACAAACGGAAAAAGCTAAGTTTTCGATTGTTGTAAAAGTTATAATTATAAGATATTCAATATCTCCAAATTTAGTGGGTTGATTCTAAAGACCTTATCCTTTTTGAAAACAATATAAAAAAACCTTAAACAGCAACAAGTTATATGTTTGTTTTTAAAAGGAGTATTCGCTTAGGCCGCTTAGGCGCTTTTTAAGACAAAGCTATGAATAATGCATAAAAATAAAGTTTTCAAACGTATTTTCTAAAAAACTCATTAAAAATTCTATACATTAAAAAAAAAGTAAAGCTAGGCTTTGGAAAGCCTATATGCATAATATTGTTATTACCAAAGAATATTAATTAAGAAATGACTCAAAAAATCACTTTTTAGATATGTAAAAAGTCAACTGAAATAAATATTTTGATATGCAAAATGTATATCTTTTTAGCACATTAAAATCTATAAAATTTGTGCTCAGTGTACAGGTGTATGTAAATAGTTTTTGGCTCACACAAACCTGTCCGCCGGGCGCTGGGGCACCCACCGTATTGCCAATGGTCTGCAGGACCTCAACGTAGAGCTTCTCCTTTTCATCGTGACGGTCAATGGACTCCTCGGGCGCTGGCGGATCACGTTCATTTTCCGGATTAGCCTCGGCACGTGATTCGGCAGCACGCGTTGCCGACATGCGACGATTTTCACGTTTCCAGCCGAGCGATGTAAAGTTCTCAAAATACGACCCATCCGTTTCCTGTACGCTGTGTGTGAGAAAATAGAGACAGAGAGAACGAGAGAGAGAGAGAGTGAGAATAAGAGATGTGTGTACTTGTGTGTGTGTGTGTGTGTGTGTGTGTGTGTGAGTGCACTTCATTATATCAAACAATTTTGGAAATTGACTCGCTGGCTGTGTCAGTCGAGCTGCCTAACCCTAATTGGCACTGTCAATATGCTCTACATAAGTATTAAGTATTCCATTTGCATATCGCAGCTTGTCAGACCTATTTCAACATTGAGAAGGGTCGCGCCAGCTAGCAGCGAGCAGCTTGTTGCTTGTCTGTCTCGCTTGTGTCGCTAATTGTATACAAATACCAAATATATATGTAGTTTTCGATATTAATCATACGCCCCGTGCGCACGTTAACAGATTTTTTAGCTCGCTCAAGGGTTTAGGGCCGTTGATGATGCTGCTGCTGATATTGCTGTTGCTGATGTGCCTAATCATTTGATTTGCATGACACACACACACACACACACACACACACATGTATATATATATATGTGCTGCATTTGTGGCTTTAAATTGAGCTGCAAAACTTTTCGCACTCAGCACAAAATGGGCAGCGGCTAAGCGCCTAAGCGGCTTAACTTTGTCGCCAGCATTTTGAGAATTTTTTATAGCGTTTATGGCACAGCTGTTGAAATGATAGACTTGTTTAGAAGATACCCTGTGAAATGCTTTATATACAATTCGAACTTAAGACAAAGCTGACTATTATAAAATAAAAGTAAAAAAATAAAGATGTAGAGAAAAGAGAAAAAAGTCTTGAGAAAGGAAATTTATATATTTATGCATTTTTGATAAGAGTCAAACCTGCAAATTTGCATTTTACTTATCATTATATAAATAAATAAATCTTCAACTCTAAATAGCTATATACATTTTCTTATATTTCTAAATCTACTTTTCGCACACTAGATTCTAGAAATATAAATTTTAAAATTATAACGACTTGCCTTTGACTTTTCAGAGCTTTTTTTAACAACTACCGATCAAATTTGACCATATAGTCTCAAGAAATACTACTGCCTTCCCTTTTATTTCCAAAAAAAAAAAAAACAGAGTATAGAAGCACAAAATTATAAACTGTGCTGCAGAAATTTCATTGAAGGCAGGCTCGACAGAAAAAAAGCTGGTAGGCAGACACTTTTTTGTCGCATTTTGCTTTTCGTGTGTGCGGCGCAATTTCCCAGCCAGGGAAAAGCACTTTTCAGCTCTGACTTGCATTGTTTGCAAGTTTCCATTTTATTTTCGGGTACTTCTTTTAATATTTTGTGAGAAATTTAATTTTAAACTTTTTTTTTTCGTTTGCTTTGTGATTTTGTCAACGCGTTCTCAATTTCAGTTTAAAGTTTCAGTTCTTGGCTGTATTTTCTTTACGTTGGCCCTTCTACTTTGTTTTGTTTTGTTTTTTGGGGCTGAGCTGTCCACAAAGTTTGTCGCTTTTATTATTTATTTATTTGGTATTTATCTTGTTGCAACAAATTTTTTTTGAGCGGGGTGGGCTGCAGTGTAGGTAAACAGTTGCTAAACTTTTGTTTTAGTTTTGGGCAATTATTCATTATTTTTTTTGTATTTGTATCTGCTTGCCTGTCACAAATGAATTGCCATTTAATGGACACTTGGACCATTGAAAAGTTTTGTTTGCATTTTACGGGCATTTAATTAATCTGCACATTTTGCACTTGTTTACGTTTCATAATGAATTTGGGTGGTTTTTTTTTATTATTTTAATGCGTGCGGTTTTCGGGCGCTAATTGCAACTTTTTGACTAACATATTCGCTGTGCTTAATCCAGATAATTAATTAATGTTATTATATTAACAGCGGCTGTGCATGATGTAAGTGCTTTCTGTTGTTTTTCGTTTTTTGTTTTCATATAGTGAAATCAAATAAAATTGAGGGTATTCTGCAGTTAAAGCTACATTTGGAATAAAAAACTATAAATACAATAATATACAATTTTTATTATTGCATTTTTTGTTAATTCCAAATCTTAGTATTTTTGTAGTTGAAAAATTGGAAAGCTCAAGAAAAGTATGTAATAGAAAACAACATAATTTAAAAAATAGGGCTCTACAATTTGTATACTTCCCCAATTATTAGTGAAATAGAATATAGGGTATTCCTGCAGTTTAGGTACCTTTCATATTAAAAAAACTATCCAAAATACATACTAGTATTAATATAGTTTCATATTTTAATTTTATGTTACTTTCCAAATTATTTTGATATTTTTAAATTATGCCTAAGAATTTTTGTGGTTCAAAAATTTCGAAAATCTATTTCATAAAATTGTAAAAAATATTTGAAATTATATTAAAATTTATTTTTATTTAATTCTAAAATATATTGTTATATTATAAATATTGCACAGATATTTAGTGATTTAAAAACTGGCATACATTCCCTTATAAATATATTATTTCCACAAACACAAAATAATTGCAAAGCAAGCTCGCCTCTAGCTGCATTTTTCCAAATCAACACCCAACTGTTTAGTTGATGCTTTTAATCAGATTCATTTCTAAAAGCGCAATTAAGTGCGGCGCGGCCTTCTCATGGCGCAAAACTTGATGTTGCTTAAAGCAACACCTAGTAAAATCTCATTTCATGCTTAATTAAATGTTACCTCAAGACCGAAACTCTCATTATGCGCACATTTTCAGGTTAAACTGAAGCCGCATTATGCAAAGCAGACTGCGGCTGCAGCATGTTGCAACCTTGCTAATCCGCCCTGCAACTCATCCCAACCAAGACTTACCCCCTTATCTGTGTGTGTCTCTCGCTCTCTGTTTGTGTGCGTGCCCAAGTTGGCCAAAAAGTTGTTGGCAACTCAAAAGGTTGAGCCCGCATTACAAACTGCCAATGTTGCATAGACTAAGCCCAAAGTTTCTTTTCGAAATTACAGTGCGGGCCAAAAAAAGAAATAAAGCAAAATTACAACAACAACAAGGACAAGCACAACTTTTGTAATTACATAATTATGAAGGCGCAAGCAATTGAAGTACATTAATTAATTGGTAAATAATTCAGGCTATTTCCGTGCCCAATGCTCCACTGGGATGAATGGGTGCTTAGAAACCTTGAATAGGTATTTGCGAGCAACTTTAATTTATGCATTGACTGATTTAAATACACACAAAAAAACACACACACACACACACACACACTCACATCCTAGTCAAGGACCACGTAAAGTTAATTATAATGAGCAAACATGCGTTTTTTTTTGTTGTTTGTTGCAGCCAAAACAAAAATTCATTTGTGGTTTTACTTGCACATCATCAACTATGCATTAAGGGGGCACCTCCCCTCCCTTTTCACTTACCCAGAATCGGAGCGCGGATCCACCTCGGGCCAACTGAGGCGCCGCTTGCAAAATGCCAGCGGTGGCCGCGGCGGCGGATCCGGTTGATGCAGTGGCGAATTCCGGCTGCGAAACGAGCCGGTGCGAGGCGGCGCCAAACACTCCAGGGCCCGCGATTGGCGACGCGAATTGATAGGGGTACTCCCCGCGGACCCGCAATTGCCACCAGGTGGCCCCCCGCTGCCGCTTCCGCTGCTGCCCGGCACCTTCGGATAGCCTGTGGCGAAAGGAAATGGATATTGGTATATAGTATAGTATATGAGTCGTATACTTAATATATAAGTGCACTTTGGCAATTTGGCATTTGAAACTTTGCGTTAAGCCTGCTGCTTTCAATTGCCCAGCAAATACTTATGGGCTATCAATCGATAGTTATCGATAATGCATATGTTTAGTATACAGTATGTATGTTAATTAAATGCTTTTTGGTAAATTTGCCAAGGCTGCTGCTTTAAAATTGTCTAGCAATTACTTATGTGTTATCAATCGATAGTTATCGATTGTATAATGCATATGCCACGCAGTGTTTACCTTTTAGTTAAATAAGAAGACAATATCAATAACTTTTAGCTATAATAAGTTACACATTAGTTACAGATATATTAAGTTCACTGTGATAATTTTGCGATAAAAAAACTGCTGCCGGCCTATCGATATATATCGATTACATAATGCACACCGAATGCATTTTAGTTCAAGAAGAAGAACAGCTAAAATAACTTTTAGCTATAGTAAATTATTAACAAAAACTTCAGAATCAATACTTTGGAAAAGATACGGTTAGTAACACGTTTGAAATCGATAATTGAGTTAACAAAAACATTATAAAACAAGTGGAGAAGGATTATCTTCGGCGTGCCGAAGATTAAATACTCTTTTCGAACCTTTAAGCAATTTTCACTATTTTTCCGTGACTGCTTATTTAATTCGCAGATATTAATGTCGCATACATATACCCCTACATATAAAATAAAATATATAAAGGTATTCATGTAAACTGGGACGTTTCACTATCCGCAGCTCGTGGACGCGTCCCTTAGCATTCATAAGTGCTACCGAATTGAACAATAAACAAGTTTCAGTTTTTCCAAAAAGTCAAAACTACATTACATATGTATACTACAATATACATACCAAATTTTGTGCCTGTTGCTCTTATACCTTTCAAGGCCGCTGTCGGAAATTGAATTGTCATAAAACTTAATCAGAACATATGAGAGCTTATATACAGAATTTGAGATCCATATTTTTTTTCGCGTGGCATTGGTTTTGCCAATGAATTTAAATTTTTCTTTTGAATTATTCTATTAAAGCTACTTTATGTATGAAAAAAAAATTAGAAACAATTTAGGAAATTTAAAATAAATGAATTTGACTACAGCTATTATATATTCGAAAAGAAGAATAAGAAAAAATGAAAGTAAATGACCAGTCCGCCGCTGGGTCTTGAACCCGGGACCTCTCGCTCAACAGTTCGCAACTTTACCCCTTACGCCACAAGCCGTTTTGATGATCGCTGACAAAATCCCTTGAAGAGCAGACTGTCAAAAGCTTTCTTGTTTTGCTTTTTACTGCTTACACCAAGCAGTTTTAAAAATCGCTGACAAACTCTATTTATACTGAGCTTTTGTTTTTTCGCGTGGCATTGTTTTTGTTCTAAGCCATTTGAAAGCAAATGAATTTGATTACACTTATTATATATTTGAAAAGAAGAATAAGAACAAGCCACGCTGCAAGCCCCGCTGCTAGAGGCAGCGTCCCGAGCAGGACGACCCAGATGGGTGGACGGGCACCCGAGTCCCGAGTCCTGTCTCCTGTCTCCTGTGGACGTCGATGTTCGCTGAGCGAGCAACAACCAAAAAAAAATTAATGAAAATCGTGGATCGTTTTGTGGTGTGTTATGCGAAAATTGGCCAATTAAAAGCGCGTTTAAACTGGTTGCAATGAGTTTTGTTGTTCGATTTGGGAGAAGTTGTGGGCTTACAATAAAGCTGTCCAGGTTTCTCAGAGTGTTCTGCAATACTTCAATCTGCCATAACGTTGTCACCGATTCCCGTTCCCGACGCAGATTTGATCATTTTCGACCCCTATATTAGAACTGCATTTAAATCTGAAGCACTTTGGATTTTGCGACTTAAAGCTACAGTCACTGGAAATGACCTTAAAAAACTTCAAACAGCCATAACTTTGTCAAAACAACCGATTTTAAAGCTCTTGATCATTTTGCTCATGGTTTTTCCTCCTTATTTATTCTACATCTAAATTTTGTTCAATTTGGAAAATTTCATTATACTCTTTTCGAAGAAAATAGTATATTAAGTTTGTCCTGAAGTTTGTAACGCATAGAAGGAAGCGTCTGAGACCCCCAAAAGTTACTGCCAATATGCTTATAAAAACAAAACAAATTGATCTAGCCATGTCCGTCTGTCTGTCTGTCTGTCTGTCTGTCTGTCTGTCTGTCTGTCTGTCTGTCTGTATGTATGCAAACTAGTCCCTCAGTTTTTGAGCTATCGCGATGCAACTTTGCACAGACACTTATTATTCAAGGGGACAGCACATTGGTCGGAGCCGGCCGGATCGGACCACTATATCTTATAGCTGCCATACACCTCAAAGTCGGTTTTGGCCATAAATCCGATGTTTTCAAAGCAATTGCCTTAAATTTCCTTGTACACTTGAACATCCTTATAACTCATCAATGGGTAAAATCGCAAATCGATTGAGCCATAAACAGCGAAGATATGCGTCATTAAATATTTTGAAAAAACAGGTGCATATGAGCAAACAAAGTCAAGCGCAAGAAAGCTTTTGATAGTCTGCTCTTCAAGGTATTTTGTCATCGATCATCAAAACGGTTTGTGGCGTAAGGCGTAAAGAGCCGCGCTAACGAACGCAGGTTTCGCAAGTTCGAACCTCGGCGGCGACTGATTGTTAATTTAATACTTTTTTCTTTTTCTTCCTTTCAAATATATAACTGTAATCAAATTAATTTGCTTCCAATGGCTTAGAACAAAAACAATGCCACACGAAAAAACAAATGCTGTCAAACGCGAGTTGCAGGTTGCAGGAAAACAAAACAAGGAAATTTGTAACAGTCGGCTCTTCAAGCAATTTTGTCAGCGATCACCAAAACGGCTTGTGGCGTAGTGGGTAAAGTTGCGAACTGTTGAGCGAAAGGTCCTGGGTTCAAGACCAGCGGCGACTGGTCATTTATTTTCATTTTTTCTTATTCTTCTTTTCAAATATATAATAACTGTAATCAAATTCATTTGCTTTCAATGGCTTAGAACAAAAACAATGCCACGCGAAAAAACAAAAGCTCAGTATAAATCGAGTTTGTCAGCGATTTTTAAAACTGCTTGGTGTAAGCAGTAAACAGCAAAACAAGAAAGCTTTTGACAGTCTGCTCTTCAAGGGATTTTGTCAGCGATCATCAAAACGGCTTGTGGCGTAAGGGGTAAAGTTGCGAACTGGTGAGCGAGAGGTCCTGGGTTCAAGACCAGCGGCGACTGGTCATTTATTTTCATTTTTTCTTATTCTTCTTTTCAAATATATAATAACTGTAATCAAATTCATTTGCTTTCAATGGCTTAGAACAAAAACAATGCCACGCGAAAAAACAAAAGCTCAGTATAAATCGAGTTTGTCAGCGATTTTTAAAACTGCTTGGTGTAAGCAGTAAACAGCAAAACAAGAAAGCTTTTGACAGTCTGCTCTTCAAGGGATTTTGTCAGCGATCATCAAAACGGCTTGTGGCGTAAGGGGTAAAGTTGCGAACTGGTGAGCGAGAGGTCCTGGGTTCAAGACCAGCGGCGACTGGTCATTTATTTTCATTTTTTCTTATTCTCTTTTCAAATATATAATAACTGTAATCAAATTCATTTGCTTTCAATGGCTTAGAACAAAAACAATGCCACGCGAAAAAACAAAAGCTCAGTATAAATCGAGTTTGTCAGCGATTTTTAAAACTGCTTGGTGTAAGCAGTAAACAGCAAAACAAGAAAGCTTTTGACAGTCTGCTCTTCAAGGGATTTTGTCAGCGACCATCAAAACGGTTTGTGGCGTAAGGGGTAAAGTTGCGAACTGGTGAGCGAGAGGTCCTGGGTTCAAGACCAGCGGCGACTGGTCATTTATTTTCATTTTTTCTTATTCTTCTTTTATATATATATAATAGCTGTAATCAATTTAATTTATTTTCAATTTCCTAAATTGTTTCTAATTTTTTTTTCATACATAAAGTAGCTTTAATAGAATAATTCAAAAGAAAAATTTAAATTCATTGGCAAAACCAATGCCACGCGAAAAAAAATATGGATCTCAAATTCTGAATATAAGCTCTCGTATGTTCAGATTAAGTTTTATGACAATTCAATTTCCGACAGCGGCCTTGAAAGGTATAAGAGCAACAGGCACAACATTTGGTATGTATATTGTAGTATACATATGTAATGTAGTTTTGACTTTTTGGAAAAACTGAAACTTGTTTATTGTTCAATTCGGTAGCACTTATGAATGCTAAGGGACGCGCCCACGAGCTGCGGATAGTGAAACGTCCCTGTTTACATGAATACCTTTATATCTTTTATTTTATATGTAGGGGTATATGTATGCGACATTAATATCTGCGAATTAAATAAGCAGTCACGGAAAAATAGTAAAAATTGCTTTAAGGTTCGAAAAGAGTATTTAATCTTCGGCACGCCGAAGATAATTCTTCTCCACTTGTTTTTTTTTACTTTTTTGAAAAAAAGCATATACTTTTTTTCCCTTGAAGACTTCAAACTTCCATAACTTTGCGAAAACTCAACTGATGTTGAAGTTGCAGACCATTTTTTTCATGGTTTGTCCTCTACATTTATTCTACATTTATGTTTTGTCCATTTTTGAAGTTTTCAGTTTTTTTACTTTTTTCCGAAAAAAGTATTGATTCCCCCCTTACTATTTTAAAAAATAGAATTGCGATTTGATATTTTTAGTAGAAACATCCATAAGAAACCCGAGTCCGATGGCCAAAAATACCACTTAAAAAATTAAAGATGCCATAACTGCCAAAACTTATCTGATTTTCGATTTAGAGGTCTTCTTGTTCATGGTTTGAGCTCTACATCCGTTTTACATCTAAAATTGATGTCTGGTACAAGCTCCGCTCTTTTATTTGCACAGTGTTGTCTAATGCGTTGAACTTTTGGCACATCGTAGCACATTGGCGCATAATTAAGTAGCGCTCAATTGGACAAAGGATATCGAAAAGTTTTGACAGTCAAGTTAAAAAAATAAATAAATCAAATGGCAAATGGGATTGTATTTAATTTCAAACCAATTCCTCAGCTTGAAGTTAAGTTTTAGTTCTTATAGGCCTAAATACAACAATAAATGTTGTAAATGCCAATATTTTGATATATTTCATTAAGAAAAGCCATTCAAATCCAATTCCAGATTATTTTGTAGTGTTCTAATGTTTAAAATGAAAATGAACTCGCTACAGGGTATCTATTAGTCGACAGCATCACTGTCATGAATCTTGTTTGTAACACTTTAAAATCACCAAAAAGCAATTAACAGCAACAATCAAAACGAATATGATTAAGGCTACTTTAATATTTCCATTTATCAAGCTTAAAGTGTGCCATGAGAAATAGACACCATATATATGATAAAGTAAGCCTTGAATTTGTTGTCAATTATGAACAGAGAATAACATATTGTAGGCCTTGTCGAGAGTCTAGAAATTCATCAGTTACATCTCAGACTCGGAGTCGAATAGACCAACAATATACAAAAGTTTTCTAACCATTTTTTCAAATCTTTAGTAACATTGGACACAATATAACATTTTTTTTTTTTTTCATTTCACTATTATTTTCTGGTTTGCACGAAATTTCGAGCGAAATGAGCGTTTCGGAGGAATCCTTTTCGGGGGATTCCCTATCGCAGATGAGCAGCAGTCGCATCAACAACGCCACACTAACGGAAACCAACCTGTGTGCGGTAAGTGTGTAAAGGACTCTTATGATAACTAACTGTAACCGAACCGTTCCCTCCCTCAGCCGCCCTTGATGATTTACACATACGATGACAACTTGCCCAGCTGCAGCGTCGTCTGCTGCAAGGAGTGCGCCGAGAACGACGACTTCGGCGACTGCGACATGGCCAAGGCCAAGGCGTGCCACAAGCGCAAGAAGCGCCGCTCCAGTCCCGAGCCCTGTCCCGAGCCCTGTCCCAAGCCCCGGCGCCGCTGCCGTCCCAAGCCGGTCTGCAAGCGCCGTCCCAAGCCGGTCTGCAAGCGTCGTCCCAGCTGCAAGCCCAAGCCCAAGGGCCGGCCAAAGAAGAAGGCGGCTTGCATGAAGCGCAAGCCACGCTGCAAGCCCCGCTGCTAGAGGCAGCGTCCCGAGCAGGACGACCCAGATGGGTGGATGGGCACCCGAGTCCCGATTCCCGAGTCCTGTCTCCTGTGGACGTCGATGTTCGCTGAGCGAGCAACAACCAAAAAAAAATTAATGAAATTCGTGGATCGTTTTGTGGTGTGTTATGCGGAAATTAGCCAATTAAAAGCGCGTTTAAACTGGTTGCAATGAGTTTTGTTGTTAGATTTAGGAGAAGTTGTGGGGTTACAATAAAGCTGTCCAGGTTTCTCGGAGTGTTCTGCAATACTTCAATCTGCCATAACGTTGTCACCGATTCCCGTTCCCGACGCCGATTTGATCATTTTCGACCCCTATATTAGAACAAGACACGATAAAGCTACAAAGTCACTAGAAATGACCTTAAAAAACTTCAAACAGCCATAACTTTGTCAAAACAACCGATTTTAAAGCTCTTGATCATTTTGCTCATGGTTTTTCCTCCTTATTTATTCTACATCTAAATTTTGTTCAATTTGGAAAATTTCATTTTTTTTTACTTTTTTGAAAAAAAGCATATACTTTTTATACCCTGAACCCATTAAAAATGGGTAAAAAGAGTATTATGGTTTTGTGCAAAAGTATGTAACAGGCATAAGGAAGCATCTCCGACCATATAAAGTATATATATTCTTGATCAGTATCAACAGCCAAGTCGATTTAGCCATGTCCGTCTGTCCGTCCGTCCGTCCGTCCGTCCGTCTGTCCGTCCGTCCGTCCGTCCGTCCGTCCGTCCGTCCGTCCGTCCGTCCGTCCGTCCGTCCGTCCGTCCGTCCGTCCGTCCGTCCGTCCGTCCGTCCGTCCGTCCGTCCGTCCGTCCGTCCGTCCGTCCGTCCGTCCGTCCGTCCGTCCGTCCGTCCGTCCGTCCGTCCGTCCGTCCGTCCGTCCGTCCGTCCGTCCGTCCGTCCGTCCGTCCGTCCGTCCGTCCGTCCGTCCGTCCGTCCGTCTGTCTGTATGAACACGCGGATATCAGAGACTACAAGAGCTAGAGACTTCATATTTGGAATATAAGTTCTCGTAATCCCGGGACAGATCAAGTTTATTAAAATTTATCGATAACTCTTCCCATTCAAAAGTTATCGATAAATTTCGATTTCAGACCATCGTTTTTGGGCTATAACTTACAAGTTATGAGAGCTAGAGGCCCCTAATTTGGCATGTATAATCTCGAATAGCATACACATGTAACAAATTTTTCACTTTTTGGATACCAGACCCCAGTCCCCCCAAAAATTTAAAAAACTCATTTTTGAAGGTATGACCTTGCAATTTGGTTTGGTCACACATTTTATAGCCAATGTTATGTCCTACAAATTTTAAAAAGATCGGACAATAAACACAGAAGTTATTTAAGATTTTACTTTCTATTGTGTGGGGCTCAGTGAAAAAGCAAGATAACTGCTTAAACCGCAGGCACTGCTTGCAGTATGTGTGTGTTTGTATGTATGCACACTATTAGGCAAGTATGAATGGATGTCAGAGCTGGGTTCAGGGTATCTCCTAGTCGGGCAGTCCCGACTAGAGCACTCTTACTTGTTTTTCCCTTGAAGACTTCAAACTTCCATAACTTTGCGAAAACTCAACCGATGTTGAAGTTGCAGACCATTTTTTTCATGGTTTGTCCTCTACATTTATTCTACATTTATGTTTTGTCCATTTTTGAAGTTTTCAGTTTTTTTACTTTTTTCCGAAAAAAGCATTGATTCCCCCCTTACTATTTTAAAAAATAGAATTGCGATTTGATATTTTTAGTAGAAACATCCATAAGAAACCCGAGTCCGATGGCCAAAAATACCACTTAAAAAATTAAAGATGCCATAACTGCCAAAACTTATCTGATTTTCGATTTAGAGGTCTTCTTGTTCATGGTTTGAGCTCTACATCCGTTTTACATCTAAAATTGATGTCTGGTACAAGCTCCGCTCTTTTATTTGCACAGTGTTGTCTAATGCGTTGAACTTTTGGCACATCGTAGCACATTGGCGCATAATTAAGTAGCGCTCAATTGGACAAAGGATATCGAAAAGTTTTGACAGTCAAGTTAAAAAAATAAATAAATCAAATGGCAAATGGGATTGTATTTAATTTCAAACCAATTCCTCAGCTTGAAGTTAAGTTTTAGTTCTTATAGGCCTAAATACAACAATAAATGTTGTAAATGCCAATATTTTGATATATTTCATTAAGAAAAGCCATTCAAATCCAATTCCAGATTATTTTGTAGTGTTCTAATGTTTAAAATGAAAATGAACTCGCTACAGGGTATCTATTAGTCGACAGCATCACTGTCATGAATCTTGTTTGTAACACTTTAAAATCACCAAAAAGCAATTAACAGCAACAATCAAAACGAATATGATTAAGGCTACTTTAATATTTCCATTTATCAAGCTTAAAGTGTGCCATGAGAAATAGACACCATATATATGATAAAGTAAGCCTTGAATTTGTTGTCAATTATGAACAGAGAATAACATATTGTAGGCCTTGTCGAGAGTCTAGAAATTCATCAGTTACATCTCAGACTCGGAGTCGAATAGACCAACAATATACAAAAGTTTTCTAACCATTTTTTCAAATCTTTAGTAACATTGGACACAATATAACATTTTTTTTTTTTTTCATTTCACTATTATTTTCTGGTTTGCACGAAATTTCGAGCGAAATGAGCGTTTCGGAGGAATCCTTTTCGGGGGATTCCCTATCGCAGATGAGCAGCAGTCGCATCAACAACGCCACACTAACGGAAACCAACCTGTGTGCGGTAAGTGTGTAAAGGACTCTTATGATAACTAACTGTAACCGAACCGTTCCCTCCCTCAGCCGCCCTTGATGATTTACACATACGATGACAACTTGCCCAGCTGCAGCGTCGTCTGCTGCAAGGAGTGCGCCGAGAACGACGACTTCGGCGACTGCGACATGGCCAAGGCCAAAGCGTGCCACAAGCGCAAGAAGCGCCGCTCCAGTCCCGAGCCCTGTCCCGAGCCCTGTCCCAAGCCCCGGCGCCGCTGCCGTCCCAAGCCGGTCTGCAAGCGCCGTCCCAAGCCGGTCTGCAAGCGTCGTCCCAGCTGCAAGCCCAAGCCCAAGGGCCGGCCAAAGAAGAAGGCGGCTTGCATGAAGCGCAAGCCACGCTGCAAGCCCCGCTGCTAGAGGCAGCGTCCCGAGCAGGACGACCCAGATGGGTGGATGGGCACCCGAGTCCCGATTCCCGAGTCCTGTCTCCTGTGGACGTCGATGTTCGCTGAGCGAGCAACAACCAAAAAAAAATTAATGAAATTCGTGGATCGTTTTGTGGTGTGTTATGCGGAAATTAGCCAATTAAAAGCGCGTTTAAACTGGTTGCAATGAGTTTTGTTGTTAGATTTAGGAGAAGTTGTGGGGTTACAATAAAGCTGTCCAGGTTTCTCGGAGTGTTCTGCAATACTTCAATCTGCCATAACGTTGTCACCGATTCCCGTTCCCGACGCCGATTTGATCATTTTCGACCCCTATATTAGAACAAGACACGATAAAGCTACAAAGTCACTAGAAATGACCTTAAAAAACTTCAAACACCCATAACTTTGTCAAAACAACCGATTTTAAAGCTCTTGATCATTTTGCTCATGGTTTTTCCTCCTTATTTATTCTACATTTAAATTTTGTTCAATTTGGAAAATTTAATTTTTTTTTTTACTTTTTTGAAAAAAAGCATATACTTTTTTTTCCCTTGAAGACTTCAAACTTCCATAACTTTGCGAAAACTGAACCGATGTTGAAGCTGCAGACCATTTTGTTCATGGTTTGTCCTCTACATTTATTCTACATTTATGTTTTGTCCATTTTTGAAGTTTTCAGTTTTTTTACTTTTTTCCGAAAAAAAGCATTGATTCCCCCTTACTGTTTTCGGAAAATAAATTATTTTAAACAAGTAAGAGTGCTCTAGTTGGGACTGCCCGACTAGGAGATACCCTGAACCCAGCTCTGACATCCATTCATACTTGCCCAATAGTGTGCATACATACAAACACACACATACTGCAAGCAGTGCCTGCGGTTTAAGCAGTTATCTTGCTTTTTCACTGAGCCCCACACAATGGAAAGTAAAATCTTAAATAACTTCTGTGTTTATTGTCCGATCTTTTTAAAATTTGTAGGACATAACATTGGCTATAAAATGTGTGACCAAACCAAATTGCAAGGTCATACCTTCAAAAATGAGTTTTTTGAATTTTTGGGGGGATTGGGGGTGGTATCCAAAAAGTGAAAAATTTGTTACATGTGTATGCTATTCGGGATTATACATGCCAAATTAGGGGCCTCTAGCTCTTATAACTTGTAAGTTATAGTTAAAAACGCTAGTCTGAAATCGAAATTTATCGATAACTTTTGAATGGGTCGAGTTATCGATAAAATGAAATAAACTTGATCTGTCCCGGCACTACGAGAACTTATATTCCAAATATGAAGAATCTAGCTCTTGTAGTCTCTGATATCCGCGTGTTCATACAGACAGACGGACGGACGGACGGACGGACGGACGGACGGACGGACAGACAGACAGACGGACATGGCTAAATCGACTTGGCTGTTGATACTGATCAAGAATATATATACTTTATATGGTCGGAGATGCTTCCTTATGCCTGTTACATACTTTTGCACAAAACCATAATACCCTTTTTACCCATTTTTAATGGGTTCAGGGTATAAAAAATGAAAATAAATGACCGGTCGCCGCTGGTCTTGAACCCAGGACCTCTCGCTCACCAGTTCGCAACTTTACCCCTTACGCCACAAGCCGTTTTGATGATCGCTGACAAAATCCCTTGAAGAGCAGACTGTCAAAAGCTTTCTTGTTTTGCTGTTTACTGCTTACACCAAGCAGTTTTAAAAATCGCTGACAAACTCGATTTATACTGAGCTTTTGTTTTTTCGCGTGGCATTGTTTTTGTTCTAAGCCATTGAAAGCAAATGAATTTGATTACAGTTATTATATATTTGAAAAGAGAATAAGAAAAAATGAAAATAAATGACCGGTCGCCGCTGGTCTTGAACCCAGGACCTCTCGCTCACCAGTTCGCAACTTTACCCCTTACGCCACAAGCCGTTTTGATGATCGATGACAAAATACCTTGAAGAGCAGACTATCAAAAGCTTTCTTGCGCTTGACTTTGTTTGCTCATATGCACCTGTTTTTTCAAAATATTTAATGACGCATATCTTCGCTGTTTATGACTCAATCGATTTGCGATTTTACCCATTGATGAGTTATAAGGATGTTCAAGTGTAAAATTAAATTTAAGGCAATTGCTTTGAAAACATCGGATTTATGGCCAAAACCGACTTTGAGGTGTATGGCAGCTATAAGATATAGTGGTCCGATCCGGCCGGCTCCGACCAATGTGCTGTCCCCTTGAATAATAAGTGTCTGTGCAAAGTTGCATCGCGATAGCTCAAAAACTGAGGGACTAGTTTGCATACATACAGACAGACAGACAGACAGACAGACAGACAGACGGACATGGCTAGATCAATTTGTTTTGTTTTTATAAGCATATTGGCAGTAACTTTTGGGGGTCTCAGACGCTTCCTTCTATGCTTTACAAACTTCAGGACAAACTTAATATACTATTTTCTTCGAAAAGAGTATAACAAGTAAGAGTGCTCTAGTCGGGAGTGCCCAACTACGAGATACCCTGAACCCAGTCCTTACAATCATTCATACTAATCTAAACACACACATGCTACAGTACAAGCAGTGCAAGCGGTTTAAGCAGTTAGCTTGCTTTTTCGCTGAGCCCCACACAATGGAAAGATAAATCTTAAATATCTTCTGTGTTTATTGTCCGATCTTATTGAAATTTTAGGGGCAAG
Organism: Drosophila flavopinicola; assembly: GCA_035042425.1. Taxonomy (NCBI): domain Eukaryota; kingdom Metazoa; phylum Arthropoda; class Insecta; order Diptera; family Drosophilidae; genus Drosophila; species Drosophila flavopinicola. The sequence continues at coordinate 1,896,417 of JAWNLL010000134.1, read as the reverse complement.
CAATTGTCGATAATGTGTGACCAAACCAAATTGCAAATTGCGTTTTTTGAACTTTTGGGGGGTTTGGGGGGGTGGTATACAAAAAGTGAAATATTTGTTACATGTGTATGCTATTCGAGATTATACATGCCAAATTTGGGGCCCCAGCTCTTATAACTTTGAAGTTATGTCCCAAAAACGCTAGTCTGAAAATCGAAATTTATCGATAACTTTTAAACGGTACTAGTTATCGATCAAATGAAATAAACTTGATCTGTCCCGGGATTAGGAGAACTTATACTCCAAATATGAAGTCTCTAGCTTTTGTAGTCTCTGATATCCGTGTGTTCATACAGACAGACGGACAGACGGTCAGACGGACAGACAGACGGACATGGCCAGATCGACTCGGCTGTTGATACTGATCAATAATATATATACTTTATATGGTCGGAGATGCTTCCTTATGCCTGTTACATACTTTTGTACAAAACCATAATACCCTTTTTACCCATTTTAAATGGGTTCAGGGTATAATTAAGTTGTCTACAATCTGAATTGGAATTTTGTTATATTTCCTCTTAATTTAACAGATTTATTTATATACACAAGTTTTTTTATAAATTTTTACAATTTACTGAGCATTTATTTATATATTTAATGTCGACACGTGAAAATAATCCAAATTTTCGTCGCTTCCTTCTATGCATGAATATATTAATTTCGCCGAAAAGAGTATAAGCAGTTAAATTAAATGATTAAATATGAAACAAATATATAGACAAATCTTTTACTTATAAATGGTAAACATTTTCAATTCTTAATCTTATACATTTTATTGGCATTCAATTAACTTGTAGCATGCGATCTTTTATGCAATTCCAAATGATCTTTCCTTTTATAATCCTTCAAACATTTGTTACATTTAAACCTGCGGTCCCTGCTGTGAACGTGTTGGTGCCTAGTTAGATGCTGCCATCTAGAAAAGCTTTTCAGGCACTTTGTATATTTATAAGGACGTTCGCCGGTATGAACTACTTGGTGAGTGGATAGATTCGAACTACAGGAAAAAGTTTTCGGACATTCTGTACATTTATAAGGACGTTCGCCGGTATGAACTATTTGGTGACTTGATAGATTCCAACTATTAGAAAAGGATTTCTGACATTCTGCACACTTTTAAGGACGTTCGCACGTGTGAACTAGTTGGTGTCTTGATAGATTCCTACTATTAGGAAAGGTTTTCGGACATTCTGTACACTTATAAGGACGTTCGCCCGTATGAACTCGTTGGTGATGGGATAGACTACCACTATGGGTGAAGGCTTTCGGGCATTCTGTACATTTATATGGACGTTCGCCGGTATGAACTATTTGGTGACTTGATAGATTCCAACTATTAGAAAGGCTTTCGGACATTCTGTACACTTTTAAGGACGTTCGCCCGTGTGAACTAGTTGGTGTCTTGATAGATTTATACGAACAGAAAAAGTTTTCGGACATTCTGTACACTTATAAGGACGTTCGCCCGTATGAACTCGTTGGTGATGGGATAGACTACCACTATGGGTGAAGGCTTTCGGGCATTCTGTACATTTATATGGACGTTCGCCGGTATGAACTATTTGGTGACTTGATAGATTCCAACTATTAGAAAAGGCTTTCGAACATTCTGTACACTTATAAGGACGTTCGCCCGTGTGAACTAGTTGGTGTCTTGATAGTTTCCACTTATGAGAATAAGTTTTCGGGCATTCTGTACACTTATAAGGACGTTCGTCGGTATGAACTAGTTGGTGTGTGGATAGATGGCTACTGCTAGAAAAGGTTTCTGAGCATTGTGTACACTTATAAAGACGTTCGCCGGTATGAACTAGTTGGTGATGGGATAGACTACTACTCTGGGTGAAGGTTTTCGTGCACTTTAAACACTTATAAGGACGTTCGCCGGTATGAACAACTTGGTGTCTTGCTAGATGGCCACTACTGGAGAATTTTTTCGGACATTTTGTACACTTATAAGGACGTTCACCGGTGTGAACTCGTTGATGCATTGATAGATTCGAACTTCTAGAAAAGGTTTTCGGACATTCTGTACACTTATAAGGACGTTCGCCTGTATGAACGCGAAGGTGGTTTTTCAAGACAGACATTTGACTACAAATCTTGCCACATATATGACAGGTGTGAGTTTTTCTCTTGACTTTCCATTTTCTGGGACTAGCTAGCTCACTAGCCTCACTATCTGACGTCTCAGACTCCGTATCCTTCCTTGTGATATCCAGATGAGTGGGCTCTTGACTGCTGTTGTCCTCTTCTTTCTGCATGGACTCCTCGATTAGCTCCCAGTCTTCTGCATCAAGCTCATCGATAATGTCTCCCAGTGCGTTACCCTTTGACTTCAGTTTCAGCTTGTAGCTCTGCTCGCTATTGCGCTTCAGTCTAAAAGCTGCTCGCACATCGGAAATGCACTTCCTGCACATCATCTTTGACAGTACGTCGTCTTCCCCCACTTCCACTTCACACTTGACACATTCGCTTAACATTTCGACCAGAGTGGGTTCGCCTTTGCTCTTCTGCAGTTGCTCCTCAGCGCTTATATCGACCAAGGCTCTTGAGCTCAGGCAAATGCGACAAACTTGCTCCATGTCTGACTTTGTGATCCTCTCGTTTGAGACTGCTGCAAAGGTGGTAGGCACACAGCAATTTATACAGTGCTTTGCCAAGAGTTGCTCGACAGGTAGCAGTTTACCGTACCTGTATAACGTTTGGGATTAGGCAACCTTTGTTAAGGGTCGTCAATTCATTACCTAGCTATTATCAATTTTAAGTGACTTTATTACAATAAGGGCGTGCATTCGCCAATGTCTTTAATTTTAAGCCTGCAATGCCGTTTCGATCGCTTGTTCTGCTTCTTTGCGGTTGAGCCAATTTCCGACTTTGAGTTGTATGGCAGCTATAAGATATAGTGGTCCGATCTAGCCGGCTCCTACCAATGTGCTGTCCCTTTAAATAATATGTCTCTGTGCAAAGTTTCATCGCGATAGTTCAAAAACGGAGGTACTAGTTTGCATACATACAGACAGACAGACAGACGGACATGGCTAGATCCATTTGTTTTGTTTTTCTAAGCATACTAGCAGTAACAGACGCTTCCTTCTATGCGGTCCAAACTTCAGCACAAAGTTAATATACTATTTTATTCGAAAAGAGTATAATAAGACAATGTTAAGAGCTTTGAATGGAAAAGCGTACAACAAAACGCCATTACTGATAAAGCCCGAATTAAATTTAAGCTGCTTATTAAGCTGAAAACTTAAGATAAATAACACTCAAAGCAATCCGCACAAAGACAAATTACATTTTCATGTTGTTTGCTGAAACATTTACGCGCACATTTTCGTTTTTTATATGCCACTCGGACTTTAGAGAAGTGAATGCAATTGCGCTAGAGAAACTAGACGGTCGTAACTTCTGGGATACAATGGGGACTACTTGGCAGCGAAGCGAATGTTAATGGATTCGGGGGGGAGCAACCTGCAATTTGGTGCGAGCCAGGAAGGAAAACGGAAGGAAACAAGACGAACAGTTGGTCAGCTAGCCAGTTGGGCAGTTGGGTTGGTTGGTTCCGTCTGCATCCAAAGTCAAGTCGATGGTGATGCGGTCAATGCGGCGTGAGCTGTACTCGTGTCCCTGAGTGGAAGGTGGTGGTGGTGGGGGTGGTGTGGGTGGTGCGGCTGCTGGAGTAGCAAAGCTCAGGGCAACACAACCGCAACCTTGACATGCATCTGTGTGGCTGCTGCTGCTGCCTTTGCTCCTTGCTGCTGTTGCTATTGCTATTCCAGCCACAAGGACATTGGCAAAACTAGTATGGCTGCCAGTGGATGTGGAGTGATGCTGTTGTTGTTGCTTAGGCAACTTCTGCTGATGCTGCTACTGCTACTGCTACTGCCACTGGCTGTTGCTACTGCCACTCCATTTGTCTAACCATTGCTGCGGCTTCGTCACGAAAGCTTTTTGCACTGCCTGCTTATGCAAAAGCCCACCCAAAAACTATGAAGACAAATGAAAATATGTACGGTGAACGCTGGCAAATGAAAACCTAGCAGCAAATGAATATAAATCTACAGTACTTATTGTTTTTCACATATTTGCTGTGGGTAAAGAACAAAAGAAAACATCTCCGACCCCATAAAGTATTTATATATTCCTTGTTTAGTCAAAAATCTATGATGTTCGTAAAAATAGTAGTAAATAAACAAAAATATATATTGTATACAAAAATAAAGTACTTATATATCAGAACTTTCGGAATTGCAATAAAATATGACAATAAATATATCAGACTTAAGGTTCGGCTGCGAAATATTAATTTTCTCTGTTTTTGATTCAACATTTTACAAAATACTACTAATATTTGATGTAGCTATAGAAAAAATCGATTGAAAAGGATGCCGAAATATGCATAATATAAATTGCTTTATAGAAAGCTAAAAAATATATATACAACTCCAAATATATGTTAGCTACTGCTAATAATCTTCAGCAATTCACATATAACTATTGGGTTAAAACACTTTTAAGGTAAATATTTTTTAAATTCTCGAAAACTAACAAAATCGTCTTATGGAAATGATAAAAGCAAAAGCATTTATTACATTTCAAATAATACATTTCAGATAATCTGTTGCCCATAAAGCTAATTCAAATTTGATTGACAAAAATGAAAAGTTACAAATATAAATACAAGTAGTTTACAAACATAAAATAGAGAAAGTCGCATAGTATATGCTTATAAATGTTTTATAACTTTTAATAAATTCTTTTGTGTCGATTGTCAGTTGTCGATAGTAAATAAATAAATAAAAATTAAGCTGCCAAAGTTACAGGTTTCAAATATTTACAAAATAAATTAGAGTAAAAATAAATAAACTAAAACAAGTAAGAGTGCTCTAGTCGGGAGTGCCCGACTACGAGATACCCTGAACCCAGTCCTTACAATCATTCATATTAATCTAAACACACACATGCTGCAGTACAAGCAGTACAAGCAGTGCAAGCGGTCTAAGCAGTTAGCTTGCTTTTCGCTGAGCCCCACATAATGGAAAGTTAAATCTTAAATAACTTCTGTGTTTATCGTCCGATCTTATTGAAATTTTTGGGGCAAACAATTGTCAATAATATGTGTGACCAAACCAAATTGCAAGGTCGTACCTTCAAAAATGCGTTTTTTTAACTTTTGGGGGGTTTGGGGGTGGTATCCAAAAAGTGAAAAATTTGTTCATGTGTATGCTATTCGAGATTATACATGTCAAATTAGGGGCCTCTAGCTCTTATAACTTGTAAGTTATATCCAAAAAACGCTGGTCTAAAATCGAAATTTATCGATAACTTTTGAACGGGACGAGCTATCGATAAATTTTAATAAACTTGATCTGTCCCGGGATTAGGAGAACTTATGTTCCAAATATGAAGTCTCTAGCTCTTGTAGTCTCTGATATCTGTGTGTTCATACAGACAGACAGACGGACAGACGGACAGACGGACAGACGGACAGACAGACGGACATGGCCAGATCGACTCGGCTATTGATACTGATCAATAATATATATACTTTATATGGTCGGAGATGCTTCCTTATGCCTGTTACATACATTTGCACAAACCCATAATACCCTTTTTACCCATTTTTAATGGGTTCAGGGTATAATGAAAATTAGCTCATAACGTGCTTTATCTAATAGTGCCTACTGTGCTTGCAAAAATTGCTCAGTAGCTGGGCGTGCTCAAAGCGTAGAGTCAAAAGTTGGCCAAAGAACGCACCCATACACTCCCACATACACACACACACACACACACACACACTGGTTGACAGTTATAGAAACACACACACACACAAGCAGGCGGGCAGGCAACAAATGCGCTTACACGTTGGCGGTTTTATAGCTAGCACGCCTCCTGTTTCTCAGCCTGCCTGTCCTGCGTCCTTCGTGCTTCGTTCTTCGACGTTATCGTTGTCATGTGACCAAAACCGCTCGTTCGTGGCGCGTGCAACAAGATAAGCCAATTTCAATTTGATTCAAATGCTGCAGACGTTTGTAAATCAAAAGCTAAGCAAATGCCGACCCGCTGCTCGAATAGTTTCACAGACAGGACATTGGAAGGAGCAGCTAGAGCAGCAGCTGGAGCTGGAGCAGCGGTTTTGCGGCAGTCAACTGCTGCCAGCTCTGTGTCTTGACTGTGTAATGTATGTTTGCAGTTGAAACGGCAACAATCCAGCAACAATCTGCACCCAAAAGCATCTCTCCCATATGCATGTTGATTGCCTGCGCAGCAACGAGTCTTTTTGTCTCTCGCTTTTGCATTTGTGTTGCGGATTTGTTTGCTTATTTGCTTTAAGCATGAGCCTGGGCGACTCTTTGATAGCAATTTGCAGCCCGTCCGCAATATGGCAAAACTTTGGTCACATTTGGCTTGTTACATTTGCTTTTTCGCCTCCCAAAAACATGACGCCTGGCAAATTCAATAAACTTTTTGGCTGTTTGCAGTTATGCGGCTTGCCAGCAGCAAAAACTATCGATAACGCTGCCTTCTGCTTTCTGCTTGTTTCATTTTTCATTTTCTTGTTTATTTATATGGCTTTTTGGTGCAGCTGCAAGCGACGTTCATTTTACATATATCAGCACCACATGGCGTATGTGTAATGCGTAGATGTCGGCACATATCAAATGGGGCAACAATATTCAATGGAAAACTGTATAGTGCAAGCTGAGAATTTAGTTGAATTAATCATAACTAAATGGAATAGAATACAATAGAATAGAATATTGCTGTGTATTTAAATGATATTAAATTTGCTAGCTTGTAAAATATTTGCCTGACATTTGTGGCAGCAAATTCATTGATACATAAAGGAAACCTTTTAAGTATTTATTCATAAATATAGTATGGACTTAGCTTAAAAGTCCTAAAGCTTTTGTAAAAGTTATGAATGGGAAAAAGATGAGTTATTTTCGGTGCAAATTACAGATTACAGATTCTGAATGAATTTCTCAGAACTTAAGTATTGCGAATTCTATTTTGGTTTGTACTTGGAAGCTAATTGAATTCGAAAAAGCCACACGAATATGTTTAATAAAATGAGAGCTGCACGGAAAATCAATTAAAGGTAGATGAACTTCCCTGACTGAAACTTCTATAACTCGAAGTTCTATATAGCTCAAACTTTGTTTGTGGCAGATAATTGAGATATTTGGGAGAAAATGTGACAGATTAAAATGGTTTACTCTTTATACTCTGATCGTACCAATATATGGGCGAATGTCGTCACCCCTCCCGTCGTGTCTCCCCGGGCTGGTTCCGGTTTCATGCGCCTATTCCGCAAAATAATCTGAACTGGTTTGATATTTCCCAGTCAAGTTTTTCAGATCTAGACGTCTACCAATATTTGTCGAATCTATATGACTGATGAACTGTACTGCCACAAAAGTTGCGTAACCTAGGATTTATCCGGCCACGCCCACTAGTACGCCACCAGCACCCCCTCGAAACTAATCTGAAATGCTTATATCTCGCCGCAGTTTTAAGAGCTAAGGCCACCAAAGTTTGGAATATAGATTACTGGCTGACGTCCTCTACAGATACGGACAACAAAATTTTGGGGCACGACGCCCCCGCCCCGCACTCGCCTCCATAAAATGCACTGAAAACTGTATATCTCCCGCAGTTTTGAGAGCTAGAGTCACCAAAATTTGGAGGATAGACTTATGGCCGAGCCCCCATAAAGATCGTCAAAAAATTTCGGGCCACGCCCACTCCGCCCCGCCCCACGAAATCGCGAAAATGTATATCATCCACAGTTTTAGAGCTAGGAGTCACCAAACTTTGTAGGATAGACTTCTTGTCACGCCCTCTAAAGATCGGACAAAAAATTTTGGGGCCACGCCCCCGCCCCCACGCCAAACTTAAAAATCGCGAAAATGTATATCTTCCACGGTTTTAGAGCTAGAGTCACCAAAATTGGAGGATAGACTTATTGTCAGCCCCCCTAAAGATCGGCAAAAAATTTTGGGGCCACGCCCCCTCCCGCCCCCAAAAATCGCGAAAATGTATATCTTCCGCAGTTTCAGAGCTAGAGTCACCAAACTTGGAAGATAGATTTCTGGTCACGCCCCTCTAAAGATCGGTAAAAAAATTTTGGGGCCACGCCCCTCCCGCCCCCAAAAATCGCGAAAATTTATATCTTCCACAGTTTTAGAGCTAGAGTCACCAAAATTGGAGGATAGACTTCTTGTCAGCCCCTCTAAGGATCGGCAAAAAATTTGGGGCCCGCCCCTCCCGCCCCCAAAAATCGCGAAAATGTATATCTTCCGCAGTTTTAGAGCTAGAGTCACCAAACTTGGAAGATAGAATTCTGGTCACCCCTCTAAATATCGGTAAAAATTTGGGGCCACGCCCTCCCGCCCCCAAAAATCGCGAAAATGTATATCTTCCACAGTTTTAGAGCTGAGTCACCAAAATTGGAAGATAGACTCTTGTCACTTAAAGATGATCGGACTCCGCCATCCTGCTCCGAAAGCAATCACCAAAGAAAATACCTGTCCCCCCCTTAAGATCGACCACGCCCCTCCAGTCCCAAAAACTTGGAAGGCCGATTTCGGGTCACCCAAACACCAGCAAAAATGTTCTGTTCACTTGCTTTCAGCTGTTCTTAAAATGGTATCAGAGTATTACGCAGTCGGCTCCGCCCGACTGCAACGTTCTCACTTGTTTTAGTTTAAAGTCTTTGAAGGTAATTTCTAGGATACCAAAAATTACAAAAATTATACTATAAAATCATAATAGATGGGTATAACCAAACTAAGGCATTCAAAGAGTATGACATATGAGATATATCCCTCAGCGATATACTGCTTGGATAATCTATATAAATAAAAACAAATATATCAAGGCAAAACAAACCCTAATAGATTTCTAGTATATCAAAATTAATTACTTTTTTTCCTCTTCTTCTATTTGACATTACATTATTTTGCCTAAGCATTCATCAAAATATAATACGTGTCTTTAGTTTGTCATGGATTTTCATTAATCTTGACACACTTGGGCAACGCCCACACACACGCACTCGCAAGTCCTTGCAAGTCCTGCCTCGAGGCAGCCATTTATCACACTAATGTGTGTGTAGTTGTAGTTGTAGTAGGATATTTGTGTTTAGGGATACGAAACTCACCTAGTAATGGATTAGTGGCATTCGGATTGCCTATAACGACACCGCCGGCAGGATAATTAGTGCCAGCCGCCGTGGCCAATACTCCCGTCACCGTCGGCTGTGTGGGTGCACCATAAACGGGCAGCAGACCCAATCCGCTGCCGATGCTCGCCTGCTGTTGCAGCGGTGCGTGTGAATGTTGCTGCTGTTGCGGCGGCAATTGTTGCTGCTGCTGCTGCGACAGCAGCTGTTGCTGCTGTTGTTGGGCGGGAAAAGCAGCAGCTGACGGATTGATGGGCACGGCTCCTGCTACTGATCCCACTGCTGCTGTGCCGCCAGCCTGCTGCTCGCTGGACTCCTGGCGCGACAGCGAGAAGCGTCGATTGCCGAGGCCCAAACTGGATATGCCACTTGTTACATACTGTTGCATGGAGCTGAGGAAACTCATCGCGGCATTTGTTGTTCCTGTTGTTGTTGTTGCTGGTGTTGTTGCTGTTGTTTCTTATCACTCGACGTCGTCGCTTAATTGGCTTAAACTGTTTGTCGTTGGCCTCCGTTCGCTGTTGTATTGTGAAATTAATCACTTGGAAACTTGGCGCTGGCAAAAAGCTCTTGGATTTGCTTTCAAATTCGTTATGTTTTCTAATTATAAAATATCCTTGCTGCTGCCGCTGCTGCTGTTGTTGCCAGACAAACGTTGCGAGCTCTGTGGGTTATAAGAATAAATTGTTGGGCAAGCCCTTAAGATTTGTGCTGTTATTTTTGGTCTTAATTGAAATTTTGCCAGGACTTTAATCGATGGCAAGCAGATTGTTAGACAGATATACATATATATGTGTGTGTTTGTGTGTGTATATATAAATGTTAAATAGGCTTCACCTGAGCTCGGGCTTACAGGCAATTAGATATCACACACAAAACAGGCTATGCTGCTTTTACTCCTTTTTGAAATTTTGTGTAGCATACTTTGCAGCGCATTAAATTTACTTTCTTAATTCTTAAAGAGTTCGTTAAGCTGACTTATTCTTGTAGCATGCTTCAATTTATTTAGTATATATTTAAGATATCTCAAAAGTGAGTAGGACAGAGCCAAAAGAAAGAGTATTTGGCTGACAAATGGTTCTTAATACTTAAACTTCATTCAATATATGATTTTACTAAACAACAAGCTAAGAATAAAAGCAATTTATTTTCTTGTTGATGTTTTCCAATGCAGCTTATAAGCAATATTTATTCTTACCTGCCAGACAAAATGATTTAATTTCACTATCACCATCAATCTGTCAACTGATTAACTAAAAATATGGGATTCAAATCAGGATTTTAGCTTTAAGTTCAATCTAATTTTGACTTTTAAGATAGTAGCTTGTCCAGAAAATTAAATTAAATTGTTTAAAGTATCTTTCTATCAAAAACTGCTTGCAGAATTTGCTTTGCACACTCAAAAACACTTGCAAGCTTTTTAAATTAATTTTACCATTTTTGTAGCACACTTTTCGGAGCTGCATCAAATGAATTTCGCTACTTTTATAGACTCTGACCCATTGCCCAATTTATATAAGTCTAATTGAGTTGTTGGGCGCTGTTTGTGTTGACTCATCGCCTGTTTGTTTATGCAAACAAGAAGAAAGAAAAAAAAGCTGAGTGCAGCAATTCGTTGATTTCATTTATTGATTGTTTGCGAGGCTTTTTGTGTTGCTCTGTTAATTAATTTTGTTTTGATTGATAAGATGCCGAACGGCATGGACACAGAACACACACTTATAGCCCGAGTCTATCTGTCTTTGTCTGCGTTAATTAACGTTTAATCAGGTGTGCTCACTGAAGCAGTTTGCGGCTCACGGCTAATGCGCCTAATCGATCTGCATGAATAATTGGAACACCTTGCCTCATCACATTGTTTTGGCTTGGGGTTTGGCTCTTGGCCACAATAGCATCGCATACACTAATCGCAATTATAATGCGGCATAATAAATGCAACAGCAGCCAGCTGAAATTAGTTAATTAATTGCTCACAATTCACAACAACGAAAATCGAAAGCAGTTTTTTTGATTTTGTTTTTGTTGTGGCCGTAGGAACGTGACTGGATTTTAATTTGTGCTAACTGAATGCAAATTTGCAACTATCATGTTGCTAAGCACTATGCAACAAATAATTGGTAATTAAATAAAATAAATACAAAATACAATAGATTGGACTAAAGTAAACATATAAAGTAATTCCCATTTGTATGGATATAATATAGAGTTTAAGGTTTGTTCGTAAATATGATGAGCTTATTCTATATATTTAAAATATTTAACATTTTAAAGTAAATAATCAATATTGGCAAAATTAATATTTATTGTTTTTATATTATGTATACGTAAAAAAAATTTTCCATAAAAATAAAAGCAAAATAGTTTAAATATATCACATTTGTAAATTTAATAATAAGACTAGATTTACAAAAAAAAATATATGTATAGCCATTTAAAGTTTGCTTAAAAATTTTTAATTTTATTAAGTATACGTAAAAAAAATTTCCAACATAATTCATAAAATATGGAACATTTTAAATATAATAATTTGTGCACACCAATATTGGCAAAACAAATATTTATTGGCATTTGAAAAAACTGCAACCGAAATGCCATTTAAATGGAAACAAAGCGTTTGTCATTTCGGGAAAACTCAAATTTCCACAGGTAAAGCTTTGTTCAAGCAAAGCACTTGTGCAATACAAACAAATTTGATCGATATTTAAAGCACACTTCAATAGCGAGTCCGGCGACAATAGTCGGGGCATTAATGTTCTGTTGATTGCCTTTAAATGGCATAAAAGCATGCTCCAGTCTGAAACGGCAGCAACTGTTGCAGCTGCAACAAAACAATCAAGCGACAACATCAACAATGGCTGCCATTTGTAAGCTGGTGTAGTATTGCCAGAGTATTAGTGTGTGTGCGTGTGTGTGTGTGTGTGTGTGTGTGTTGTAATCAGCGTATTTGATATTCATGCGTGGTCAGCAAGGACTTCCACAGTCCATGCGGCTTTGCAGCAGATTGTTGCATAATTAGCAATCCAAAAATAAAACCATTTGCAAACGCATTGTTCGTGTGTGTGTGTTTGTTTGTGTGTGCGTGTGTGTGTGTGTGTGTGCTGCTCTCTAAAAATAAATCGCCGAGCGCAAAAGTTGATTTATACGTGGCACGTAAATTTGCCATTAAGCAGCAGACAAATGTATTACAATTAAATGCCTGATGTGGGAAGGCAGCGGCAAAAGCAGCAGCAAAGCAACAGCTGCTAACGCCCCCGCGGTCACGCCCATACGCCCACACATATGCGAGACTTTAGCTACACACAGGACTTTAATTAAGATTAATTGGGCGCTGGCCAAGCCCAGCGGGGTGGGGTTGAGGGCAAAAGCTAACGAGTAGCGGCAAAAACAAAAACTTTAAGAAAGCCGCGAAAGTTCTGAATGCACTGAGACAAAAACTAAACAACAAACGCCAAATTGAAATTGAAAATAAACAAATCAAATTCAAACACAATTACAAATTTTGACCAATTTAAATTTATTTAATTTAAATAAATATATTTGTAATCTATTTCTCTATTTTAGTTTACAGTTTTGTACTTTCTTGATTTACATTTATTTCTCTATAGCATACATAAATAAATAATTGCGAAAGATAGTACAATAATTTTTCGGATCTTCAACATCAAATCAAGAACGTGTTCTTAAGACTTAAAAAAAAACAATATCACTGCATAAGTATTTACATAAATTCAATTGTAAAATTCATGTTTATACTCTTTCGAATATATTCATTTTGTGCTTAAGTGTGTAGTTCATAGAAGGAAGCTTCGGAGACCCACAAAACTTACCTCCTTTGGGTCGCAAAACAAATTGATCTGGCCATGTCCGCCTGCTTGTCTGTCTGTCTGTCTGTATGTATGGAAACTGGTCCCTCAGTTGTTAAGCTATTTCCATAACACTTTACACAGAGACTTGTTATGCAAAGGAAGAGCACATTGGTCAGAATCGACCGGTTCCGAAAACCATATCTTATAGCTGCCATACAACTGGAAGTCGGCTTTGGCCAAATGTCACATGTTTTTAAAGCTTTTATTGTTTGAGTCAAGAATGAGATAGGCGCAGAATGTCGAAACATTCTGCTGCTCACATCACATAAAAGAATATAGTTATATTAGCTCACCCGCAAAAAAAAGGGATCGCAGGATTACCATTAAAGACATAAGCGAATGCACACCACTTAATATTGATAATAACCAGGTAATGAATTGACGACCCTTAACAAAGGTTGCCTAATCCCGAACGTTATACAGGTACGGTAAACTGCTACCTGTCTATCAACTCTCGGCAAAGCACTGCATAAATTGATGTGTGCCTACCATTTTTGCAGCAGTCTTAATCGAGAGGATCACAGGAGAGGATCAGACATGGAGCAAGTCTGTCGCATTTGCCTGTGCTCAAGAGGCTTGGTCGATATATACGCTGAGGAGCAGCTGCAGAAGAGCAAAGGCGAACCCACTCTAGTCGAAATGTTAAGCGAATGTGTCAAGTGCGAAGTGGAAGTGGGGGAAGAGGATGAACTGCCAAAGATGATGTGCACGAAGTGCGTTTCCGATGTGCGAGCAGCTTTTAGACTGAAGCGCAATAACGAGCAGAGCCATAAGCTGAAACTGAGGTCAAAGGGTAAAGCGCTGGGAGATATTATCGATGAGCTTGATGCAGAAGACTGGGAGCTTATCGAGGAGGTCATGCAGAAAGAAGTGAACGACAGCAGTAAAGAGCACACTCATCAGGATATCACAAGAAAGGACACAAAGTCTGAGACTTCAGAAAGTGAGGCTAGTAACTTTGCTAGTCCCAGAAATTTGAAACTCAAGAAAAAAACCTACACCTGTCATATATGTGGCAAGATTTGTAGTCAAAACTGTGACTTGAAAACTCACATTCGCGTTCATACAGGCGAACGTCCTTATAAGTGCACAAAATGTCCGAAAACTTTTTCCTGTAGTGCGAATCTATCCACTCACCAAGTAGTTCATACCGGCGAACGTCCTTATAAATGTACAAAGTGCCTGAAAAGCTTTTCTAGATGGCAGCATCTAACTAGGCACCAACACGTTCACAGCAGGGACCGCAGGTTTCAATGTGACAAATGTTCGAAGGGTTATACAAGGAAAGATAATTTGGAAGCGCATAAAAGATCGCATGCTACAAGTTAATTGAATGCCAATAAAATGTAAAAGATGTAGAATTGAAAATGTTTACCATAGATAAGTAAAAGATTTGTCAAATTTTATTTCATATTTAATCATTTAATCTGAACTGCCTATACTCTTTTCGACGAAATTAATATATTCATGCATAGAAGGAAGCGACGAAAATTTTGATTATTTTCACGTGTCGACATTAAATAAATAAATAAATGATCAATAAATTGTACAAAATTATAAAAAAAACTTGTATGTTCTTTCCAAATATTTAATAAAGTATATCTTTGCTATTTACTTTTGAATAATAAGTCAGCACTTGTTTTTCTCTCTGTGTAGCTGGGTGCTAATGAATGGCATTAACTAGCTACAGCTAGCAGCGCCTTCAATCTATTTAGTTTTTTATTAATGTTTATGCATGCGACATGTGGCAACTACCCTTAACACACACAGGCACAGGAAAACTTTCACGAAACTAAATGAAATGCGAATTTCGCCTTAATGTGGCTTCCATCGGAAAACTAGCTTTCATATTAGGGAAATGTAATTTACTTTACCACTAAATGAAATCAGCTGTCAGTTGAGACGACTGCTGAGTGCTCTGTTCTGTACTGTTCAGTTCTGTTTGTTGTTATCGTATTTTAAGGTACACATTTTTTGTGAGTGGTAAGTCAATTTTCATTTTCACACATTTTCCGGGCAGCATTTTGTATGCATATCTTGGTAAACAAAACATATGAGGTGTTCTGAGCGTTGGGGAGGAAATGTCCTGTTGATAAAACTGAGTGGCAGTCGTAAAAAAACAACAATTTAAATGGAGACTGGCGTGCACCGAAGCGGAGATACACTGGAATGTCATGATTTATAATTTGAAGTCAATGAGATTTAAATGTACAATTTTTTTAAATTTTAAATTGCGAATCTTAATAGTTTTTAGAAAGTTATGAGAAGGCACTCTGAAAAATTGTAAAAATTCTAGTTAATGTATTCCAATTTTGTATGCATACGCTTTTCCTCTTACAATTTATTTCCAAATGAAGCCCATTCACACTTCCAATGCGACCTGCATAACTCATATGAAATCAGCTGGCTTAAAAAATGGATTTACCCCAAAGTTTAAAATAAATAAAAAAAACAGGGAATGTTTGCCATGCGGCAAATGCTAAAAATAAGCGAGTCCTGCAAGGCAGAGGAACGGGAACCGGGGGAAAATTGAATCCCAGTGTGGCACACACACAGAAAAAAAGAGGCAATTGTAAGGCAATTTCAAAGGCAAAATTATTATGTCGCTTTATGTCATTTTTTTGTTATACGTTTTTATACTCTTTTCGAAGAAAATAGTATATTAAGTTTGTCCTGAAGTTTGTAACGCATAGAAGGAAGCGTCTGAGACCCCCAAAAGTTACTGCCAATATGCTTATAAAAAAAAAACAAATTGATCTAGCCATGTCCGTCTGTCTGTCTGTCTGTCTGTCTGTCTGTCTGTCTGTCTGTCTGTCTGTATGTATGCAAACTAGTCCCTCAGTTTTTGAGCTATCGCGATGCAACTTTGCACAGACACTTATTATTCAAGGGGACAGCACATTGGTCGGAGCCGGCCGGATCGGACCACTATATCTTATAGCTGCCATACACCTCAAAGTCGGTTTTGGCCATAAATCCGATGTTTTCAAAGCAATTGCCTTAAATTTCCTTGTACACTTGAACATCCATATAACTCATCGATGGGTAAAATCGCAAATCGATTGAGTCATAAACAGCGAAGATATGCGTCATTAAATATTTTGAAAAAACAGGTGCATATGAGCAAACAAAGTCAAGCGCAAGAAAGCTTTTGATAGTCTGAGCAAACAAAGTCAAGCGCAAGAAAGCTTTTGATAGTCTGCTCTTCAAGGTATTTTGCCACCGATCATCAAAACGGTTTGTGGCGTATGGCGTAAAGAGCCGCGCTAACGAACGCATGTTTCGCAAGTTCAAGTTCGAGCCTCGGCGGCGACTGATTGTTAATTTAATACTTTTTTCTTTTTCTTCCTTCCAAATATATAACTGTAATCAAATTAATTTGCTTCCAATAGCTTAGAACAAAAACAATGCCACGCGAAAAAACAAATGCTGACAAACGCGAGTTGCAGGTTGCAGGAAAACAAAAGAAGGAAATTTGTAACAGTCGGCTCTTCAAGCAATTTTGTCAGCGATCATCGAAACGGCTTGTGGCGTAGTGGGTAAAGTTGCGAACTGGTGAGCGAGAGGACCCGGGTTCGAAACCAGCGGCGACTGGTCATTTATTTTCATTTTTTCTTATTCTTCTTTTCAAATATATAATAACTGTAATCAAATTCATTTGCTTTCAATGGCTTAGAACAAAAACAATGCCACGCGAAAAAACAAAAGCTCAGTATAAATCGAGTTTGTTAGCGATTCTTAAAACTGCTTGGTGTAAGCAGTACAAAGCAAAACAAGAAAGCTTTTGACAGTCTGCTCTTCAAGGGATTTTGTCAGCGATCATCAAAACGGCTTGTGGCGTAGTGGGTAAAGTTGCGAACTGGTGAGCGAGAGGACCCGGGTTCAAGACCAGCGGCGGGTGGTCATTTATTTTCATTTTTTCTTATTCTTCTTTTCAAATATATAATAGCTGTAATCAAATTCATTTGCTTTCAATGGCTTAGAACAAAAACAATGCCACGCAAAAAGACAAAAGCTCAGTATAAATCGAGTTTGTTAGCGATTCTTAAAACTGCTTGGTGTAAGCAGTACAAAGCAAAACAAGAAAGCTTTTGACAGTCTGCTCTTCAAGGGATTTTGTCAGCGATCATCAAAACGGCTTGTGGCGTAGTGGGTAAAGTTGCGAACTGGTGAGCGAGAGGACCCGGGTTCAAGACCAGCGGCGGGTGGTCATTTATTTTCATTTTTTCTTATTCTTCTTTTCAAATATATAATAGCTGTAATCAAATTCATTTATTTTCAATTTCCTAAATTGTTTCTAATTTTTTTTTTTCGTACATAAAGTAGCTTTAATTGAATAATTCAAAAGAAAAATTTAAATTCATTGGCAAAACCAATGCCACGCGAAAAAAAATATGGATCTCAAATTCTGAATATAAGCTCTCGTATGTTCAGATTAGGTTTTATGACAATTCAATTTCCGACAGCGGCCTTGAAAGGTATAAGAGCAACAGGCACAAAATTTGGTATGTATATTGTAGTATACATATGTAATGTAGTTTTGACTTTTTGGAAAAACTGAAACTTGTATATTGTTCAATTCGGTAGCACTTATGAATGCTAAGGGACGCGTCCACGAGCTGCGGATAGTGAAACGTCCCTGTTTACATGAATACCTTTATATATTTTATTTTATATGTAGGGGTATATGTATGCGACATTAATATCTGCGAATTAAATAAGCAGTCACGGAAAAATAGTAAAAATTGCTTTAAGGTTCGAAAAGAGTATTTAATCTTCGGCACGCCGAAGATAATCCTTCTCCACTTGTTTCTTCTTATTTTTTTGTAGGCCAACCTGCAGCGTTTTTTTTTCTGTGGGCGTGGCGCGTTTGTATTTGAAGGCGTTACGGTTTTGTATGTGAAAATGACAAAGCAGCTGCGTTCAACGGCATAAAATTTATTTTCACTTCTGTGCCAGCTTGATATGTGGCTTTAAACTGAAATTGGGCGAAATTTGTGGCAGGCATTTCGGATTCGACATTTCACAAAACAAGCAAAAATAAGCACAGCAAAAGAAAGCAAATCAAATAAACAAAACCGACAACAAAAGTGAGTTTAACAAATGTGCGGCGTTCAAATGTCTTATTTAGCTGCCGTGTGGGCGTACAGAAAGGGGGCGTGGCAAGATATAAATTACTTTACGCACGAGCTGTCTGGAAGAAAAACGAGTCGCGATAACAGTCAGCAATTGTGGTTAATATGATTTAGCCAAGGCGACAGCACTCGGAATAGCAGTGAAATTGCACAAATAGCAGTAGGAGTAATCACAAAAGGTAGCAGTTGAACAAAAAAGGGAGTATGAATCTGTCACAGTTACAGCGCTACAGCAAATGTAGCGGTAAAAGTAAGTGTTTCGGTAGCAGTTACTACAAATTAAGTAGTCACTTGAGCAGTTACAGTAGCAGCAATAGTAGTAGTAACAATAAGTGGAGCATCTGAAGTAGTAATCTGGACATAATAAGGCTTCCAAGCCAATAGAAAACCCCTTTCCTTTAAATCAAAACTGTTCCAAATTCGATTCCCGAAACAGTTTTGACCATGGGTTGACTTCTAAAACAACTCTTCATTTCAATCTATGGTATATCGGGAAATCGGATTTTCTATCAAAAACAAGTCATTATAATGCTTCCATGTCCCTAAAAATGCACTTCCCAGACTTCAAACTTTGTCTGAATCTGAATCACTTTGGATTTTACACTTGTCCGACTTCAAATAGCCATAACTTAACTGTTAAAACTGATCTGATATTAATTCCCGAGGCAGTTTTATTCATGGCTTGACCTCTTTTATGAATATGCATTAAATCTTTAAGTTTTGGAGCCTCGGATTTCTCTATCAAAACAAGCAACGATAAGTTTTCAGAGTCCCTGAAAATGCTCTTACAGCACTACATACCGCAGGCTTCTTACAGATAATAGTCATACGCAACGAGCTCCCCACAGAGGACATCCCGGGATGCCAACTGCTAGTTTCCAGTCCCAGAGAGGCTGCCTTACAGCCAACAGATGCAATATTATGCCATTATCATCATCATCATAAATCAACGAGTGCAGCACATGCATCACTTTCCACACTTTTCATTCAGTTGCTTTTGTTTGCGCTGGCAATTTTATAGTCAAAGGATGAGGCGGACGATAAGGACGAACAGGAGCAGTAGCAGTAGCAGGAGAAGCCATATAAGGCGGTCACTTGGCCACTGTCAAATGCAATAAAACAGATGCTTTTGTGACTATAGATGCCAGAGTGACAACAGCAACAGCAGCAGCAGCAACAAGAACAGTAGCAGCACGAACAACATGAACAATGTGCCAAGGAGTCAAGGACTCAAGGATGCATGAGTAATGTGGCTGAGCCATGCAAAGTGCCGAACCAAAGTCCTCTTTGATAAATGCGCTCAAGAGTCACCTGACTGAAGCAGCTGCAGCAGCAGCAGCAACAGCAAATTGCTTAATTTGTTAAGGCTACACGCAAACACACGCACACCGGGCGTATGTGTAATTTGCGCAAATGCAACACAAATTCAATTAACTCGACTAAACTCAAGCTGCTAGCTGCAAGCAGCAACAGCTGCTGCTATTAATTACAAAAAGAAAATGTCAAAAGCTATGCGCTTCACGCATTACCAACTCTTCTCCTCGCCCCTTTCATAAACTTGGCAAATCCGTTTTGATAAAAAAAAAAACAAAAAAAACTTCAAAAATAAAACTTACAGCGTTGGAAAAACACTTCTAATTAGCAGTTGGCAAAGCAAACAAAAGCCACGTGAAGTGCAGGGAAAACTCGAGGAAAGCCCCAAGAAAACTCGCCTGCATTTGCACAAACAAAAAAAAAAACTTTGCCTTGAGTGCAGCAAGTGCTTCCAAAGGCATTTTGCATAGATTATGGATTATGATAAGCACTTTTTTAACTGGCATGCACATTTTTATGGTCTATGCATGGCTGCTGAGCTCTACGCTCCAAACTTTATGTGTGTTTGCTATCTTGGGCGGTATATAAATTATGTTTTATATACTATATTGCTGTATGTGTTTTTTTTATAGCATGTTTTTAGAAGATATTTGCATTCAAGTTGGGTTCTTTCATTAACAAATAAAAGTTACAGAATAGTTTTCATATTTAACTTTCACTGGGAAAGTAGTTGCAACTTTTAGAATTTATTTTAAATTGTAGAAACTTTATTTATTTTAATATAAATGAATCAAATTATGGATATATTATGAATATATATTATGGATATATATATATCTTATAATCCATCTGTGTACATGCTTTTCGCCACATTTTTCTAGCATTTAATTGCTTTATTCATTTAAGCATTTGTATTATAAAGTAATATATTCAAAAAAATTTAAAAACATGAAATTAAGCAAATGGCTTTATTAACATGATCTCTTTGGCATTCTAATGATTGGTTTGTGCACCAACATATGTTCACATCTCTCTTTTATGGCATATAAAGCATGCATTAATTAAATACGAAGCACAATTTTAATCAAATTTCAGTTGCAAAAGCGAATGCCAATTAAAACTATCAAATTACGCAACGTTTGGTGGCTAATTACGAGCTGTCCTTGAAGGCAATGCGCCTCAAATAACCAGGATACAAGCAGCGAGTGTGTGTC
The DNA here is from genome assembly GCA_035042425.1 of Drosophila flavopinicola. Lineage (NCBI taxonomy): Eukaryota > Metazoa > Arthropoda > Insecta > Diptera > Drosophilidae > Drosophila > Drosophila flavopinicola. The sequence goes on along the minus strand of JAWNLL010000134.1, from coordinate 1,875,656 downwards.
TGTCTGTCTGTCTTTTTTGAATGCGTATGTATTTGCGGTTGGCCCAAAAAATGCTTTGGCATTGAGTGGCGCGAGTGTCACAGGATATTGGAGAGTTTTGCTGGGCGTCAGAGCAAAGCAAAATACACACACACAGGCACACACACACACACACACACACACACACAACACACACACAGTGGCGCACGCATGCATAATTAATGTACTGTGCGGCCTAATTGTCAAGTATGCGAAACCGCAGATACACGAGAAGCGAGCGTTTTGGGTGGCACATTTAATTGTTGCCTTTGACATTGCAGCAATTTCTGATTGAGCCTCCTGCCTACTTGCTTTGCTCTTAGCTCTCAGCTGTTAGCCAAACAGCATTAATTACAAATGCCAGACATGCTTTTGACTCCCACAAAATACACACGACGATAGCCAGCTATTTAAATAGCTGTTTGAGCTTTGCTTTTGGACAATCATTTAAGCAAGCCAAAGAACAACCTCTTAAAATCCTGTTGAGCCTATATAATAACTAGGAGTTAAATAAAATTAAGAAAAAATATATATAAAAACTACAAGTTAAAGAAAAAGTAAAAAAAAAGGAAAAATATATATATAAACTACAAGTAAAAAAAAATATTTAAAAAACATTTGTTAGGTATTTTACAATCTTTCACTAGTAAATTGTTTGTTTAAAATCTTGAAATTTTACAAAATATTCTAAATCTAGCTTTTACAAGAATTCTATGAAATTTTCTATTTAAAATTTCGTTATATTTATAAATCAATTAAGAATATTTGTTTTTCTTATAATTTATTTTATTTATATTTTGATTTTAGTTTATTTTTACTATTTTTACAATTGTCGACAGCCAATAGTTGACATTAAATCTAATATTAAAATACTGTAAAAAATAAAATATATTGCCTGAAATCTTTTTTATATTTCAACTTATTTTACAAAACTATCAAAACTGTGTTACATTAAATCTTAAAAAATTACTCAAAGATATTTGCTGCACGCAAAATAAAAACTAGCAGCTAAAAATTCAACTTCAGAAATAAATTTATAAAAATTTATGCTCAACCTATAGAGAAATTCTAGCTATTAAGTTTGATTCATGACGACACAATTGCATAGAACTTTGCAGAAACTTTGACTTAGTGAAGTACAGCTGTACAAGCTATAAGCACCCTACTACACCCTACTTACAACTTACAAGACACCCCCTTTGCAATTGTTGTTAACATCTTCGCTTTGAAGTTGAAAGTCACCTTTGCGTTCTGATGCGTTTCTTGACGCCAATCAAGCGATGGGCGCCATTTTGGAATGCGGTGTCCTGAAATGGGTTGTCAGATTGCCCAGAGATACGCGATTAGGGTTGGGGGGTGGGAAAAACGTTTTGTATTTAGCTTGATCATGTTAAACAACAAGGATGGCAAAGGAGAACGCTGTCTGCTGTCGTCAAGCAACAAACTTGCAGTCTCTCAAACAGTGTTGCAAATTACAAAAAAAGAAAAGAAAATGCAAAACGCTTGAATGCACACGGGGGGATGTGTTTTAAGGGATGGTGAGGGTGGGGCTGGTGCCTGTACAAGCCAGACGTTCAAAATTTCCAAGCGGTTGCGCTGCGCTTAAAGTTCATTTTACTGAGCTGAACAAAAGGCCATAATACAAATTCGCTTTTCAGTATTTTCTGATTTTGTGTTTTTCCCTTTTTGCCACGTTGTCAACAGCTGCTGCTTTGGCATTGGCCTTTATGACGGCCAAGTTAATTGTTTGCATTCATTGCGCTCAGCCAAGGACCTGTTGTCCTTGCTGCTGCTGCTGTTGCACCAGCTTATTTACAGCCAGCACACAAAGTCGTGCATGCATTTTAGAATCCCGCGCACCGCAATTAAAATGTATTTTTTCTCTTGCTCATTTTTATGCTTTTGTTTGCTTTAAATGTGTGGTAATTAAAAAGCGTTGAGTGTGTGTGCTCTGAGCATGAAATTTACTTAAATAGCATTGCTAAAGAGGCGTACTAATGGGGACAAATTATGGGAATTAATTTCAGAAATGTTTTAATAGAGTCATCAGTTAAAAAAGTATTAAATAAATTTAAGTGCCCACTTTACACAAATTTTGACTAATTGAAGCGGTTTTTAACTCATTTTTTTATAAATTACATTCATTCTTTAAATAAATTAAATATATAAGCTTATGGCTTAAATTTCTGCCATGATATGTTTTCAAATTGTTTTTAAACAATTTAATCAACTTTAATAACTTTTAAGCCATTTTAAGCTGAATTGCTCTTTGATAATTCGATTTTAGCAGACAATTCAAATATTTGAGGCATTTTAGCATTTATTTTAAATACTTTGTTATTTGAGAAATAGTTACAAATTTGTATTATATATTCGGTTATAATTTCTAAATATAAATTCTGCACACATATTATATGTATATATTCTATATGTATACACATTTCGCATTTTCCAACCGCCTTTAAATATATTGCAGCATAAAACCGAGATGCCCGTGATAAATCTTAAAATAAAAATAAAAAATACATTCGTGCTGGATTTTGCAGCTTATGATAAGTAACCTGTGCCCGTCTCTCACTCACACTTACACTTACACTCACACCCTCTCTTTCTCTCTCCTTTTAGCAGTAAATAACAACATATATCACGCATGTATATATACTATATATAGTATATATTTTATATTTAGCTGAGTGACTACGGCGACCGCGTTGTCAACAAAACGTTAAGCGGGATTAGCGCTTTTCGCGTTGCGCATTTGTTTGGGCAACAACAGCAGCAACAACAACAACAACAAAAGCAGCAACAATTACACGAGTGTCAACAACATTCACAAAGTGGCAGCAGCAGCAAGAACGCGTATACGCCTTAGATCTTTACACACTTTGCATATGCCTTTAATATGGGGCTTAAGAGCGTAAAAATGGCAAAAGTCGAAGGCTAAGACAAAAAGGGGCCACTTCTTGCTGCAGGGCAAAGTGGTTTGAGTGGGGGTGGGGGTGGGGCACACACACACACACACACACACAGAGGCTGCTTATGAGCATGTTGTAAGTAGATACAAGTAGCTCTCGTCTTGACAGCTTTGTTTTCGCACATTCTGTTGTGGCAGGCGGCGCTGGCCCCAAGGAAAGCAAACTTCAGGCGCCGGCAGGATATATAGAACGGGGGCACTGTACACTTGGCATTGTCAGCTGCGCAAAGTTTTTAATTAAAATAACCGAGCAATAAAACAGCGCAACAAAATGTTGCAAATATAATGAGACGTCAAGCGGGTGGGCGGCCGCCAGCAAATTAGCAATGACAATTTCTACTTTGCCACATACACACACACACATATCACGTATACGCCGCATGCAACAGTGAGCAATGTGCTTGTTAATAGCAAAAACGCTTAAAAGGGCACAGCAATTACAATTGTACAGCATTCGAGCTGTTGTTGTTGTACTGTAGCCAACTGTGTTGCTGGTCAAAGCAAATGGCCATGAACTTTGCACCCACAGGAGGAGCTTTTTGTTATTTGCTAAGGTCGCTGGAATATTTGTATAAGTTGAACGCTCGAATTGACAGCAGCACTTTGAGAGAGACTCGAAGCAGTGACTCAGCAGGAGCAACAACAGTTGTTGAAGCAGCAACAACAACAGTAGCATGAAAAGCAACAACTGTCGCAATGGAAACAGCTGCAAAAACAACAACAACAGCAACAGCAGCAGCAGTTACAAGAGGAATTACAGCAGCAGCCACCAACAATAACTAGAGCAACAACTGCTGCAACACTAACAGCAATAATAGCAGCAACAACATCAGCAAATGCAAGAACAGCAATATCTAAAGAAACAGCGGCAACAACAGGTAAAAGGACAGAAGCAGCACCAACATAGGCAGCAACAGCAACATTAGCAGCAACTAAAGTAGTAACAGCCACAATATTTCGATTGCCAGCAGAACTTCTGTAGTAAGAACAACAAAAGCTCTTGGCACAACAGCAACAGTAACAACATAAAAGCACTTGCTGCATCAGCAAGTAACAACAACAGCAACAGTAACTCCAATAGCAGCAACAACAGCAGCAATCATTGCTATAGCAACAATTGCAGCAACAGTATCAAACACAACTCCAACAGCAATAGCAGCAAGCATAGCTTTGGCCACAGTATCAACAGCAACACAAGCAACAGCAGCAACAATAGCACAGCAATTAATACAGCAGCAATTCAAGCAGCAACAACAGCAACTACAGCTGTAAATATAGCAACCTTAGCCATGGCAACAACAACAGCAAACAGCAACATTGGCAACAACATACATAACAACAGCAGCAACAACAACCACAAGGAGCAAGCTTAACAACAACAACAGCAACTCATTAAAAAATCATAAATCAAATTGCAAGCTGCATAAAAAGAAAATTCCTTTCTGTAGCAAAAAATTATTAAAAAATGCGGCTAAAGAAAATTTCACAGCTTGTCGTTGGGAATGCGTAAAAAATGATGCGAATCCGAGCAGAGAGAGGGAGCGGTAAAGAGAGGAAGAGGGAGAGAGCAGCCCTAGATTGATTGATGACATGACGTCAATTTGCTTGAGCTACGCCTCAGCGCCTCAAAGTATGCAAAGCGCAAATTGTGCATGTGAAAACGAAAAGGGCAAGGGCAGAGAGAGGGGGGCGTGGCAAGACAGGACCTACACACACACACACACACAGTTGTAGGGACAATGAAAAAGGCATTAAAATGCGGTCACTCGCTGCGCACAAAAGGAGAGAGAGATGAGAAATGTAGAGCTGAAAACTGGAGAGCCTCAGTTTCGGATGCTTTGTGTTGTGGTTTTGTGCGTGGGCGTTACAGCTTGTTTATGTGTGTGTGTGTGTGTTTGTGTGTGTCTAGTGTCGCTGCCCAACGGGCCTGTCCCAGTGGCCCAACAGCAGCAGAGCAGCTGAGAGCTTGAATAACAAATAGCATTTTTTGATATGAATAGATGACTAAATTTGTCATAGTTGATTGACCGAATAATTGTACAGAGTATCTGCCAGTCATGAATAGCAACTGGAAGTTTGGGTTTTGTTTGCTGCTTAGCAGCCAGCATATGAATAGCGCTAATTGGATTTATAAAAGCAGGCAAAAAAGTTGAGGCGTAACTTAGCTTGTGAGTTTAAAACTTTGTAAATTTAAATCAAGAGAGCAAGTCTGAAATGATTTGATTTGGAATAAGTATTATGTGCTGATTGGCATTATTGTGTATGGCGATATGCAGATTAACCAGTGTTGAGCAACTGTCTATGGAACTATCGATAGTATTTTTCATACGCTATCATTATCGATAGTTTTCTATCGCACTTATTTTTGTGATGATTTGTTATTAAAAATGTTTTATTATATAAATATTTGATATAAATAGAGAAATATATTTTTATAATGGCTGAAATTCATTGAAAAGTTATTATTGAAGAAAATACAAATTTTGAACAATCTATAAAATTAAGTTTAATATTTCTTTACAAATATTTAAACTCATTTTTTGTTTGTGATTAAAAATCGATGGTAAAATTGTCGTTTTGCTTGGCTTTTATTAAGAAATGAAAATGAAATCTAAACTCTTGAGCTAAAAGCTTTTCAGCATTTTAATTTATTTCATTTTTTCACACTCTCAAATGAATTGATTTGTAATCGACTTTTTTATACTTAAATAAATGAGAATCAGTAAAAACAATAAATGTTTTTAGGTTATTAATTAGTTATATGCCTTGACTGATATTATCTGAAATCTATAAGAAATTTCCCTAGGCTCGCAAACCTTTCTGTTGACAGGCCTTTAAAAATTAATAAAGCTCTGTACATTTTATTATCTGCCCCAGCACGTAGCAGGATGCATGATTAATGGAGTTGTTGTTGTCGTTGTCATTGTTGTTGCTGCCCGAGGGGCGGCACATGAATTATGCATAGTTATTGTCACATGGCAGCAGCAGAAAAAAAAAGAAAGAAACAGCTGCTGCCTGCCAGTTGGTCAACACTAAACGAACTGTAAAACATTTCCGGCTAAATGTGCGTGTGTATGTGTGTGTGTGTGTGTGTGTGTTGAATATTTACTGTAAACTGCGACAATATGCAAAATATGTGCAACTTACACACAAGCGAATTGTCGCCGCATTCAAATGTTGCATTTGTTAGTCAAAACATATTCTTTTATTTTGTATACGCACCACAAAGCGAAGCGAACAATTTGATGACACATCATTAGGAGTTTGCCACACACACACACACTCACACACACACACGCTCAGAGTATCCTTGTGTGTCCTGGCTACATGTTTTTGGTTTGCCATGCGTTGCACGTATCGACTGCAAAGATAACAAGCCAAGACATAAAATATATAAAAATCGCGCTCTCGGCAATTACTTTCGAGTGATGCTTTTCTAATTTAGAGCTTAATTTGGGGCGGACTTAAGATACGAGTAGAAAAATGTTTACTGTTTTACTGGGGGTAAGGCCATAAAATGCCAGCTAGGCAGGTACAACAACAATTTGCAACACTTTATGCGCTCCTAAAGCAGGCGCCCAGACACGTTACGTATACGCCCCCATGGCATGCACATAAATTTAATGCCACAAAATGCTCGACGCTGCCTCTATGTGTGTGTGTGTTGATTTTTCGGGTCCTGCTAGCATAGCTGGTATAGTCAGTGTCGCCGTTTTAACATTTCCGCCCAAGTTGCATGAGCTTCCGTTTCCGTTTGTTGATTTTACGCACTTAAGTCGAGGCCCACTACACACAGACAGCTGTGCCCCAAACTAACTACGCTTTTTTATGCCATTAATTGCCTTGGCCTTTCCAAAAGGTCCTGTCCTGGCTGCACGCTTGATTGCTCGCCCGTAAATCCATTTTTTTTGTGGGGGCAGGTGAAATTTTGCTGATTGGTCATTTGACTACAGTAATGTGAGCCAGCTATAAATTGATTTTCGAGATATAAAAACAGAAACTTTGCCATTGACAAGACAAAAGATTAACCCAAGCATTTTTATAATGGCATTACAGCAAGTATTTTATGAAATTAATATCACTTTCTCTTTGATAACTAATGTTTTTTGGCACATCATCATTAATCTTCTTTATCTTTGGTTTTGTTTCAAGTCTGCTTTTTTAAATATAATGTAATTGATTAGTACATATTTAAATAATTTTTAGCAGCTGACATAAATTTGTAAAAACATCATGTTTATAGCCTGTAAAAATTGTTAAAAAGATTTTTATAGGCAGCTTATAAATATAATGCATTCCTTATGAAATTTTGGTTTAGCTTTTAATATTTATTTTATATTAAAAACTGATATAAACATTCTTTTGCCATGAAGCAATTAAGACTATTTAGATGGGTTGTGAGCTATAATAATTATTATTACTTTATAAGTACGCTATAAACTAAACGAATTTCTGATTATCATTAACTGTCGAGACTTTTTACATAGGGTATCCCGAATGTACAGAAAATCTACTTATTTTTGTTAGAAAATATCCGAAATTTTATATTTTTCTTATTGTGAAATACTTTATTATGTTATATGCTTATCCCAAATCCCGATTATCCCGAAAGAACAGAATATCACCTATTATTACTATTGTCCACTCTTACTTATTTAGTTTAGAGAATATCTGACATTTTCTCCTTTTCTTATTGTGAAATACTTTGCTATAAATATGTTTCATATTTATTGTTTATATTTTGCTTATAAGCAACTTATTAGCAAATAGCAAAGCATCTGCAATTTTCTCAATTAAATTTCCTTTGTATTTAATTGACGTTTGCTTCAATTTATATGCCATTCAAAGCCTGAGCATGTCCTGCAACCTATGGACAGGATTTTGAAAGCCAACTGCGGCGACAGCTCTTTGAATTGACAACACAAAGTCAAATCAAAGCCACAGCAGCAATGCAAAAGCACAAACGCCTGTCAGCAGTTGTTATTGTTGGTTGTCCGTTGTCCGTTGTCCTTGTTGTTGTTGTTGTTGCTGTGGCATATGCCAAAGTGGAAATGCGGAATGGTCAAGAGCCCAGCGAGAGCCAAACTGCAGCAGTCGCAGCAACAATGCAAATGAAAATGTGCAGCAAGTGGGGGGCAGAGACAAGGTGGGGGCCTTTTGCATC